>CM049318.1:42928455-43599013 GCA_026874595.1 Sipunculus nudus | reverse complement strand
GTGAATTTTGTATATTCTGGATTCTCAACATCATTGTTTGGCTAAAACTGAATAAATACTAGACATGATGCGAATGCTTTGCAAATGTATTTAAATATGAATATGAATATGTACTGCATTAAAGAATTTTATTGCATAAGAATGGGAATTCAGGTAAAAATGAAAGTATTTGAATACCCATGAAGATACTTTCAAAATGTATTCATGAATGCATTCATGAATATATTCTATAATATTATTTTAATAATCATTTCAGTTTTATTTCATTTAAAAAAAATCATACAATTCTCTTATTATTTTTAATAAAAAATATTTGGGACAATATTTGTAATTTTTTAAAATAAATAGTTAAACTCTTATATTATATGTTCTGCTTATAAGTTATATGGCCAAGTCAAAATCTGTGTAACAATAGTACTCCATTTGTTAATAAAATAAATGAAATCAATCCTCTTACCTATCAAAATCATACATAAGCTAAACAACAACAACTCATAATACAGCTTATATTTATTACCACACAAAACCAGCATGGGCCTCATTTCTAAATCATATTTTTTATCATATATAACAGCTGAGCGCCGTGACCTATAGGTCCCTTGTTAAAAACCTATTTTCACACTTCAGGACTGCCTAATATTAAAACCACTCATCTGTTTTTCCTCATATTTACGATAAATATTCTTCTATGTAGTTCCTATGTACATGCCAGAAATAAGGTCTTTATTATATAATTTAAAAAAGTTATGGGCTCGAACATAATGCATTTTGTAAAAAATCAGGAAAGATATTTGATCACTTAACACATAACATGTTCAAACTAAGGACTTTTTTCCAGTAATATAATTTTAATTAATCAAAATTAAATTGTATACCCAATATTAGATCAAAATCTTTTAAACTTTTAAAAATATTAGCATAAAAATAAAATCAGTGCCTTAAATTTTGCCCAACTTTGACCATGGCACGTTTTATTCCTGTAAGTACTGTTGATCTAATTTTTCACAGCATGTAAACATAAGTATTTTATTTGTTTAAATCTGAAATTTGAAAATAAAAGCTTGAAAATTTGGCAAGTTATTGATTTATTCTTGAGGCTCTATTGTAGTCAGTTGCTTTGTCAAGATGCAGGGTCCCACTCCAGGTCACTGGAAGTCAGCTATGCAAGGGTTTCTGATTTGTTACAGTCACTGTGGGAGATCCCCTGCTGTGACGGGTGTACAGTTATTCTCATATCAACACCCCAATCCCCCCCCACGGCAAACCCGACCTACCAAAGTAATTCGAGGTGTAATCCAGTAGATGCCATGTTGTGTTAATGAAGCATTTTTAAGGAAATCAATTTTCTTTTAAATGATTTTAACAAATATAATTAAACCCAAATTAAGTAAATTATGGATAAATGAAGGCATTATTTAAAATTCTAAAATCTGAATCAACTGTTATATTTAGATATTAATTGTTTTGCAAATTCATTTTTGTGGTAAAAAATAAATAAACGTTTGTATAGATTGAGACTTATGATAATGCAATTTAGAATTATGAATCAACTTTTATATTAAGATATATATGTCATATTGGTAATGTATAGAAATATAAACTTTTAATAAAAAATCATGTGATAAAAAAATGAGGATCTAATACAAACATTTGTTAATTATTTCCTGCCTCAGCAGAATTGGAGATCAGGCTTTGTTTGCCCTGTATGTGTATGCAGAAGTGTTGTTAATCCCACCATCTCCTCCACCCCCCCCCCCCCCCTGCTTCCATTGATTCCTGTGCACTGGGACATTAGTTTTAATTGCAAATGTGTAAAATTTATTAAATTAAAATAATAATAGGATTAGAAAAAATTAAGATCTTATTGAAACATATTCTTGCCTTAGGAGAATGGAACATAAAATGATCAGCTCTGTCCATCATCTCTCTGTTATCATTAAATATATATTAATTATGAAATTTTTCCTATAAGCACTGTTGAAATAACTTTCATATGCTGTATGTGTTTGGAATTAAGCTATTTAAGTCTGAAATTTGAAAGCTAATTATATATTCAGTTGTGTATTATTGCAGATGTAAAACTTTTAAAAAATTTGGTATAATAAAAAATTAGGAAATAATTGAAACTTCATATATTATCAGCTTTGTTTGTCTACCAGTCTGTCTGTCCTTTTTTAAGTATTAAGTCATTTTGAATGAACTCTTTTATCCTGTAAGCATTGTTGAATTAAGTGAAAATCCTATGTATATACACTGTAGTTATACAGATTTATACAGATACCACCATTCCACAACCCCCCCCCCCCCCCACCAACACCACCACCAAGTCCTTTCATCTGTGGACTGTGCATGGACATTAGTTATATTTCAACTGTATACATTTCATAAAATAAAAAAATACATATATTTAATAATATATATTATCAAAAAATAGATTCAATTGAACAAATGTGATCATGGTAATAGTACGGATCATTTGTTCACAGACTTCTCACATGCTTCAGGTTTCAACATAAGGAAACACATGGTCAGGTCACAAAATATTATTTGCCACAATTTCTTGCACATCAATATAAACCAATCATATAAAACAAACAATGACCTATATTACCTCTTCCTCTTACACTTTATCTCCATTTCATTTTATTTTAGATTTTACCTTCAAGGTCAACTTCAGCTGAGCACAGTGACCCATTGGTCCCTTGTTTTCTCTATTTTTGAGACCTGTAAAATGTGAACATCTGTTAACAGGGCACAAATCGTATAGACTGGACCTAGAATCTTCATTCTTGACACACTGAGAGACCTAAAAAAAGTCTCCATCAAAACCAGAAATTAGGTCTCTGTTACCCATATCCTTCGAGCTATGGGGCTCCAAAATACCCCCCGAAGAGTCAAAAATTTCATACAAAAACTTCAATATCTCATTAACTACATCACTGATGGTCATGATTTTTTAAAATACATATTGATCATGAGATGTTCCATCAGTTCCTGTAGACTGGTGGCGCCACCTATATTTTTCAATTTTTTACGAATTTTTTTCTCTATTTTTGAGACCTTTAAAATTTGAACATCTGTTAACAGGGCACAAATCGTAAAGACTGGACCTAGAATCTTCATTCTTGACACAATGAGAGACCCATGAAAAGTCTCCATGGAAACCTGAAATAAGGTCTCTGTTACCCATATCCTTTGAGCTGTTGGGCTCCCAATTACCCCCCAAGAATAATGGAAAATTTAATAAGAACAAACGGCAACATCTCAATAATTACAACACTGACGGTCATGATTTCTGGCATAGATATTGAGGTGTTCCATCAGTTCCTGCAGACTGGTGGTGCCACCTTTAATTTTCAAAGTTTTACATTTTTTTTTAGCTCAGCTGACTTCCAGTCATGCTGGGCTATAGCGATGGGTCTTTGTCCGTCGTCCTTCTGTCTGTCTGTCCGGCCGGCCGTCCGGCCCGCCCATCCGTCCGTTATAGGGGACAAATACGAAACCGTAGGGGCTAGGGCCATGAACCTTATGCATTCTTAGAGGTTCTAAAAAGATCTCCTTGCAAACCTGAAATTAGGTCACTGCGACCTATATTCTCGAAGTTATGGGGTGTGTTTGCACCCCCCAGAAATAATTCTTTTAGCCAAAATTTTCATCCCAAACCTTCCATCTTTCACATATAGCTCACCTACTCAGTGGGAGAAGAATCCTATAGATGTTGAGGTCACAAGGTCATAGGTCAAGGTCACAGGATCCACTTCTTTGAAAAGGTTGTGGACACATTTCAAGCTAGACCTTTCATTCCAAACCTTTCAGCACTGATATCGCTTCTCTGCCAACAGGGGAAAAGACCTGTTGATTTTGAGGTCAAAGGTCAAGTTCACAGCACCCTCTTCTTGCGTGGAGTCATTTTCAGGCAAACTTTTCAATCTATCCTTTCCATCTGTCATATATGGCTTACCTACCAATAGGGGAAGAAGCCTATTGATGTTGAGTTCAAAAGGTCAAAGGTCAAGGTCACAATATTGTTCTTAATGCTTGTGAACATATTTCAAGTGAAACTGTTCAACCCAAACCTTCAGTCTTTCACATATGCCACATCTATGCATCACTGAATGTGATTCAAACTTCATATTTATGGGTCTTTTTCCATGAAGAAAAAACTAATTGATTTTGAGGTCAGCTGGTCAGGAGGTTAAAGGTTGCAGGTCTAAGTTATTCACTCATTGGTTGCCAAGTAATTACACCCGGCCGGATGTGATTGGTTAGTAGTTACCCATCATTTAGAAAGAATCCAGTTGATATGTGGGCAAAAGGCCAAGGTCAGGTCAACTTATTTTGTAGACCATCTCTATTTTTCTTGTATATATAAGCTTGCACTCCAGCTGGTACATCTCACCCATGTGGCTGTAATTGTGAGTGACACTGGTGACATATGACTCCCTTTTGTATCAGGCTATTAAGTGATAAGGCTGAGTGATCAGGACCTTGTTACTGCATAACAAAACATTGTTGTTGGAATACTTCAGCCAGGAATTAACACTATGAGAGTATATTAAGGTTTAGCTACTGATTTATAAGATGATGGGAACATTTTGCAGTTTATTTTATGGAATCATAGCAATAAACTTCGTTTCCTAGATATCTGAATATTTTTAGCTCAGCTGACTATAAGTCATCTGAGCTATAGTCGTGGTCCATTGTTCGTCATCCGTCTGTCTGTCGTGCCGTCCGTCCGTCCGTCCGTAGATGTGGCAAGTTTTGAAACCGTAAGACCTAGGAATCCAAAATTCGGCATAATGTTAGATGTCCCCAAGATCTCCTACCAAGCCGAAAACTGGGTCTTTTCGACCTAGTTCCTTTGAGAAATTAAGGAAAAACCACAATTTTTTATTAAAAACCTATTTTCACACTTCAGGACTGCCTAATATCAAAACCACTCATCTGTTTTTCCTCATATTTACCATAAATATTCCTCTATATAGTTCCTATGTACATTCAAGAAATTATGTCTGTATTGTATAATTTAAAAAAGTTATGGACCCAAACATAATGCATTTTGTAAAAAATCAGGAAAGATATTTGATCACTTAACACAAAACATGTTAAAGCTATGGACCTTTTTTCCAGTAATATAACTTTATTTAATCAAAATTAAATTGTATACCCAAAATTAGATCAAAATCTTTTAAATTTTTTAAAATATTAATAAAAATAAAAAATTGGTACCTTAAATTTTGCCCAACTTTGACCATGGCACGTTTTTTTCCTGTGAGTACTGTGGATTTAATTTTCACAGCATGTTTTTGTTACCTTCTCAACTGTTAACACCAAAAATTTGAAACCAGTTGATCAAAAACTGTAGATTTTATTCAAGTTTTCAAGCACCATGTAACATATTGTTTACATCAAGCTAGTGTTATGCAGTTTGCAAGAGCTCAGCTCCCCAGCTTCAGCTCTTAGTTCCTTAAATTCGGCATACAGCTAGATGTCTCCAAAATCCCCTACCATGCCAAGAATTTGGTCACTAGGACTTAATACCTTCAAGATATTAATGAAAAACTTCATTTTTCCATGTAAAACCCATTGTTACACTTCAAGACTGCTTAATATCAAAACCACTGATCTGACTTTAATCATAAATAATATACATATTTTTCATTCTCTATGCACATGCCAGAATGATGTCAGTATTGCGTAATTGTTTTAAGTTATGGGCCCAAACATAATGCACTTTGTAAAAAATCAAGAAATATATTTACTCCCTTAACAAGGGGATTGCTGAAGCTAGAGATTTTTTGTCAGGGATGTAACATTATTTAATCAAGATTCAATTGAATACCCAAAATTAGTTATGAATTTTTCAAATTTTTTAAGTTATTAGTATAAATGTAAAATTAATAACTTAAATTTTGCCCAACTTTGACCATGGCACGTTTGTTTCCTGTGAGCACTGTTGATATAATTTTCATATCATGCACACATAAGGATTTCAGCTTTTAAGTTTAGAAAGCTGAAAGAAATTGGCCAAAAATTGTAGCTTTTATAAATGTTTTTATGAGACCCTGTCAGACTTTGGCTCTCTCCAGCCCCTCTTGAGTCACCTGTTTGTTGACCTTGTTGAACTTTCAGCAAATTATGCATGCTTGAGGCGAGGCAAAAAGGGGAATCCAGGCAGCTTATGGCCAGCCACAGTTGATCCAGGTGTCCAACCCAACTCATCTAGTAGTTTTAACCAACTACATAACAATAAACAATAAATTAATAAATTTTTATTGGTTTTTAATAAAAAATTAAAGAAAAATAGAAAAGGAATTTGTTAGTTTATAATAACAGGAATTTAACTTGCTGTTACTGATGATATAAGAATCTTGTATCGATGGATAGAATGTCACATATTCCAAATAACACCATGCAGTCACCTATGGTATTTTTCAGTTCAATTTTAATGATAAAGAAGTAAATCATATCATTCATTACTAATCATTAGGGATCATATGATGGAAATTAATGATAGACAAAGATGCAGTTGATAATATTAATCTAGATTCCTACTGTGTCTAGTGTGTACATTGATGTGAAATTAGTCCAAAATGAATTTATTATAGTTATTTTTTAATATAAATAAAAGCCATAAAACCAGGTACTTATGATCATTATTTAAATGTGTGAATTTTGTATATTCTGGATTCTCAACATCATTGTTTGGTGAAAACTGAATAAATACCAGTCATGGTGCGAATACTTCGTAATTGTATTTAAATGCGAATATGATTATGTACTCCATTATAAAATTTCTTGCATAAAGAATGGGAATTCAGGTAAAAATGAAAGTATATGAATACCAGTGCAAATACTTTCAAAATGTATTCATGAATGCATTCATGAATATATTCTTTAATATTATTTTAATAATCATTTCAGTTATATTTCATTTAAAAAAATCATATGATTCTCTTATTATTAAAAAAAAAATAATATTTGGGACAATATTTGTAATTTTTTTTAAATTAATAGTTAAACCCTTATATTATATATTCTGCTTATAAGTTATATGGCCAAGTCAAAATCTGTGTGACAATAGCACTCCATTTGTTAATAAAATAAATGAAATCAATCCTCTTCCCTGTCTCCAAAGGTACTATCAAAATCGTACATAAGCTAAACAACAACAACTCATAATACAGCTTATATTTATTACCACACAAAACCAGCATGTGCCTCATTTCTAAATAATATTTTTTTATCATATATAACAGCTGAGCGTCGTGACTCATAGGTCCCTTGTTTTATAAATCACCACATATAAAAGCAAGTGTTTGTTCTCATAATATGTGGATGTGTACTTGATTTAGGATGGCTTTATTTTATTACAAGACTCTTAGTCATGCTTTCTGCATTTCTATTCTTTCAGGTTTTGCAGTGTACCAACCCTGCTGACCCCATTGAAAAACAGAGTGATAATAAAAAATATTGGACCTACACTTTTACATTTGCATATCTATAAATCTGATATGAGCGCCTGAACATGCCTTTTGAATTGTTTTGGACATTCATTACTGTAACATCATTTGGAGAATTTGCCCCAAGTTTGGTCTCTTGTTGGAGGATGTGTGATATCAAATGTCAGACTTGTTAGAAATCCATTATATCTGCCAGTTGGCCACCTTAGAAATCCTTTTTTCAGTGCAGTTTCAGTAATTTACCTTCAGTTTTTGGTCCAATTTAGAGAATGGTTGTTGTCTGATTTCAGACCTGTCAGAAGTCCAAAATGGCCACCAGGCAACCATCTTTAAATTCCTTTTGATCATATAATCTCAAGAACTATTAAAGTGAAGGCAGTCCGATGTATATTAATGTAATCTTGCAAAGGATTGGGTCAAATATTTCTTAATAAATATTATCATCATATATGAAAGTGCAGTACAGTTGGTTTGTATTGAATAAAAATTCATACAGAAGCACCTGTTTCTCAATAATTCTTGCATGGATTTCCTTGATTTTTAGCTCAGCTGACTATAAGTCATCTGAGCTATAGTCGTGGTCCTTTGTCCGTAGTCCGTCCGTCTGTCCGTCCGTCCGTCAGTCGTGCCGTCCGTCCGTCCGTAGATGTGGCACGTTTTGAAACCGTAAGACTTAGGAATCCAAAATTTGGCATAATGTTAGCTGTCCCCAAGATCTCCTACCAAGCCGAAAACTGGGTCTTTGCGACTTTGTTCCTTTGAGAAATTAAGGAAAAACCTCAATTTTTTATTAAAAACCTATTTTCACACTTTAGGGCTGCCTAATATCAAAACCACTCATCTGTTTTTCCTCATATTTACCATAAATATTCCTCTATATAGTTCCTATGTACATTCAAGAAATTATGTCTGTATTATATAATTTAAGAAAGTTATGGGCCAGAACATAATGCATTTTGTAAAAAATCAGGAAAGATATTTGATCACTTAACACAAAACTTGTTAAAGCTATGGACTTTTTTTTTAAGTAATATAACTTTA
The DNA here is from genome assembly GCA_026874595.1 of Sipunculus nudus. Taxonomy (NCBI): domain Eukaryota; kingdom Metazoa; phylum Annelida; class Sipuncula; order Golfingiida; family Sipunculidae; genus Sipunculus; species Sipunculus nudus. The sequence goes on along the minus strand of CM049318.1, from coordinate 43,590,509 downwards.
ATTAATCAAAATTAAATTGTATACCCAAAATTAGATCAAAATCTTTTAAATTTTTTAAAATATTAGCAAAAACAAAAAATTGGTACCTTAAATTTTGCCTAACTTTGACCATGGCACGTTTTTTTCCTGTAAGTACTGTGGATTTAATTTTCTCAGCATGTTTTTGTTAGCATTTTGTCTGTTAACACCAAAAATTTGAAACCAGTTGATCAAAAACAGTAGATTTTATTCAAGTTTTCAAGCACCATGTAACATATTGTTTACATCAGGCTAGTGTTATGCAGTTTGCAAGAGCTCAGCTCCCCAGCTTCAGCTCTCAGTTCCTAAAATTTGGCATACAATTAGATGTCTCTAAAATTCCCTACCATGCCAAGAATTTGGTCACTAGGACTTAATACCTTTGAGATATTAATGAAAAACTTCATTTTTCAATTAAAAACCCATTATTACACTTCAATACTGCCTAATATCAAAACCACTGATCTGACTTTAATCATGTATAATATACATGTTTTTCAATACATTCTCTGTGCACATGCCAGAAATGATGTCAGTATTGCATAATTGTTTTAAGTTATGGGCCCAAACATAATGCACTTTGTAAAAAATCAAGAAATATATTTACTCCCTTAACAAGGGGCTTGCTGAAGCTAGAGATTTTTTGTCAGGGATGTAAGATTATTTAATCAAGATTCAATTGAATACCCAAAATTAGTTCTGAATTTTTAAAATTTTATAAGTTATTAGTATAAATATAAAATTAGTACCTTAAATTTTGCCCAACTTTGACCATTTCACTTTTGTTTAATGTGAGCTCTGTTTATATAATTTTCATATCATGCACACACAAGGATTTCAGCTTTTTAGTTTAGAAAGCTGAAAGAAATTGGCCAAAAATTGTAGCTTTTATTAATGTTTTTATGAGATCATGTCAGACCTTGGCTCTCTCCAGCCACTCTTGAGTCACCTGTATGTTGACCATGTTGAACTTTCAGCAAATTATGCACGCTTGAGGCGAGGCAGATACCGGGGCAGCAAGGCAGCTTATGGCCAGCCACAGTTGATCCAGGTGTCCAACCCAACTCATCAAGTAGATTTAAACAACAACATAACAATAAATTAATCAATTTTTATTGGTTTTTAATAACAAATTAAAGAAAAATAGAAAAGGAATTTGTTAGTTTATATTATTAGGGAAATAACTTGCAGTTACTGATGATATAAGAATCTTGTATTGATGGATAGAATGTCACGTATTTCAAATAACACCATGCAGTCACCAATGGCATTTTTCAGTTCAATTTTAATAATAAAAAAGTAAATCATATTATTCATTACTAATCATTAGGGATCATATGAAGGAAATTAATGATAGACAAAGATGCAGTTGATAATATTAATCTAGATTCCTACTGTGTCTAGTGTGTACATTGATGTGAAATTAGTCCAAAATAAATATATCACATTTATTTTTTTTTAATATAAATAAAAGCCATAAAACCAGGTACTAATGATCATTATTTAAATGTGTGAATTTTGTACATTCTGGATTCTCAACACCATTGTTTGGTGAAAACTGAATAAATACCAGACATGGTGGGAATACTTTGCAATTGTATTTAAATACGAATATGAATATGTACTCCATTATAAAATTTCTTGCATAAAGAATGGGAATTCAGGAAAAAATGAAAGTATATGAATACCAGTGCAAATACTTTCCAAATGTATTAATGAATGCATTCATGAATATATTCTTTAATATTATTTTAATAATCATTTCAGTTATATTTCATTTTAAAAATCATACGATTCTCTTATTATTTTTAATAAAAATTATATCTGGGACAATATTTTTAATTTTTTTAATAAATAGTTAAACTCTTATATTATATGTTCTGCTTATAAGTTATATGGCCAAGTCAAAATCTGTGTGACAATAGTACTCCATTTGTTAATAAAATAAATGAAATCAATTCTCTTCTCTGTCTCCAAAGGTACTATCAAAATCATACATAAGCTTAACAACAACAACTCATAATACAGCTTATACTTATTACCACACAAAACCAGCATGTGCCTCATTTCTAAATCATATTTTTTTATCATATATAACAGCTGAGCGCCGTGACCCATAGGTCCCTTGTTTGCTATATAATTTGATCTTATATTTGCCCTTTGTGGTGTTCCTTTTGAGACTGACAGGGATCAAGTAAGCTATGGGAATAGTTCTGGATACCTTAACAATCATACATTTTCCTCAGACCATCAATTCACTGTGTTTTAACCAGACATAGGTGATATATATTTCTGTTGTCGTAGAAAATTTCAGCAAATTGGCAAATTGGTTCTTCAAAATTTGACTGGAAGTTGTGAATCTCAGCCCATGATGTCACAGGTCATGCTTGGCAGCTGAGCGTCATGACCCATGGGTCACTTGTTTCTCTTTTTTTGAGACCTTTAAGGATGTAGTTATCTGTCAACAGGGTACAAATCTTAACGACTGGACCTAGAAAATTTGATAAGAACAAAAGGCAACATCTCAATAATTACAACACTGATGGTCATGATTTATGGCATAGTTATTGAGGTGTTCCATCAGTTCCTGCAGGCTAGTGGCACCACCTTTAATTTTCAAAGTTTTACAATTTTTTTTTCTCTATTTTTGAGACTTTTAAGGGTGTAGTTATCTGTCAACAGGGTACAAATCGTAACGACTGGACCTAGAATCTTCATTCTTGACACACAGGGAGACCCATGAAAAGTCTCCATGGAAACCTGAAATTAGGTCTCTATTCCCCATATCCTTTGAGCTATGGCACTCCAAAGTACAGCTCAGAATAATGGAAAATTTGATACAAAAGCTGAAGTATCTGAACAACTAATGCAGAGATCACCATAATTGTTTGCATGGATATTGATCATGGAGTGTTTAATCAGTTCCTGCAGACTGGTGGCACCACCTGTATTTGTTCAGGTTTTTTTACAAATTTTTTTCTCTATTTTTGAGACCTTTAAAGATATGAACATCTATTAACAGGGCACAAATCATAACAACTGGACCTAGAATCTTCATTCTTGACACACAGGGAGACCCATGGAAAGTCTCCATGAAAACCTGAAATTAGGTCTCTGTTACCCATCTCCTTTAAGCTATATGGCTCCAAAATCCCCCCCCCCCCCCTGGAATAATTAAAAATTTGATACAAAACTGCAGTATCTCAATAACTACAACACTGATGGTCATGATATTTGGCATACATATTGATCATGAGGTGTTCCATCAGTTTCACGTGTCTCTAAGATAACTGATGGCATACCAGTGTTGAACAATCGTAACACTTGGGATACTTGCCATCTGCAGATCTGACAGAAAGTTGTCAGACTGGTACACCATGCAAAGGTGCCCTCAAAGTGTCAGATATGACAGGAAGTTGTCGGACTGGTACACCATATGGGTGCCCTCAAACAGATCTGGCAGGAAGTAATCAGATGGTTACACCATACGCGACAAACCTCTAACAGATCTGACTAGTAGTTGAAAGACTGATACACCATGGGTTGCCCCAAATATATCTGACAGAAAGTTCCATTAGTTGTCAGACTGGTTAACCGTGTGAGGGTGCCCCCAAACTGATCTGACAGGAAGTTGTCAGACTGGCCGGTACACCATGCAAGGGTGCCCTGAAACAGATTTGACAGGAAGTTGTTAGATGGTTACACCATACAAGACTGCCCTTGAACAGATCTGACAGGAAGTTGAAAGACTGCGTACACCATGTGAAGGTACGGTCTTTACACAGTGCTTTACCCATAGGCCAATTACCTATATCCTAAGCGCTGTTTGTTATGACCTTGTATCCTGAATCTCTACACCAGAGGGGAGCACTGTATTTTGGTCCAATCAGATGAGACCCTGTGCTGGAAGACAAAGCGGTTTACCAGCCAAGCAAGGAATACACGAAGCCAATGTTGTTCATATAGTTTTGAGTGACAGCTCATCGCCCCGGCGACCTTTTGAACAGGCCACAGGCTCAGAGCGAATTGCCCCACACGTGGTTTCTGGGCTGAGCCTGATGCCTGTCTAGTGTTTGTTGACTTGCATTTGGTTGGCTGCTTGTCACATTAGCAGTTTTTTTCAGCAGACAGGCCCATGTGCACCACATGGTGTTTAAGTGGATTATTAACTGTCAAAGCAGGCAGAGGGAAAATTAGTAACTTCTTCAGAAGCACAAGATTTCGGCTGCCTCGGGAGCATATGTGAGGGTTGCCCCAAACATATCTGACAGAAAGTTCAATAAGTTGTCAGACTGGTAAACCATGTGAGGGTGCCCCAAATCTGATCTGACAGGAAGTTGTCAGACGGTTACACCATACAAGACTCATGCCCTCAAACAGATCTGACGGGAAGTTGTCAGACAGGTACACCATTAAGGGTGCCCTGGAACAGATCTGACAGGAAGTTGTCAGACTGGTACACCATGAGAGGGTGCCCTCAAACAGAACGGACAGGAAGTTGTCAGACTGGTACACCATGGGAGAGTGCCCTGAAACAGATATGACAGGAAGTTATCGGACTGGTACACCATATGGGTGCCCTCAAACAGATCTGACAGGAAGTTGTCAGACTGTTACACCATATGAGACTGCCCTCCGACAGATCTGACAGGAAGTTGTCTGACAGTTACACCTGGCGAGGGTGCCCGCAAACATATCTGAAAGGAAGTTCTCAGACTGGCCGGTTCACCATGCAATTAAGGGTGCCTGAAACAGATCAGACAGGAAGTTGTCAGACTGGTACACCATGTGAGGGTGCCCTCATACAGATCTGAACAGGAAGTTGTCAGATGGTTACAGTCCATACAAGACTGCCCAGGAAGTTGGCGAGGGTGCATGCCTCAAACATATCTGACAGGAAGTTGTCAGAAGGTTACACCTGGCAAGGTTGCCCTCAAACATATCTGACTGGAAATTATCAGACTGGGCGGTACACCATACAAGGGAGCCCTGAAACAGATCTGACAGGAAGTTGTCAGACTGGTACACCATGTGAGGGTGCCTTCAAACAGATCTGACAGGAAGTTGTCAGACTGGTACACCATGTGAGGGTGCCTTCAAACAGATCTGACAGGGAGTTATCAGACTGGTACACCATGTGAAGGCCTCAAACTGATCTGACAGGAAGTTGTCAGAATGGTACACCATGGGAGAGTGCCCTCTAACAGATCTGACAGAAAGTTGTCAGACTGGTACACCATGCAAAGGTGCCCTCAAAGTGTCAGATATGACAGGAAGTTGTCGGACTGGTACACCATATGGGTGCCCTCAAACAGATCTGGCAGGAAGTAATCAGATGGTTACACCATACGAGACAAACCTCTAACAGATCTGACTAGTAGTTGAAAGACTGATACACCATGGGTTGCCCCAAATATATCTGACAGAAAGTTCCATTAGTTGTCAGACTGGTTAACCGTGTGAGGGTGCCCCCAAACCGATCTGACAGGAAGTTGTCAGACTGGCCGGTACACCATGCAAGGGTGCCCTGAAACAGATTTGACAGGAAGCTGTTAGATGGTTACACCATACAAGACTGCCCTTGAACAGATCTGACAGGAAGTTGAAAGACTGCGTACACCATGTGAAGGTACGGTCTTTACACAGTGCTTTACCCATAGGCCAATTACCTATATCCTAAGCACTGTTTGTTATGACCTTGTATCCTGAATCTCTACACCAGAGGGGAGCACTGTATTTTGGTCCAATCAGATGAGACCCTGTGCTGGAAGACAAAGCGGTTTACCAGCCAAGCAAGGAATACACGAAGCCAATGTTGTTCATATAGTTTTGAGTGACAGCTCATCGCCCCGGCGACCTTTTGAACAGGCCACAGGCTCAGAGCGAATTGCCCCACACGTGGTTTCTGGGCTGAGCCTGATGCCTGTCGAGTGTTTGTTGACTTGCATTTGGTTGGCTGCTTGTCACATTAGCAGTTTTTTTCAGCAGACAGGCCCATGTGCACCACATGGTGTTTAAGTGGATTATTAACTGTCAAAGCAGGCAGAGGGAAAATTAGGAACTTCTTCAGAAGCGCAAGATTTCAGCTGCCTCGGGAGCATATGTGAGGGTTGCCCCAAACATATCTGACAGAAAGTTCAATAAGTTGTCAGACTGGTAAACCATGTGAGGATGCCCCAAATCTGATCTGACAGGAAGTTGTCAGACGGTTACACCATACAAGACTCATGCCCTCAAACAGATCTGACGGGAAGTTGTCAGACAGGTACACCATTAAGGGTGCCCTGGAACAGATCTGACAGGAAGTTGTCAGACTGGTACACCATGAGAGGGTGCCCTCAAACAGAACTGACAGGAAGTTGTCAGACTGGTACACCATGGGAGAGTGCCCTGAAACAGATATGACAGGAAGTTATCGGACTGGTACACCATATGGGTGCCCTCAAACAGATCTGACAGGAAGTTGTCAGACTGTTACACCATATGAGACTGCCCTCCGACAGATCTGACAGGAAGTTGTCTGACAGTTACACCTGGCGAGGGTGCCCGCAAACATATCTGAAAGGAAGTTCTCAGACTGGCCGGTTCACCATGCAATTAAGGGTGCCTGAAACAGATCAGACAGGAAGTTGTCAGACTGGTACACCATGTGAGGGTGCCCTCATACAGATCTGAACAGGAAGTTGTCAGATGGTTACAGTCCATACAAGACTGCCCAGGAAGTTGGCGAGGGTGCATGCCTCAAACAAATCTGACAGGAAGTTGTCAGAAGGTTACACCTGGCAAGGTTGCCCTCAAACATATCTGACTGGAAATTATCAGACTGGCCGGTACACCATACAAGGGAGCCCTGAAACAGATCTGACAGGAAGTTGTCAGACTGGTACACCATTTGAGGGTGCCTTCAAACAGATCTGACAGGAAGTTGTCAGACTGGTACACCATGTGAGGGTGCCTTCAAACAGATCTGACAGGAAGTTGTCAGACTGGTACACCATGTGAGGGTGCCTTCAAACAGATCTGACAGGGAGTTATCAGACTGGTACACCATGTGAGGGCCTCAAACCGATCTGACAGGAAGTTGTCAGAATGGTACACCATGGGAGAGTGCCCTCTAACAGATCTGACAGGAAGTTGTCAGACTTGTACCTATGTACACCATGCGAGGGTTGCCCTCAAACATTTCTGACAAGTTGTCAGACAGGTTCACCATGGGAGGGTGCCCTCAAACAGAGACTGACAGGGAGTTATCAGACTGGTACACCATGCAGGGTGCCCTCAAACAGATGATCACTATCAGATCAAACTTTTATAATAATATTGATCATGTGACAGGTATGAACAAGTAAACTGCAGTTGATGGGACCAATGTTGGCCTATTTTCCACAACCCAAAATATACAACTTTTTTTAGAATATGTTAGAAAACTATCAGAATTTACATAATGCTTAATTGGCTTTTTAGCTCAGCTGACTTTCAGTGGTTCATCGTCTGACTGCCACAGAGGCAGATCAAAGGGGAGGGGGGGGGGGGGGGGATTAATGAGTATAACCCCCCCCCCCAACATTTTTGCCCAAGGGTAGAGACTGTTATTAGAGAAAGTTATTAGTATAAATATAAAATTAGTACCTTAAATTCTGCCCAATTCTGACCATGGCACATTTGTTTCCTGAGAGCACTGTTGATATAATTTTCATATCATGCACACATAAAGATTTCATCTTTGTAGTTTAGAAAGCTGAAAGAAATTGGCCAAATATTGTAGCTTTTATTAATGTTTTTATGAGACCATGTCAGACCCAGGCTCTACCCAACCCCTCTTCAGTCACCTGTATTTTGACCTTGTTGACCTTTCAGCAAATTATGCACGCTTGAGGCAAGGCATGCACTGGGGCAGCCAGGCAGCTAATGCCCAGCCACAGTTGATCCAGGTGTCCAACCCAACTCATCTAGTAGTTCTTTTGAAAAACAACATAACAATAAACAATAAATTAATAAATTTTTATTGGTTTTTAATAACAAATTAAAGAAAAATTAATAGAAAAGGAATTTGTTAGTTGATGAGTAAAAGAAAATTAACTTGCAGTTACTGATGATGTAAAATCTTGTATGGATGGATAGAATGTCATTGTCAATGTCAATGTTATTCCAAATAACACCATGCAGTCACCTATAGTATTTTTCAGTTCAATTTTAATGATAAGAAAATAAATCATATTATTCATTACTAACCATTAGGCATCATATGAAGGAAATTAATGATAGACAAAGATGCAGTTGATAATATTAATCTAGATTCCTACTGTGTCTAGTGTGTAGATTGATGTGAAAGTAGTCCAAAGTGAATATATTACATTTTTTTTTAATATAAATAAAAGCCATATAACCAGGTACTTATGATCATTATTTAAATTTGTGAATTTTGTATATTCTGGATTCTCAACATCATTGTTTGGCTAAAACTGAATAAGTACTAGACATGGTGCGAATGCTTTGCAAATGTATTGAATACGAATATGAAAATGTACTGCATTAAAAAATTTTATTGCATAAGAATGGGAATTCAGGTAAAAATGAAAGTATTTGAATACCAGTGCAGATACTTTCAAAATGTATTCATGAATGCATTCATGAATATATTCTATAATATTATTTTAATAAATATTTCAGTTGTATTTTATTAGCGAACCTGTGAGCTTATGCAATGGTGTGGCGTCGTCCGGGGGCTGTCGTCCGTCCTCCGTCGTCTGTACATTAACCCATACTATCTTGAAAACGGCAAGAGGTGGCATCACAAAATTTTATTAAAAAAATTTGTCATCTAAAAAACTTTATCGGATTTTGCTTAATTTTTGGCTAACTGCATTTTCATAGATTTTAAAGGGAAAAAGCTAAAAAAGCTTTAAAAATCTTCTTCTCCGAAACTGTTCAGCCAAATTGTCCAATATTTCACTGAAATGATTCCTGGAATAATCTTTCTCAAGTTTGTTCGAATGGTTTAAGTTCGGTGATTTTTGGCCGAGTTACAGGAAGTTGAACTTAGTCATCTGTCCATAAAAGCATACTAAAATTACAATCTCAGAAACGGCTGGAGCTATCATCACCAAATTTTATGCCAATGTTGTTCACATGAGACATATCTGAAATTGAGGTATTGGTGGCCACACCTGAATCGACCTTTTTTGTACAGGGGTCATCAGTGCCTGTATCATACTGACGGCTACAAAAAACTTCTTCTCTGAAACCATATGGCCAAATAGTTTAATATCGCACAGAAATGATCCTAGGGTAGTGCTTTCTGTAATTTGTATAAATGGTCTAAGTTCAGTGACTTTTGGCTGAGTTATGAGAAGCTGAATTTAGTCATATGCTGTAACAGCCCATTTTAGCTCAGTGGCTCCAAAGATCTTCTCCTCGAAAACCACTGGGCCAAATTCTTTAATCCCACACATTAATTATCCTTAGATGTTGATAATTCAAGTTTGTTCAAATGGTTTTGGTTCAGTGATTTTTGGCTGAGTTATGGGAAGCTTAACTTAGCCATTTTGCTGTATTTTCCCATATGAGTTATAAACCTGTAAAATTGTTTTTGACTGACCCTACTGAGGCCAATTTGTTTAATATTTTACAAGAATAATCCCCTGAATAATGCTTATAATAATTGTCTTTTATGGTTCCAAAGAATGAATTTTGGCTGAATTATAAAGGTTCAATTGAGTCATTTTACCATATATGTTAGCTGTGTGAAGCAGATACACAGATACATCTAGATACATCTAGACTGGCACCAGTTTATCAGCATTTATTACATCATGCCTCTAGACATTTAGATTTCAGGTTATCTATGGTTAATATTGACAAGAATGTTATTAAAAGCTTTTAAAAAATGTAGATTTATGATTTTTAGATATTCCTCATGCCAGGCAATGTTTACAATCACAGCTATACAGCTCTCTGTGGGCATATAAAGACGGCTGTACATGGATTATAAATAATTGGTATCCATAGTCAGATTAATTCAAGATTTTGCCATCAGTGAGATGTATCTGTATTACAATTTTGCATTCAATATGCATCTGTATTAATTTTTAGTGAACCTGTGAACTAATGCGATGGTGTGGCGGCGTTTGTCTTCTGTACGTTTACCCATGAGTATTTTGAAAATGATTGGAGCTAGCATCATGAAATTTAATGCAAAAAATTAGCCATCTGAAAACTCTCTTAAATTTTTTTAGAGAAAAAGCTAAAAAAACCTTTAAAAATCTTCTCCTCCGAAACACTCAAGCCAAATTGTTCAATATTTCACAGAAATAATCTTTTATACCATCTCCCTCAATTTTGTTCAGGAAGTTGAACTTAGTCATCTGTCCAAAAAAGCATACTAAAATGACAGTCTCAGAAACAGCCAGAGCTATCATCACCAAATTTTTTGCCAGTGTTGGTCACATGAGTCATATATGAAATTCAGGTATTGGTGGCGCCACCTGAATTGACGAATTTTTGTACGGGGGTCATTGGTCATCTGTACATTAATCCATAATTTCTCAGGAATAGCAGGAGCTACCATTCCCAGATTTTATGCAATAATCTGTCACATATCAAATTTTGTGGGATTCAGCTTACTTTTTTGCTATCTGCATTTACTTAGATTTTATAAGGAAAAAGATGACAATATTTTAAAAGTCGTCTTCTTGTAGACGGTCCAGCCAAATTGTTAAATATTTTACATAAATGATCCCAGAGGCAAGCCCTCTCAAGTTTGTTCAAATGGTTTGCATTTGATGAATTTAAGTGGAGTTACACAAATTTGAACAGTCATTCGGCCAAGCAAGCATACTGACATAGTACTCTCAGAAATGACAGAAGCTAGCATTACCAGGTATTGTGCAAATGTTGGTCACATGACTCATATTTGAAGTTGTAGATTTAGTGGTGCCACCTACATTGACCTGTTTTTTATGGGCAAAAAAACTCATAATTTTAGCCTCTTTCAGCTTAATGATGAAACTGTCAAGTTGAATTGTTCAATTTTTCAAAAGAATTATCCTAGGACATGGTTCTTTCAATCATATCAGAATATACTGAGTTTGTTGATTTTTGGTTGAGTTGTGAAAAGCTTAAGTTGGTCTTATGGCCATTATTATGTCTTTTTCAAACTGAGGACTGCAACAGTGTTCTTCTACAAAATTATTATTTCAATTATATCTTCTGTAACATTGCACAAAAATTATTCTTAGGTGGCCTTTGTTCAAGTTTACTAGAATGATTTTTGGCAGAACTATTGAACCTTTAACAATGAAAGTACTGCATCTTTTATTATTCTAGATATTTTGATAAAAAGTTTATGAATATGTCGGCTTGAAAAAAAGAAATTTTAACCAAAGTCTTTCAGTATGTGTAAACAGATATACCAACAGGCCAAGATTGAATCTGTATCTTTAAATAGGTTGAGAAACTGCCAACTGTTTCAGATTTGGGAACAGATCAAGAGTTCATTCAGTGCAGCCAGATATAGGTCAAGAGTTCAATCAGTGCAGCCAAGCACATGGCATGTGATCACCTCATGGGTGACATGTGAACACCTCATGGGCACCATGTGATCACTTCATGGGTGTCAAGCCCCTCAGGGCAGGGCCCCTGCATGAGCTTATGCAATGGTGTGGCTACTATTTCAGATTTGGCAACAGGCTAGAGGTCAGTCTGGATCTATTTATAGCTTTGGCAGACTGCCAACTGTATCAGATTAGGCAACACTCAGTGCAGCCAGGTATGGGTCAGGAGTTTACTCAGTGCAGTAGCTGCATTCTATTTATAGATTTGGCAGACTGCCAACTGTGTCAGATTATGCAACAGGTCAAGAGTTCACTCAGTGCAGCCAGGTACAGGTCAAAAGTTCACTCAGTCTAGCCAGGTGCAGGTCATGAGTTCACTCAGTGCAGTAGTCTGAGCAAGCAATTTGTCACAGTTCACTCGGGGCAACAGCCTTTCTCACCTAAGCCTGGTCAGCCCCATGCATCAGACTCAAGGTAAGTTTGATGTATTGGCCTAATATTTTGACCTATGTGTCTTTGAAGGCTTTCTCACTCACAAGACAGGTGTTGCCACCTACCATGACTTTTGCACATGTTTTTCTCAGGAGGGGTTTGATATATCAGTCTGAAATTGGGCGTATGTATATATCTCTGATAGCTTCGTTGTATACAAGACTGGTGGTGCCATCTACAATCTTTTTAGTGTTGTGTGCACCTATGTCAGAATTTCAGCAGTGATGTTTGTGTAATTGTTTCTTATTCAAAATGTTTAGTACAGTGGAACCCCGCCTTGCGACCACCCCACAATTACGACCACCCCACAATTACGACCATTTTGCTTGGTCCGGAATTTTTTTTAGTTTATTTATGTTTAAAAATGACTCAAAATTACGACCACCCCTGAATTCAGAATTACGACCAGATTTCCTGGCCCATGCGCTAATGCGACCCCGCTAATGCGACCATCGCCGAGAGGTACTGAAACAACATTTGTCACGAGTCAATGGCTGCGTCTTGTCACAGGCGCCTTAACGAAAGATCAAAGCGGGTAACAAGGTTTCTTAACCCGAGTGTTAATCTGGTCCCGCATACCTTCCCGACTCGGTGTCTTCGCTGAGACTCGTTGAGGTGTAGGTTATAGATCAAAGAGCGTAACCATCGGCCTGATTACTTAGTGAGCCGGTCTGACCTGGGGTCAGATGCTAATTTCCCCTCAGTGATCACCTGTATTACAGCTACCCTAAGTGTGGGGTTGCGGGCTTAATATTTCAACTCATCACATATTGTTCGATCCTCATTGGTAAAATTAACTAACTAGTTAATCCTAAATGTGTTCATACCTTACTGACATTGAGTATTGAGCAGTCAGTAAAATGTATAAATAAAGCTTGCATGGGGGGAAATCCTTTACATTAACTTGATTTTTCTGATAGATCGTTGTCAGTTTATTTCTCTACTGGTAAAGTTTGCATTTAAATTGCTTGCTGTTATAGGCAACGATGCCTCTGAAAGAGCTCTCCTTGAAGGATAAAGTGGCGTTAATCAAGGCGGCAACACCACACGCAATCAGCACCAACTGGCTCAGCGTTTAGCGTCGAGAAAACTCAGGTGCACGCAATATATACTCAAGCGGAAGGCTAAATATATGACAGCCATGTATTATGTTCAATATGCATTCAGAAGGTTGTAATCGTATTTCCTTAGTGTTATTATTTGTTAATCATCAGTCACTACGCATGTGTACATGTATATGTATCACCTTAGTGTTATTATTTGTTAATCATCAGTCACTACGTATGTGTACATGTATATTAATTTTTATCATGAATAAATATGTTCAGCTACACACACAAAAAAAAATCATAATAAGGATGCTCCGCTAAGTAAAATATTTTGTTATAATTCACATTAAAGAGATGTAATAGATAAACTCTGATACACATTAAATATCAGCGTGTTATATGCGACCACGGTAAGAGTTTCACAAATACGACCACCCCCAAATTACGACCACTTTGCTCAGTCCCCAGGGTGGTCGTAATTGTGGGGTTCCACTGTACTTGCATAGTTCATATACATGAAAAGTAATGGTCCAGCATTGAAGCATTATACCTGGTGTATTTCCCAATGCACAGGTTCGCATTAGGCCTGTAGGCCTTGTTTTTAAAAAAAACATATGATTTTCTTATTATTTTTTAATAGAAATTATATTGGCACCATATTTGTTATTAAATTTTAATGAATAGTTAAACTCTTTTATTATATATGTGCTGCTTATAAGTTATATGGCCAAGTCAAAATCTGTGTGACAATAGCACTCCATTTGTTAATAAAATAAATGAAATCAATCCTCTTCCCTGTCTCCAAAGATACTATCAAAATCATACATAAGCTAAACACCAACAACTCATAATAAAGTTTATATTTATTACCACACAAAACCAGCATGTGCCTCATTCCCAAATCATATTTTTTATCATATATAACAGCTGAGCGCTGTGACCCATGGATCTCTTGTGTGGTAATGGTGTCAAAGGTCATGGCCACAGGACCCACTTCTTGGAAAAGCTTGTGGACCCATTGATGAAGAACCCTTTTTAGTTTGAGGTCACAGGGGCAAAGGTCAAGCCCAGAGAGCTGCCCTCCTCATATTCATACCGTGTAATACACCACTTCTAATTATGCCCGGTGCGAGGGGAAGCTCTGCTATGCGGTTCCATGCAGAAATTTTGCTGTATATTTCAACCGTTGTTGCTACCAAACAGTTAAGTAGCAGTTAGTTAACAGCTGGTTAGCAACTGGTTGAGATTTTCACATGCAAATCAGAAACTGCTAAGTAATGAATATTCATGAATCTCCCTTAACAACTTAACAGCATTGCAGCTTCTTTACAGCTTTGCAGCATTTTTACAGCTTTGCAGCTTCTTTATGGTGTTGCAGCTTCTTTACAGCTTTGCAGCATCTTTACAGCTTTGCAGCCTCTTAACAACTTAGGTTCATTAAGTACATTCCATTTTTGTAAACCAGTAAATATTTACAGAAAGATCGAGATTTAATTTCTCTCTATAATGAACAAATAAATAATGGTATGACCCTTAAATGGGCTTTGAACAAACTTGTATACCAATAAGCTGTATTGTAGCCAGTCAACTGAAATATAATACTAGAAATTATTATTATCATGTGGCTGTATTAAAAAATAAATTAAAATGATGAAATTGGTAATAGAGATTTATTTACTTGAGTGAGATGATGTTAAGATTACAGTACTTAAGACAATTCAATATTAATCATCACTAACAAAGCTGATCTCAGAATTATTAATCTTGTCACTAATAGTTATCAGGTTAAATTAAGTTCAAGCTAATCTGTAATCTGTAATATATAATCTGACTGCATAATTATCATTCCCTTCAGTTGACCATGATGAATCCTGAAGCCAGTTACAGGTGAACCTCTTAAACAAGACAAAATTCAAAGCACTTTTTGTCTTTATATATTTAGTTATTTACTAATTAATAAATAATAAACTCTAATGAAACCAACTATCAAACAAAATTGATTTAGCAATAATACTTGAATTTTTATACATTGCATCATGTGTATAATATTGCTGTGATATAAACATAATAAAGCTTAATATACAAATATAAAATGTCACTTTTTGCACAACCAAATTTGACAGGATAACAAATGCAAAATAAAAAAATGGCAGTTGATACTTATTAGTGACTAGTAACTGGCCATAGATACACAGCCTGTTTTTAATTGCTGTTAAAATGATCATATATGTTAGTTATACAAATAAAACATGGACATATGTTAGTTATGGTGTGTTTTTTCTTTTACACAAAATTAAATTTGATATACTACACTTTCTGTGTATAAAATTACTTGATGAATCACTTGTATCATTGCTGGTCAGCACTGGTCCATGCTTGCTGGGGCAGCCCTTGGGGTATACATATATATGTAGTTCAAACTTACTGGTGGTAACATAAATAACCTCTTCTCCTGGTGATTGTATGTTCTAATTAATCTAATGAGTCCTCTAAACATGCTGGATTTGTTGAATGTTAATGTTCTTGAGCTTTTTGGCACAGATCTTCATATTTTTACAAGAGCAAGCAAAGCCCTGCTTTTCCTAATTTTGCAAAGATGGCTGCTCTTCCCTCCAAAATCATTTTAGCCAATCACACTAGGGTAAGACAGGAAATGACTATCTTCTTATTAAGGTTTCAAGTAGTTGCTAACCTCCCAGTAAGGCTTTATAAAGTTGCTAAGTGAATATCAAGCAGATGCAAGCATCCTGGTATTGCTGTAAACCAGTCACTAAGAGATTCTCAGGTAACTGCTAGCAACCCAGTAAGGCCAGGAACCATTTGCTAAGAGCATCTCAAGTAGTGGCTAGATCTCATTTAAGCTGCTAACCAGTTGCTTAGTGATCCACTTCATTTGCTCAGTAACTGCTAGGCATTGCCAACTTGAGCTTTAGGCTGCTAACTGAAGTTCTCAAGTGAAATCTTAACAATTAGCTAACGGCTAGCTCACGGCTAATTAGCCGTGAACTAGCAGTTAACAAACGGCTACCTCACATCTACGAAAGCATTTTTGCATGGGGTGCCCTTGTTTAGCTTGTTACACAGGAATATTTAAGCTCACCAAATTTGGATAGATAAAGGATTGTTAAAGTGTAAACAAAACATGTATATGAATGTTAAGAATGATTGATAGTTGTAACATGCAAATAATTATATGGATCCTCACATTAATCTTGTAATACGCAGCTGAAGATGTCAGTTTACACACCTATGATTTGTAAATTGTCTTTTGTTCCAGGTTTACATAAAAATATTTTTTTCTAAAGAATGTTTTTTTCCCCAAGAATAAAAAAAGTATATAAATACTCCTATAGTTGTTTATATAAGTTCAACAGAATATCTCCATAGTAACAGTTGATACATCTTCAACCAAGCCTTGAATGTGTGCATTGATCATCAGAAGAGTCATGGCGGATATCAGAAACACACCCTATTATACAGAATTATCACAAAAAGACAAATATGTTGAAAAATATGGTGACATTGAAATATCCAACTTGTTACAGGTTCATGGTATCAAGGAATCAACATACCTCCTGCAGAAGGTGAGAGTGTTCTGTTGGGTAACATACAGCACTTCATCCAGTCATCATTCATATTTCTACAGTTACTATGACAATGATGTCACTCATGAGAGGGCCATCATGGACACTTGGGGAAAACGATGTGAAAAACTTTTATTTTTTACTGTCACAAAAGGACTTATCTTAACGGGAGAAAATGTTGTGCTTGACACTTATCATATAAATAGCTGGGAAACAAGTATAGCTGCAATTAAGTATATACAGGCCCATTACATAGACAAATTTGATTGGTTTCTAAAAGTAGAAGAGGACACTTTTGTTATAATGGAAAACCTGGTTTATTACCTGACGGTATTCAATAGTTCCTTGCCATATTACCTTGGGCATGTGTTTGCTCACAGAAATGGGCATTTGTACAACACGGCTGGACCAGGTGTAGTGCTGAGCAGAGGTGCGATATTGCGGATTACTTCAGAACTGAAGAAAGGCTACTGCCATCCAACCTTTCAATATGATGATGTTGCAATGGGTTCCTGTTTTGAACGGCTTGGCATTCAGGCTGATGATACAAGAGATGTCATGTTCCGGGATCGATTCCTGATGTACCCACCAAGCATTCATATCATCCCAGAAAACATTCCATTTTATGATCCATATTTGACTAGAAGTTACTTCAAAGTGCGAGAGGTAAGTCTTCAGTAAAATGTAATATTGGGTGTCCCCACAAAAACGCCCCATTTTTTAACTTGTAATATCTTGGTGATAAATGCAACAATTCCATCGTAACTTCTCATGGTGTAACATTTGGAAATTATCTACAAGACTAAAATATCAAAGAAACCAAATGCATATTATTCAAGTGAATTCAAGAGCGTACCAAAAATGCAGTGTCAGTGTAGGACAATGTAAAATGATGCATGCATGTCACTAAAATGTCTGCCTCTAAATGTTGGCATCTGTGGATCAGTTTCAGTCTTAAAATTAGATGTCTTGAAGTTGTGTTCCTAGATGGTTTTTGTTGCCATTTGCATTTAGGATTAGGTGTCCAAAGTTTCAATTTGGAAGGATTAGTCATGGTTTTGAGTGTGAGTGATAAGGAAACCATTGAGAGCTGTTTTAAGGAAAAGGGCTGGGGTCAGGTTGATAGTGATAGATTAATGTAAATAAAATAATGACAAAGATACAAAACATGTACGTAAAAAAATAGGGGTATTGGGAGACCAACGAGTGCATGCTCTGAAGAGAACACTGCCAGTGTGAAGAACCTGATTCAGCCACAACAGGATAACCAAGGGACACATAGGCCTAAATCTTTCAGAAATATTACCAGTGACTTGCATGTGAGCAAATCTTCTTGAAAGCATTGAAAAAATTCTCAAACAAAAGCCATTCAAAAGAAAGAGATTTCTAGGAGGGACCAAAATGTGTGCTTGAAAAGAAAAACTAGTTGTCAAAATCTAAATGACTGTTATTAAGACAACCATTGACCTTCTTGGATGAGAAGGATTTGACCTTAGAAATTGCAAAAAAAAAAATCAACAGAATGATCTGGCTTATTGTGAACAAAGTTCTGAAATTCAATTTTACCTCTATCATGAAACTTCCCACCTGTAGAGTTCGTGACAAGAAGACAAATGTCAACAACACTCCAAACTTATTTATTACCGTAGATCCGCGTTTTGCCGCCGCACGTCGTCTAATGGCCGCACCCCATAATCGTAAAATACCTGGAAGGCTTCTTCATTGGAGTAAAAAATACCCAAAACCTTACTTACTGGCCGCACCACATTCTCACCACGTTCCACTGCCGGGTGGTGTATGGAAACATAACGAAAAAAGGGTTTCCTCAAAAGCTAGACTGCAGCTAGGAACACTGCGGTATGCTGAAATGCGGCCAGGCAAAACAGTTTTGGGAAACTGAACAAGTTGCAACTGTGTATGTTGCTTGGCTTTGTTAATTAATTTGAATAATTGGTTAAACAGCCTGATCTACCCTGTTAGAATAGATGACAAGTTGTTCGGTTTATGACGACTCATCCAAGACGAATCCTTGTAGGGCTGCGAAATTAATTTGACACATCACTGAATGCCGGAGAATCTTGCGCCTTTAACTTTGATAATTAAACTTGATTCGGACATCAACAGATCAAAGCATTGTATAGGACGACGGTACTTGTATTTAGACTTATTACATCGTCGGTCATTTAACAACAAAACCTTTAAATAAACGACACCCGCGTCGGTGATCATACTGCCTGAACCCCCGGGTCCTGCTGATCATAATATATGCAAAATGGTGTCTGCACGGTCTACCGGCAAAACATGCCATATAAAATGATTACGGAACAAGCGGGCCTTGGGATACCTTGCGTCTTTACACTGGCTAATTAAACTTCAGTTGGACATCAAAGCATTATATAAGCCAACGGTACCCTTTGTGATGACAAACTTTTATTTAGAGACTATACAACGCCGGTCAATTAACAACCTTGACAAAACCTTTGAATAAACGAATCCCGCGTCGATGTTCACACAGCCTGTACGCGTACTCCCAGGGTCGTGCTGATCATAATATATACACACTGGTGCCCGAACCTCCTGCTGGCAAAACGTGCTATACGGAACTAGCTGGTGAGGTTTCGACCTTTGAGCGCCATCTATTGATAATGTGATGAATGAAGAAGTATCTGAACGTGAACGCAGGTTTAATTGCCGAAGAACGTATGGTCTTTGGTTATATTTTGTTTTACAGTTTATTTTAAAAGAAAGGATATGTTCAAGAAATATCTTAAAGTAATGTTTTACCGGTATTGCAGCCATGCTCAAATTTAGGTACAACCGTTAGAGTGCATAATTTGGTGAGTGAATATCGATCTTTTATCTGTCATGGCGTGAAAATTACCGTGGTTTATGACTGACTCAGAGAAGTTTGTTAATACATATAAGCCTGTTTAAAATATTAATATTACATTTTATCAAATTAATTATGAATAAAATTGAGACACAAATATGCAGCATCATTAAATATACGTTCTTAGTATTCACTTCAATCTTCCTCTGCCTCATATCGCCCATTGCGGGCCGTCGAGTCTCTTGTACATGTTCAGTTTAAGCCTAACCTGCGTATTATAGCCGCATCCCTTGTCGAGTAAAATAAGTCAGGATTTTCAGTTCTAAGTCTTATTTTATGGCCGCGGCGGCAAAACGCCGATCTACGGTACACGCTGAACATACAATGTCGCGCGAACACCTCTCAACAAGATGGCAATCACTTTCAGGAATGTCTACCCATGATGCAATGCAGTTACCGTAAAGTACCGTTAAACATTACCATAAAGACTTAGTAAAGTGGCGACATCTCGACCGTACCACATCTCCCCTCTGAAGATGTATTGTACTGAATGGATTAACATCTCAAAAATAAAAATAACCTTTAGCCATAATGAGTCCTTGTAACAGAAATACTATTCCCTCATTTGTCGAAGATTTGATGATGACGATTCTCTTCACATGTAAATAAATAACTTATGAGCTTGATATGCAGAGAGAACACCTTCAGGTGAAATTATATAATGCTGATTACACCAAAATATTAACTTCTTAACATGAATGTGAAGTGCAACTTATTCTAGGAAGGAGGGGTAGACTACCCTGCCTCCCAACTGGTGGCCCAGGGATTATTCTGCCCTATAAGCTATTCACCAGTTCCTATCTAAACTTGTAATCACTTATATATCACATAGTCCTTCAAATACCCTGGTGGTTTACGATTTCTCGGAGCGCGGATATCCAAAGAGTCTGGTCTCAGGTAATTCCACACTCTGATCGATATCTGGCTCTGTGACGGTTTCATCTTCCTGAACCATCCTCGTCAGTTGGCGACGATTGCGACGCAGATCCCCATTCTCACTGCTTACAATATCCGAATATGGAGTATCTGCACTCTGTCGCACAACACCTTCCCCGGGACCTTGGATCCAAACAGTGTCACAGGATTCAAGTTCAGGCAGTAATTTTGCTCTGTGGCGTCAATTATAATTGGTCTCCTGCTTTTTGCGATAGTCGGTTTCCTTTTGTCAAAGAACCTCTGGGTTAACACATGCGACTGTGAGCTGTGATGGTAACACCGGAACGGTTGTGCGGATTTGTCTACTGAATAATAGCTGAGTAGGCGTATAGCCATTCGCAAGGGGTGTTCCCTGATACGCCTGGATTCTGATCCAAGGATCGTTTGACTTTTTGAGGATTGACTTTGCCGTTTTCACTGCGCGTTCGACTTCCCCATTGCTCTGCGGATATTGCGGGCTACTAGTAACATGTGTGAATTTCCACTGTTGTGCAAAGTTTGCAAACTCACCACAAGAGTATTGTGGTCCATTATCGGAGAACAAGATCTTAGGGCTACCATGTGCTTCGAAGAACTGCTTCAGCTTCTCAATCACAAATTTCGCTGTAGTCTGTGACAATTTGGCAATTTCGAAGTATCTCGAATAGTAGTCAACTGCAATGATGTATTATTGTCCTTGAAGTTCAAATAAATCTGTAGCGACTTTTTGCCACGGTCTTTCTGGGAATTCGCTTGAGATCAATGGTTCTGGTCGGTTGACGCGTTCTCTAGAACATCTGCGACATGTAAAGACCATATTGTGCAACTGTTTGCATAGTCCAGGCCACCATACACTCTGCAGGGCTCTTTCCCAACATTTCTAAATGCCCTGGTGACCGTCGTGAAGTTTGTCTAATATCTCCAACCTCATGGCAGAGAGAATTACAATTCGAGTCCCTTTCAACAGGAGTCCATCCACTACGGAGAATTCACTTTGATATTGCCAATAACTGTTCAGTGCATTTGGCAATTTGTGTTTGAGTGGCCATCCTTCATCACAAAAGGCTTTGAGCTGTATGCATACTTCATCTGCATTTTGCGCTGCTTTGATTTCTTGTAATCCCTGGTCTGCTGCAGGTAAGTTGTCTACAATCATTGCGACATACATGCTAGTATTTCTTGCTAGCTCATCATCCATGTGATCTTGCATGACTGGATTCCGTGACAAGGCATCTGCTGTGTTGAGATCTTTTCCAGGCACATGAGCTATAGTAAACCTGTAACGCATCCATCTGAGCTTGAACCGTTGTATGCGTGGTGGCATATCATCCAAGTCTTTGGTGCTAAACAATGGTACCAACGGCTTATGGTCAGTTTCAATATGGAAGTCCATGCCAAACAGGTAGTCATTGAATCTATTACATGCCCATGTGATCGCAAGAGCCTCTTTCTCGATCTGTGCGTATCGACATTCTGTACTTGTTAAAGTGCGAGATGCAAACGCGACTGCTTTGAAGCGTCCGTCTGGCTGTTTCTGACGCAGCTCTGCTCCAATCCCATATGATGATGCATCGGCAGCCACTGTGGTCTCTCTCTTGGGGTCATAAAAGGCAAGAACTGATGGCGATGTGAGCAATTTCTTGAGTTCTAGAAAAACTAGTTCCTGTTCATTGGCCCAGATCCAACTTGTTTTGGAACTAAGGAGGTCTCTGAGAGGTTTTGTTATAGTGGCAAGATCTGGTAGGAATTTCCCCTGGTGATTGACCATTCCAAGGAATCTTCTAAGTTCTGCGACATTCTGTGGCGCTGCCATTTCCATAATAGCTTGGATTTTCTGTGGATCTGGATGAATGCCCTCAGAATCAATCTGGCCAAAAAATCTAATGCGTTCCTGAGAGAACTTGCATTTCTGAATATTCAACGTCACATGGCACTCTTGCAGTCTTGCAAGTACGGCTTCAAGACGACGATCATGTTCTGCTTGTGTTGTTCCGTGGACAATTATATCATCAACAAGACAAACTACCCCTTCCAGTCCATCAAGGGTTTCAATGACTCTCCTTGTAAAATGCTCAGGAGCTGATGAAATTCCGTAAGGCAAACGTAGATAGCGGAAACGCCCGAATGGCTTGATGAATGTTGTGAAGTATGAGGATTCATGTTCTAATTTAAGTTGCAAAAATCCTGAGTTAGCGTCCAGTTTGTTAAATATCTTAGCCCCAGCAAGCTTGGCTAGTGATTGTTCTACAGTAGGCAACATGTATCTTTCACGTATGACGCTAGCATTGAGTTGAGTCAGATCTGCACAAATTCTTAAATCACCGTTCGGCTTCGGAGCGACGACCATTGGTGAACACCAATCTGTAGCCTCGGTAACAGGAGCTATGACATTTAATTGTTCCATTTTCTCTAGCTCTGCTTTGACTTTGTCCATAAGGGGCAAAGGAATTCTTCTGGGGGAACTGAGTATATACAGTTTTGCATCAGGAATGAGTTTAATCCTTTATCTCCTTCCACTTCCCCTAGACCTGTAAAAAATTCTGGGAACTTTTGCTGGTACCGCTCGTTAGAAGTTGTACTTCCAATTCTGGCAAGAATAGTAAAGTCCTGAATAGCTGGCCTACCAAGCAAAGCACTTCCTGATCCTTTGAGTACATACACATCTTGTACTGAACTAGCTCTCTCAACTTTGAGCTGTAATGAAACCTTTCCTTTAACGGCAATGTTATGTCACCTGGCCCATATAACACTCTGTCAGGTGGGGAGAGCTGGCCAAATGTATCTGTACTGTAAATTGACTCTGGTATCACTTTGACATCAGCACCTGTATCAGTTTTAAAGTCAACTGATGTTTCTGTGGAACCTACTGATACTGTGATAGTCCACTCTGATTGTTTCTGATTACCAGTTATTAGACCTAAAAATGAATCTTTCTGTATCCGTGGCGTTTCTTGTGATTCTATCTCATTTACTCACTTGGTCCTACAAACACGTGCATAGTGACCACGACCTGAACATTTCTTGCATACGGCGTCCTTTGCTGGGCACTGCACCCTCGAATGTGATGGCTTAAAACCACACCTACCACATTCATTCGGTTTACTGACCTGTGGTGGCTGGCTTGAAGTGTCTTTTCTGTGATTAAACACTTGTGGTTTAGGCTTATACTGATGCCTGGGAACACACTGAGATTTCTTCTGCTTAGAACGCACTGCATCAACATCTAGAGAGTTTGAACTTAGTGGCTGTCTTACAGTGGCCTGTTGCTTTCTAACTACTTCACTCTGTCTAGCCTGAGTGACAGCTTTTTCAAGTGTCAAATCTGGGTCAAGTTGCAGCCTCTCTGACAATTTAGCATCTCTGAGTCCGACCACAAGACGAACTCTAATCATTTGATCTTTTAGGGATCCATACCCACAATGCCCTGACAAGCGATATAAAGCAGTGATAAAATTGTCCACGCCCTCATCTGGTAACTGACAGCGCTGGTTAAACTTCGCTCGCTCGAACATTACATTACGGCGGGCCACAAAGTACTGGTCAAATTCATCAAACACTTTCTTGTACCTTTTCCTATCTGCAGTGGACAGTGAAGTAGTATTAAGGATATCGTCGGCCTTATCCCCATGGTGTACAATAAAACATTTAACTGTTCTTCCTCAGGTCTTTCTGCAAGTCCGCTCGCCATGCGTAATCGTTCAAAGCGACGGCTCCATGTGGGCCAATCCTCGGGCTGACTGAAGTCAAATGGCGGGGGTGAGGGTATCTGGAAACTTGCCATGTTCCAGCTTCTGACACCATGTAGAATTTGTGACAAGAAGACAAATGTCAACAACACTCCAAACTTATTTATTACACGCTGAACATACAATGTCGCGCGAACACCGCTCAACAAGATGGCGATCACTTTCAGGAATGTCTACCCATGATGCAATGCGGTTACCGTAAAGTACCGTTAAACATTACCGAAAAGACTTAGTTAAGTGGCGACATCTTGACCATACCACACCACCTTTACCCAGCTTAAAGTCTAATGAACGTCAAACAACCCTAGTTTAATAAAGCTTTAGAATTCATATTAAAATGAGTTTTAGCCACAATGATAGGCCTATATACAAATTTGGAATCCTTAGAATATCTGCTGTTGGATGAGATATATATGAACATTGTCTCAGATTTTCCTTTAAAGATTTTTAACTTAAAATAATTTATTTAATATATTTTTTAACGGGATATATCTCACATTTGGCAAAGAGTATGTATGTAAAATTAGTATCACATGGAAGTACATACAAATATCTCCAGGCGTTTTTTATTGTGTGTTTATGATCTTTATTTCCTATTGAATTTGCAATTAAAAAAAATATATGATACAAACAATGCATATTTTTTTCGAATGATGTATAACTTATAAAATAAAACAGATATCGAAAAAAAGAAGAAAAAAAAAACGCATTATAGATGACATGTCAACTCACCAATATGCGGAATTTGAAAACATTGCTTGTGGTGCTTTTTGAGAAATATCCCGCCGAAGACCTGCTGTCTGTTGAATCATTGTTTTGAGAAAATGACCAAAAACTGTTTGGGAAGAGAAATCTCGTTTACGACGGAAAACAGGAATATCAGCGCAAGTGACAGTCGTCTATTTTCATTATATATTCTGATCTGAATTGGTTTCGATAAACAAGTTGAAAATTAAAAAGTTTGTCATGGTGAAAATGACGAAATTTTAACATGAAATGACATCTCAAGAACTGTCAAACAGAAGCAGACGGAGCTTACTGCTCCGGGTGGCTAGTCATCGGTAATTAGGTCAGGGCCACCGCGCCGGGACACGCGTCAGGTGTGAATTGACTGATTAGCAACAATTACTCTAATCACTATGAGCAAACATTCGAACTGCCAATGTAGGCCTATCCCCCGCTCAGAATCATACCTAAACACTGTAGACACGTGTAGAGAAACGTGTAAACAGAGGTTGAAAAAATAAAGCACTTCCCTTTAAAGCCCTACTTCCACCCTCTGGGTGTTTTTGGATTTATGAAAGGTATGAACCCACAAACAAGATGACCAGAGGTCACGCGATTGCCGGAAATGGAAATAATACAGACAGATAGACAAAGAGTGCATGTAGAAACAGTCATATGAATGAGCAGCGTTGTGGGGGCAGCAGAAACGAATAATACGTTCATGTATGCATGCTGACCTTGAATAGCTGCATACCTTTCTAGTGTAAAAGGGACCAAGTTCAAACATTTCCATGAAATCCCGTTAATCTATTTTGACAAGAAGTAGTGAGAAGTTTTCAGAATTGTCATGTCAAGCTGGCCAAATGTTATGAAATGCCGAAAACTAGACCTGTCTAGCTGTAAAAGTCGCTGAGTTATTAGCATTTCTGTGAAATCTAGTTTTCAATCGTTTGACGAGATATGGTGCGAGATTTGGCCAGTCTTGCAGGTTTGTCATGTCAAGCCGTCCAAATGATATGAAATGCCAAAAACTAGACCTGTCTAGCCGTTAAAGTCGCCGGCTTATATGCATTTTTGTGAAATCTCGTTTTTCCACATTTGACCAAATATAGTGCGAGATTTGGCCAGTCTCGCAGTTTTACTATGTCAAGTTGGCCAAATGTTACCAAATGCCGAAAACAAGACCTGTGTAGCGGTAAAAGTCGCCGAGTTATAAGCATTTCCGTGAAATCTCGTTTTTTTCTCGTTTGACAACATATGGTGCGAGATTTGACGAGACTTGTAGTTTTATCATGTCAAGCTGGCAACATGTTACGAAATACCGAAAACTAGACCTGTGTAGCTGTAAAAGTCGCCGAGTTATGAGTATTTCCGCGAAATCTCGTTTTTTTCTCGTTAAACGAGATATGGTACGAGATTTGGCCAGTCTTGCAGTTTTATCATGTCAGGCTGGCAAAATGTTACGAAATGCCGAAAACCAGACCGGTCTAGCTTAAAAAGTCACTGAGTTATAAGCATTTCCGTGAAATCTCGTTTTTTCACGTTTGACCAGATCTAGTGCGAGATTTGGCAAGACTTTCAGTTTTATCATGTGAAGCTGCCTATAAGCTACATAATGACAAAAACCAGACGTCTGTAGCTTAAAAATTGACAAAGATAGAAAATGACTATAGCATGACTATTTTCAAATTATCAAGTTTTAACCCAAAAATGCGTAACCATTGTAACGGCAGATTTGAGTCAGGTACCCATCATATAAAAGGTCATGGAATGACGAATAAAAAAAGCTATGGTTTAAGTGGCTACGACCATTTGTTACAAAGTTATGGAGCGAAAACTGTATTGCATACTTTCCATGACCTTGACCTTCACCATGATGCGATGTTGACCAAAAACAATAGGGTTCCAGGACTTTGGGATGTCAATCATCCCTGTAAGTTTCAAGTCGATTGCTTCAAAATTGTAGCCAGGAGAGCGGAGACAAACAAACAAGATGACCAGAGGTCACGCGCTTGCCGGAAATGGAAATGATACAGACAGATAGACAGAGATGCGCATGTAGAAACAGTCATATGAATGAGCAACATTGTGGGGGCAGCAGAAACGGATAATATGATTATTTATACATGCTGACCTTTAACAGCTGCATATCTTTCTAGTGTAAAAGGGACCAAGTTCAAAATTTTTTCATGAAATCCCGTTAATCTCGTTTGACAAGAAGCAGTGAGACGTTTTTCAGGTTTGTCATGTCAAGCTGGCCAAATGATATGAAACGCCGAAAACTAGACCTGTCTAGCTATAAAAGCCACTGAGTTATAAGCATTTGCATGAAATCTCGTGTTTTCTCGTTTTTGGGAAATGGTGCGAGCTTTGGCGAGATTTCCAGTTTTGTCATGTCAGGTTTGTCAAATATTACAAAATGCCGGAAACTAGACCTGTCTAGCTGCAAAAGTCGCCGTGTTATCAGCATTTACGTGAAATCATGTTTTTTTCTCGCTTGACGAGATATAGTACGAGATTTGGCAAGACGAGCAGTTTTATTATGTCAAGACGGCCAAACGTTACGAAATGGCGAAAACTAGATCCGTCTAGCTGTAAAAGTCGCCGAGTTATAAGCATTTCCATGTACTCTCGTGTTTTCTCGTTTGACGAGATATGGTGCAGGATTTGGCCAGTCTTGTAGATTTGTCATATCAAACTCTCTAAATGTTATGAAATGGCGAAAACTACATCTGTCTAGCTGTAAAAGCCGCCGAGTTATTAGCATTTCTGTGAAATCTTCTTTATTATCGTTTGACGAGATATGGTGCGAGATTTGCAGGTTTGTCATGTCAAGCGGGTCATGTGGAACTAAATGCCGAAAACTAGACCTGTCTAGCTGTAAAACTCGCCGAGTTATAACCAATGCCGTGAAATCTCATGTTTTCTCGTTTGACGAGATACGGTGCGACATTCGGCCTGACTTTCAGTTCTGTCATGTCCAGCAGGTCATGTGAAAGAAAATGCCGAAAACTAGACCTGTCTAGCTGTAAAACTCGCCGAGTTATAAGCATTTCCGCGTAATCTCGTGTTTTCTCGTTTGACGAGATAGGGTGCGAGATTT
This sequence comes from Sipunculus nudus, assembly GCA_026874595.1. NCBI lineage: Eukaryota > Metazoa > Annelida > Sipuncula > Golfingiida > Sipunculidae > Sipunculus > Sipunculus nudus. Next base: position 43,562,434 of record CM049318.1, on the reverse strand, counting down.
GGCCTGACTTACACATCTATCGTGTCAAGCTGGTCATGTGGAAGGAAATGCCGGAAACCAGACGTGTCTAGCTGTAAAACTGGCCGAGTTATAAGCATTTCCGTGAAATTTCGTGTTTTCTTGTTTGACGAGATACGGTGCGAGATTTTGCCAGACTTGCATATCTGTCGTGTCAAGCTGGTCTTGTGGAACTAAATGCCGAAAACCAGACGTGTCTAGCTGTAAGACTGGCCCAGTTATAAGCATTTCCGTGAAATCCCGTGTTTTCTCGTTTGACGAGATACGGTGCGAGATTTTGCCTATCTTGCAGCTCTGTCGTGTCAAGCTTGTTTGGTGAAACGAAATGCCGAAAACCAGACCTGTCTAGCTGTAAAAGTCGCCGAGTTATAAGCATTTCCGCGAAGTCTCGTTTTTTCTCGTTTGACGAGATATGGCGCGAGATTTGGCGTGACTTTCAGTTCTGTCGTGTCAAGCTGGTCATGTGGAACAAAATGCCGAAAACTACATCTGCCTAGCTTAAAAACTGACAAAGTTACAAAAAAATGGTCGTGTTATTTCCAATTCCCGTGATTTTTGCCCAAAAAATGTAACCATGGTAACGGCAAATTTAAGTAAGCTACATATCAAAAGAAAGGCCAGGTGATGACGAAAAAAATGAGCTGTTGCAGAAGTGGATAAGCCTATTTATGGCGAAGTTATAGTGCAAAAACCGTTAACCACACCTGTCGTGACCTTGACCCTTGACCTTGGAGCAATGTTGACCAAAAACAACAGGGTTCCAGGGTGTTCGGTTGTCAATCAACCCTGTAAGGGTTATGTCGATTGCTGCAAAATTGTGGCCAGGAGAGCGCAGACAAACACACAAAAAAACAAACTAGACGACCATAGGTCGAACGCTTGCCGGAAATCGGAAGTGAAACACAGACGGACAGACAGAACATATTGTCGGTTTTCTATTAATGGAATGACTCTCAGGGACATTGCTGAGAATATGTGGCCCGTAGAATGTCATATGAGACAAAAGAACAGGCAAGCAGACAAAGCTGACAACAAAAGACGAACAGACAGACATGCTGACTTTGTGAGACAAGATTGACACCAGATGACATAACCTGGTGATTGAGAAGATTCAAAGGAAGAAAATGAGTTATAATTTATGTAATTTAGATTTATGGTTTTGGAGGTATGGCAAATTAATGATATACTTGGGAGGCTCGACTGTAGCGCCCTCTAGCAGACATATTCCGAAGACGACTAATGCGTTTCGTATTATTAGTGTATGACATGAGATGTCCCAGTTTCAAAAGGATTCCGTCAAAGCTGTGGCTTGTAGAATGCTATATGTAAGGCGTAAGAACCAGCAAGCAGGCGACTTTGAGGATAACGGACAAACAGATGGACACACTGACAAAGTGACAGAAGATTCAAACCATATGCCTTAATCAGGTTATGGAGAAGACTCAAAGGAAGAAAATAAGTTATAGCTTATGTAACTGAGGCTTTGGGTGTAGAGATATGGCCAATACAATGGTATGTGTGTGAGGGTCGTGTGCAGCGCCCACTAGTGGCCATATCAGGAAAATGAAAAATTTATTATTAGAAATTAGTGTAAGACATAAGATGTAATAGTTTCAAAAGGATTCCGTCAAAACTGTGGCCTATAGAATGCTTTAATTGAGACGCAAGAACCAACAAGCAGGCGAATTTAAGGACAACTGACAAACAGACGAAAACACTGACAAAGTGATTCAAGATTGAGTCCAGATGACTACTCCAGGTTATGGAGAAGACCCAGAGGAAGAAAATAAGCTATAGTTTATGTAATTGAGGCTTATAATTTTGGAGATATGGCCAAAATATGATATGTTCAGGAGGTTCGCATCCAGCGCCCCCTTGCGGCCATATCCGGTAAATAAAAAAACAATTTCGAGATACTAGTGTAGGACTTATAATATGTCAGTTTCAAAAAGATTCCTGCAATAATGTGGCCTTTGGCGCAAGATGAATGAAATCTCGAAATATCTCTATTCACGAGATATTTTACGAGATACTGCAAGACTTGTAATAAAATCTTGTAGTACTAGTTGAATGCTACTTGATGCAAAAAACTAGATCACTCTAGCTTTAAAACTGACAAAGTTAGAAAAATAAGACCCCTTATTTTCGAACATCATGATTTTCCCCCAAAATTTGTAACCATGGTTACGGCAAATTTGAGTCAGCTACACACCAGATGACAGGCCTTGGAATGACGATTAAAATGAGCTATCGTTGAAGTAGATACGACTAATAGTCACAAAGATATGAAAAAAAACCGTTTTGAGAAGTTTTGATGACCCTGACCTTGACCTTTGTCCTATTTTGACCAAAAACAATAGGGCACCTAGAAATTTAATTCTCCATCATCTCTGAAAGTTTCAAGGTGATTGCTGCAAAATTGTGGCCTGTACTCTACTAAATGTCAGACAGAACATCAAGGCCGTTGTCAAAATTGACAACAACAGAGGAACAGACAGACATACTGACAAGGTGACACAAAGTCAACAAAAGTTGATCATACCATGATATGGGGAAAGGAAAGACGAACAAAATGATCTTAGAATGAGGTTGATACGACCATTTTTGACCAAGTTATGAGGAAAATAAAATTTCGAGGTTTTTCGATGACCTTGACCTTAACTGTTGACCTATATTAACCAAAAACAATAGGGCACCTAGAAATTTTGTTTTCCATTATCCCTGTAAGTTTCAAGGTGATTATGGCAAAATTGTGTCCAGGAGAGTGATGACAAACAAACAGACAGACAGACAAACAGACAAACAGACATACGCAACTGACTAATATGCTTGCCGAAATCTTTGATTCCGGCAAGCAATAAACAAACTAGACGACCATAGGTCGAACGCTTGCCGGAAATCAGAAGTGAAACACAGACGGACAGACAGAACATATTGTCGGTTTTCTATTAATGGAATGACTCTCAGGGACATTGCTGAGAATATGTGGCCTGTAGAATGACATATGAGACAAAAGAACAGGGAAGCAGACAAAGCTGACAACAAAAGACGAACAGACAGACACACTGGCTTTTTGAGACAAGATTGACACCAGATGACTTTACCTAGTTATGGAGAAGATTCAAAGGAAGAAAATGAGTTATAATTTATGTAATTTAGATTTATAGTTTTGGAGGTATGGCGAATTAATGATATACTTGGGAGGTTCGACTGTAGCGCCCTCTAGCGGACATATTCCGAAGACGACAAATGCGTTTTGTATTATTAGTGTATGACATAAGATGTCCCAGTTTCAAAAGGATTCCGTCAAAGCTGTGGCCTGTAGAATGCTATATGTAAGGCGTAAGAACCAGCAAGCAGGCGACTTTGAGGATAACGTACAAACAGATGGACACACTGACAAAGTGACAGAAGATTGAAACCAGATGCCTTAATCAGGTTATGCAGAAGACGCAAAGGAGGAAAATAAGCTTTAGTTTATGTAACTGAGGCTTTGGGTTTAGAGATATGGCCAATACATTGGTATGTGTGTGAGGGTCGTGTGCAGCGCCCACTTGTGGCCATATCCGGAAAATGAAAAATTTATTTTCTAGATATTAGTGTAAGACATAAGGTGTAATAGTTTCAAAAGGATTTCATCAAAACTGTGGCCTATAGAATGCTATATGTGAGACGCAAGAACCAGCAAGCAGCCGAATTTTAGGACAACTGACAAACAGACGGACACCATGACAAAGTGACTCAAGATTGAGTCCAGATGACTACTCCAGGTTATGAAAAAGACTCAAAGGAAGAAAAAAGCTACAGTTTATGTAACTGAGGTTTATAGTTTTGGAGATATTGCCAAAGCATGATATGTTGGGAGAGGTTCGAGTTCAGCGCCCCCTAGCGCCCATATCCGGAAAATGGAAAATTTGTTTTGAGATATTAGTGTAAGACTTAAGATGTAATAGTTTCAAAAGGATTCTTTCAAAACTGTGGCCTGTAGAATGCTATATGTGAGACGCAAGAGCAAGCAGGCGAATTTGAGGACAACTGACAAACAGACAGACACACTAACAAAGTGACACAAGATTGAGACCAGATGACATTATCAGTTTATGGAGAAGACTCAGAGGGAAAAAATAAGCTTTAGTTTATGTAACTGAAGCTTTGGGTTTAGAGATATGGCCAATACATTGGTATGTGTGTGAGGGTCGTGTGCAGCGCCCACTTGTGGCCATATCCGGAAAATGAAAAATTTATTTTCTAGATATTAGTGTAAGACATAAGGTGTAATAGTTTCAAAAGGATTTCATCAAAACTGTGGCCTATAGAATGCTATACGTGAGACGCAAGAACCAGCAAGCAGCCGAATTTTAGGACAACTGACAAACAGACGGACACCATGACAAAGTGACTCAAGATTGAGTCCAGATGACTACTCCAGGTTATGAAAAAGACTCAAAGGAAGAAAAAAGCTACAGTTTATGTAACTGAGGTTTATAGTTTTGGAGATATTGCCAAAGCATGATATGTTGGGAGAGGTTCGAGTTCAGCGCCCCCTAGCGCCCATATCCGGAAAATGGAAAATTTGTTTTGAGATATTAGTGTAAGACTTAAGATGTAATAGTTTCAAAAGGATTCTTTCAAAACTGTGGCCTGTAGAATGCTATATGTGAGACGCAAGAGCAAGCAGGCGAATTTGAGGACAACTGACAAACAGACAGACACACTAACAAAGTGACACAAGATTGAGACCAGATGACATTATCAGTTTATGGAGAAGACTCAGAGGGAAAAAATAAGCTTTAGTTTATGTAACTGAAGCTTTGGGTTTAGAGATATGGCCAATACATTGGTATGTGTGTGAGGGTCGTGTGCAGCGCCCACTTGTGGCCATATCCGGAAAATGAAAAATTTATTTTCTTGATATTAGTGTAAGACATAAGGTGTAATAGTTTCAAAAGGATTTCATCAAAACTGTGGCCTATAGAATGCTATACGTGAGACGCAAGAACCAGCAAGCAGCCGAATTTTAGGACAACTGACAAACAGACGGACACACTGACAAAGTGACTCAAGATTGAGTCCAGATGACTACTCCAGGTTATGAAAAAGACTCAAAGGAAGAAAAAAGCTACAGTTTATGTAATTGAGGTTTATAGTTTTGGAGATATTGCCAAAGCATGATATGTTGGGAGAGGTTCGAGTTCAGCGCCCCCTAGCGCCCATATCCGGAAAATGGAAAATTTGTTTTGAGATATTAGTGTAAGACTTAAGATGTAATAGTTTCAAAAGGATTCTTTCAAAACTGTGGCCTGTAGAATGCTATATGTGAGACGCAAGAGCAAGCAGGCGAATTTGAGGACAACTGACAAACAGACAGACACACTAACAAAGTGACACAAGATTGAGACCAGATGACATTATCAGTTTATGGAGAAGACTCAGAGGGAAAAATAAGCTTTAGTTTATGAAACTGAGGCTTTGGGTTTAGAGATATGGCCAATACATTGGTATGTGTGTGAGGGTCGTGTGCAGCGCCCACTTGTGGCCATATCCGGAAAATGAAAAATTTATTTTTTTAGATATTAAGTGTACGACATAAGGTGTAATAGTTTCAAAAGGATTTCATCAAAACTGTGGCCTATAGAATGCTATACGTGAGACGCAAGAACCAGCAAGCAGCCGAATTTTAGGACAACTGACAAACAGATGGACACACTGACAAAGTGACTCAAGATTGAGTCCAGATGACTACTCCAGGTTATGAAAAAGACTCAAAGGAAGAAAAAAGCTACAGTTTATGTAACTGAGGTTTATAGTTTTGGAGATATTGCCAAAGCATGATATGTTGGGAGAGGTTCGAGTTCAGCGCCCCCTAGCGCCCATATCCGGAAAATGGAAAATTTGTTTTGAGATATTAGTGTAAGACTTAAGATGTAATAGTTTCAAAAGGATTCTTTCAAAACTGTGGCCTGTAGAATGCTATATGTGAGACGCAAGAGCAAGCAGGCGAATTTGAGGAAAACTGACAAACAGACAGACACACTGACAAAGTGACACAAGATTGAGACCAGATGACATTATCAGTTTATGGAGAAGACTCAGAGGGAAAAAATAAGCTAAAGTTTATGTAATTGAGGCTTTGGGTTTTAGAGATATGGCCAATGTCATGATATGTATGTGAGGGTTGTGTGCAGCGCCCCCTAGCAGCCATATTCAAAAAATGAAAAAACAATTTCGAGATACTAGTGTAGGACTTATGATTTGACAGTTTCAAAAAGGTTCCTGCAATAATGTGGCCTTTGACGCAAGATGAATGAAATCTCGAAATATCTCTATTCACGAGATATTTTACGAGATACGGCAAGACTTATAATAAAATCTTGTAGTACTAGTTGAATGCTACCTGATGCAAAAAACTAGATCACTCTAGCTTTAAAACTGACAAAGTTAGAAAAATAAGACCCCAGATTTTCGAATATTATGACTTTTCCCCCAAAACTTGTAACCATGGTTACAGCAAATTTGAGTCAGCTACACACCAGATTAAAGGCGGCCTTGGAATGACGATTAAAATGAGCTATCGTTGAAGTAGATACGACTAATAGTCACAAAGATATGAAGAAAAAACCGTTTTGAGAAGTTTTGACAACCTTGACCTTGACCTCTGACCTATTTTGGCCAGAAACAAAAGAGCACCTAGAAATTATGTTTTTTATCATCCCTGTAAGTTTCAAGGTTATTGCTGCAAAATTGTGGTCAGGAGAGTGATGACAAACAAACAAACAAAAAAAGCATGATATGTTGGGAGAGGTTCGAATTCAGCGCCCCCTAGCGGCCATATCCAGAAAATGAAAAATTGGTTTCGAGATATTAGTGTAAGACTTAAGATGTAATAGTTTCAAAAGGATTCTTTCAAAACTGTGGCCTGTAGAATGCTATATGTGAGACGCAAGAGCAAGCAGGCGAATTTGAGGACAACTGACAAACAGACGGACACAATGACAAAGTGACACAACATTGAGACCAGATGACATTATCAGTTTATGGAGAAGACTCAAAGGGAAAAAATAAGCTATAGTTTATGTAATTGAGGCTTTGGGTCCTAGAGATATGGTTAATGTCATGATATCTGTGTGAGGGTCGTGTGCAGCGCCCCCTAGCAGCCATATTCGAAAAATGAAAAAACTATTTCGAGATAATAGTGTAGGACTTATGATATGTCAGTTTCAAAAAGATTCCTGCAATAATGTGGCCTTTGGCGCAAGATGAATGAAATCTCGAAATATCTCTATTCACGAGATATTTTACGAGATACTGCAAGACTTGTAATAAAATCTTGTAGTACTCGTTGAATGTTACCTGATGCAAAAAACTAGATCACTCTAGCTTTAAAACTGACAAAGTTAGAAAAATAAGATCCCTTATTTTCGAATATCATGACTTTTCCCAAAAAAATGTAACCATGGTAACGGCAAATTTGAGTCAGCTACACACCAGATGACAGGCCTTGGAATGACGATTAAAATGAGCTATTGTTGAAGTAGATACGACTAATAGTCACAAAGATATGAAGAAAAAAACGTTTTGAGAAGTTTTGACGACCTTGACCTTGACCTTTGACCTATTTTAACCAAAAACAATAGGGCACCTAGAAATTATGTTTTCCAACATCCCTGTAAGTTTCAAAGTTATTGTGGCAAAATTGTGGCCAGGAGAGTGGTGACAAACAAACAAACAAACAGACAGACAGACAGACAGACTAGACGACCAGAGGTCGAACACTTGCCGGAAATGGCCGGTAATAAGACAGCGAAACAGACAGACAGTTACTAGGCAGACAGACAGGGAACGTATAACACTGTCAATATTTTTGGAGATATGGCACAATGATGATTGCTGCAGCGCCATCTGGCGGCTATTTCTAAAAGGGCAAAAAATAAGTTTCGAGACATTTTATTTTTTTAATATATATATTTGATGTATAATTAAAATTTAACCCCCGCAGAATATGACAGAGTCCCCACGAGGTTAAAGGCATTAAATCTAGTTCCGGAAATGGCCGGAAATAAGACAGCAAAACAGACGGACAGTTACTAGGCAGGCAGACAGGGAACGTTTGGATTTGATCAAATGAACACCCGCTATCATGGTTAAAATGGAAGCACATTTTTATGTGATTTCGCTGATTTTCAATAGCCACAAATGAGTAGACAGACAGACGGAAAATAACTCCATGTGTAGGCAATGTACTCCTGTCATGGAGAATGGAAAGCATGAATAAAATAAGCGTCAGTCAATTAGAATAAATCTTCATATTTTGAATTTCAGAAAAAGGAAGAATTTAATTGTAACCTATATTAGGCCCCCATGGTAACGGAAGAATATGACAGAGTCTTCACGAGGATAAACCCATTAAATCTAGTTTCAGATGCTGCAATCAATGTTGTGACACTATCTCTAGTTTTATAGATATGGCAAAAAAATGATTGCTGCAGTGCCATCTGGCGGCTATTATTAAAAGGACAAAAAGTAAGTTTCGAGATATTTTATTTTTTTATAATAAATATTTGATGTATAATTAGATTTAAACTTCTGGTGAATATGACAATGTCCCCACGAGGAAAACGCATTAAATCTAGGTTCAGGAGCTCCAATCAATGTTGTGACACCGTCTATAGTTTTGGAGATATGGCACAATAATGATTACTGCAGCGCCATCTGAAAGGAAAAAAAAATAGTTTCGAGATATTTTATTTTTAATTATATATATTTTATGTATAATTAAACTTTAACCCCCGCGGAATACGACAGAGTCCCCACGAGGTTAAACGCTTTAAATCTAGTTTCAGAAGCTGCAATCAATGTTGTGACACTGTCTATAGTTTTGGAGATATGGCACAATAATGATTGCTGCAGCGCCATCTGAAAGGGAAAAAAAATAGTTTCGCGATATTTTAATTTTTATTATATATATTTTATGTATAATTTAAATTTAACCCCCACAGAATACGACAGAGTCCCAACGAGGTTAAACGCATTAAATATAGTTTCAGAAGCTGCAATCAATGTTGTGACACTGTCTATAGTTTTGGAGATATGGCATAATAATGATTGCTGCAGCGCCATCTGGGGGCTATTTTCTAAAAGGAAAATAATAAGTTTCCAGATATTTTATTTTAATATATATATTTGATGTATAATTAAAATTTTACTCCTGCCCCCAACTGCTTAACCAGGGATCAGCCCATATTTTGACACCCCCAACTACAAAATCGGGGATCCGTCCCTGGTTTCAAAGATTTGCCAGTGGTTCCTGGCAACACAAGTGGCCGCACAAGGGGACACAATAAAAATCACAGGTGTGTTCCCTCCACATTTAGCGGCTTTTGTCCTCTATTCAATGCTGCTTTGTGAGATTCATGGACGACCGCGCACGCCAACATGCAACTCTAATAGCCTTGCCGGCACTTACCGGTCAACCCTGAAGCCACTTGTGCTCACGGCAATTGGATGTATTTTCATCATTTGATGAAAAACGAGGCAAGATTTGACGAGAATTGCAATAAAATCACATGATGTGAATGAGAGTGTCAGACGCTGTCAAATGTTAAAAACTATATGTCTGTAGGGTATAAAATGACAGCATAATAGGCGTTTGTTTAAATGGTCCACTGTTCTCGTTTGACGACAAATGGTGCGAGATATAACGAGATATTCACTTATATCACTTAACACTAATCAAATGATTGTTGAACAGTAGGAAAATAAAATCTCTAGCATAAAATTGAAAGAGATAAAGACATTTGATGAATATTTTGTTCAAATTATCGAATATTCTCGTTTGGCCTGAGATGATGCGAGATTTGGCGAGATTTGCAGTTTTATCATGTTAAGCTTCCGAAAGGCTACCAGAGGCTGAAACCGTATACTCTTTAACCTAAAACGTGATCGAGTTATCAGCATTTCTGCGAAATCTCGTAATTTCTCGTTTGACGGAAAAACAGATCGAGATTCTACGAGACTTCCTATTGACTGGATTAGAGCCAAGGAATGCTACCTCATGCAGAAAACTAGACCCTTGTAGTATAAATATCAACAGAGATAGAAGCAAAAAACTAATTATTTTCAGATTGTCAAGTTTTACCCCAAAATTTGGTTACCATGGTAACGGCAGCACAAAGCTACATGTACCCAGGAATAAGCCAATGATCCTAGTCTTAGATACGACAAAAGAAATTGTTATATGCTTAATATTTTTTTAAGATGTTGTGCAAAAATGATAAGTTGTAGTGTTACCAGTACCACGCCCCCTGGTGGCTATTTAAAAAAAATGAAAAAACAATTTCGAGATATTTATAAATAACACAAAATACATTAATTTCAAAGCCATTGTTAATAAAATGCAACCTGCAGGTCATATTTAATGAAATCTCGAAAACTCTCGTTTGACAAGAAATAGTGCGAGGTTTTGCGAGATTAACAATTCTATCATAAACAGCTCATGAAATACTACCTGATGCAGAAAACTAGAACTCTCTAGCTTTAAAAATGAAAAATTTAGAAAGAAAATATCAAATTCTATCATTTCTTCCCAAAAATACGTTACTATGATAACGAATGATCAGAAATATTTGCTAGCATGTGGAAAGGTAACATGATGAGGAAAAAAATGAGCTAAAGATTAAGCCGCTACGATTATTTTTTACAAAGATATGAAGGAAAATCCGTTTTAAGGTTTTTCAGGGACCCTGACCTTGACCTTGAACCGTTCAAGGCCAAAAACAATAGGCACCCAGGGTTTTCGATTTTACACTTTTTCTATAAGTTTCAGGGCGATTGCTTCAGAATTGTGGCCTATAGAGCACCGACAAACAGACAGACAGACAGACAAACAAACAAACAAACATACGGAACTGACCAACATACTTGCGAAAATCGAAGATTTCCGGCAAGTAACAAACAGACATACGCAACTGACCAATATGCTTGCCGAAATCTTTGATTCCGGCAAGCAAAAAACAAACTAGACGACCATAGGTCGAACGCTTGCCGGAATTCGGAAGTGAAACACAGACGGACAGACAGAACATATTGTCGGTTTTCTATTAATGGAATGACTCTCAGGGACATTGCTGAGAATATGTGGCCCGTAGAATGACATATGAGACAAAAGAACAGGCAAGCAGACAAAGCTGACAACAAAAGACGAACAAACAGACATACTGACTTTGTGAGACAAGATTGACACCAGATGACATAAGCTAGTTATTGAGAAGATTCAAAGGAAGAAAATGAGTTATAATTTATGTAATTTAGATTTATAGTTTACGAGGTATGGCGAATTAATGATATACTTGGGAGGCTCGACTGTAGCGCCCTCTAGCATACATATTCCGAAGACGACAAATGCGTTTCGTATTATTAGTGTATGACATGAGATGTCTCAGTTTCAAAAGGATTCCGTCAAAGCTGTGGCCTGTAGAATGCTATATGTAAGGCGTAAGAACCAGCAAGCAGGCGACTTTGAGGATAACGGACAAACAGATGGACACACTGACAAAGTGACAGAAGATTGAAACCAGATGCCTTAATCAGGTTATGGAGAAGACTCAAAGGAAGAAAATAAGCTATAGCTTATGTAACTGAGGCTTTGGGTGTAGAGTTATGGCCAATACAATGGTATGTGTGTGAGAGTCATATGCAGCGCCCACTAGTGGCCATATCCGGAAAATGAAAAATTTATTTCTAGATATTAGTGTAAGACATAAGATGTAATAGTTTCAAAAGGATTCCGTCAAAACTGTGGCCTACAGAATGCTATATGTGAGACGCAAGAGCCAACAAGCAGGCGAATTTGAGGACAACTGACAAACAGACGAAAACACTGACAAAGTGACTCAAAATTGAGTCCAGATGACTTCTCCAGGTTATGGAGAAGACTCAAAGGAAGAAAAAAGCTACAGTTTATGTAACTGAGGTTTATAGTTTTGGAGATATTGCCAAAGCATGATATGTTGGGAGAGGTTCGAGTTCAGCGCCCCCTAGCGGCCATATCCGGAAAATGAAAAATTGGTTTCGAGATATTAGTGTAAGACTTAAGATGTAATAGTTTCAAAGGGATTCTTTCAAAACTGTGGCCTGTAGAATGCTATATGTTAGACGCAAGAGCAAGCAGGCGAATTTGAGAACAACTGACAAACAGACAGACACACTGACAAAGTGTCACAAAATTGTGACCAGATGACTACACCAGGTTATGGAACAGACTCAGAGGAAGAAAATAAGCTATAGTTTATGTAATTGAGGCTTATAATTTTGGAGATATGGACAAAAGATGATATGTTCGGTAGGTTCGCATCCAGCGCCCCCTAGCGGCCCTATTCAAAAAGAGAAAAAACGATTTCGAGATACTAGTGTAGGACTTATAATATGTCAGTTTCAAAAAGATTCCTGCAATAATGTAGCCTTTGGCGCAAGATGAATGATATCTCGAAATATCTCTATTTACGAGATATTTTACGAGATACTGCAAGACTTGTAATAAAATCTTGTAGTACTAGTTGAATGCTACCTGATGCAAAAAACTAGATCACTCTAGCTTTAAAACTGACAAAGTTAGAAAAATAAGACCCCAGATTTTCGAATATTATGACTTTTCCCCCAAAACTTGTAACCATGGTTACAGCAAATTTGAGTCAGCTACACACCAGATTAAAGGCCTTGGAATGACGATTAAAATGAGCTATCGTTGAAGTAGATACGGCTAATAGTCACAAAGATATGAAGAAAAAACCGTTTTGGGAAGATTTGACGACCTTGACCTTGACCTTTCACCTATTTTAACCAAAAACAATAGGGCACCTAGAAATTATGTTTTTCATCATCCCTGTAAGTTTCAAGGTTATTGTGGCAAAATTGTGGCCAGGAGAGTGGTGACAAACAAACAAACAAACTAGACGACCATAGGTCGAACGCTTGCCGGAATTCGGAAGTGAAACCCAAACGGACAGACAGAACATATTGTCGGTTTTCTATTAATGGAATGACTCTCAGAGACATTGCTGAGAATATGTGGCCCGTAGAATGACATATGAGACAAAAGAACAGGCAAGCAGACAAAGCTGACAACAAAAGACGAACAGACAGACATACTGACTTTGTGAGACAAGATTGACACCAGATGACATAAGCTAGTTATTGAGAAGATTCAAAGGAAGAAAATGAGTTATAATTTATGTAATTTAGATTTATAGTTTACGAGGTATGGCGAATTAATGATATACTTGGGAGGCTCGACTGTAGCGCCCCCTAACAGACATATTCCGAAGACGACAATTGCGTTTCGTATTATTAGTGTATGACATTAGATGTCTCAGTTTCAAAAGGATTCCGTCAAAGCTGTGGCCTGTAGAATGCTCTATGTAAGGCGTAAGAACCAGCAAGCAGGCGACTTTGAGGATAACGGACAAACAGATGGACACACTGACAAAGTGACAGAAGATTGAAAACCAGATGCCTTAATCAGGTTATGGAGAAGACTCAAAGGAAGAAAATAAGCTATAGCTTATGTAACTGAGGCTTTGGGTGTAGAGTTATGGCCAATACAATGGTATGTGTGTGAGAGTCTTGTGCAGCGCCCACTAGTGGCCATATCCGGAAAATGAAAAATTTATTTCTAGATATTAGTGTAAGACATAAGATGTAATAGTTTCAAAAGGATTCCGTCAAAACTGTGGCCTACAGAATGCTATATGGGAGACGCAAGAGCCAACAAGCAGGCGAATTTGAGGACAACTGACAAACAGACGAAAACACTGACAAAGTGACTCAAAATTGAGTCCAGATGACTTCTCCAGGTTATGGAGAAGACTCAAAGGAAGGAAAAAGCTACAGTTTATGTAACTGAGGTTTATAGTTTTGGAGATATTGCCAAAGCATGATATGTAGGGAGAGGTTCGAGTTCAGCGCCCCCTAGCGGCCATATCCAGAAAATGAAAAATTTGTTTCGAGATATTAGTGTGAGACTTAAGATGTAATAGTTTCAAAAGGATTCTTTCAAAACTGTGGCCTGTAGAATGCTATATGTGAGACGCAAGAGCAAGCAGGCGAATTTGAGGACAACTGACAAACAGACGGACACAATGACAAAGTGACACAACATTGAGATCAGATGACATTATCAGTTTATGGAGGAGACTCAGAGGGAAAAAATAAGCTATAGTTTATGTAATTGAGGCTTTGGGTTTTAGAGATATGGCCAATGTAATGATATCTGTGTGAGGGTCGTGTGCAGCGCCCCTTAGCAGCCATATTCAAAAAATGAAAAAACAATTTTGAGATACTAGTGTAGGACTTATGATATGTCAGTTTCAAAAAGATTCCTGCAATAATGTGGCCTTTGGCGCAAGATGAATGAAATCTCGAAATATCTCTATTCACGAGATATTTTACGAGATACTGCAAGACTTGTAATAAAATCTTGTAGTACTAGTTGAATGCTACCTGATGCAAAAAACTAGATCACTCTAGCTTTAAAACTGACAAAGTTAGAAAAATAAGATCCCTTATTTTCGAATATCATGACTTTTCCCCAAAAAATTGTAACCATGGTTACGGCAAATTTGAGTCAGCTACACACCAGATGACACCTTGGAATGACGATTAAAATGAGCTATTGTTGAAGTAGATACGACTAATAGTCACTAAGATATGAAGAAAAAAACGTTTTGAGAAGTTTTGACGACCTTGACCTTGACCTTTGACCTATTTTAACCAAAAACAATAGGGCACCTAGAAATTATGTTTTCCAACATCCCTGTAAGTTTCAAGGTTATTGTGGCAAAATTGTGGCCAGGAGAGTGGTGACAAACAAACAAACAAACAAACTAGACGACCATAGGTCGAACGCTTGCCGGAAATCGGAAGTGAAACACAGACGGAGAGACAGAACATATTGTCGGTTTTCTATTAATGGAATGACTCTCAGGGACATTGCTGAGAATATGTGGCCCGTAGAATGACATATGAGACAAAAGAACAGGCAAGCAGACAAAGCTGACAACAAAAGACGAACAGACAGACATACTGACTTTGTGAGACAAGATTGACACCAGATGACTTAACCTAGTTATGGAGAAGATTCAAAGGAAGAAAATGAGTTATAATTTATGTAATTTAGATTTTTAGTTTTGGAGGTATGGCGAATTAATGATATACTTGGGAGGCTCGACTGTAGCGCCCTCTGGCGGACATATTTCGAAGACGACAAATGCGTTTCGTATTATCAGTGTATGACATGAGATGTCCCAGTTTCAAAAGGATTCCGTCAAAGCTGTGGCCTGTAGAATGCTATATGTAAGGCGTAAGAACCAGCAGGCAGGCGACTTTGAGGATAACGGACAAACAGATGGACACACTGACAAAGTGACAGAAGATTGAAACCAGATGCCTTAATCAGGTTAAGGAGAAGACTCAAAGGAAGAAAATAAGCTATAGTTTATGTAACTGAGGCTTTGGGTGTAGAGATATGGCCAACACAATGGTATGTGTGTGATGGTCGTGTGCAGCGCCCACTAGTGGCCATATCCCGATAATGAAAAATTTATTTCTAGATATTAGTGTAAGACATAAGATGTAATAGTTTCAAAAGGATTCCGTCAAAACTGTGGCCTATAGAATGCTATATGTGAGACGCAAGAACCAGCAAGCAGGCGAATTTAAGGACAACTGACAAACAGACGGACACACTGACAAAGTGACTCAAGATTGAGTCCAGATGACTACTTCAGGTTATGGAGAAGACTCAGAGGAAGAAAAATGCTACAGTTTATGTAACTGAGGTTTATAGTTTTGGAGATATTGCCAAAGCATGATATGTTGAAAGAGGTTCGAGTTCAGCGCCCCCTAGCGGCCATATCCGGAAAATGAAAAATTGGTTTCGAGATATTAGTGTAAGACTTAAGATGTAATAATTTCAAAAGGATTCTTTCAAAACTGCGGCCTGTAGAATGCTATATGAGAGACGCAAGAGCAAGCAGGCGAATTTGAGGACAACTGACAAACAGACGGACACACTGACAAAGTGACACAGGATTGACACCAGATGATATTACTAGATCGTGGAGAAGACTCAGGGGAAGAAAATAAGCCATAGTTTCTGTAATTGAGGCTTTGGGTTTTAGAGATATGGTCAATATAATGATATGTGTGTGAGGTTCGAGTTCAGCGCCCCCTAGCGGCCATATCCGGAAAATGAAAAATATGTTTTGAGATATTTCTGTAAAACATAATATGCATCAGTTTTCAAATGCTTCTTTAAAAAACTATGGCCTGAAGAATGCTATTGTGAGACGCAAGAACCAGCAAACAGTCGAATTTCAGGACAACTGAGAAACAGACAGACACACTGACAAAGTGACACAAGATTGAGACCAGATGACATTATCAGTTTATGGAGAAGACTCAGAGGAAAAAAATAAGCTATAGTTTATGTAATTGAGGCTTTGGGTTTTAGAGATATGGCCAATGTAATGATATATGTGTGAGGGTCGTATGCAGCGCCCCCTAGCAGCCATATTCAAATAATGAAAAAACAATTTCGAGATACTAGTGTAGGACTTATGATATTTCAGTTTCAAAAAGATTCCTGAAATAATGTGGCCTTTGGCGCAAGATGAATGCAATCTCGAAATATCTCTATTCACGAGATATTTTACGAGATACTGCAAGACTTGTAATAAAATCTTGTAGTACTAGTTGAATGCTACCTGATACAAAAAACTAGGTCTCTCTAGCTTTAAAACTGACAAAGTTAGAAAAATAAGACCCCTTAATTTCGAATATCATGACTTTTCCCCCAAAATTTGTAACCAATGTTACGGCAAATTTGAGTCAGCTACACACCAGATGACAGGCCTTGGAAAGACGATCAAAATGAGCTATTGTTGAAGTAGATACGACTAATAGTCACAAAGATATGAAGAAAAAAACGTTTTGAGAAGTTTTGATGACCTTGACCTTGACCTTTAACTTATTTTGACCAAAAACAATAGGGCACCTAGAATTTTGTTTGTCCATCATCCCTGAAAGTTTCAAGGTGATTGTGGCGAAATTGTGGCCAGGAGAGTGATGACAAACAAACAGACAGACAGACAGACAAACAGACAAACAGACATACGCAACTGACCAATATGCTTGCCGAAATCTTTGATTCCGGCAAGCAACAAACAGACAGACAGACAAACAGACATACGCAACTGACCAATATGCTTGCCGAAATCTTTGATTCCGGCAAGCAACAAACAAACAAACAGACAAACAGACAAACGGACATACGCAACTGACGAACATGCTTGCGGAAATCGAAGATTTTCGGCAAGCAACAAACAAACAGACAGACAAACAGACATACGCAACTGACCAATATGCTTGCCGAAATCTTTGATTCCAGCAAGCAACAAACAGACAGACAAACAAACATACGCAACTGACCAATATGCTGGCCGAAATCTTTGATTCCGGCAAGCAAAAAACTAGACGACCATAGGTCGAACGCTTGCCGGAAATCGGAAGTGAAACACAGACGGACAGACAGAACATATTGTCGGTTTTCTATTAATGGAATGACTCTCAGGGACATTGCTGAGAATATGTGGCCCGTAGAATGTCATATGGGACAAAAGAACAGGCAAGCAGACAAAGCTGACAACAAAAGACGAACAGACAGACATACTGACTTTGTGAGACAAGATTGGCACCAGATGACATAACCTGGTGATTGAGAAGATTCAAAGGAAGAAAATGAGTTATAATTTATGTAATTTAGATTTATAGTTTTGGAGGTATGGCAAATTTATGATATACTTGGGAGGCTCAACTGTAGCGCCCTCTAGCAGACATATTCCGAAGACGACAAATGCGTTTCGTATTATTAGTGTATGACATGAGATGTCCCAGTTTCAAAAGGATACCGTCAAAGCTGTGGCCTGTAGAATGCTATATGTAAGGCGTAAGAACCAGCAAGCAGGCGACTTTGAGGATAACGGACAAACAGATGGACACACTGACAAAGTGACAGAAGATGGAAACCATATGCCTTAATCAGGTTATGGAGAAGACTCAAAGGAAGAAAATAAGCTAAAGCTTATGTAACTGAGGCTTTGGGTGTAGAGATATGGCCAATAGAATGGTATGTATGTGAGGGTCGTGTGCAGCGCCCACTAGTGGCCATATCAGGAAAATGAAAAATTTATTTTTAGAAATTAGTGTAAGACATAAGATGTAATAGTTTCAAAAGGATTCCGTCAAAACTGTGGCCTATAGAATGCTATATGTGAGACGCAAGAACCAACAAGCAGGCGAATTTGAGGACAACTGACAAACAGACGAAAACACTGACAAAGTGATTCAAGATTGAGTCCAGATGACTACTCCAGGTTATGGAGAAGACCCAAAGGAAGAAAAAAGCTACAGTTTATGTTACTGAGGTTTATAGTTTTGGAGATATTGCCAAAGCATGATATGTTGGGAGAGGTTCCAGTTCAGCGCCCCCTAGCGGCCATATCCGGAAAATGAAAAATTGGTTTCGAGATATTAGTGTAAGACTTAAGATGTTATAGTTTCAAAAGGATTCTTTCAAAACTGTGGCCTGTAGAATGCTATATGTGAGACGCAAGAGCAAGCAGGAGAATTTGAGGACAACTGACAAACAGACAGACACACTGACAAAGTGTCACAAAAGTGTGACCAGATGACTACACTAGGTTATGGAGAAGACCCAGAAGAAGAAAATAAGCTATAATTTATGTAATTGAGGCTTATAATTTTGGAGATATGGCCAAAATATGATATGTTCGGGAGGTTCGCATCCAGCGCCCCCTAGCGGCCCTATTCAAAAAATGAAAAAAAAAATTTCGAGATACTAGTGTAGGACTTATAATATGTCAGTTTCAAAAAGATTCCTGCAATAATGTGGCCTTTGGCGCAAGATGAATGAAATCTCGAAATATCTCTATTCACGAGATATTTTACGAGATACTGCAAGACTTGTAATAAAATCTTGTA
Organism: Sipunculus nudus; assembly: GCA_026874595.1. Lineage (NCBI taxonomy): Eukaryota > Metazoa > Annelida > Sipuncula > Golfingiida > Sipunculidae > Sipunculus > Sipunculus nudus. The sequence goes on along the minus strand of CM049318.1, from coordinate 43,543,363 downwards.
GTACTAGTTGAATGCTACTTGATGCAAAAAACTAGATCACTCTAGCTTTAAAACTGACAAAGTTAGAAAAATAAGACCCCTTATTTTCGAATATCATGATTTTCCCCCAAAAATTGTAACCATGGTTACGGCAAATTTGAGTCAGCTACACACCAGATAACAGGCCTTGGAATGACGATTAAAATGAGCTATCGTTGAAGTAGATACGACTAATAGTCACAAAGATATGAAGAAAAAACCGTTTTGAGAAGTTTTGATGACCTTGACCTTGACCTTTGTCCTATTTTGACCAAAAACAATAGGGCACCTAGAAATTTAATTCTCCATCATCTCTGAAAGTTTCAAGGTGATTGCTGCAAAATTGTGGCCTGTACTGTACTAAATGTCAGACAGAAAATCAAGGCCGTTGTCAAAATTGACAACAACAGAGGAACAGACAGACATACTGACAAGGTGACACAAAGTCAACAAAAGTTGATCATACCATGATATGGGGAAGGGAAAGACGAACAAAATGATCTTAGAATGAGGTTGATACGACCATTTTTGACCAAGTTATGAGGAAAATAAAATTTCGAGGTTTTTCGATGACCTTGACCTTAACTGTTGACCTATATTAACCAAAAACAATAGGGCACCTAGAATTTTGTTTTCCATTATCCCTGTAAGTTTCAAGGTGATTATGGCAAAATTGTGGCCAGGAGAGTGATGATAAACAAACAGACAGACAGACAAACAGACTAGATGACCTGAGGTCACGCGCTTGCCGGAAATGATGTAAAGTTAGTCAGATGAACGAGCAGTGTCAAAGTGAAAGAAAATAATCCATAGTTTGTGAAGAAAGAAGCAATATTAACAAAGTTCTAAAGAAAATAAGATTTTGATATATTTTGATCACCTTGACCTTGATCCTTAACTTATTTGAATAATAAACATAGGGCTTCCAGATATCATCACGATATATGACAAGTGTAATTTACAAAATGATTCCTGCAAAACTGTGGCCAGTAGAATGCTACATGTGAGACGCAAGAACCAGGAAGCAGGCGAAATTGAGGACAACTGACAAACAGACAAACATACTGACCCAAGATTGAGAACAGATTACTTAATCATGTTATGAAGAAACCTAAGAGGAAGATAATAAGCTATAATTTATGTAAATGAGGTTAATATTTTTGGAGATATGGCCAAAAAATGATATGTTGAGCAAGTTTGAGTGCACCGCCCCCTGGCGGCCAATTCTGGAAAATGAAAAATCGGTTTCGAGATATAAGTGTAAGACATAAGATGTAACAGTTTTAAAAGATTCTTTTAAAACTGTGGCCTGTAGAATGCTATATGTGAGACGCAAGAACCGGCAAGCAAGCGAATTTGAGGACAACTGAGAAACAGACGGACACACAGACAAAGTGACTCAAGATTGAGACCAAATGAATACACCAGGTTTTTTGGAAAGACCCAGAGGAAGAAAATAAGCTATAGTTTATGTGAATGATGTTTATAGTTTTGGAGATATGGCCAAAAAAATGATATGTTGTGCAAGTTTGAGTGCACCGCCCCCTAGCGGCCAATTCTGGAAAATGAAAAATCGGTTTCGAGATATTAGTGTGAGACATAAGATGTAATAGTTTTAAAAAGATTCTTTCAAAACTGTGTCCTGTAGAATGCTATATGTGAGACGCAAGAACCGGCAAGCAAGCGGATTTGAGGACAACTAAGAAACAGACGGACACACAGACAAAGTGACACAAGACTGAGACCAGATGACTAAACGAGTTCATGAAGAAGACTTAGATAAAAAAATAAACTATAGTTTTTGTAATTGAGGCTTATAATTTTGGAGATATTGCCAAAACATGATATGTTGGAGAGGTTTGCACCCAGCGCCCCCTAGCGGCCGAATTAAAAAAATGAAAAATTGATTTCGAGATATTAGTGTAGGACTTAAGATATGCCAGTTTCAAAAAGATTCCTGCAAAACTGTGGCCTCCAGTGCAAGATTACTGAAATTTCGAAATATCTCGTTTGACGAGATATTATACGAGATATTGCGAGACTCTTAGTAGAATCTTGTAGTACTAGGTGAATGCTACCTGAAGCAAAAAACTAGACCTCTGTAGCTTTAAAACTGACAAATTTAGAAAAATATCAGCACTTTTCCCCAAAAATGTGTTACCATGGTTACCGCAAATTGAGTCAGCTACACACCAGAAAACAGGCCTTGGAATGACGATTAAAATGAGCTACTGTTGAAGTAGATACGACCAATATTAACACAGATATGAACAAAAAAACGTTTTGTATACTTTTGATGACCTTGACCTTGACATTTGACCTATAATGCCCAAAAACAATAGGCCTCCAGGACTTTTGCTTGTCTACCAGCTGTATAAGTTTGAAAGCAATTGCTGGAAAATTGTGGCCTGTAGAGAGTACACAGACAGACAGACAAACAAACAGACAAACAGACATCCGAGACTGACCAACCTGCTTGCAGAAATCGAAGATTTCCGGCAAGCAACAAACAGACATACGCAACTGACCAATATGCTTGCCGAAATCTTTGATTCCGGCAAGCAATAAACAAAAAAACAAAAAAACTAGACGACCATAGGTCGAACGCTTGCCGGAAATCGGAAGTGAAACACAGACGGACAGACAGAACATATTGTCGGTTTTCTATTAATGGAATGACTCTCAGGGACATTGCTGAGAATATGTGGCCCGTAGAATGTCATATGAGACAAAAGAACAGGCGAGCAGACAAAGCTGACAACAAAAGACGAACAGACAGACATACTGACTTTGTGAGACAAGATTGGCACCAGATGACATAACCTGGTGATTGAGAAGATTCAAAGGAAGAAAATGGGTTATAATTTATGTAATTTAGATTTATAGTTTTGGAGGTATGGCGAATTAATGATATACTTGGGAGGCTCGACTGTAGCGCCCTCTAGCAGACATATTCCGAAGACGACAAATGCGTTTCGTATTATTAGTGTATGACATGAGATGTCCCAGTTTCAAAAGGATTCCGTCAAAGCTGTGGCCTGTAGAATGCTATATGTAAGGCGTAAGAACCAGCAAGCAGGCGACTTTGAGGATAACGGACAAACAGATGAACACACTGACAAAGTGACAGAAGATTGAAACCATATGCCTTAATCAGGTTATGGAGAAGACTCAAAGGAAGAAAATAAGCTATAGCTTATGTAACTGAGGCTTTGGGTGTAGAGTTATGGCCAATACAATGGTATGTGTGTGAGAGTCATGTGCAGCGCCAACTAGTGGCCATATCCGGTAAATGAAAAATTTATTTCTAGATATTAGTGTAAGACATAAGATGTAATAGTTTCAAAAGGATTCCGTCAAAACTGTGGCCTACAGAATGCTATATGTGAGATGCAAGAGCCAACAAGCAGGCGAATTTGAGGACAACTGACAAACAGACGAAAACACTGACAAAGTGACTCAAAATTGAGTCCAGATGACTTCTCCAGGTTATGGAGAAGACTCAAAGGAAGAAAAAAGCTACAGTTTATGTAACTGAGGTTTATAGTTTTGGAGATATTGCCAAAGCATGATATGTTGGGAGAGGTTCGAGTTCAGCACCCCCTAGCGGCCATATCCGGAAAATGAAAAATTGGTTTCGAGATATTAGTGTAAGACTTAAGATATAATAGTTTCAAAAGGATTCTTTCGAAACTGTGGCCTGTAGATTGCTATATGTTAGACGTAAGAGCAAGCAGGCGAATTTGAGGACAACTGACAAACAGACAGACACACTGACAAAGTGTCACAAAATTGTGACCAGATGACAACACTAGGTTATGGAGAAGACTCAGAGGAAGAAAATAAGCTATAGTTTATGTAATTGAGGCTTATAATTTTGGAGATATAGCCAAAATATGATATGTTCGGGAGGTTCGCATCCAGCGCCCCCTAGCGACCCTATTCAAAAAGTGAAAAAACGATTTCAAGATACTAGTGTAGGACTTATAATATGTCAGTTTCAAAAAGATTCCTGCAATAATGTGGCCTTTGGCGCAAGATGAATGAAATCTGGAAATATCTCTATTTACGAGATATTTTACGAGATACTGCAAGACTTGTAATAAAATCTTGTAGTACTAGTTGAATGCTACCTGATGCAAAAAACTAGATCACTCTAGCTTTAAAACTGACAAAGTTAGAAAAATAAGACCCCTTATTTTCGAATATTATGACTTTTCCCCCAAAACTTGTTACCATGGTTACAGCAAATTTGAGTCAGCTACACACCAGATGACAGGCCTTGGAATGACGATTAAAATGAGCTATTGTTGAAGTAGATACGGCTAATAGTCACAAAGATATGAAGAAAAAACCGTTTTGGGATGATTTGACGACCTTGACCTTGACCTTTCACCTATTTTAACCAAAAACAATAGGGCACCTAGAAATTATGTTTTTCATCATCCCTGTAAGTTTGAAGGTTATTGTGGCAAAATTGTGGCCAGGAGAGTGGTGACAAACAAACAAACTAGACGACCATAGGTCGAACGCTTGCCGGAATTCGGAAGTGAAACACAGACAGACAGACAGAACATATTGTCGGTTTTCTATTAACGGAATGACTCTCAGGGACATTGCTGAGAATATGTGGCCCGTAGAATGACATATGAGACAAAAGAACAGGCAAGCAGACAAAGCTGACAACAAAAGACGAACAGACAGACATACTGACTTTGTGAGACAAGATTGACACCAGATGACATAAGCTAGTTATTGAGAAGATTCAAAGGAAGAAAATGAGTTATAATTTATGTAATTTAGATTTATAGTTTACGAGGTATGGCGAATTAATGATATACTTGGGAGGCTCGACTGTAGCGCCCTCTAGCAGACATATTCCGAAGACGACAAATGCGTTTCGTATTATTAGTGTATGACATGAGATGTCTCAGTTTCAAAAGGATTCCGTCAAAGCTGTGGCCTGTAGAATGCTATATGTAAGGCGTTAGAACCAGCCAGCAGGCGACTTTCAGGATAACGGACAAACAGATGGACACACTGACAAAGTGACAGAAGATTGAAACCAGATGCCTTAATCAGGTTATGGAGAAGACTCAAAGGAAGGAAATAAGCTATAGCTTATGTAACTGAGGCTTTGGGTGTAAAAATATGGCCAATACAATGGTATGTGTGTGAGAGTCAGGTGCAGCGCCCACTAGTGGCCATATCCGGAAAATGAAAAATTATTTCTAGATATTAGTGTAAGACATAAGATGTAATAGTTTCAAAAGGATTCCGTCAAAACTGTGGCCTACAGAATGGTATATGTGAGACGCAAGAGCCAACAAGCAGGCGAATTTGAGGACAACTGACAAACAGACGAAAACACTGACAAAGTGACTCAAAATTAAGTCCAGATGACTTCTCCAGATTATGGAGACGACTCAAAGGAAGAAAAAAGCTACAGTCTATGTAACTGAGGTTTATAGTTTTGGAGATATTGCCAAAGCATGATATGTTGGGAGAGGTTCGAGTTCAGCGCCACCTGGCGGCCATATCCGGAAAATGAAAAATTGGTTTCGAGATATTAGTGTAAGACTTAAGATGTAATAGTTTCAAAAGGATTCTTTCAAAACTGTGGCCTGTAGAATGCTTATGTGAGACGCAAGAGCAAGCAGGCGAATTTGAGGACAACTGACAAACAGACGGACACAATGACAAAGTGACACAAGATTGAGACCAGATGACATTATCAGTTTATGGAGAAGACTCAGAGGGAAAAAATAAGCTATAGTTTATGTAATTGAGGCTTTGGGTTTTAGAGATATGGCCAATGTAATGATATCTGTGTGAGGGTCGTGTGCAGCGCCCCCTAGGAGCCATATTCAAAAAATGAAAAAACAGTTTCGAGATACTAGTGTAGGACTTATGATATGTCAGTTTCAAAAAGATTCCTGCAGTAATGTGGCCTTTGGCGCAAGATGAATGAAATCTCGAAATATCTCAATTTACGAGATATTTTACGAGATACTGCAAGACTTGTAATAAAATCTTGTAGTACTAGTTGAATGCTACCTGATGCAAAAAACTAGATCACTCTAGCTTTAAAACTGACAAAGTTAGAAAAATAAGATCCCTTTTTTTCGAATATCATGATTTTTCCCCCAAATTTGTAACCATGGTTACGGCAAATTTGAGTCAGCTACACACCAGATGACAGGCCTTGGAATGACGATTAAAATGAGCTATTGTTGAAGTAGATACGGCTAATAGTCACAAAGATATGAAGAAAAAAACGTTTTGAGAAGTTTTGAGGACCTTGACCTTGACCTTTGACCTATTTTAACCAAAAACAATAGGGCACCTAGAAATTATGTTTTCGAACATCCCTGTAAGTTTCATGGTTATTGTGGAAAAATTGTGGCCAGGAGAGTGGTGACAAACAAACAAACAGACAGACAAACAGACAGACATACGCAACTGACCAATATGCTTGCCGAAATCTTTGATTCCGGCAAGCAACAAACAAGATGACCAGAGGTCACGCGCTTGCCGGAAATGGAAATGATACAGACAGATAGACAGAGAGTGCATGTAGAAACAGTCATATGAATGAGCAACATTGTGGGGGCAGCAGAAAAAGGATAATATTTTTATTTATGCATGCTGACCTTTAACAGCTGCATATCTTTCTAGTGTAAAAGGGACCAAGTTCAAAATTTTTTCATGAAATCCCGTTAATCTCGTTTGACAAGAAGCAGTGAGACGTTTTCAGGTTTGTCATGTCAAGCTGGCCAAATGATATGAAATGCCGAAAACTAGACCTGTCTAGCTATAAAAGCCGCTGAGTTATAAGCATTTGCATGAAATCCCGTGTTTTCTCGTTTGACGGGAAATGGTGCGAGCTTTGGCGAGATTTCCAGTTTTGTCATGTCAGGTTTGTCAAATATTACAAAATGCCGGAAACTAGACCTGTCTAGCTGCAAAAGTCGCCGTGTTATCAGCATTTACGTGAAATCATGTTTTTTTCTCGCTTGACGAGATATAGTACGAGATTTGGCAAGACGAGCAGTTTTATTATGTCAAGACGGCCAAACGTAACGAAATGGCGAAAACTAGATCCGTCTAGCTGTAAAAGTCGCCGAGTTATAAGCATTTCCGTGTACTCTCGTGTTTTCTCGTTTGACGAGATATGGTGCAGGATTTGGCCAGTCTTGTTGATTTGTCATATCAAACTCTCTAAATGTTATGAAATGGCGCAAACTACATCTGTCTAGCTGTAAAAGTCGCCGAGTTATTAGCATTTCTGTGAAATCCCCTTTTTTATCGTTTGACGAGATATGCTGCGAGATTTGGCCAGTCTTGCAGGTTTGTCATGTCAAGCCGTCCAAATGTTAATGAATGCCAAAAACTAGACCTGTCTAGCCGTGAAAGTCGCCGACTTATATGCATTTCTGTGAAATCTCGTTTTTCCACATTTGACCAGATATAGTGCGAGATTTCGCCAAGTATCGCAGTTTTACTATGTCAAGTTGGCCAAATGTTACCAAATGCCAAAAACTAGACCTGAGTAGCTGTAAAAGTCGCCTAGTTATAAGCATTTCCATGATATCTCGTTTTTTTCTCGCTTGACGAGATATGGTGCGAGATTTGGCCTGATTTCTTTTCTGGCGTGTCAAGCTGGTCATATGTTATGAAATGCCGAAAACTAGACCTGTGTAGCTGTAAAAGTCGCAGAGTTATAAGCATTTCCGTGAAATCTCGTTTTTTCTCGTTTGACGATAAACCGAGCGAAATTTGACAAGACTTGCAATTGAATGACTTAGAACCAAGGGGAAGCAGCCTTATGCAAAAAACTAGACCCTTGAAACATACATATTAACCGAGATAGAAGCCAAAAACTGCATATTTTCAGATCGTCAAGTTTAACCCACAAATTTGGTAACCATGGTATCGGCAGCACAAAGCTACATGTGCGGAGGAATAAGCCAATGTTCCTAGTTTAAGATACAACGATAAAAAATGTGCCATGTTTAAAATTATTTTAGATATTGCAGAAAAATGATATGTTACAGTGTTTCAGGTACCACGCCACCTGGTGGCTATTTCCAAAAAATGAAAAACTGATTTCGAGATATTTATAAATAACACAAAATATATCAATTTCAAAGCCATTGTTTAAAAAATGCAACCTGTAGGTCATATTTAATGAAATCTCGAAGACTCTCGTTTGACGAGAAATGGTGCGAGATTTGGCGAGACTTTCAGTTTTATCATGTCAAGCTGCCTATAAGGTACATAATGACCAAAACCAGACGTCTGTAGCTTAAAAATTGACAAAGTTACAAAAAATGGTCGTGTTATTTCCAATTTCCATGATTTTGGCCCAAAAAATGTAACCATGGTAACGGCAAATTTAAGTAAGCTACATGTCAAAAGAAAGGCCAGGTGATGACCAAAAAAATGAGCTATTGCAGAAGTGGATAAGCCTATTTATAGCGAAGTTATAGTGCAAAAACCGTTAACCATACCTGTCGTGACCTTGACCCTTGACCTTGGAGCAATGTTGATCAAAAACAATAGGGCACCTAGAAATCGGTTTGTCAATCAAGCCTGTAAGTTTCAAGTTGATTGATGCAAAAGTGTGGCCTGGAGAGTCGTGACAAACAAACAAACAGACAAAGAGACAAACAGACATACGCAACTGACGAACATGCTTGCCGAAATCGAAGATTTCCGGCAAGCAACAAACAGACAGACAGACAAACAGACATACGCAACTGACCAATATGCTTGCCGAAATCTTTGATTCCGGCAAGCAAAAAACAAAAAAAACCAGACGACCATAGGTCGAACGCTTGCCGGAAATCGGAAGTGAAACACAGACGGACAGACAGAACATATTGTCGGTTTTCTATTAATGGAATGACTCTCAGGGACATTGCTGAGAATATGTGGCCCGTAGAATGTCATATGAGACAAAAGAACAGGCAAGCAGACAAAGCTGACAACAAAAGACGAACAGACAGACATACTGACTTTGTGAGACAAGATTGGCACCAGATGACATAACCTGGTGATTGAGAAGATTCAAAGGAAGAAAATGAGTTATAATTTATGTAATTTAGATTTATAGTTTTGGAGGTATGGCGAATTAATGATATACTTGGGAGGCTCGACTGTAGCGCCCTCTAGCAGACATATTCCGAAGACGACAAATGCGTTTCGTATTATTAGTGTATGACATGAGATGTCCCAGTTTCAAAAGGATTCCGTCAAAGCTGTGGCCTGTAGAATGCTATATGTAAGGCGTAAGAACCAGCAAGCAGGCGACTTTGAGGATAACGGACAAACAGATGGACACACTGACAAAGTGACAGAAGATTGAAACCATATGCCTTAATCAGGTTATGGAGAAGACTCAAAGGAAGAAAATAAGCTAAAGCTTATGTAACTGAGGCTTTGGGTGTAGAGATATGGCCAATACAATGGTATGTGTGTGAGGGTCGTGTGCAGCGCCCACTAGTGGCCATATCAGGAAAATGAAAAATTATTTTTAGAAATTAGTGTAAGACATAAGATGTAATAGTTTCAAAAGGATTCCGTCAAAACTGTGGCCTATAGAATGCTATATGTGAGACGCAAGAACCAACAAGCAGGCGAATTTGAGGACAACTGACAAACAGACGAAAACACTGACAAAGTGATTCAAGATTGAGTCCAGATGACTACTCCAGGTTATGGAGAAGACCCAAAGGAAGAAAAAAGCTACAGTTTATGTTACTGAGGTTTATAGTTTTGGAGATATTGCCAAAGCATGATATGTTGGGAGAGGTTCCAGTTCAGCGCCCCTAGCGGCCATATCCGGAAAATGAAAAATTGGTTTCGAGATATTAGTGTAAGACTTAAGATGTTATAGTTTCAAAAGGATTCTTTCAAAACTGTGGCCTGTAGAATGCTATATGTGAGACGCAAGAGCAAGCAGGAGAATTTGAGGACAACTGACAGACAGACACACTGACAAAGTGTCACAAAAGTGTGACCAGATGACTACACTAGGTTATGGAGAAGACCCAGAAGAAGAAAATAAGCTATAATTTATGTAATTGAGGCTTATAATTTTGGAGATATGGCCAAAATATGATATGTTCGGGAGGTTCGCATCCAGCGCCCCCTAGCGGCCCTATTCAAAAAATGAAAAAAAAATTCGAGATACTAGTGTAGGACTTATAATATGTCAGTTTCAAAAAGATTCCTGCAATAATGTGGCCTTTGGCGCAAGATGAATGAAATCTCGAAATATCTCTATTCACGAGATATTTTACGAGATACTGCAAGACTTGTAATAAAATCTTGTAGTACTAGTTAAATGCTACTAAATGCAAAAAACAAGATCACTCTAGCTTTAAAACTGACAAAGTTAGAAAAATAAGACCCCTTATTTTCGAATATCATGATTTCCCCAAAAATTTGTAACCATGGTTACGGCAAATTTGAGTCAGCTACACACCAGATGACAGGCCTTGGAATAACGATTAAAATGAGCTATCGTTGAAGTAGATACGACTAATAGTCACAAAGATATGAAGAAAAAACCGTTTTGAGAAGTTTTGATGACCTTGACCTTGACCTTTGTCCTATTTTGACCAAAAACAATAGGGCACCTAGAAATTTAATTCTCCATCATCTCTGAAAGTTTCAAGGTGATTGCTGCAAAATTGTGGCCTGTACTGTACTAAATGTCAGACAGAACATCAAGGCCGTTGTCAAAATTGACAACAACAGAGGAACAGACAGACATACTGACAAGGTGACACAAAGTCAACAAAAGTTGATCATACCATGATATGGGGAAAGGAAAGACGAACAAAATGATCTTAGAATGAGGTTGATACGACCATTTTTGACCATGTTATGAGGAAAATAAAATTTCGAGGTTTTTCGATGACCTTGACCTAAACTGTTGACCTATATTAACCAAAAACAATAGGGCACCTAGAAATTTTGTTTTCCATTATCCCTGTAAGTTTCAAGGTGATTATGGCAAAATTGTGGCCAGGAGAGTGATGGCAAACAAACAGACAGACAGACAAACAGACAAACAGACATACGCAACTGACCAATATGCTTGCCGAAATCGAAGATTTCCGGCAAGCAACAAACAGACAAATGGACATACGCAACTGACCAACCAACTTGCCGAAATCGAAGATTTCCGGCAAGCAACAAACAAAAAGAAATACAAATGGACATACGGAACTGACCAACATGCTTGCCGAAATCGAAGATTTCCGGCAAGCAATAAAACTGATGTTTCAATTTCTGACATTGGGGAGCTACTATCCGTGATAGGAACGAATTCGTGAACAGAGTCCTGGGAGCCCCATGAAAAGGTTGAGATAGCCCCTGGGACGTGTGTGACTTCACAACCAGAACCCCGGTTGCGCGTCCACGTGGTTCCAGCAAGATCGAAGGGGTGATCTGATCAAGCGAGGCGGAGGAATCTTTTCAGATGACAATGTCCGAGGCACCGTAAAAGGAGAAAAAAACGGCCAATTAAGATCTGTAGATGTTTTGGCAACTTCGACATTAACCTCGTGTAATTTTGAGCCATGTAGTTAGAAACAGAAGGCATTCGGTGACAGCAAGCCAACACGGCAACACGCCAACAGGTTTGATTCCATTGAGAAATTGACAGGCTGTTCGAAATCGAGGATGAAGTCTGCGGGAGTTTTAAGATATATTCTGGTAATTATTATCAAAATAACGAGATAATTCAGTGAAAAAATATTTTAAACAATAAAATGTAGAGTTTTCGTACATATGCCGATACAATTGAAGTGATTCTTGACTTGGTCGAGTTTGTTCAATATCGCTCGCGACGCTTTGCAACAAAGTTTGTTGTTATTGTATCCGCCAAAACAGAGTTTTGCGGATACTATGTTTTCAGCCCACCGCCGCCGCCGCCGCCGCGTAGGTGTCCGGAGAACTCCTCCGTAACCGCTGGGCGGAATTTTACGAAACCCGGGATTATGTTCGGGTCACATGTGAACTGCTGCGCCCCGATTTTGTTTTGACCTCTGACCTTTCCTCTGAGCTCTGCGTCCGTTTGTGCGTCTGTTTCCACACATAAACCCACATATCTCGGGAACCGTTTGACAGATCAGGAAATTTTTTTTGCACAAATTTAGCCCTTGGAGAGTTTTATAACATACACAAAAAAATGGTGGCGCCACCTGCAACCATGTTTGCACCAAGTCAATCTGTTCGTCTGCCTCGGGTTAAAATCACTCATATCTCTGCAGTGATTTGACTAATTCACCTGAAATTCGGCATGCGTATACATCCTGGATAGCTTTTCTGATTTTATGATAGGTGGCGCCACCTACATTCACGTTCACGCTGATGACATCCAAGCTCATATCTCGGTAACCGTTTGACCGATTGGGCCAAAATTTTGCATGTGTATAGATCTCACATAGCTCTTTATCATACGCAAAACTGGTGGCGCCACCTGCAACCATTTTGCACAGCGTCTGTCTGTTTGTCTGTCGTGGCCTAAAATCACTCATTTCTCTGTAGTGGTTTGACATAACTGCTTAAAATTTTGCAGGTTTATACATCCTGGACAGCTTTCTTGATTTTATGACAGGTGGCGCCACCTGCATTCTAGTTAACGCTGCACACATCCAAGCTCATATCTCAGGAACCGTTTGACCGATTGGGCCAAAATTGTGCATGTGTTTAGATCTCACATAGGTCTTTATCATACACAAAACTGGAGGGCCACCTGCAACCATTTTTGCACAGCGTCTGTCTGTTTGTCTGCCATGGGCTAAAATCACTCATATACATGTAGTGGTTTGACTTTTCTGCCTAAAATTTTGCAAATGTATACAACTTTGACAGCTTTCTGGATTTGTGGTAGGTGGCACAACCTACATACACATTTAGGCTGCAGACATCCATGCTAATATGCAACACTTCACTCTATTTCCCCTTGCCACTCAATCCATGCCTCACTTCACCTGTTCCACTCTGATTTTGGTGGATACACGTAGTAACTTGTCGGCTACCCGTATTCTAGTTTTTAAAGTTTATTAATTTTTTCTCTATTTTTGAGATGTATAAATACAGACTAAATCTTGGCGTGATGGTTAATCTGTTTGATGCTTCAGTTGAATGGGTATATACTACCATTCTGATAATAAAATTTCCTTTTGCGAATCTCGTCCCAGTCAGCTGAGCGTCATGACCCATGGGTCACTTTTTATATTAGAATCCTATTAAAGGCTAAAATAAAAAAAAAGGTATGGTTCTCAGGCACTTTTTCAGAAATCAATGCGGGCGGGTGTTTTTTTTTTTTTTTTTTGGTATGTTTCGATAAAAATGTCAAATGAGAAGGGAAAAACATGATAATAACAGATTTATATTGCTAAACAAGTAAAAGCACTACATAACAAAGGAAATTGTATGATTTTATCTTCTTGAAAGAAATGTTCGAGCGGCTGCACCTCGAAATTGGTAATTTTCTTTTGAAAATTAAAATAAAAATTGTTGATGCGGGGGTGTAAAATTGATGCGGGCGGTGCCTGAGAACCATACCTTTTATTTTTTTTGGCCTAATTGTTTCTTCAATTTTTATGCCTCTGCTGAGGCACCATGCACTGAGCTATCACGTGACCCCTTCGGTCATACGTGTCTTGAAACTTGTAAAAATAAGTCCCAAATCAAATATAAAGTATTTATCATTGACGAGCGTCGTTCTAACACATTGAATAATATTTTTATTGATCGATCAGTTTGATATTAATAAACCTAACAAGGAACAATCAGCTTTTTGTTAGCTGTCACATTACACGTCGCTTGAAATCCCGATACGGCGACAGTGCAGACTGCGTGGTGCCAGCTCTAACATGTCTAGGCCGAGTCGGGGAATATCAGGAGCATAGTTGTACTTAGAGAAACAGGAGTCGGAAAGATGAAAAGCAGCAGTTAACAGCCTATGCATGTAAGGAATATATAGAGTCAACAGTGGCAAGGAACATGACCAAATGCCAGGAAAAGTACGTCCGCACCCTCCTGTCAGTGGCCAAACCTGGGGAATCCCCTTCCCAGATCATGCCCGGCCGGATCTCGTTCGGCCTCTTCTGTTAAGGAAATCCTGCCCATTTGGCATGAACATATGTGGCTTATACATTTATAAAAATATGCTCACACTATCGCACTTGATGTTAGCCTACTGCTCAACCCGACGACATATTTTTCCCAGATCGTGTTAAACTCAGCTGATGCCACAACAGTACCGCCCGGCGTGTTCTGGTTGTGACGTCACAAACGCCTTTGCCAGGACGCTGTTGTTTGGCTTGGGCCCCTCAGTGGGGTGGTTTACGGGTCTTTTGATTTCAATTTTAAGGGTTAGGTCCGCAAAGCTGGATTTTATTATACCATATTTTATACATATACATGTTAATGAACAAATCTTAAGTAGTATTTCATTTGTTTTTCATGGAAGAAGGCGTTTGCGAATCCTGGTAGGTGGCATGCCTTTGGTCTAGCGCGTTAATCCAACAAATGAATCGATTCGGGTTAACCCAGAGAGATGTAGGCCTAAACTGTCAACTATATATAAGTCCGTTCCACCGACCGTGATACTAGGATTTTTCGCGATATTTTGAATCAGAATCAAAACAAAACAAAGATTTTTGGTAAGGAGTTATATTTGAACGCAACCTAATTTTCTGACAGGAAAAATGCCACATACCCGAGATGAATAATAGCCTGTAATGAACAAAAATCAAAATCCAGGAGAAACTGTGCAGGCGTTTACGACATTTTGTGCCTGGTCAACTGATTTGATTCTGCCTCGCACGCGCGTGACGTCATAAGCGGTGTTCCATTTTGCAGGTGGGAGGTTCCCGCTGTTTGGCGATGTGGAGTGGTCAATCAATAATAAAATGCAGCAGTATATCACTGTCATTTGTTACATGTATATAGCACGTGTTCTATGACTATACATTGTTTCAGAGTCGGAGGAGATCCTTTTTAAGTTTGAGAATACAAGACACTTATTTTTTTTTAAATTAACAATAAAATTATTTTGATATCTGGGCTAAAAAGTGTCGTATTCATCATAAAAGAACGCGATTTCTAAATAAAGTGTCCCCCCCCCCCCCCCATTTTAGATAAAGATGAAAGGGTAATATCCTTTTGCAATAACAATAATAATAAAACGCCAGAAACTTGTACACCGTGCCTGTGTGCCCTAGATCCCCCCCCCCCCCCCCCGCGATTTCTAAATAAAGTGTCCCCCCCCCCCCCGTTTTAGATAAAGATGAAAGGGTAATGTCCTTTTGCAATAACAATAATAATAAAACGCCAGAAACTTGTACACCGTGCCTGTGTGCCCTGGATCCCCCCCCCCCCCCCGGGCATGCAGCACCAGCGATTTTCTTTTACAATGTATCACCGGTGGCTCTCTGAGCGGGGGTCGCGCAGTCCATTCGTGTCAATTTCAAGCTGGGGCATTTTTATCAGTGAACTCTGTTTGCCCTCACACAGTCATTTGAATATATGTACATTACATTTTCTGGCAAAGTTTAAATTAATACTAATAATAGCTGTCGCAAGCACAGTATTTGATTAACATGGTACCAAGCCTGCCTTGCGTTGATTTTTGTACGATTTTCCTTGGAAATGGATTTAAATTCTTGTGTTTAGGCCAAATCTGAATTTATTGGCGATCCCAGAAACATGTATTCATTACCATGCACTACCCTTTTTTTATGGGACACATATCTAGTGATTATGACAAAAAAACAATTTGTGTAAAATGTTAATTTTGAACAAAAATTTAGTCCAAACCTGCGTGTACGGACTAGGATAAATCTTTTGTATCTAAAATAATCTAAAGTGCGCGGGGTCGTCCCAACCTTGAAATGGGATCGCCCATATTGCAAGGCAAGTACACACAAAGCGGTAAAAAGTTAGGCGAATATTCTGACCAGTTCATTTTAAATAGGGATGACAAGATGCCAATGCCGGTGTCTCGGGGTCCTGAAATACGTAGATTCGCATGGAATTTTGTAAACTTTTTGCATTTTTTTTGTTAAAGTTGTATTCGTTAATTTGACGGGAATTAAAATTCGCATTTTTTATAACAAATGTGAATAGATTCGCACAGGCTGTCGCTAGAAAACTTGTAGTCCAGAACTAAACGCGCTGACGGGCCCAGCAAAGCGATTTTTCACGCATATACCACGTTACATGAATGAAGCTTCGGGCATTGGCATGACCAGGGCTCTGTGTACCGTACACTATCAATTTAAAAATCGGCCATATACAGTATTATAAAATAGAACTAGAAGAGCTCAACTTTGGCTGCTGACCACGGTGCCACCTGCTGGCTTCTTCATAACGTGTATTCAGGAAATTTCACGCGACGACCGTGACGTCACGGTTACGTCATTCCATTATGACGGCAAATTTTTCACATACAGCGCTGAGTTGTTTTTCATCAATTTTCGCTAACTTCACACAAAATTAGGTCGTTTTCTCAGCATTCGCCGTACCGCTATGAAAACACATTATAAATTCAGGATGGGAAGAAAACCCCAAAAAACCTAGTGTCACGGTCGGTGGAACGGACTTTTTATAGTTGCTTTTAGAGTGATATTGTCTGAGTAAAATATAAATGATTTATATAGTAAGAGAAACTAATTAGCTAAAATAACAGCCTTTAATGTTGCGCAAACATGTATTAACTTTGGTGGATGTCCAGTTACGATGGATTTTATATAAACATTAACGAGGCGCAAAACACAGACACACACACACATATATTTATATACGCGTTAATGAATGGCATCAAAGGTATTTTGATGCTGATATGAACGTAGTGACATGTGCAACGATGCATCGATCTTGGGTAAGTCATATCCTTGAGTTAATATTGTTTTTCTTAAAAATATTTACTAAACATGAACTTGGCATTTTATATATATTTAAAAGATGGTTCATATATATATACATAATAATATTTAGGCGAATTATTTGACTAAAGTATGTATATGGCATTTAAATGTTATCAAATATGGAGTTATAAAGTAACCGCGAGTGCATGATACAGACGCATAATTAGTGTAAATATGAACGACATATACATAAAATTTATTTAAATGATGTACCTATCTATAAAATTCCCCAGTCTGATACTTCACTAAAGATAGGATAAAATAGGCCTTCATTCTTCACAAAGCACTTGTCGTATTATAATTTTCCATACATTTTTTTACCATTGTTTGTTTACTTGTACTGCCAAACCTAATGATAAATAGATCGATTTCTGCATGTTATAATAAAATTAAAATTTAAATTACAACAACAACTTTACAGAAACACTGAGGACTGTAAATATCACTATGGAAATAACATGCATAAAAATAAAAAATAAAATAAGAAGAACGGGGGAATTAATATTTTAATTTTTAAAAAGTTTATTCTATATTCAACAACATATATGACTTCATACATTCACAATGAAACTTGATTAATGGCTATAACTTATATACATTTAACATCTCTTTCGTCTTCACGAAGCGGGACCGATTTGGCAGACGCGATATATGGGCGGGACGGAAACGGCTACCACACGGGACCGAAATGTTGATTGGCAAACCTCAATCGGCCCCGGGACCGAAATGGCATGGGACCGAAATGTCCAGACACCATTATTTCCATTACACCCATGCCCTCTTCGGGTGTATCTAAAACCCGGAGATCTCCGGCCGGAGATCAAAATAAAACCGGAGATCGCGATATCTTAATTAATAAGGCAACAATTCGTATTAAACGTTCCCCTTGACACTTCTAAATGACATCCGCATCGAATATGATACTTAATTTGCAAGTGCACGAAGTATTTATTCAGTTATCCACGGAAACTTCACCCGGAGACGAACCGGAGATCGTCCGGAGACCGCCATCTTGCCCGGAGATCCGCCAATGAATGCTTCCCACTGATTCCCACTCGCCACAACAGATGCCGCCACATACGTCTTAATTCCCAGCTCTGATATGTGATATCGTTTACGAGTCTAATCGATTGGAATTGTCACTAAAATATGTATTGCTTCTAACTGGAATGTATAAATTTTATTTTCCGATATTAACGATATTTAATCAAATGATAATAATATATTTATATGTAATTGATATGGTTTTTTATACGATATTGATATATATTATATATATATATATATATATATATATATATATATATTTATATTTATATATTATAATAAACTGTTAAAATAAAAAAAAAATATATTATTAAGTATTATTATTTATGTTTGTTCATTTATTTTTTTCCCGTAATAAATGTCAAACTTTTGCCAGACATTGATATATCTGTGTGAAAGTTACATCAATGCCTATTGCCCAGTCAGTGCCACGTTGAGGCAGTTGACAGAATGACCTTTTTTCTTTTTTTTTTAAATTTCATTTTTATTTTTTAACAAATTTAGCAGTGTCTATAAATCGAATAACCCCACCGATTTTATATATCCTTTTCCTTTTAAAATCATCAGCTTAATTATTTTTTTTAGCTCAGCTGACTATAAGTCATCTGAGCTATAGTCGTGGTCCATTGTCCGTCGTCCGTCCGTCGTGCCGTCCGTCCGTCCGTCCGTAGATGTGGCAGGTTTTGAAACCGTCAGACCTAGGAATCCAAAATTCGGCATAATGTTAGATGTCCCCAAGATCTCCTACCGAGCCGAAAACTGGGTCTTTTCGACTTCGTTCCTTTGAGAAATTGAGGAAAAACCTCAATTTTTTATTAAAAACCTATTTTCACACTTCAGGACAGCCTAATAGCAAAACCACTCATCTGTTTTTCCTCATATTTATCATAAATATTCCTCTATATAGTTCCTATGTACATTCAAGAAATTATGTCTGTATTTTATAATTTAATAAAAGTTATGGACCCAAACATAATGCATTTTGTAAAAAATCAGGAAAGATATTTGATCACTTAACACAAAACATGTTAAAGCTATGGACCTTTTTTCCAGTAATATAACTTTAATTAATCAAAATTAAATTGTATACCCAAAATTAGATGAAAATCTTATAAATTTTTTAAAATATTAATAAAAATGAAAAAATGGTACCTTAAATTTTGCCCAACTTTGACCATAGCACGTTTTTTCCTGTTAGTACTGTGGATTTAATTTTCACAGCATGTTTTTGTTAGCTTTTCAACTGTTAACACCAAAAATTTGAAACCAGTTGATCAAAAACTGTAGATTTTATTCAAGTTTTCAAGCACCATGTAACATATTGTTTACATCAAGCTAGTGTTATGCAGTTTGCAAGAGCTCAGCTCCCCAGCTTCAGCTCTTAGTTCCTTAACTTCGGCATACAGTTAGATGTCTCCAAAATCTCCTACCATGCCAAGAATTTTGTCACTAGGACTTAATACCTTCAAGATATTAATGAAAAACTTCAATTTTTTCATTAAAAACCCATTGTTACACTTCAAGACTGCCTAATATCAAAACCACTGATCTGACTTTAATCATAAATAATATACATATTTTTCATTCTCTATGCACATGCCAGAATGATGTCAGTATTGCGTAATTGTTTTAAGTTATGGGCCCAAACATAATGCGCTTTGTAAAAAATCAAGAAATATATTTACTCCCTTAACAAGGGGATTGCTGAAGCTAGAGATTTTTTGTCAGGGATGTAACATTTTTAATCAAGATTCAATTGTATAGCCAAAATTAGTTATGAATTTTTCAAATTTTAATAAGATATTAGTATAAATGTAAAATTAGTAACTTAAATTTTGCCCAACTTTGACCATGGCACGTTTGTTTCCTGTGAGCACTGTTGATATAATTTTCATATCATGCACACGTAAGGATTTCAGCTTTTAAGTTTAGAAAGCTGAAAGAAATTAGCCAAAAATTGTAGCTTTTATTAATGTTTTTATGAGACCCTGTCAGTCTTTGGTTCTCTCAAGCCCCTCGTGAGTCACCTGTATGTTGACCTTGTTGAACTTTCAGCAAATTATGCATGCTTGAGGCGAGGCATACAGGGGAATCAAGGCAGCTTATGGCCAGCCACAGTTGATCCAGGTGTCCAACCCAACTCATCTAGTAGTTTTAACCAACTACATAACAATAAACAATAAATTAATAAATTTTTATTGGTTTTTAATAAAAAATTAAAGAAAAATAGAAAAGGAATTTGTTAGTTTATAATAACAGGAAATTAACTTGCAGTTACTGATGATATAAGAATCTTGTATCGATGGATAGAGTGTCACGTATTCCAAATAACACCATGCAGTCACCTATGGTATTTTTCAGTTCAATTTTAATGATAAAGAAGTAAATCATATTATTCATTACTAATCATTAGGGATCATATGAAGGAATTTAATGATAGACAAAGATGCAGTTGATAATATTAATCTAGATTCCTACTGTGTCTAGTGTGTACATTGATGTGAAATTAGTCAAAAATGAATATATTACAGTTATTTTTTAATATAAACAAAAGCCATTAAACCAGGTACTTATGATCATTATTTAAATGTGTGAATTTTGTATATTCTGGATTCTCAACATCATTGTTTGGTGAAAACTGAATAAATACCAGACATGGTGCGAATACTTTGTAATTGTATTTAAATACGAATATGATTATGTACTCCATTATAAAATTTCTTGCATAAAGAATGGGAATTCAGGTAAAAATAAAAGTATATGAATACCAGTGCAAATACTTTCAAAATGTATTCATGAATGCATTCATGAATATATTCTTTAATATTATTTTAATAATCATTTCAGTTATATTTCATTTTTAAAAATCACATGATTCTCTTATTATTTTTAATAAAAATTATTTTTGGGACAATATTTGTAATTTGTTTTTAATTAACAGTTAAACCCTTATATTATATGTTCTGCTTTTAAGTTATATGGCCAAGTCAAAATCTGTGTGACAATAGTACTCCATTTGTTAATAAAATAAATGAAATCAATCCTCTTCCCTGTCTCCAAAGGTACTATCAAAATCATACATAAGCTAAACAACAACAACTCATAATACAGCTTATATTTATTACCACACAAAACCAGCATGTGCCTCATTTCTAAATAATATTTTTTTTATCATATATAACAGCTGAGCGTTGTGAACCATAGGTCCCTTGTTTATTTTTGTTAATATTATTTTAAGAAACTGAAATTTCAAGAAACCCCTCCCCTATCTCGAAAGTGATATAAATTCAACTCAGTAATAAATTCTACTACTGTATACAACTACTCTCTACCACCAATTAAGACAGGAAAACTTTTACTACTATAAAACCAAAGAAGCAAAAGCGTAGCCAGCCAAACCAAATAAAAATTTATTATTCCTTATCCGAAGTCCGTCATGAGGGTTTCACCGAGAAGGTTCATTTGCCTTTCTCTTTTTAACTGAAAAGGTGTTTCTAATGTCGGCAATTTATTTCGTTTTAGCGAGAGTCGATTTCTTTTTTTTTTGTTTTTGTTTTTGTTGGTGTTATCTTCGGGGATTACTTTACGAATTTCGCTTCGCGGGCGATTACATTCGTTAGAGGTCACACAATTTTCCTGGGTTATTTAATTTGTGGTCTGTTTTGGTGTGGAGATGCACTCATTTCAAAAGATTGTGTATCGATAATGCTTTCCGGCATCCCTACTGGACTACAATTAGGAGTTGGAAGGGAGGATGAACTGTCGTCTTTACTTTTTTCTTACTATTACTCTCGCCAAAATCAAGTCTAATTCTCACTCGTTTCCGTTCTGAATTTTTCAAAATTGATTTCGGTGTTTTTAACTGTAACATTTTTTAATGGTGTTTTGGCTGGGTAGCTTGTGTCTTAATTTTATCAACAGTACCCTGTTTACAGTTTTTGTTTCGAAAAGGGAACCGGGTCATCTAGCTCGGGAGATTGCAGAGTTCTATCTCTAGGCGAGGTTATCATGGAAACATCGGTATCGGGAGCAGCTTAAAATCGTACACGAAATCTGATTTTCTCGGCTGTTTTCTACCCGTTTTTCTAGCCACCCTTTTCTTACTACGCCGCCACATTAGTGAAACATTTAGTTTGCGTTTTTGATCGATTACTTCCATACCTATAAATTTCCTTGCTGTAAGAATATGGTAGCAAATATGTTGCTGCATGCGCACTGACATTTTTCTTTTGGGAACAGAGTTACGGCATATTTATTGTCATTGTTGCCCTCCACAATGAAAGTACCAATTCGCAACTAATTCTATTTTTCCGTTATTTATTATATCTTGTGCCCTTTCAATTTGTGTCCTATTCTTTCTAACGAATTCCAATTTTATGTTCTCCTCTTTTGTCTCCGCATCAGCATGCAACAAATCTGATTGAAGTGACGGGGGATCAGACATGAACTGGTTTATATTGTTTTTCACCTTTTGAACTATTAGTCCCGGGGCGCAAGTATCCTTTGGGAATGGTTGATCCTCAGGGTTTTCTAATAAATGCATATATTCTGACTTTAAATGATAGGAACCTAAATTACAATAACCCCGCAAAATTTCTTTCAGATAATAATTTTGAAGATAATAAAAGCACAACGTCAAGGTGTCTGAGAGGGAGAAAAAGAAAGGAGAATGGGTGATGTTATAGGAGATTTAGGAAAACATATTTAGACTGTATGTGTAATTGTGAATGTGTGTGGGTGTGAGAGAGAGAGAGAAAGAGAGAGAGAGAGGGGGGGGGGGAGAAAAAGAGAGAAAGAGAATGAGAGATGGTAGGACATATAGGGAAGCGTATTAAGATTGTGTGTTGGAGAGAGGGAGAGAGAGAGAGGTTACACTATTTATATAACTACAGAAAGCAAGAAAGTGGAAATGCTCATATTTTCAAACTAAGGGGTTTCGTAAGTGGGCCGTACGATCAAAGGATAATATAGTATTACAGTACTTCAAATAGCAACAAAGGATTAATTTCCCTGCCGAGGTCTATTAGTCATCAATGTCCGTACATAAACAATATATCACTCCATAAATGAATTCGTTTGCCTTCAACGGTGCGCAACGGAAATTAATAAGTTTAATTAGTTTATTATTAAATAGTCAAATTGGCCATGTCTCTGGATGAGCCACACCGTTGATGAGGTTTGCCCGTAATAACTGTGTACACAGTACTACACACCAGCACCTGCCTGAATGCCCAGGCACGCCGGGAAGAGAATCCATAATTTAGTAATCAATTAACTTTGATGGGGGTATCCTCGCGCTGCCCTTTTTATATAATTATGTTTTAAATCCGTTAAATTCTGGCCTTAGTGCCGAATAAATAAACCACCATTTTGACATAGTTTTTATATGTCTTATAATTTCGATATTTCAATATTAAGTAAACCACATATTTGACATACTATTTTATAGTTTCTATAATTTCGATATTTCCATATTTAATGCATACCCTTTATACCATTAAAAAATTAAGGATATATTATCACATATTTATAATATAAAATTTATACTTAAAGAAAATATTCTGTATGATATGCAAGAAAATATAATTAGTTATAAACATATGACAAACAATCTAGAGTTTTCAGAAATAGAAAATTGGTAAAGAGAATATATGATTAGTGTATTAAACAGTTTTTTTTAAACAATATACGTATTTTAGTGACAGTTCCAATCAATTAGACCCGTAAACGATATCACATATCAGAGCGGGGAATTAAGACATGTATGTGGCGGCATCTGTTGTGGCGAGTGGGAATCAGTGGTAAGCATTCATTGGCGGATCTCCGGGCAAGATGGCGGTCTCCGGACGATCTCCGGGTGAAGTTTCTGTGGATAACTGAATAAATACTTTGTGCACTTGCAAATTAAGTATCATATTCGATGCGGATGTCATTTAGAAGTGTCAAGGGGAACGTTTAATACGAATTGCTGCCTTATTAATTAAGATATCGCGATCTCCAGGTTTTATACACGGAAACACGGTTTGGCGGCCATATTGGCCTCGTTGTGGTTTGGCGAGTAAACAAACACCACGTGCTTTTGCATTACTAGGGAAATAAACGTAAACCATCGCTTAATCCACTAAATTTTTCATATTTTCTTTCATGGCTGAGTAAAATAATGTTACAAAACCTGACACCGTTGAAATAAAACATTCCACAGCTGTTAAGGAAAATGTATCTCATGATACCATTAGCATAGACAGCCTTCAAGAGGCCTGTATATCATCAGCTCCTTAATTGATATCACTTGGCGGCTGTGTCACAGTCAGTTCAGCGGCAATGCTTTCCATATGATACGGTTTTTCGGGTTAGATAAGACAAATCATGACTCCTTCATTATACTCATTTCATACTTGTATAAGTTTTAAAAAAATATAATATATATATATATATATATTATTTATTATGTATATCTTTATACATACATGTATATATATGTATATATCTTTATATATATATATATTTATATATATATATATATATATATATACATACAATAGCACAGAAACTGATTATTCCAAAATATATATATATATCAAAATAATTAGAGCACGTATGTGTACATGCTTATTTGTGTATGTATGTGTATATATATTATGTATAAATATTATATGATATATATTTGCATATATATATATATATATATATATATATATATATATATATATATATATACACACATATATCTCTATACATAAAAGCACAAAAACTGTTTATTCCACAATAGATATACCAAAATAATAAAACGTATATGTACATGTTCATCTGTGTATATATAATAAAATAATCATTATACAAAATTTAATACAATTAAATTTTTATATATATAAAAAAGTAACAATACACATATATATATTTAAAAATATCATTTAATACAATTATAAATATATATATATATATATATATATATATATATATATATATATATATAATAGGTCAATGTAATAATATTGATTATAGCCTGTTAATTTAAATATATCAAATATTGATTTCGAGAACAATAATTTTCAATTTCCATACCCTTCTAATAAATCATGCTAAATAAAAAATGGTATACATTATTAATTGATACTATACAGTATTACCGGGCCATAAAAGTTGCTTTATTTATGATCAATTCCACCAATTGTGGTGTTGTGTAGGTCATGTAGAACTAGGAACAAAATGAGACTAATGTAAAAAATCAGTTAAATCTTATTCCATGATTTAATTATAATAAGACTTGATGCAAACTGTAACTATAGGATCTGACAATGAATGATATTGTGAATACCTGTCATCTTTTTATGTTGCGAACTTATTGGTGACATATATTCTGATTGTATTGACGAATATAACACTATTTTTTTTTTCAAAATAAAGGCATAATAATTTATATTATAATGTGCATGTAGTTTAATATTTCGATGGTCATTAATTCAAAGTTTATACTAAAACACATTAGACTGGTTTCAAGAGTAAGATATAAGATGTTCATTATTTCGAGATAACCAAATAATGACAGATCATTATAAATATTCTCAAAGAGAGTATATGAATGAGTATTTGCAAACACTATACTAAACTATTAGTTTTGGATCTCTTCATATATAATATTTATTCACGTCATCAGAAAATCCATAGAGAAATTATATTTTAGAAGAGTGTCTTATTATAGTATATTATATTAAATCGTAAAAACAATATAAATTATCCTTTACTTTTATTTATATTGCTAAACATTGTTCGGCAGTGAACAACACAATTGTCTTGGCAATATTTCTAATTTAACATGAAATTCAACTGCGTATACTATATATACTAATAATAAACAAATGTTTCCAGTCCGACCGGTCTAGCCAAATGTTGAGACATTTCTTTCAAACCATTATGAAAAGGGCCTAATTACGTGCCTTAGATGTTAACGAATAAAATTTGTCATATTCTGTTACTGAGGCTGGCTGAGTTCTAAGAAGAAATTAAGTTTAATGGTTAAATATATTTAAAAAATAGCTTAATGAAAATTAGGTGCGCCGTGAAACAACAGCATATATATATATACAGAATGCGATACAAATATAATACCAAAAATTAATGGCAGACTGTGTAAATAACAATACCATGTACCACGTCGGACCCACTCCGCCTTTGCGTGATTCCCTTCACTGTGGAACGATTTCAACTTTAATGAATTATACTCATGTCTTCCTATCATTTATATTATTTTATTTTGTTTTTGGTACAAAAATGTTTGCAAAGAATCATGTAAAGTTTTTTTTTGTATATTATTTCTTTACTTAATAGGTCCCTTTGAAGCATTTTCTTACCAGACTATGATATGTATGTTTTATATATATATATATATATATATATATATATATATATATATATATATATATACATACAAACATATATATATATATATATGTATACCCAACATTGAAAGTTTTATTACAGCCTTTAAATGTTACCAGATGCACAATCATCAGCAGTTAATAAGCTGCATGATCCGATAGGATGTCCGTGTGTCATGAATCCTCTAAAAGACCGACATGAGTAATCAGTGTAAAGTCTGCTGTTAAACCTCAGATGAAATGTAAATGTATCACAAGACCACGGGCTGGACATCTTGTCAATGTTAAGGAGATGTGACGAAATGCATACCAGACCAGAACAGATACGCCATACTGGCCCAGCCACTGTCGGACAGATGATGGATATCTTCCCATTAAAGCTAAATTTGGTCACAACATTAGGGTTTAACCTACTTTTAGTTATACTTGTTGGATTGGAATGATAATTTAGACCAGCACCGTGATTATTTAATCCAAAACAGGTGTTAACTTTTCAATATTATTATATACTTAATTCACTTACAAAAGTGTGTAACGTAATGGAACGAACCTTTTACAGGCTCATGCATATTTATTTAGGTTGCATGAATACAATGACCCGGTCGTTGCGCATGCGCAGATGTTTCTGGGTCGCTACCACTATTACCAAAACAATAGCTTCACGTGGTGTTTTCCATGTATCTGTCAACACATCGTATCGGATTCATTCTCGTTTGTTTTTCTGCCGGGATTTATCAGTACAAGTATTGTTGATCATACTTCCTGCACCATCTCGGGTACGTAGAGCAAGGGATTATCAGTGATCAAGCGGGTACAACTACAAGTGCAGAGAGGGGAACGTGCACGGAATCGGACACCTGTCTGAGGCGATAACGCGGGACCAATGTGCCGGCTTGCTGTCACTCTCAGACCTGGTTCCAAAGATTTACAGTGAAGATAATTTTGAGTTTGGTTCTGGATTTTCTTAACAGTTGGTTTATTCAAATTTGTGTGTCAGTGATTAAACCATTAGCACAACCCTCGTACCTACTTCCACTCAGTGCCTTCAGTTATAAATATTTTATGAGCCATGGGCAACTCCCCCCCCCCCCCCCCCATAATAATAAATTGTTAAACAAGTGTGCTCCATGCAATTATTTTTTATTTAATGATATTTTAACTCAACTTATTCTGAGTACTCAAAATAAAGTTATCAGTTGTGTTGTCAAAAAGCTGTGTAACCAGAGTTTCCTTGAATATAAATTTGTTAATTTAAATTAATATAATATTTATGTCTGTCATGACCTTACTTTTCCACTAATAAATAATTAAGCCATAAACAATAAAATAAGTGAATCCCAAAGGAAAATGATCTGCAGTATTTAGACCAATAGGTAATAAGACAGGGATAACATTATATGTGCCTAGAATGTTAAGGCAATATTTCAGCTTGTGCAACCTGTGAATCACAGGACATAAAGATACCAGATGATTGAACTTTGAATGTATGGTTGATTTTGTTAATACATATTTTATCAAATGTTAAAAGACCAAAGTGTTTCTTGTGTGATTAATGTATAAAACAAAACTGCATGACAACAAATTTGCCAACATTGATAAGGATGTGGATACTTCTTTGTACACTTAAAATTACCTGAAATGTGTTTGTATTTGTTTGTATATATATATATATATATATATATATATATATATATATAATGTTTATTTGAATACATAGACAAATGTATGAAATGCCTTATTATGAGTTGTGTAGTATAGGTAGTAATGTGTACAGCAAAGGTTAAGCCTGTCTTTGTTTGCAGTTCATGCTTTTCAAAATTAAATTAGGTGGTCCCAGGGCAAAGCTAGTCAAATAAAGTACATTGTCAGCCTTAATGTAGGTTCAAAGCCATTTCAGATCAATATAGTAGACACCACATTTTATGACATTCACATGGTAACTAATCATACACATACAGAGGCAAAAGGAAGATTGTGCAACACATGTGATTAAAAGACAGTAGAACATGAGATTAAACAAAATAATGATAATTTTATTGTACATATATTCTAGAGAACAAGTTCTATAGTATAGTATGGTCACATACACATAAACTTACCAGTTGTTTTTAATAAATATAAAATGTACATGAAAATTCATATCACTGAATGAAATATATATTACACTAAAATATATTAGGGAATGCTTAACGAAATAGTAATTTTTTTAACAAACCTGGAACTGTGAAAGCTGAGGGTTTACTGGTCATATGAACATTTAGACAGTGGATTACATCACTGAAAAAGGATAATTTTCTTTGTTCCAATGATCCTAATGCACTCCAAGGCAAACCCATTTCTTATGTATAAGTTTTTTAATTTCTGCAGATGGGTTAAAAACTGACATTAGCTAAAATGGGCATATATGTATACACCATGTATTGAAAGATTTCTCTTTGATTATTTTCATACATGATATGCAACACTTTCTAGTTTAGTATATAACACTATAGTCAAAAGATTGAAATGATATGCCATTAGCAAATTTATATTGCCCCTGACATCATTGTTCAATGTCACAAAAAAAATGAACATTAAGGGATTAACAGTCAGTACTAAGTAATGTCATCAGTTCAAACTTCTCCCTCAAATGAAGATGATTTATGCTGATATGTTTGCTGCCAGCTCGACAATGTAGATTCTGTTTTCAGGCAAAATCCATATCCAAACAAGACTTTTTTCTAAAAAGAAAGTAACAAACACATTGTGTATTCATTGAACAAAAAATTCATTAATTGCATGAATAATCTTAAAATGAATAACAACAATCTTTAATTTCTGATGACTTTGAAAAAACATATTCACTTTTAAAAATCAAAACAAAAAAGTGGGACGATAACATAAAATTAAATTAAAAAATATACCTTCACAATTTTTCTTTCAGTCAACCATATAGGTAAACCATAAATTATATTAATATGTGAAAAGAAGTGATGTTCTAGATAACTCGGTAATGGGCCTTCCCTCATGAATAATTTTTGCTTTAAAATTTTAACTGGAACTATCAACTGAAAATACAAGTATACATTATTACAACATTTTCACAGATTTGAATGAAACAAAGAAATAAAGTATAAAAATAAAATATGATAATAATTTCAATATATGGTAGAATGGCACAGGTGAAACTGTAGCACTGAAGTGGAGCACCCAGAACTGACGCTATAATAATATATTAGTCCAATAAAATATAAACAGTAATTAAGTTAAATTGTTATTGTTGTCTTTGAGCTATTCCATATATTATATCATTACCATAAATACAAGAAATATATGGGGAAATTGGTTTGTTTATGTTTTTTAAAGGAATATTAAACGGGATTGAACGGGTTGTCGGTCAAGTATCCTGCATAATTTTGAACTTGAAAACATACTCGACAGCTTACACCCGCCGGAGGTCACCGGACAGAAACACTTACCGCTGAAATGGTCCTGTCAACAGATGGTGTATCGTGATTATATGAGCAGTCATTCACGCTAATTGACGATCAAAACCGGGGCTTTTCCTTAATTGTGTCCATTTTTGGACATCCCTGCCGTGTCATTTTGTTTACCTGAGCTCCCAGTCGTGTCAGCTGTGACTGCCCGCGCTGTTATCACACGTGACTGCCACAAATCAAGTAAACAACTGATGAAGCGGTCGCCTGGAGTAATACCACGTGAGGCCGCCAGGGGTCGGGGTTATCCGTAACTAGGCCTCATTATGCAACTGGGTTTGTCCTAAGGGAATTTGTATGTGCTTAACACCATATTCAAAGCGCCCACGTGCTACTGTTTACTCGCCAACCGGAAGTAAACAAAGTTTTCATCCGGGGCCCTCACTTCCATATAAGCCAAACCGTGTTTCTGTGTATTTTGATCTCCGGCCGGAGATCTCCGGGTTTTAGATACACCCGCCATCTTCACTCATTTGTGATTTGTCGGAGTCCGAGTTGGAGTCCGGTTAAATTAAACATGCGTTGTAGATGTTACAGATAACAATATATATATATATATATATATATATATATATATATATATATAAACTGTTGAATGGGGGTCCGGCAATTATAACTGTGCAGTCCGGGTTTTACCAAGTACCGCTCGGTAGCGGTCGGTCTTTTTACCGAGCGCTACCGAGCGTACCGAGCGCTAGCGCTCGGTAGGACTTTTTACCGAGCGCTACACTGGATTCATACAAGGCATTGCTCTGACCAGCGTTGGGCTACCGAGCGCTCGGACTTCTTACCGAGCGCTACCCTGCCCTAACAATGGGCAGTGTTTTTACATACTTTGGACTACCGAGCGCTAGGGACTTTTTACCGAGCGCTACCCTGGATTTTGCTCTGACCCGGCAGGGGCTACCGAGCACTCGGACCTTTTTACCGACTCGGAGCGCTACCCTGTTCTAACAACGGGCAACGCTCAAACCATAGGCCTATATATATATATATGTGTGTGTGTGTGTGTGTGTATATATATATTACGATAAACATACATATAAATTAGACATATATATGTTTAAATACATTTATTAATATATCAGTAGCCTATATAAATATAATATATAATTTAAAATTATGCTATATAATTATATATATCAGAATATATATATATATATATATATATATATATATATATATATATATATATATATGAGAGAGAGAGAGCGAGTGAAAGAGACTGTAAAGAAAAAGAGAGCGCTATACCATAGTCTATATAATATTTATCCGATATAGGCTATAAAGGAGAGAGAGAAAGAATGAAAGAGAGAGAAAGAAAGAGACAGGCAGAGAGAGAGAAGAACCTGAATTAGAGGGAAAGGTAACAAAGACCTATATAATATATAATACTTATCTGATATATATAGGAGAGAGAAAGAAAGAGAGAGATAAAGAAAGAAAGGGAGAGAAATAGAAAGAGAGACAGTAAGAGAAACAGAGAGAGAAAGAGAGAGTTCTTAGCGCTCGTTAGTCCCAAGCCCAAGATGTTTAAAGTATATAAGAATACTTAATTCCCGTTGTAAGAGCAGAGTAACGCTCGGTAAAAAGTCCCAAGCGCTCGGTAGCACCCCGCTGGTCAAAGCGATGCCTGGTGTGAATCCAGGGTAGCGCTCGGTAAAAAGTCCTACCGAGCGCTAGCGCTCGGTAGCGCTCGGTACGCTCGGTAGCGCTCGGTAAAAAGACCGACCCTCGACAGCGCTCAGTAAAAAGCCCGACCCGTAATCATAAACAAGTGTGGATACTTCCGGAATAAAGTTGGAAATGAAGGATGTAGTCAGTGACAGGTTGTATCGAGCACTTGTGACCTGTCAGTGTCATAAACAACAAACACCATCGAAATGTCGGCGTCTTCGGGTTTAATTAATCGGAAGGTCCTCATGACGTTTGTTTTAGGTTTCAGCAGTGGACTTGTAATGACGTATATGATGTTTGCCTCACAGCAGTTTGCGCTGCACAAAACCATCCAAAGTCGGCGAAACCTGTTGGCTGAAGGCAACTTCTTGCCTTCAGACCCTCACTCCCATGGTGAGAACGACAACCTGGCCGGGCCAGAGGAAGAACAGAACTGGCACGATTTTGACCTGCAAGATCACCATGAACACGGTAAATAACAAATATCAGTTGTTACTTAAACGCGTGCATGCGCTGGTGCACGCACGTTTACACTTTTTCAAATTTATGCTAAAATGCGTGCGGCCTTGGGTGCATACGATGTATAAATTAAACTTAAATATTGCAAAAATCTACATAAATATTATGAATTATCAAAATATCATAGTCAATGACATGATGAAAGTAATTATTCAACTGAAACCCAATTTGTCTTTGATCATTTATCACATTGGGTCCTGGACTATAGATAAGGGTCTAAAACACTACAGGTCTGGTTGGCAGGACTGCCAACCGGACCACTCTATGTGATGAATAACCATTAGTACACTAGTCACCCTCTATGCATCAGTGCACAGTCAGCTACACCACACCATCTAATTAAATATATAGCTATATAAACAAATGGGGGTGTGATGAAACTGTGTACTACTACAATATTAGTTAGTAGTGTTGAATTAATCCTAAACAGAAAGCTGTTCTTTTATTCAACTGAAATTAGTGTTTATACTGTTATGTGGTAAGAGGTGTTAATATCTATTATAATTAATTACTGATTTTAATGCAATATTTTGGTACACATAAGATCAGTTACCAGTTCAGCAGATGGAAAGACAGATAGAGCGACAGAGAGAAATGATAATAGCCTAAATTGGTGTACCAACGCATTGTCTACCATTGTAAGACAGGTGTTTGGATTCCGATCTCCATATGTCGGTTAGCATATAGGTTTAGAAAAGAAGCTGATAAATGAGTATTTTAATGGACATAAATTCTGAATGCAGACAACCAGTGATTACTATAGACTGGTGTAATTGTTATAGCCATGTGAATGTAAACTTAATCAAGTAAGCCAAAATAGATTCTGTTATTATAGGCATCAGCAGAAGCCAGGTTTAGATCTGGATGACAGTGTAAAATGATATAAAAGTCAAAGGTACGGTGAATACCGGCCTGCGCATGAGGCAGTAATTTAGGACAGGAAAACTGTACCAAAAGTGAGTCAGTAAGTAGCTGGGTCACACAGAATTGATCAGGAGACAAATATGTACCCTGAATATATTAATATCAGGAATATAATGATATTACATGAGTTTTAGGTAAAACAAGGAAAAAGTTTGTGCGTAGGCGAAAGCCGAAGCCATATATGGTTATCTAAACATTCAGGTATGTCATAATGACACACGTCCAATATCCAATAGAAAAAGTGTAAGATGATGTAAAGGTTTATGACGTAGTAATACTGATACAAAATCCTGTGTTGGGCTGGGAACTGGCAGACAGACCCACGCCATCATCAACATGTAAACCAAGACAACTGGAAATAAAACAGCACAATATCCAACTTGGACTGTCTCAGTTATTCACCTGACGCGCCGTGTGACTGTGTTATGGCCAGGGAAGAACTCCCCTAATTCCCCGTTGTAACAATACCACTGATTCAAAGTCCACAAAATTAACTATATAAATATTGAATAAGAAGTAAAACAAAAGGAATAGCTATGATATTATTAATTATTCAGAAATATAATTACAAGTATTTAGAAAGTAGAATAATAACTGTAGTGATGGTGTATATCTTCCATAACTGTTTAACTTTACAAACACATTAACCATGTATGGGTGTGGTTAATTCCCATTGATCTCATTTGATCTCAAAAATTTTATTTTGATGTAACAGTAATCAATCAATGACCTTTGGTGAGTTGGTTGTCAGAGTGGGAGCATGTTGTGAAAATACATAACCAATTAATAGAAAAGCAATAACCAGCCAGACAAATATAACAATTTTTAATATTTTTTTTTTAATTTAGAAAATTATAATCAAAATAAATCATAACTATAAATCTAATTTTTGTAAGATTACAAATTCAGTGTTACATTTAACATTTTATTTAATTACTGTTGTGTGGAAGATTAAATACATTTTAAATGGTGTTTATATATATATATTTATATATATATATATATATATATATATATATATATATATATATATATATATATATATAAAACTGTTGCAATATATAATATGACTGCTGTAAGATATAATATTAGTGTTGTTAATAAGAAATATGGAAATGGAATATCCAATAATTGTTATATGCTCCAACTGATAAAGTATCTAAGTATCCAGTAAGGGTAAACTGGCTATAATGAACTAACCTGGAATTTGGGGGGGGGGGGGGGGGCGTGGGCTTATATAGGTGATTTTAAGGTTACATGGTTGAAAAAAAGTCGTATCACTCCGGTGAGTGGTGCCAAAAATAAGTAACTGTTTACCTCATGTATATGTGTAAATATATTGTTAATATGTTACATAAAATGTTATTAAATTATTGCCTTTTGTTAGATCTACCGGTAGTATATGTGCTATATTGTTAATATGTTAAATGAAATGTTGTTAAATAATTGTCATTTTTAGCTCAGCTGACTATAAGTCATCTGAGCTATAGTCGTGGTCCTTTGTCCGTCATCCGTCCATCAGGCCGTCCGGCTGTCCATCCGTTAACAGGGCACGTTTTGAAACTGTTGGACTTACGATTCCAAAATTTTGCATACCATTAGATGTCCCCAA
Organism: Sipunculus nudus; assembly: GCA_026874595.1. NCBI lineage: Eukaryota > Metazoa > Annelida > Sipuncula > Golfingiida > Sipunculidae > Sipunculus > Sipunculus nudus. The sequence goes on along the minus strand of CM049318.1, from coordinate 43,508,760 downwards.
AATCTCCTACCATTCCCAAAATTGGGTCATAAGGACTTCGTTCCTCCGAGATATTAAGGAAAAACCTCCGTTTTCCATAAAAAAAGCCATTGTTACCTTCAAGGCTACCTAATATCAAAACCACTGATCTGTTTTTGATCATATTTAGTATTCACATTCTTTCATACATTTTCTATGAACATACAAAAAATTGGGTCATTGTTGGGTATTATTTTGAAGTAATGGGCCAAAATATAATGCAATTTTAAAAAAATCAGGAAATATATTTACTCACCTAACATGAGAATTGCTGAAGCTAGAGACTTTTTTTTCAGGAATATTACTTTATTTAATCAAGATTCAGTTGTTTACCCAAATTTAGATCTGAATTTTGCAAATTTTTCAAGTTATTAGCATAAATAAAAAATCAATACCTAAAATTTTGTCCAACTTTGGTAATGGCATGTTTTTTCCCTGTAAGCACTGTTGATTTAATTTTCACAGCATATATACATAAGGATTTAATCTTTTTAAATCTGAAATTTCAAAGGAATTGATTGAAAATAGTAGCTTTTATTCAAGTTTTCATACACCATGTCAAGTGTTCTTTACACCTTGCCCACCCAGTAGTACAACCTTCACTTGCATTATGTAACCCACCCCAGGCAGCTTGCCTTGGCTCAGATTGGCCACTACCAGCAGGCTTCCCCTCTGCCCTGCACCCCCCCCCCCCCCGATGGTGCATAAACTAGATGAATGTCATTATTTTCTGTATTTGATTCATTCTTCTTCTAGGCTATGCTACATTTTAGATTTTGTATTGTACCACCAGGGTTACAATGATTAAAGTGCACATTTAATTGTGCCCACAAAGTGGTGAATTGCTATGAAAGTGTGGATGTTCATCAGATAAGTAATTCCTTACTTCAGAAGAGTAAAAACTTCACCAGGTGTGAAATTGACTATTAATTCCAGTAATAAATTAAAGCTGGGATAGTAATTAGCACAATGATATTGTTTGTCCCTCATTCAACCAACAGTGTGTATACTTTATTTAAAAAGATGTTTTATTTTATCAAATTTACTGAATCTTTTATTTATTTCGGTGAATAAAACTAAGCATATACTGAAAACTCCAATGTGCAAAACTTTTTAATAGTGATTCAAGGAATAATCTTGTAGATACCATGTTGTAGCATTATTTTCTTTTAAATTCAGTTTAAATATTTATAATTTAAAAATAAAAAAATATATGTGTATGCATAATGACCCAATATGAGCCACACTCTGGATATATAAAGATTGGACCTTTTGCAACAATTCTTATATTTTAACTTATATTTTCAGTTTTTTTTACTCTGTATTTATAATGATTGCAGCTTTTGCAACAGTTGTAATATTTTAACTTATATTTTCAATTTTTTCATTAAAAATTTATAAAACTTGTAAATAAAAAAAAATAATTCAGATAAAAATTTCTTAATGAAAAAAGTGGATATGCTAAAAAAAAAAAGGCTTATATATAGACTTAAATGCATTATTCCCTTGAAAGTGAAATAAAAGTATTAGTCCATTCTGTCCACTTGCCTGTCCGTCTGTAAATTTTCATATGCATCACAGTATCTCAAAACTTTTACTGTTTTTCTTCATGACAGTCTTGTCAGAGTATTAGTTTGCAATCATATATTTAGAACTTTACTATTGCCAAGTAGGAGGGCCCCTTTCCTCTTAGCCTAATTCTCATATTCTTATATAAATGAAAAACATTACAGTAGAATATTTCTACATCCACCTTCGTGCTGCCCTCACTTTTCACTTCTCCGAACCCCATCCCAAAGTCAGCCTTGGTAAACAAGAACAAGATGAATCAGATATATTCATACTTTAATATTTTGTATAACTATTCGTCCATAGGTACTTAGTACATGTCAGAAATTATGTCAATATTGTGTAATATGTAGACATAGTGGGCATTACAATAATGTACCTTGTCAAGACTAAAGAGATATTGTGTCATACAGTCACAAATTCATAAATCCCTTTATCAGAATTGTTAATCATAACATCATATCTGTCAAATTGAAAGCTTGCAGACTTCCATACACTTTAGATCCTTCAAAAAATAGCCTTATCATCATTCTACTACTGCTTATTACTGCTGTCATTGCATTCATATTTGCTCAAATATATCACAATTTTCAACCCCTCCTAAATAAATAAAAAATAAACCACTATATTTTACTCTATTAATCCATCAGTCAGGTAATTCCATTTATCATTTACTCACATATTACATTACATTCCTTTATAATAGCCCAACATGTCCATGATATTCATAAGCTTTATCGACTTGATATATAGTATCACAGTGGAGAAACATTTATAGTCCAATCATGATCAGCTGAGCGCCGTGACCCATGGGTCCCTTGTTTAGATCTAGTATATGGGCTATATTGTTAATATGTTAAATAAAATGTTATTAAATTATTGTCATTTGTTGGATCTAGTACCATTTGTTGGAACTTTTGTGCAAAGAACGATGTCAATCTTGTAAAGCTTTCAGCTTCATTAATTTGTAGATGCATTATATTTAAAGCGATTTATCACATTATTGCTGGAACTATTTGGCATCTTTTGGAGAGAATAACTGAAAATATCTGGATAATAGTAACTAACTGATAATAAGTATAGTGTGGTTTGTACCGATTATTGTACGTATTGGACATTTAATATATTTTTTATGATTTATATGAAATGATATTAATGATTTATCTAATACTTATACAAGGAATTTGGTTCACATTTGTTCGCAGTGTTCTCTATAACTGCGTTGTGTACAATATTGTGCCATACATCATTTTAAAGGTTATTATCCCCGCAGTGACATAGGCGTTATGAAAATAAATAATTTTTAACATAAATTATAATTGAGTGTGAGTGATTTTTCCGTTTTTTTACCGAACACAGCCGAACTGCCTTCGGCAATCATCGAATAATTTTGCATGCATCGTGGTTACTTAACCTTTAACACTAGAGACTACTGTTCATATGAATAACGCTTGCTTTCAATGAGGGATTTGACCAACGTGCATGGTCAGTAAAAGAGAAAAAACAGTTTCTTGCTTTATGAAATGGAGAGTTCAACCCAGGAGGATTAATGACAAAACCTAATTCAAGCTCCCAGTTTCAGGAACAGGGCCGGGGTGGTGTCGGGGGTTTCACGCCTCAAAATTTGTCTGATACGATGAAAAAAAGGTTGCGGTGGCTGAAAACGGGATACGGACCCACTGCACGGAGTCCCGCTGGGTTCGCTTCTGCTACTTAAGATGTATGCATATTTTTGTTTCCTTCTTCAGGAACAGTTTCCTTGCAACGTACATTTAATTAATCTTTCATGTGTTCCTCACATCAACCTATTCTTTATACAACCAATGATAGAAACCAGTCAAATTTCAACGAAACACTGTATGCCTCCGCGTCTCATTCCGGTTCGCAATGTAAACCATCACTGACCAGGTCTTCAAGGTAAACATACTGGGATATGATTTTTTGCCACGAGCACAGCGCCACAAAATAACAGTAAAAATTATTTGTACATATCGTATTCCTAGAGTATCCCACTATAAAATCTATATTTTCTTTTAACTTTTATAATAAAAATTGAGCCAACATTCAATATCTCAGTAAATATATCTCCCAAACCGCGGTAGAAAGCCCGGTATACTGGGTTTATCAGTTAGTAATATATATCATGCTTCCTTTAAAGTATATTGTAACTGAAACGTTTCATGTACTGTGATCAATAAGTATGACAACTGACTCTCTATCAGACAGTCTTCTCTCCAAAGGTTACTGTTACATCAAAAGTAAACTTATTTAAGCTTACTGTTGTATCCTAACAAGTTCAAAGGTAGTCAGCCACATGCAGTCGCACAAGGCTATCTTACTAATAATAAATAACTTAAAATGTGTAAAACTTTGCTAACAAGCATGGTTTGGCTATACATATTGTGTATTTAATATTTAAAAGTAAAGGTTACACATATATAAATAATAGACTCTTTAAAGTTCTGTATGTGGATACTGAAAATATATTGTCTATGGTATATACACATCATCACCCCAGTAATTACTCTACTGCACATATAATCAGATAATTGCCTTGTGGGTTATCTGTTAATCTGTTTATACAGCTATTCATCTAATTAGATGGTGTTGTGTGGCTGTGCACTGATGCATATAGGGTGACTATGTACATCACATTTAGTGGCCAACCAGACCAGTAGTGTTTTAGACCCTGTTGGGACTATGGCAAGATACTAATGGGATTGTTACCTGTAAAACATTAATAATTTTTGACATCTGTGATTTTTTTGTAAGTTGCCCTCAGTTTGTCTGTTCTTTCTGTGATTATGGGTAAATGTGTTTTTAAGAATTTTTAAAGGCCTTTTTTGCCATATTTGACGCAAATTATAAATCAGGGAAATATTCTGTAATATATATAGAGGAGATGTATACTTAATTTTAGACAAAAAGTTTTATAATGAAGGATGATGTTGCTTTATGAGTTTATTTTTTTATTAGTTGGCTCTATCTGCTCATATTTGGTTATTTATAAATTTATTCAAAACGTTGATGACGTGGCCAAGTTAAACGTTGCATTTTAACATAAATTTGAGCATTTTGTTCATACATATCAAATATATTGATTACCAAACTCCACAAGTTATTTATTGTATCTCCAGAAAAAGTAGGGATAATATGGTTTTAAGATGGTTCCGCCGCCGCCGCCACAGAAAAAACTTGTGAGCGGGATAACTCAAAAAATATTTCACTGATCTTTTTCAAACTTTACATTTTTATTGATATAGGTAAGAGGACAAAGTCTATTTAAAATGGGGTCATGACCTTTGCTAGGAGAGTGACCTTGAATAGGTCCATTTTTGCTGAAAATAACACAAATTCTTAAATATCTAAAGAAAGCTTGCATGGATTGGTCCAAAAATCAAGGTGATTGAAGATCTTGGATAGCCTTGTGATATGCCGGAAACTGGTGGCGCCACCTATTATCCTTTTCTTGTTTTTATGCCTTTAAATAATCCCATAATTGCCACCTGACAGTACTGTGAGAATTATAATTAAAAAACTATTGGACAGTTTTCTCTTCATATTATGAACATGTAGAGAGATGGGTTATGGGATGAGGTCTATTTAAATTTGGGTCATGACCTTTGAAATGAAAGTGGCCTTAACCTTTAATATTTCCATATATGGTGAAAATCACACAACTCTTATGATATCTCCAGTGTTGATAGCCATATGGATTTCAAACGTGACTTATGTATGGCCCACCACTAAAGTAAGGACCCTATAGGTTCTAAGGTCATGAGGTCAGAGGTCAAGGTCGCTGGACTCATAACTTTAAAGATATTGTGGATGCATTTTAAGCCAATCTTTTCATCTCAGATCTTCCATCTTGAACATATAGCTCACTTGCAAATAATGGATGATCCATATCAATTTTGGGGTCACAAGGTCACCGTCAAAGGTCAAGGCCACAGGAGCTATCTGTCAAAAAATTAGTTTCTGGATGATAATTCAAGCTTTTTTTATGTATGGATTTGAAACTCTTCTTGTATATGTCCCATAAAAAAAGCAAGATCCCAATTGATTATGGGGGTCACTAGGTCAAAGGTCACAGGACACATCTTTTAAAAGATTGTTGATGCATTTTCAGCCAAACTTTTCATATCAGACCTTTTATCTACCAATAGAGGAAGACCCGTATCACTTTTGATGGATGGACACTAGTTTAGCGGCTCTCTTTTGTCTTGACTGGTACTGACTAGTTTTTAGCTCAGCTGACTATAAGTCATCTGAGCTATAGTCGTGGTCCATTGTCCGTCTTCCGTCCGTCTGTCCTTCCGTCCGTCCGTCCGTAGATGTGGCACGTTTTGAAACCGTAAGACCTAGGAATCCTAAATTCAGCATAATGTTAGATGTCCCCAAGATCTCCTACCAAGCCGAAAACTGGGTCTTTGCGACTTCGTTCCTCTGAGAAATTAAGGAAAAACCTCAAATTTTTATTAGCTCAGCTGACTTTCAGTCATGCTGGGCTATAGCGATGGGTCTTTGTCCGGCGTCCTTCCGCCTGTCCGTCTAGCCGGCTGTCCGGCCGGCCGTCCGTCCGTTAGCAGGGCACAAATCGTAACTGTAGGGGCTAGGGCCATGAACCTTATGTAGTCTTAGAGGTTATTAAAAGATCTCCTTGCAAACCTGAAATTAGGTCACTGCGACCTATATTCTCGAAGTTATGGGGTGTGTTTGCACCCCCCAGAAATAACTCTTTGAGACAAAATTTTCATCCCAAACCTTCCATCCTTCACATACAGCTCACCTACCAACACGGGAAGAACCATAATTTTTTTAGGTCAAAAGGTCAAAGGTCAAGGTCACAGGAGCCTCTTCTTTGAAAAGCCTGTGGATGCATTTTAAGCCAACCCTTTCATCCCAATTCTTTGATCTTTCACATATAGCTCACATACTTAGTTGGAGAAGAATCCTATAGATTTTGAGGTCACAAGGTCAAAGGTCAGGGTCACAGGATCCACTTCTTTGAAAAGGTAGTGGACACATTTCAAGCTAGACTTTTCATTCCAAACCTTCCAGCACTGATATCGCTTCTCTGCCAACAGGGGAAAAGACCTGTTGATTTTGAGGTCAAAGGTCAAGTTCACAGCACCCACTTCTTGCGTGGAGTCATTTTCAGGCAAACTTTTCAATCTGTACCTTCCATCTGTCATATATGGCTTACCTACCTATTGATGTTGAGGTCAAAAAGTCAAAGGTCAAGGTCACAATATTTAATTGTTCTAAATGCTTGTGAGCATATTTCAAGTGTAACTATTCAACCCAAACCTTCAGTCTTTCACATATGCCACATCTATGCATCACTCAGTTTGACTCAAACTTCATATTTATGGGTCTTTTTGCTTGAATAAATAACATATTGATTTTGGGGTCAGCTGGTCAGCAGGTTAAAGGTTGCAGGTCAAAGTTATTCACCCATTGGTTGCCAAGTAATTACACCAGATTTAAGTGGTCAGTAGTTACCCATCATTTAGAAAGAATCCAGTTGATATATGGGCAAAAGGCCAAGGTCATAGGTCAGGGATGTTCACAATTACTTATTTTATAGACCATCTCTATTTTTCTTGTATATATAACCATCCCACTCCAGCTGGTACATCTCCCTGTGTGGCTGTAATTGTGAGTGACACTGGTGACATATGACTCCCTTTTGTATCAGCCTATTAAGTGATAAGGCTCAGTGATAAGTACCTCATTACTTCATAACAAAAACACTGTTGTCAGAATGCTTCAGCCAGGCATTAAGACTATGAGAGTATAGTATTAAGGTTTAGCTACTGATTTATAAGATGATGGGAACATTTTGCAGTTTATTTTATGGAATCCTAGCAATAAACTTAGTTATTTAGATATCTGAATATTTTAATATATATCACCACATATAAAAGCAAGTGTTTGTTCTCATTATATGTGGATGTGTACCTTGATTTAGGATGGCTTTTTGTTTTATTTCAAGACTCTTAGTCATGCTTTCTGCATTTCTTTTCTTTCAGGTTTGGCAGTTTACCTACCCTGCTGACCCCATTGAAAAGCAGAGTGATAATAAAAAATATTGGACTTACACTTTTTACAATTGCATATCTATAAATCTGATATGAGGGCCTGGACATGCCTTTTGAATTATTTTGGGCATTTATTACTGGATAATTTGCCCCAAGTTTGGTCCCTTATTGGAGAATGTGGGATATAAAATGTCATACTTGTCAGAAATCCATTATGTCTGCCAGTTAGCCACCTTAGAAATTCTTTCTTCAGGGCAGTTTCAGTAATTTTTAGCTCAGCTGACTATAAGTCATCTGAGCTATAGTCGTGGTCCATAGTCCGTTGTCCGTCCGTCTGTCCGTCCGTCCGTCCGTCCGTCCGTAGATGTGGCACGTTTTGAAACCGTAAGACCTAGGAATCCAAAATTCAGCATAATGTTAGATGTCCCCAAGATCTCCTACCAAGCCTAAAACTGGGTCTTTGCGACTTCATTCCTTTGAGAAATTAAGGAAAAACCTCAATTTTTTATTAAAAACCTATTTTCACACTTCAGGACTGCCTAATATCAAAACCACTCATCTGTTTTTCCTCATATTTCCTATAAATAATCCTCTATATAATTCCTATGTACATGCCAGAAATTAGGTCTGTATTATATAATTTAAAAAAGTTATGGGCCCAAACATAATGCATTTTGTAAATAATCTGGAAAGAAATTTTATCACTTAACACAAAACTTGTTAAAGCTAAGCACTTTTTTTTCCAGTAATATTACTTTTATTAATCAAAATTAAATTGTATACCCAAAATTAGATCAAAATCTTTTAAATTTTTTAAAATATTAGCAAAAATAAAAATTTGGTACCTTAAATTTTGCCCAACTTTGACCATGGCACGTTTTTTTGCTGTAACTGCTGTGGATTTAATTTTCACAGCATGTTTTTGTTAGCATTTCAACTGTTAACACCAAAAATTTGAAACCAGTTGATCAAAAACTGTAGATTTTATTCAAGTTTTCAAGCACCATGTCACATATTGCTAGTGTTATGCAGTTTGTTAGAGCTCAGCTCCCGAGCTTCAGCTCTAAGTTCCTTAAATTTGGCATACAGTTAGATTTCTCCAAAATCCCCTACCATGCCAAGAATTTGGTCACTAGGACTTAATTCCTTCGAGACATCAATGAAAAACTTCATTTTTCCATTAAAAACTCATTGTTACACTTTAAGACTGCCTAATATCAAAACCACTGATCTGACTTTGATCATATATAATATACATATTTTTCTATACATTCGCTATGCACATGCCAGGAATGATGTCAGTATTGTGTATTTTTTTTAAGTTATGGGCCCAAACATAATGCACTTTGTAAAAAATCAAGAAATATATTTACTCCCTTAACAAGGGCATTGCTGAAGCTAGAGATTTTATTGTCAGGGATGTAACATTATTTAATCAAGATTCAATTGAATACCCAAAATTAGTTCTGAATTTTTCAAATTTTATAAGTTATTAGTATAAATATAAAATTAGTACCTTAAATTTTGCCCAACTGTGACCATGGCACATTTGTTTCCTGAGAGCACTGTTGATATAATTTTCATATCATGCACACATAAGGATTTCAGCTTTTTAGTTTAGAAAGCTGAAAGAAATTGGCCAAATATTGTAGCTTTTATTAATGTTTTTTATGAGACCCTGTCAGACTTTGGCTCTCTCCAGCCCTTCTTGAGTCACCTGTATGTTGACCTTGTTGACCTTTCATCAAATTATGCACGCTTGAGGCGAGAATCCAGGCAGCTTATGGCCAGCCACAGTTGATCCAGGTGTCCAACCCAACTCATCTAGTAGTTTTAACCAACAACATAACAATAAACAATAAATTAATCAATTTTTCTTGGTTTTTAATAATAAATTAAAGAAAAATAGAAAAGGAATTTGTTAGTTTATAATAACAGGAAATTAACTTGCAGTTACTGATGATATAAGAATCTTGTATCGATGGGTAGAATGTCACATATTCCAAATAACACCATGCAGTCACCTATGGCATTTTTCAGTTCAGTTTTAATGATAAAGAAGCAAATCATATTATTCATTACTAATCATTAGGGATTATATGAAGGAAATTAATGATAGACAAAGATGCAGTTGATAATATTAATCTAGATTCCTACTGTGTCTCCTACTGTGTCTAGTGTGTACATTGATGTGAAATTAGTCAAAAATGAATTTTTTACAGTTATTTTTTAATATAAATAAAAGCCATAAAACCAGGTACTTATGATCATTATTTAAATGTGTGAATTTTGTATATTCTGGATTCTCAAAATCATTGTTTGGTGAAAACTGAATAAATACCAGACATGGTGCAAATACTTTGTAATTGTATTTAAATACGAATATGATTATGTACTCCATTATAAAATTTCTTGCATAAAGAATGGAAATTCAGGTAAAACTGAAAGTATATGAATACTCGTGCAAATACTTTCAAAATGTATTCATGAATGCATTCATGAATATATTCTTTAATATTATTTTAATAATCATATCAGTTATATTTCATTTTAAAAAATCATATGATTCTCTTATTATTTTTAATAAAAATTATATTTGGGACAATATTTGTAATTTTTTTAATAAATAGTTAAACTCTTATATTGTATGTTCTGCTTATAAGTTATATGGCCAAGTCAAAATCTGTGTGACAATAGCACTCTATTTGTTAATAAAATAAATGAAATCAATCCTCTTCCCTGTCTCCAAAGATACTATCAAAATCATACATACAACTCATAATACAGCTTATATTTATTACCACACAAAACCAGCATGTGCCTCATTTCTAAAAAATATTTTTTTATCATATATAACAGCTGAGCGTCGTGACCCATAGGTCCCTTGTTCTTTAATGTTTGGTCCCATTTAGAGAATGTTTGTTGTCTGATTTCAGACTTGTCAGAAGTCCAATATGGCCACTAGGCAACCATCTTTTAATTCCTTAGTTAAAGTGAATGCAGTTGGATGTATATTTATGTAATCTTGTAAAGGATTGGGTCAAATATTTCTGAATAAATATTACCATCATTTATAAAAGTGCAGTACAGTTGGCTTGTATTGAATAAAAATTCATACAGAAGCACCTGTTTCTCAATAATTCTTGCATGTATTTCGTTGATTTTTGCTATATATTTTGATCTTATATTTGCCCTTTGTGGTGTTCCTTTTGAGACTGACAGGTTTCAAGCAAGCTGTTGGAATAGTTCCTGATAGCTTAACAATCATGCATTTTTCTCAGACCATCAATTCACTGTGTTTTAACCAGACATAGGTGATATATATTTCTGTTGTCATAGAAAATTTTCAACAAATTGGCAAATTGGTTCTTCAAAATTTGACTGGAAGTTGTGAATCTCAGTCCATGATGTCACAGGTCATGCTTGGCAGCTGAGCGTCATGACCCATGGGTCACTTGTTTAAATCCTATTTTCACACTTCAGGATTGCCTTATATCAAAACCACTCATCTGTTTTTCCTCATATTTACCATAAATATTCCTCTATATAGTTCCTATGTACATGCCAGAAATTAAGTCTGTAAAGTATAAATTCTTTAAGTTAGGGGCCCAAACATAATGGATTTTGTAAAAAATCAGGAAAAATAATAACTCACTTAACATGAAAAAATTTTTAAACTAGGGTCTATTTTCTCAAGTATATAACTATATTTAATTAAGATTCAATTGTTTACCCAAAATTAGATCTGAATTTTGTAAATTTTTTAAGTTATTAGCATAAAAAAAAATCAGTACCTTAAATTTTGCCCAACTTTGACCATGGCACGTTTTTTTCCTGTAAGCACCATTGATTTAATTTTCACAGCATGTAAACATAAATATTTAGTTTGTCTAAATCTGAAATTTGAAAATAAAAGCTTGAAAATTAAGCTAGTTATTGATTTTTTTTTCTGTAGTCACTTGCTTTGATTACAGATGCAGGGTCCCACTCCAGGTCACTGGAAGTCAGCTATGCGAGGGTTTCTGATTTGTTACAGTCACTGGGGGAGATCCCCTGCTGTGACAGGTGTACAGTTATTCTCACCCCAATCTCCCTCCCCCCCCCCTGCAAACCCAACCAACCAAGTGTTATGCAATAATTGTTATTGTTTTCACTGTATCTCCTTAATTGTAATGCCGTTTCCACTCCGATATGCAGAAACTTTCCTTGAAAAAATAATTCAAGGTGTAATCCAGAAGATGCAATGTTGTGTAATGTAACATTGTTAAAGAAATCAATTTTCTTTTAATTGATTTTAACAAATATAAATGAACCCATCAGTATGCTTAAATTATTATAAAATATGAAGCACATTATGGATAAATAAAGACAAATTGTGAAATCTTAATCAAGTATTATTTTTTTATATTTATTGTTTGCAGATTTAAAAGATATATTTTTGTGGTAAAAAATAAATAAACATTTGTATGCATGATGTGGTGTTATCTGATAAGATTGAGATTTATGATGATGCAATTGAGAATTATGAATCAACTTTTATATTCAGATATATATGTTAAATTGGAAATGATAGAAATATAAACTTAAATTAGAAAATAATTGATGTGATAAAAAAATCAGGATTTAATACAAACATTTGTTCATTATTTTCCTGCCTCAGCAGAATTTGAGATCAGGCTTTGTTTGCCCTGTTTTATGTTGTTAATTAGCTATATTTCAACTGTATACATTTCATAAAAAAATACATATATATTTAATAATATATATTATACAAAAAAATAGATTCAATTGAACAAATGTGTAAACTACTGAAATGTCAACAGTTAATCGAAAAACCAACTAATGATCATGGTAATAGTACAGATCATTTGTTCACAAACTGCTCACATGCTTTAGTTTCAACATTAGGAAACACATGATCAGGTCACAAAATATTTTTTCAACAATTTCTTGCTCATCAATTCAAACCAATCATATAAACCAACCATGGCCTTTATTACCTCTTCCTCTTACACTTTATCTCCATGAGATATTATTTTAGATTTTTACCTTCAAGGTTAAGGTCAGCTGAGCACAGTGACCCATAGGTCCCTTGTTATTTTTATTTAAAGGCGATAGAAAAGGCCGGTTCCAAAGTACTTCAGGAGACAAGCTCATGACCACATACGCCAAGCGGACCTCGCTCTACATGTTGTGGCTCAGCTGTGCATACATTTCCGCTTGCTGCTGCAAGGTTATATTATGGTTATATTGTAACTTATAGATAAAATTATCATTACGTATTCCTTTTCTGTTTCATGAGGCGTTTCATCCAGGTCTCAATTGGGTTACGACCAGTCTTTACTCTGCAGCGCACGTCCCATATAAACAAACCCTGAGCATAAATATTTTTTATCAAACTTGATTAATGATTATACTTTTGCATAATTTTGATTCCAGTGATTCAAACTCTAGAATGGGGTATTGGTAAAACTACAAATTTGGCAACAAAAAACCCTGTGTAATCCTTTGATTCGGGAACACACAACACTGTTTTACATCACTTTTTAGTCTCATACACAGACACGCGGTGGCGCCACCACAATTTTATTATGGGGTACCAGTCTAGATACAAGTTCACACAAGTAAGATGCTAAACTAGTGCCCATCATTTTGATGGCACCTTGTCAAAGGTGAAGGTCACAGGAACCATCTGTCCAAAAATTTATTTCCTGATGATAACTCCAGCTTTGATTGATATATGGATTTCAAACTTGACTTATATATGGCCCATCAATATAACAAGATTCCTTTAGATTTTGAGGTCAAAGATCAAGGTCACAGGAAACACATCTTTTAAAAGATTGTGGATGCATTTTTAGCCAAACTTTTCATCTCAGACCATTTATCATGCAGATATGGTTCACCTGCAGATGGAGGAAGACCCCTATCCATTTTTTGGTCACAAGGTCAAAAATGAAGGTCACAGGAGCCTATTATATGTCTGGGGATACTAAGGCATCTCCATTACCAGAAATCTCTAGTTATATTCATTTTTCCTTATTATAGAATAATAAAACTTTGGGGTAATGCATTCAAGATAGTTAAATAACTCTTTTAAACCCCTCTTTAATACACATTTGCCCATTTATGGATAATAAATACATTTATAAGTGGGATATTAACATTTGGGAATGGCACGCTTGCACAAGTGTACCATTAGTTGATGAGCCAAACCCCCAAAATATGGGTTTAACTACCAAATAGGGGGACTAAATGCTGTTATGTTTTTCAGTTACTACAGCATCTGAACTATATGAAAACATGTGATGGACATGCAGCATGCCCAGCTAAATGACTTTTTGGCGGCCATCTTTAAAATATATCAATTTTTGTGTGTACAATTTAATTTTTGGTAATAATTTGGTTTTTGATCGGTCTTGGCCATATAATATTTACCAAGTGCTAATAAAATGGCGAAATATAACTTTCTACAGATACCCAAACAAATTTTGATGAATTATTTGAGATGAATATTGAAATATTGATTCATTTTGTATTAAAAATTAAAAAAAAAACAAAATAATTTTTAGAATATATTTATATATATTGCAAAATAATTATTATATTCCAATAATTTGAATGCCTTACTTTTATGTATACAAAATAATCAAGATATGGCATATTTTCAGCAATATTTAATAGTTTTTAGGCTTTTGAAGTGATGCTGTGTGATAACAAGAGTAAAATCACCTAATATCGCTGTCAGCAATCAAGTTATTGTAGTTAAAATAAATCATTAAAGAGGTCAAGATGTCACCTTTTATCATCCTTTATTGTCAAAATGTTGAAAAATCTAGCAAAGTATATCTTCTGATTAGACGAGAATCATGATTTCATAAAAAAACAAGGCCTACAGGCCTAATGTGAACCTGTGCAATGGGATGTACATCAGTTAGAATAATGCTTCCATGATAACATGCTTGATCATTATACGAAAAGTGCTTGATTGCTTTTCAATACATGTGTGACACGTACATGTAAATAACAAGTACCAATCATTTTGAACCCAAGTGCAAGCACCAATTACACAGCGTCACTCCTGGTAAAAAAGCTTATATACAACACAAAACTGATTGTAAATGGCACCACCAGTTGTGTGTATAAGAAAGCCATTCAGCATGTCTGGACATACAAAATTCCAGGAAGATAATTCAAACCACTCTTAGGCTATATGCATAGATACATGAAACAATTGTAGATGGCGCCACAGGTATTGTACATGACAGAGCTGTCCAAAATGTACAGATATGCCTAATTTTAGGCTGAAATATAAAATCCCAACTGTTTTAAACAGGAACATACACTGTGCAAAAATCATTTAAGTTGGTGACAGCCATCAACGATGCATTAACAGGCCAACAATTCAGGTTGATACATGAAATGTTCTCGAGTTTGGTCAACAACACTGAAAAGCTCAACTGAGGAAGGCAGTTGCCCCCAGTGTCAGCTGTGGCTAAGTGCCAGGTGTAGCTACTGACCTTTACCGGGCTGCACTGACTGTACTTTTAATCTGTTGCCTAATCTGAAACAGTTGGCGTTCTGCTAAAGATAAAAATAGATAGAGAGAAAATCTTGGCCTGTCGCCAACTCTGAATTAGTCGGCAGTCTGTAAAGCTGTTTATAGATTCAGACATGATCTTCGCCTGTCGCCCACTCTGAATTAGTTGGCAGTCTGCCAAGCTGTTTATAGATACAGACAAAATCTTGGCCTGTTGTTAAAAATGTTTACACAGACTGAAAGACTCTGGTAAAATGATTTTTTCATGCTGACATATTCATAAAATTTTTATTAAAAATGTTTAGTCTATTGAAAGTAAAACCAGAATACAGATATTTTTTTTCATGCATTTATCTTACACATTAGTTAGACATGGACCAATAAGTTTTATGTTGCCAGTAGACCTCTGCTTTTATACCAAGAGAGCTCAGTCTGTTACTACAACAAATGTACTAGCTTTGTTTACTAAATTATTTAAATGTCCTTTTATTTAAAATGGTCAAATAATTCAGCTGAAATCATTTAAGTAAACTCTGATCAAAGAAGAAAATATAAGAATCATTTTGGTGCAAATTTTACAGAATTTGAAACAACAGGTTTGCAGAAAAAGACTATTGCAGCCCTCAGTTTGATTCTTAGTTTGATACAGACGAACTTCAGCTTTCCTTGATCAATGTACTTGGTGAAATCTTATATAACTGTGACAACCCTACCCAAGGATAATTCTTGTGAAAAATTATATCATTCGGCCTGCAGTTTCATCGTTGCAGATTTTGATGCAGAAGCTGAAAAGGGATAAAATTAAAAGGTGTTTGCCCGTAAAAACAGGTCAATGAAGTTGGTGCCACAAAAAAACTCAATCTTTCAACATATGACATGTCACTGACTTTGGCATAAGATTTTGGGATACTTGCTCTTGCTGTTCCTGAGAATTTAACGGGGTGGGAGAGGGGGTGTCCCTTGCAGCCCCTTCTAGGCAGATGAATATGCAAATTTTTTTACTACCAGACTAACACATAAATCATATTATAAAATATTTCATGGATCCCTAACCGCTCTAAAAGTACACAAGAATGTGTGATGAACACTCCAGACTTCCAGTTAAAGACCTGCTTTTGGCCACACCTACACACAACTACCCCATGCAAAGGGACATGATAAGCAGGGGACATGATAAGACCTGAAAGAAATACAAAGACAGATTACCTATGATGGAATCCAGGATATTCAACAAGTAACTTAATATCTTGAAAACAAACATTACACACACGAGCAGTTTTTTTTTGAGCATTCAATATGGCTGCAAGCATTCGGTCAGAAATATCTCCAGAGAAAATATGCTTCCAGAGAAGCATATACCATAACATTTTCCGAGACTTCACATACTTTACAGTCTCTGTAATTAGAATCAAAACAACATCACACGCATAAACCAAATACGTTACAAATAAAGGAATAGAATTATTCAATATTGTCAGTAAAAAGTTCCCGTAGAGTTCCTCTGACGTTGTGTGCAATTGAAATTATTTATTGCATATTAAATTAACAATAGCTTGGGTTAAACTTAAAGATATAATGCTTTATGATTTCGTTAATTGTGATTTTGTTAATGATCATACAATAAACCACATAAATTGAAAATTAAAATAAACATTACATATTAGGTTTTTGATAATTAAGGTGTTTATTTTGTGTAGCTCAACTGACTTTTGATTTTCACACTAATACGGATGCATGGGCTTTGTGATAAAAAGGTGTTGAAACATGGCGTGAAATCAATGCTGGGTCACCAAAATTACTCTGATGTTTTAAGCGGCCCCCTTGGAAAGCAAATATTTTATAGGTTCTATTTCAGATTACTTTTTTACGCTAATGCACATGTGAATATCTCATTCACTCCCTGGTAAAAGAATGATCGATTCGTTAAAATAGACATGTCAATAAAAGGGGGAAAACATTTTAAACTGGGTCATCTTCTTTTTCTTAATAAGCTGGTCACTATAGCTAATCATTATTATGTGAAAATGAATCTGATTATATGTCATGTACATATATTATACGTTGTCTAAGACCAATTTCTTGTCAACATTTGTTTTTTTTAAACTGTGATAGATTTATAGGTATAAGAGATTATATCAGTCAGTGACACATGTCTATTTTAAATCAAACATAAAACACTGTATGCGGCACTGGTATTTAGTAATCAGACAAATGCTGGATCAGAAAGCCCACAGACGTTCAGGATTGCTGACCAAAACGTTAAGAATTTCTTCTGTCAAAGGACTTCAAAATTGAGATGTAAAAATCATTTAGAAATTACGGGATTGATTTGCCTCCATTATTTCATGAGGACATAATTAATTGTTTGAGAACATTTCTCTTTGATTTCCGTTTTAGTTGAAACCATAGGTTTAACCGTTTTTTGTGCTTATTCTAGAATTTGAGTAAATATACTTAGAAAATGTCTAAAAATTCTAGGCATAACCACTCTTGCAAAAAAATTTTAAATAAATAAATAAATACGCCTACATAACATAGTCTTTGCGGTTAAAAGTCCATGCATGTTTCTATTCATTCATCAATAAGAGTGGTTCATCATGTACGTTTTGTAAAAACCATCTAGTCTTTGTGACAATTTGTCTTACATATTAATTCATTCACTCAGTGAGTCCGTCATTCAGTAATCTTTTCATTCTTTTATTGTCCAGGCTTTAAAATAAATATTAAAATTAACATTCAAATATATTTTTGCACGTTAATTTTTTCTGTTATACATAGTAATGAAATGTATATTCCAGTTATTTTTGTTCATTTATCCATAAAGAGGTTCACCATTGTACTGTTATAAAGGGCGGAAAGACCTAATTGTAAATAAATATAATATAACAAAAGTGGGTTTTAAAAGTCGAAACATTTTATTATATTTAAAAGTTTGGCTTTAAGATAAATCTAAAAATTAACATTCAAATATATTTTTGCACCTTACATTTTCCTGTAATATATAATAATGAAATGTATATTCCAATTATTTCTGTTCAGTGATCCATAAAGAGGTTCACCGTTGTCCTGTTATAAATAGGGGAAAGACCTAATAGTAAATTAATATAATATAAAAAAACTGGGTTTAAAAAGTCGAAATCTTTTCATATATCTAAATTTTTGGCAGTAAAGTGTTCACATCCCCAGTGAATGAACGATGCTTTTTAGCTTGGCTGACTTTCAGTCATGCTGGGCTATAGCGATGGGTCTTTGTCCGTCGTCCTTCCGTCTGTCCGTCCGGCCGGCCATCCATCCGTTAGCAGGGCACAAATCGTAACCGTAGGGGCTAGGGCCATGAACCCTAGTAAGTCTTAAGAGGTTCTAAAAGATCTCCTTGCAAACCTGAAATTAGGTCACTGCGACCTATATTCTCGAAGTTATGGGGTGTGTTTGCACCTCCCAGAAATAATTCTTTTAGCCAAAATTTTCATCCCAAACCTTCCATCTTTCACATACAGCTCACCTACCAACAAGGTCAAAGGTCAAGGTCACAGAACCAACTTCTTTGAAAAGCCTGTGGATGCATTTTAAGCCAAACCTTTCATCCCAATTCTTTGATCTTTCACATATAGCTCACCTACTAAGTGGGAGAAGAATCCTATAGATGTTGAGGTCACAAGGTCAAAGGTCAGGGTCACAGGATCCACTTCTTTGAAAATGTTGTGGACACATTTCAAGCTAGACCTTTCATTCCAAACCTTTTAGCACTGATATCGCTTCTCTGCCAACAGGGGAAAAGACCTGTTGATTTTGAGGTCAAAGGTCAAGTTCACAGCACCCTCTTCTTGCGTGGAGTCATTTTCAGGCAAACTTTTCAATCTACTTCCATCTGTCATATATGACTTACCTACCAATAGGGGAAGAAGCCTATTGAAGTTGAGTTCAAAAGGTCAAAGGTCAAGGTCACAATATTGTTCTAAATGCTTGTGAACATATTTCAAGTGAAACTGTTCAACCCAAACCTTCAGTCTTTCACATATGCCACATCTATGCATCACTGAATGTGATTCAAACTTCATATTTATGGGTCTTTTTGCATGAAGAAATAACTAATTGATTTTGAGGTCAGCTGGTCAGGAGGTTAAAGGTTGCAGGGCTAAGTTATTCACTCATTGGTTGCCAAGTAATTACAGTGGGCCAGATGTAAGTGGTTAGTAGTTACCCATCATTGTATCGCCAGACATAGTCTGGAGATACTATGGTTTAGGCACGGTCGCGCCGCCGCCGCCGCCGCCGCAGAGATTTCTTTTGGACACAATAACTCAACAAATATTTCACGGATCTTTACCAAACTTGGTATATGTATAGATATGGGTGAGAGGACGACGCCTATTTAAAATGAGGTCATGACCTCAACTAGGAGAGTGACCTTGACCTTGAATAGGTTCAATTTTGGGGAAAATCACACAAATTCTTAATTATCTCAAGAAAACTTGCATGGATTGATCCCAAAATCAAGTTGATCGAAGATCATGGATAGGGTTGTCATTTTCCAGAAACTGGTGGCGCCACCTATTATTCTTTACTTGTTTCATGCCGTTTAATATCCCCAAAATTGCTACTTGACAGTACTGTGAGCATTATAAGTCAAAAACTAATGGACAGATTTCTTTCATATTATGCAAATACATAGATATGGGTTATGGGATGATGTTTATTTAAATTGGGGTCATGACCTTTCCTATGAGAGTGGCCTTGACCTTGAATATTGCCATATATGGTGAAAATCACACAAAATCATTAATTTCTCAATAAGGGATGCATGCATTGGTCCAAAAATCAACTTGACTGAAGATCTTGGATAGTAATGTCATGTACCGGAAACAGGTGGTGCCACCTGTTATTCTTTTACTTGTTTTCGTGCCGTTTAATACCCCATCATTGCCACTTAACAGTACATTTATAAACTGTGAGCATTATAAGTCAAAAACTGATGGACAGATTTCTTTCATATTATGCATATACATAGACATGGGTTATGGGATGATGTATATATAAATTGGGGTCATGACCTTTCCTATTAGAGTGGCCTTGACCTTGAATATTGCCATATATGGTGAAAATTACACAAAATCATTAATATCTCAATAAGGGATGCATGCATTGGTCCAAAAATCAACATATTCGAAGATCTTGGAAAGTATTGTCATGTACCGGAAACAGGTGGCGCCACCTGTTATTCTTTTACTTGTTTTGTGCCGTTTAATACCCCATCTTGCCATTTATCAGTACTGTGAGCATTATAAGTCAAAAACTAATGGACAAATTTCTTTCATATTATGCATATACATGGATATGGGTTATAGGATAATGTTTATTTGAATAGGGGTCATGACCTTTCCAATGAGTGGCCTTGACCTTAAATATTGCCATATATGGTGAAAATCACATAAAATCATTAATTTCTCAATAAGGAATGCATGCATTGGTCCAAAAATCAACTTGACCCAAGATCTTGGATAGTTATGTCATGTACCGGAAACAGGTGGCGCCACCTGTTATTCTTTTACTTGTTTTTGTGCCGTTTAAAACCCATCATTGCCACTTAACAGTACATTTATAACCTGTGAGCATTATAAGTCAAAACCTAATGGACAGATTTCTTTCATATTATGCATATACATAGACATGGGTTATGGGAAAATGTATATATAAATTGGGGTCATGACCTTTCCTATTAGTGTGGCCTTAACCTTGAATATTGCCATATATGGTGAAAATTACACAAAATCATTAATATCTCAATAAGGGATGCATGCATTGGTCCAAAAATCAACATGTTCGAAGATCTTGGAAAGTATTGTCATGTACCGAAAACAGGTGGCGCCACCTGTTATTCTTTTACTTGTTTTGTGCCGTTTAATACCCCATCTTTGCCATTTATCAGTACTGTGAGCATTATAAGTCAAAAACTAATGGACAAATTTCTTTCATATTATGCATATACATGGATATGGGTTATAGGATAATGTTTATTTGAATAGGGGTCATGACCTTTCCAATGAGTGGCCTTGACCTTGAATATTGCCATATATGATGAAAATCACACAAAATCATTAATTTCTCAATAAGGGATGCATTGATTGGTCCAAAAATCAACTTGAACGAAGATCTTGGATAGTGTTGTCATGTATGGGAAACAGGTGGTGCCACCTGTTATTCTTTTACTTGTTTTCGTGCCGTTTAATACCCCATCATTGCCATTTAACAGTACTGTGAGCATTATAAGTCAAAAACTATTGGACAGATTTCTTGCATATACATAGACATGGGTTAGGGGATGATGTATATTGAAATTTGGATCTTGACCTTTTCTATGAGAATGACCTTTTCTATGAGTGTGGTCTGATATTAATTGTTGCTGAAGATGGGGGGCCTATTCTTAAAGGGGGGGGGGGGGATTAATTGTCTGGCGATACTATGGCGCCACCTGTTATTCTTTTACTTGTTTTCGTGCCGTTTAATACCCCATCATTGCCACTTAACAGTACATTTATAACCTGTGAGCATTATAAGTCAAAAACTAATGGACAGATTTCTTTCATATTATGCATATACATAGACATGGGTTATGGGATAATGTATATATAAATTGGGGTCATGACCTTTCCTATTAGAGTGGCCTTGACCTTGAATATTGCCATATATGGTGAAAATTACACAAAATCATTAATATCTCAATAAGGGATGCATGCATTGGTCCAAAAATCAACATGTTCGAAGATCTTGGAAAGTATTGTCATGTACCGAAAACAGGTGGCGCCACCTGTTTTTCTTTTACTTGTTTTGTGCCGTTTAATACCCCATCTTTGCCATTTATCAGTACTGTGAGCATTATAAGTCAAAAACTAATGGACAAATTTCTTTCATATTATGCATATACATGGATATGGGTTATAGGATAATGTTTATTTGAATAGGGGTCATGACCTTTCCAGTGAGTGGCCTTGACCTTGAGTATTGCCATATATGGTGAAAATCACACAAAATCATTAATTTCCCAATAAGGGATGCATTGATTGGTCCAAAAATCAACTTGAACGAAGATCTTGGATAGTGTTGTCATGAACGGGAAACAGGTGGTGCCACCTGTTATTCTTTTACTTGTTTTCGTGCCGTTTAATACCCCATCATTGCCACTTAACAGTATTGTGAGCATTATAAGTCAAAAACTAATGGACAGATTTCTTGCATATACATAGACATAGGTTAGGGGATGATGTATATTGAAATTTGGATCATGACCTTTTCTATGAGAATGACCTTTTTTATGAGTGTGGTCTGATATTAATTGTTGCTGAAGATGGGGGGCCTATTCTTAAAGGGGGGGGGATTAATTGTCTGGCGATACTATGGCACCTGCGGTGCCAAGAAATATCTAGTTTATTAATAAAAACATAAATATAAAAAATAATGTAAATTATTTCATTAATAATATAATATTCTGTAAATATTAATAAATATATCACTTGTGAACTATACATAACTATATTAATAAAACTATATAATGAAAAAAATCCATTTCCAAAAATAATGTTAATTATTACATTAATATTATGATATTCTGTAAAATTAATAAATATATTACCTGTCAACTATACATAACCATTCAGTGTTAAAATATTGAAAATCTGACTGAAAACATTTTTAATTGAAAAATGTCAATTACAATGCATAATATATTAAAAAATTTGATTAGATCACTATTTTATTCTTGCCTAGGCAGATTTAAAACTCGCCTAAGTGATATCAGGCAGATTTTAAACTCGCCTGGATGATACCAGACGGATTTTAAACTTGCCTAGATGAGATTAAAATCCTGGCCTGCTCCATGATGGATTTTAATCTCGCCTAGGCGAGATTGCGATTGTGATCTCGTCTAGGCGAGTTTAGAATCTGTCTAGGCGAGATCACAATCGTAATCTCGCCTAGGCGAGATCACAATCGCAATCTTGTCTAGGTGAATTTAAAATCCGCCTTGATTTCAATCTCGTCTCTGACATATATATCTCTGATAGCTTTGTTGTATACAAGACTGGTGGTGCCAGTTACAATCATTTTTGTGTTGTGTGCACCCATGCCAGAATTTCAACAGTGATGTTTGTGTAATTGTTTCTTATTCATAATGTTTAGTACGTGCATTGTTCATTATATGAGAAGTAATGGTCCAGCATTGAAGCATTATACCTGGTGTATTTCCCAATGCACAGGTTCGCATAAGGCCTGTAGGCCTTGTCTTGTACATACAACCATTGGTTATGGTACATCTCACTGTGTGGCTGTAATTGTGAGTGATGCTGGTGACATATGACTCTCTTTTGTATCAGCCTGTTAAGTGAAAAGGCTGAGTGATAAATACCTCGTTACTGCATAACTTAAACACTGTTGCCGGAATGCTTCAGCCAGGCATTAAGACTGAGAGTATAGTTGAGAGTATAGTATTAAGGTTTAGCTACTGATTTATACAATGATGGGAACATTTTGTAGTTTATTTTATGGAATCATAGCAATAAACTTAGTTTCCTAGATATCTGAATATTTTTATATAAATCACCAGATATAAAAGCAAATGTTTGTTCTCATAATATGTGGATGTGTACCTGGATTTAGGATGGCTTTTTTTTTATTACAAGACCTTTAGTCATGCTTTCTGCATTTCTTTTCTTTCAGGTTTTGCAGTTTACCAACCCCGCTGATCCCATTGAAAAGCAGATTGATAATAAAAAATATTGGACTTACACTTTTTACATTTGCATATCTATAAATCTAAAATGAGGGCCTGAAAATGCCTTTTGAATTGTTTTGGACATTCATTACTGTAACATCCTTTGGAGAATTTCTTACAAGTTTGGTCTCTTGTTGGAGGATGTGTGATATCAAATGTCAGACATGTCAGAAATCCATTGTCTGCCAGTTAGCCACCTTAGAAATCCTTTTGTCAGTGCAGTTTTAGTGATTTTTAGCTCAGCTTACTTTTAGTCATGCTGTGCTATAGCGATGGGTCTTTGTTCGTCGTTCTTCCATCTGTCAGTCTGGCCAGCTGTCCGGCTGTTAGCAGGGCACAAATTGTAACTGTAAGGGCTAGATACATGAACCCTATGCAGTTTTAGAGGTTCTAAAAAGATCTCCTTGCAGATCTGAAATTAGGTCACTGTGACCTATATTCTCTGAGTTACGGGGTGTGTTTGCACCTCCCAGAATTAATTCTTATAGCCAAAATAATCATCCCAAACCTTACATGTCAATAGAGGAACAAACCTTTTGATATTTAGGTCTTAGGGTCAAAGGTCAATGTCACAGGACCAGCTTCTTGAAAAAAGTTGTGGATGCATTCCAAGTCAGACTTTTTATCCCAAACCTTCCATCTTCCAAGTATGGTCAGATACCATATGGTATACCATCAGGCTTTAAATACAGGTCATGCTTGTCAGCTGAGCGTCATGACCCATGGGTCACTTGTTTAGTGAACCTGTGAGCTTATGCAATGGTCGTGCGTACATTAACCATAGCTATCTTAAAAACGACAGAAGCTAGCATCACCAAATTTTTGCAAATTATCAGTCATCTGAAAAAATCTATCGGATATTGTTTATTTTTTTCTAACTGCATTTTCTTAGATTTTGTAGGGAAAAAGCTGAAAAAAGCTTTAAAAATCTTCTTCTGCGAAACTGTCCAGCCAAATTGTCCAATATTTCACAGAAATGATCCCTAGAACAATCTCTCTCAAGTTTGTTTGAATGGTTCCAGTTAAGAGATTTTGGGCCGAGTTACAGGAGGTTGAACTTAGTCATCTGTCCAAAAAAGCACACTAAAATTAAAATCTCAGAAAAGGCTAGAGCTATAATCCCAAATATTCATTCCAATTTTTGTCAAATATGTCAAATCTTAAATTGAGGTAATGGTGGCGCTACCTACATTGATGTGTTTTTTACAAGCGAAAATGTAATTTAAAACTCTTCTAGCTTATACACTGATTTATGATATAACTGTTAAGCTGATTGGTTTAAACTTTACAAGAATTATTCTATGGTAGGGTTCTGCCAGTTTTATAAGAATAGATTGGGCAAATACAGTTTTAAAAAACATTGTAGCCAATTGAAAAAGGCTTTCTGTGTTTTGAAAACAACATGCTGAGTTTCAGCAGCCAAGTCAAGAGGTCACTCAGTACAAACAGGTGGGGTCCAGACATCACCATGGCAACTGACCTGGCTCTGGAGGGTGTCTAGACAATGTGTCTAGACATCTAGACACAGCGTCTAGATGTCTAGACACAATGTCTAGATGCAAAATTCCCAGATTATTTGGACTATATCTTTTAACTGTTTGAAAAACTGGGTTTGCATTTTTAGCGAATCAGGTTTATCATCAGGTCACATGTGAACTGCTGCGCCCTCATTTTTGGTTGACCTCTGACCTTTCCTCGCTGCCCAGGGTCCATTTGTGTGTCTGTTTCCAAACATAAAACCACATATCTCGGGAACCATTTGACTGATCAGGCTAAAAATTTTGCACAAATGTAGCCCTTTGATAGCTTTATAACATACATTAAAACTGGTGGCGCCACCTGCAACCATTTTTGCACTGCGTCCATCTGTTCATTTGCCTTGGGATAACATCACTCATATCTCAGCAGTGGTTTGACTTCTCCATCTGAAATTTTGCAGGTTTATACATCCTGGACAGCTTTCTCGATTTTATGATAGGTGGGGCCACCTACATTCACGTTTACTCTGGAGACATCCAACGTCATATCTCGGGAACTGTTTGACCAATTTGGCCAAAATTTTGCATGTGTATAGATCTCACATAGCTCTTCATCATAGACAAAACTGGTGGCGCCACCTGCAACCATTTTTGCACAGTGTCCATCTGTTCATCTGCCTTGGGATGATATCACTCATATCTCAGCAGTGGTGTGACTTTTCCACCTGAAATTTTGCAGGTTTATACATCCTGGAAAGCTTTCTAGATTTTATGACAGGTGGCGCCACCTACATTCATGTTTACTCTGCAGACATCCAAGCTCATATCTCAGGAAATGTTTGACCGATTGGGCCAAAATTTTGCATGTGTATAGATCTCACATAGCTCTTCATCATTGGCAAAACCGGTGATGCCACCTGCAACCACCTATGCACAGCGTCCATCTGTTCATCTGCCTTGGGATAAAATCACTCATATCTCAGAAGTGGTTTGACTTATCCACCTGAAATTTTGCAGGTTTATACATCCTGGGCAGCCTTCTCGATTTTATGACAGGTGGCACCACCTACATTCATGTTTACTCTGCAGACATCCAAGCTCATATCTTGGGAACCATTTGACCGATTGGGCCAAAATTTTGCTTGTTTGTAGATCTTACATAGCTCTTCATCATAAGCAAACTGGTGGCACCACCTGCAACCACTTATGAACACTGTCCATCTGTTCATCTGTCTTGGGATAAAATCACTCATATCTCAGCAGTGGTTTGACTTATCCACCTAAAATTTTGCAGGTTTATACATCCTGGACAATTTTCTCAATTTTATGACAGGAGGCACCACCTACATTCACGTTTACGCTGCAGACATCCATGCTAATGTGCAACACACCTCGCTCTATTCCCCTTGCCACTTAATCTATGCTTACTTCACCCGTCCCACTCCGATTTCTGCGGATACACATAGTCGCTTGTCGACTACCCATATTCTAGTTTTAAAAGGTCCTAGTCTGGAACTTGCAGGTCCAAAATGTCCAGTTTGCTGAAGTCATAATGACTAAGGTAGATATGCAGGACTTAAAAGGATCAATATTAAATTTAAAAAATAAACCTCCATTCATACTCCCAAACTTTGCACAGATTTGCATTAGGCCTGTAGGCCTTGTTATAATTGTTTTTGTTTTTTTTAGCGAACCTGTGAGCTTGTGCAATGGTGTGGCGTCGTATGTTGTGTGTCGTGTGTCATACGTCATGCGTCGTCTGTATATTAACCATAGCTATCTCAAAAATGGCAGGAGCTAGCATCACCAAATTTTTTGCAAATAATCAGTCATCTGAAAAACTTTTTGTTTAATTTTTTCTAACTGCATTTTCTTATATTTAATAGGAAAAAAGCTAAAAAAGCTTTAAAAAACTTCTCCGAAATTGTTTAGCCTAATTGTCCAATATTTCTCAGAAATGATCCCTGGAACAATCTCTCTCAAGTTTGTTTGAATAGTTCCAGTTTGGAGATTTTTGGCCGAGTTTGTCACGGATAGGATCCAGCCTTCTCTAGATCATTTCCGGACTTCAGGTTCTATTAATATTGGACTTAGAATTAAAGACCAATTTGGTCGTAAGATCGAGTTATATGATTATAAAAAAGGGGATTTTATGGACCAAACCAGCATTATCCGCCCTCTCATATCAGCATCGATATTTAAGCAAAGAAACAAGCCAGAATGATACTTAATACTAGTTTATTAATACTGTACACAAAATAAAAGTAGAATATCAAAGATCTCCGGCACGGCCAATGTCCCACAGTATCCAGTTATTATACCCCTCGACTGGTAAAAGGTGAAGCAACACAAGGTTTCCTACTGGCCCTGTGCTGTATGGTGTCCTCTACCATGCCCTCCAATGGACCTCCACAGGATCCGCCCCTGGGGGTTGTTGGTGAACCATTGATAGCCACACCCTTCTTGGCATATTCGTCCTCAGGAAAAACTAGGCAGCCACAGCCAGGCACTTGTGTATACAGGCAAATAGATCTCAAATGAGAACTTCTGAATATATATTAGTATATAGTCTCACGTATATAGAGTATTTATATGATGTCCATGCACACTGTACATGGTGCTTGAGAAATGAAACTCAAGGCAGGTCGCTGGTTATCCCCTACATCAAATTAACAAGCCACCAGGCCTATATTATAAATGTCCATTCTGCCCTGCAGGTATCAAGCGTGTCCCTCCACGGAGAGAGCCTCTTGCCAACTGACTTTCCCAGCAGTGGCCAGGGTGCCTTGGCAAGCCCAACCAAAACAGCAAAACCTGAATCTCAAGTTAAAGATCTCACAACCTCTGAAATCTACAGCCTAAAATAGCTTCATACTGAATGGCCTTACAGGACCAATAAAGGTGATACAGATGACTGGGCAAGGGATCCACATGCTGAATAGACCCCTCCAACCAAAATAACTGTACAAGGGAAGCCCCATACTAAGCTGTATGAACCCTGGCAAGTACAACTGAACCATACATACTGGTGCCAGATTAATTTATTGAATGCACTTCCAATTATTTACAATGCAGCAGTAAACCTATGTCACAAACTTTTATAGATTTATCTTATCATACAAAATTTTGTGACAGAGTTACAGGAGGTTGAACTTAGTCATCTGTCCAAGAAAGCACACCAAAATTAAAATCTCAGAAACAGCTAGAGCTATAATCACCAAATTTTATACCAATGTTTGTCACATATGTCATATCTGAAATTAAGGTATTGGTGGCGCCACCTACATTGATCTGTTTTTTTACAAGCGAAAATGTAATTTTAAAGCTCTTCTAGCTTATACACTGATTTATGATGAAACTGTTAAGCTGATTGGTTTAAACTTTACAAGAATTATTCTATGGTAGGGTTCTGCCAGTTTTATAAGAAAAGATTGGGTAAATACAGCTTTAAAAAAAGCATTGTAGCCTATTGAAAAAGGCTTTCTGTGTTTGAAAACAGATTTGACAACATGCTGAGTTTCAGCAGCCACGTCAAGAGGTCACTCAATTTAACTAGGTGGGGTCCAGACTTCACCATTGCAACTGACCTGGTTCTGGCAGGTGTCTAGACAATGTGTCTAGACATTGTGCCTAGACGCAGAATTCCCAGATTATTGGATCTATATCTTTCAGCTGTTTGAAAAATTTTGGTTTGCATTTTTAGCAAATCTGTGAGCTTATGCAATGGTGTGGCGTCGTCCATCGTCCTTCTTTCCTCGTCCCTCGTGCATCATAGGTATCTCAAAAAGGCCAGGAGCTAGCATCACCAATTTTTAGCTCAGCTGACAATAAGTCATCTGAGCTATAGTTGTGGTCCGTTGTCCGTCCATCTGTCCGTCCTGCCGTCCATAGATGTGGCACGTTTTGAAACCGTAAGACCTAGGAATCCAAAATTTGGCATAATGTTTGATGTCCCCAAGATCTCCTACCAAGCCGAAAACAGGGTCTTTCCGACTTGCGACTTGCGACTTTATTCCTTTGAGAAATTAAGGAAAAACCTCAATTTTTCATTAAAAACCTATTTTTACACTTCAGGACTGCCTAATATCAAAACCACTAATCTGTTTTTCCTCATATTTACCATAAATATTCCTCTATATAGTTCCTATGTAAATGCCAGAAATAAGGTCTGTTTTATAAAAAAAAAAGTTATAGGCTCAAACATGATGCATTTTGTAAAAAATCAGGAAAGATATTTGATGGCTGAACACAAAACATGTTAAAGCTAAGGACTTTTTTCCAGTAATATAACTTTAATTTATCAAAATTAAATTGTATACTCAAAATTAGATCAAAATCTTTTAAATTTTATAAAAATATTAGCAAAAATAAATAATTGTTACCTTAAATTTTGCCCAACTTTGGCCACGGCACGTTTTATTCCTGTAAGTACTGTGGATTTAATTTTCACAGCATGTGCACATAAGGATTTAATATGTTAAAATCTGAAATTTGAAAATAAAAGCTGCAAAATTAGGCTAGTTATTGAATTTTTTTGGAGGCTCTTGTTTTATTCCCTTACATTGTCAAACAGTCCACTTTGGTCACTGTAGGTCATTCAGTGCAACTCTCTATGCTCCCCAGGCTGTTGGCATAATGTTATGCAATCCCATCACTAGGGCAAGCCCTCTCTCCACTAAGTTAAGCTTGATCAGGCTGTCTGCAGTTAATACCATACCACAGGGAGTCTTTTTCTCTCCCCCCCCCCCCCCCCCCCATTCTGTTGACAGACCTGTACTATGAACTAGATGAATCTTAAAATTTACATTTTTTTTAGCAATAAGCAGTAACAGTGGAGACCCCTCCCCAAACCCTTCAATACACAGGACTAATAAACGATGAATCTTATAATTTTAATGTTAAATAAATTCTTTTTGATAAGACTTGGACAATTTTGATTTTTTTTAAAAGAAAAAAAACTCAGGAATTTAATCCTTATATTCAAATGTGATAAAATATTAGGATCTAATGTAAGTGCTAATTGACAAGATTTAAGAAGATATAAATACTTTGTAGCATTTCATTCATATCTCTTAAAGTTGGCGGGGCCTAGGTGTGAATAACACTGTTAACTTAGTATTAAAATTAGGAATATTGGGCAAACTTTGTGGGACTAATTTTTAACTCATATTGCCATATATTTATTTTTTGACAACTAAATTACCTTCACACATTATTTTTAGCTCAGCTGACTGAAAGTCATCTGAGCTATAGCGATCACTCTTTGTCCGTCGTCCATCTGTCTGTCTGTCTGTCCGTCTGTCCGTCTGTCTGTCCGTTAACCAGGCACAAATCGTAACCACTGGACCTGGAATCTTCTAACTTTACATCCAGGGAGTACCATGAAAAATCTCCTTGGAAACCTGAAATTAGGTCTCTGTTACCCATAACCTCTGAGCTATGGGGCTCCGAAGAACCCCCCAGAAAAGTCCAAAATTTCATACAAAAACTTCAATATCTCATTAACTACTTGACTGATGGTCATGATTTTTGGCATACATATTGATCATGAGAGGTTCCATCAGTTCCTGAAGACTGGTGGCGCCACCTGTATTTTTTCGATTTTTTACGAATTTTTTTCTCTAATTTTGAGACCTTTAAAAATGTGAACATCTGTTAACAAGGCACAAATCGTAACGACTGGACTTAGAATCTTCATTCTCGACACACTGAGAGACCTATAAAAAGTCTCAATGGAAACCAGAAATTAGGTCTCTGTTACCCATATCCTTCGAGCTATGGGACCCCAAAGTACCCCCTATAAAAAGTCCAAAATTTCATACAAAAACTTCAATATCTCATTAACTACTTGACTGATGGTCATGATGTTTGGCATACATATTGATCATGAGAGGTTCCATCAGTTCCTGAAGACTGGTGGTGCCACCTGTATTTTTCGATTTTTTACGAATTTTTTTCTCTATTTTTGAGACCTTTCAAAATGTAAACATCTGTTAACAAGGCACAAATCATAAAGACTGGACCTAGAATCTTAATTCTTGACACACTGTGAGGTCCATGAAAAATATCCTTGGAAACCAGAAATTAGGTCTCTGTTAACCATATACTTCGAGCTATGGGGCCCTTAAGTACCCCCCTCCCAGAGTAGTCAAAAATTTCATACAAAAACTTCAATATCTCAATAACTACATCACTGATGGTCATGATTTTTGGCATACATATTGATCATGAGATGGTCCGTCAGTTCCTGCAGACTTGTGGTGCCACCTGTATTGTTTGATTTTTTACGATTTTTTTCCTCTATTTTTTAGAACTTTAAGGATGCTGTCATCTGTTAACGTGGCACAAATCATAACGAATGGACCTAGAATCTTCATTCTCAACACCCTGAGAGTCCTATGAAAAGTCTCCATGGAATCCAGAAATTAGGTCTCTGTTACCCATATTCTTCGAGCTATGGAGCCCCAAATTACCCCCAAGAAAAGTAAAAAATTTCATACAAAAACTTCAATATCTCATTAACTACTTGACTGATGGTCATGATTTGTGGCATAACTATTGATCATGAGATGTGTCATCACTTCCTGCAGACTGGTGGTGCCACCTTTATCGTTCGTTTTTTTACGATTTTTTCCTCTATTTTTGAGACCTTTAAGGATGCTGTCATCTGTTAGCATGGCACAAATCGTAACTACTGGACCTAGAATCTTCATTCTTGACACACTGAGAGGTCCATGAAAAATATCCTTGGAAACCAGAAATTAGGTCTCTGTTAACCATATCCTTCGAGCTATTGGGCCCCAAAGTACCCCCCCCCCCCTCCCCAGAGTAGTCAAAAATTTCATACAAAAACTTCAATATCTCAATAACTACATCACTGATGGTCATGATTTTTGGCATACATATTAATTATGAGATGTTCCATCAGTTCCTGCAGACTTGTGGCGCCACCTGTATTGTTCGATTTTTTACGATTTTTTCTTCTGTTTTTGAGACCTTTAAGGATGCTGTCATCTGTTAACGTGGCACAAATCATAATGACTGGACCTAGAATCTTCATTCTCAACACACTGAGAGACCTATGAAAAGTCTCCATGGAAACCAAAATTAGGTCTCTGTTACCCATATTCTTCGAGCTATGGAGCCCCAGATTACCCCCAAGAAAAGTAAAAAATTTCATACAAAAACTTCAATATCTCATTAACTACTTGACTGATGGTCATGATTTGTGGCATAACTATTGATCATGAGATGTGTCATCTGTTCCTGCAGACTGGTGGCGCCACCTGTATCGTTCGATTTTTTACGATTTTTTCCTCTATTTTTGAGACCTTTAAGGATGCTGTCATCTGTTAGCAAGGCACAAATCGTAACGACTGGACCTAGAATCTTCATTCTCGACACACTGAGAGACCTATAAAAAGTCTCCATGGAAACCAGAAATTAGGTCTCTGTTACCCATATCCTTCGAGCTATTGGGCCCCAAAGTACCACCCCCCCTCCCCAGAGTAGTCAAAAATTTCATACAAAAACTTCAATATCTCAATAACTACATCACTGATGGTCATGATTTTTGGCATACATATTAATTATGAGATGTTCCATCAGTTCCTGCAGACTTGTGGCGCCACCTGTATTGTTCGATTTTTTACGATTTTTTCCTCTATTTTTGAGACCTTTAAGGATGCTGTCATCTGTTAGCATGGCACAAATCATAACGACTGGACCTAGAATCTTCATTCTCAATACACTGAGAGACCTATAAAAAGTCTCCATGGAAACCAGAAATTAGGTCTCTGTTACCCATATCCTTCGAGCTATGGGGCCCCAAAGTACCCCCCAGAAAAGTCCAAAATTTCATACAAAAACTTCAATATCTCATTAACTACTTGACTGATGGTCAATATTTTTGGCATACATATTGATCATGAAAGGTTCCATCAGTTCCTGAAGACTGGTGGCGCCACCTGTATTTTTCGATTTTTTACGAATTTTTTTCTCTATTTTTGAGACCTTTAAAAATGTGAACATCTGTTAACAAGGCACAAATCATAACGACTGGACTTAGAATCTTCATTCTCGACACACTGAGAGACCTATAAAAAGTCTCCATGGAAACCAGAAATTAGGTCTCTGTTACCCATATCCTTCGAGCTATGGGGCCCCAAAGTACCCCCTAAAAAAAGTCCAAAATTTCATACAAAAACTTCAATATCTCATTAACTACTTGACTGATGGTCATGATGTTTGGCATACATATTGATCATGAGAGGTTCCATCAGTTCCTGAAGACTGGTGGTGCCACCTGTATTTTTCGATTTTTTACGAATTTTTTTCTCTATTTTTGAGACCTTTCAAAATGTAAACATCTGTTAACAAGGCACAAATCATAAAGACTGGACCTAGAATCTTAATTCTTGACACACTGTGAGGTCCATGAAAAATATCCTTGGAAACCAGAAATTAGGTCTCTGTTAACCATATACTTCGAGCTATGGGGCCCTTAAGTACCCCCCTCCCAGAGTAGTCAAAAATTTCATACAAAAACTTCAATATCTCAATAACTACATCACTGATGGTCATGATTTTTGGCATACATATTGATCATGAGATGGTCCGTCAGTTCCTGCAGACTTGTGGCGCCACCTGTATTGTTTGATTTTTTACGATTTTTTTCCTCTATTTTTTAGAACTTTAAGGATGCTGTCATCTGTTAACGTGGCACAAATCATAACGAATGGACCTAGAATCTTCATTCTCAACACACTGAGAGTCCTATGAAAAGTCTCCATGGAATCCAGAAATTAGGTCTCTGTTACCCATATTCTTCGAGCTATGGAGCCCCAAATTACCCCCAAGAAAAGTAAAAAATTTCATACAAAAACTTCAATATCTCATTAACTACTTGACTGATGGTCATGATTTGTGGCATAACTATTGATCATGAGATGTGTCATCACTTCCTGCAGACTGGTGGTGCCACCTTTATCATTTGTTTTTTTACGATTTTTTCCTCTATTTTTGAGACCTTTAAGGATGCTGTCATCTGTTAGCATGGCACAAATCGTAACTACTGGACCTAGAATCTTCATTCTTGACACACTGAGAGGTCCATGAAAAATATCCTTGGAAACCAGAAATTAGGTCTCTGTTAACCATATCCTTCGAGCTATTGGGCCCCAAAGTACCCCCCCCCCCCCCTCCCCAGAGTAGTCAAAAATTTCATACAAAAACTTCAATATCTCAATAACTACATCACTGATGGTCATGATTTTTGGCATACATATTAATTATGAGATGTTCCATCAGTTCCTGCAGACTTGTGGCGCCACCTGTATTGTTCGATTTTTTACGATTTTTTCTTCTGTTTTTGAGACCTTTAAGGATGCTGTCATCTGTTAACGTGGCACAAATCATAATGACTGGACCTAGAATCTTCATTCTCAACACACTGAGAGACCTACGAAAAGTCTCCATGGAAACCAAAATTAGGTCTCTGTTACCCATATTCTTCGAGCTATGGAGCCCCAGATTACCCCCAAGAAAAGTAAAAAATTTCATACAAAAACTTCAATATCTCATTAACTACTTGACTGATGGTCATGATTTGTGGCATAACTATTGATCATGAGATGTGTCATCTGTTCCTGCAGACTGGTGGCGCCACCTGTATTGTTCGATTTTTTACGATTTTTTCCTCTATTTTTGAGACCTTTAAGGATGCTGTCATCTGTTAGCAAGGCACAAATCGTAACGACTGGACCTAGAATCTTCATTCTCGACACACTAGAAGACCTATGAAAAGTCTCCATGGTACCAGAAATAAGGTCTCTGTTACCCATATCCTTCGAGCTATGGGGCCCCAAAGTACCCCCCCAGAGTAGTAAAAAATTTCATACAAAAACTTCAATGTCTTAATAACTACATCACTGATGGTCATGATTTTTGGCATACATATTGATTATGAGATGTTCCATCAGTTCCTGCAGACTGGTGGCGCCACCTATATTGTTTGATTTTTTTACGATTTCTTCCTCTGTTTTTGAGACCTTTAAGGATGCTGTCATCTGTTAGCATGGCACAAATCATAACGACTGGACCTAGAATCTTCATTCTCAATACACTGAGAGACCTATAAAAATTCTCCATGGAAACCAGAAATTAGGTCTCTGTTACCCATATCCTTCGAGCTATGGGGCCCCAAAGTACCCCCCAGAAAAGTCCAAAATTTCATACAAAAACTTCAATATCTCATTAACTACTTGACTGATGGTCAATATTTTTGGCATAACTATTGATCAAGAGGTGTTCCATCAGTTCCTGCAGACTAGTGGCACAACCTGTATTTGTTTGGGTTTTTTTTTTTTACGAATGTTTTATCTATTTTTGAGACCTTTAAAGATATGAACATCTGTTAACAGGGCACAAATCATTAAAACTGGACCTAGAATCTTCATTCTTGACACACAGGGAGACCCATGAAAATTCTCCATGGAAACCTGAAATTAGGTCTCTGTTAACCATATACTTCGAGCTATGGGGCCCTTAAGTACCCCCCTCCCAGAGTAGTCAAAAATTTCATACAAAAACTTCAATATCTCAATAACTACATCACTGATGGTCATGATTTTTGGCATACATATTGATCATGAGATGGTCCGTCAGTTCCTGCAGACTTGTGGCGCCACCTGTATTTTTTTCAAATTTTTCCTCTATTTTTTTCTCTTTTTTCGAGACCTTTGAAGATGTGGCCATCTGTTAACAGGGCACAAATCGTAACGACTACACCTAGAATCTTCTCTCTTGACATGCAGGGAGGCCCATAAAAAGTCTCTTTGGAAACCTGAAATTAGGTCTCTGTTACCCATAACCTTTGAGCTATGGGGCTCCGAAGTACCCTCCAGAATAATGGAAAATTTGATACAAAAGCTCAAGTATCTAAACAACTATTGCAGTGATCACCATGATTCTTTGCATGGATATTGATCATGGAATGTGTCATCAGTTTCTGCAGTATGGTGGCGCCACCTGTATTTATTTTTATTTTTACGAATTTTTTTCTCTATTTTTGAGACCTCATAAGATGCGGTCATCTGTTAACATGGCACAAATGGTAACAACTGGACCTAGAATCTTCTCTCTTGACATGCTGAGAGGCCCATGAAAAGTCTCCTTAAAAACTTGAAATTAGGTCTCTGTTACCCATAACCTCTGAGCTATGGGGCTCCGAAGTACCCCCCAGAATAATGGAAAATTTGATACAAAAGCTCAAGTATCTGAACAATTATTATATTGATCACCATGATTCTTTGCATGGATATTGATCATGAAATGTTTCATCAGTTTCTGCATTCTGGTGGCGCCACCTGTATTTTTTCGATTTTTTAAAGTTTTTTTTCTCTATTTTTGAAACCTTTTAAGATTTGGTCATCTGTTAACAGGGCACAAATAATATCAACTGGACCTAGAATCTTCTGTCATGACATGCAAGGACGGTCATAAAAAGTCAATATGGAAACCTGATACAAGGTCTCTGTTACTGATATCCTTTCAGCTATGAGGCTCGGAAGTTCCTCCCAGAATAATGCAAAAATTGATGCACTAACTAATGCATTGATCACCATGATTGTCTACATTTGTATTGATAATGGCTTGTTTCATCAGTTTCTGTAGACTGGTGGTGCCACCTGTATTTTGATTTTTTAAGAATTTTTTTCTTGATTTTTGAGACCTTTAAACATTTGGTCATCTGTTAACAGGCCAAAAAATCATAATGACTTGACCTAGAATCTTCTTTCTTAACATGCAGGGAGGTCCATGAAACATCTTGGAAACCTAAAATTAGGTCTCTGTTACCCATATCCTTCATGCTCTGGGGCTCCGAAGTACTCCCCAGAGTAAAGATTAAGTCATCTGTTAACAGAGCACAAATTATAATGACTTGACCTAGAATCTCCTTTCTTGATATGCTGGGAGGCCCCTGAAAAGTCTCCTTGTGCACCTGAAATTACATCTCTGTTACCCATATCCTTCATCCTATGCGGCTTTGAAATACCCCCCAGAATAAACATTTGGTCATCTGTTAACAGGGCACAAATCATAATAACTGGACCGAGAATTTTATTTTTTGACATGCTGGGAGACCCCTGAAAAGTCATATTGTAAACCTTGAAAATAGGTGTCTGTTACCCATATCCTTCATGCTACAGAGCTCCATAGTACCCCAATGAATATTGGATGATTTTATACAAAAGGTCAAGTTTGGAAAAAGTATTTCATTCAAATTTGACATTC
This sequence comes from Sipunculus nudus, assembly GCA_026874595.1. Taxonomy (NCBI): domain Eukaryota; kingdom Metazoa; phylum Annelida; class Sipuncula; order Golfingiida; family Sipunculidae; genus Sipunculus; species Sipunculus nudus. The sequence continues at coordinate 43,471,053 of CM049318.1, read as the reverse complement.
AGATGATAAAATTACTTTTGTCAATGTCTTCCTGGTCAGCTGAGCGTCATGACCCCTGGGTCACTTGTTTTATGAAATGTTACTTTTATATAACACTTAACGTAGGCCTATTTGTTCCCTTGGTGCATCACTAAATGGTTTAGCTCTATAAATTACAGAGTTTCATTTTAGCAGAGCCATTTTTTCATAGCTTTTCTAATGATAATATACATGAAAAACCAAAAGAAATAAAAATATTTTGCAGTTACTAAAATTTTCCAAAATTCAGCTGAGCGATGTGACCCATGGGTCCCTTGTTTTGCAAAAGATTTGTCATCTAAAAAGTTATCAGATTTTTAGTGAACCTGTGAGCTTATGCAATGTTGCTGCATTGTCCATCATGCGTCAGTGCGTCGTGCGTCATCTCTAGTTAACCATACCTATATCAAAAGTGGCAGCAGCTAGTATCACCAAATGTTTTGCAAATAATCAATCATCAGTCATCATTTGTTTATTTTTTTTCCAACTGCATTTTCTTAGATTTTTGCACAGTGTCCATCTGTTCATCTGCCTTGGGATAAAAGGCTCGTATCTCTGCATTGGTTGGACCTATCGACCTGAAATTTTGCATGTGTATACATCTTGGACAGCTTTCTTGATTTTATGACAGGTGGCGCCGCCGACATCACGTTTAAGCTGCAGACATCCAAGAACATATCTCTGGAACCCTTTGGCTAATTGGGCCAATATTTTGCATGTGTATAGATCTCACATAGCTCTTTATCATACGCAAAACTGTTGGGGCCACCTGCAACTAGTTTTGCACAGGGTCTGTTTGTCTGCCATGGAATAAAATCACTCATATCTGGGCAGTGGTTTGACTTTTTAGCCCTCAGTCCTTAGGCTGATGGGCTATTGTCGACACCCAAGCTGTCCGTCCATCCGTCTGTCCGTCTGGCGTCCGTTAACTTTTACCTTGTGAGCGGGATATCTCTAAAAGGATTCACCATAGAAATTTTATTTCTTCGTTGAAGATGTGTCTTGACAAAATCTTGGTAAAGTTCGAAGATGGGTGACCTTGACCTACTTTTCTACGTTTTATAGCAAATTATAGAAAAACACTTACCGGTAGAAGCTTATTTCTCAGGAACCATTGGAAGGATTTTCACAAAACTTACTGTGATCATTGGGACTGATGGTCTGAACCTGCTGCACAAGTAAGGGGGCGCCACCTACAGTTTTCTGATTTTTTATGAATTTTTCTCGGATTTTTCCACTTTGGCCTTGTGAGCGGGATATCTCTAAAAGGTTTCACTGTAGGAATTTTATTTCCTTGGTGAAGATGTACATCAAGAAAATCTCGTTCAAGTTCAAAGATGGGTGACCTGGACCTATTTTTAGCTCAGCTGACTATAAGTCATCTGAGCTATAGTCGTGGTCCGTCGTCCGTCCGTCTGTCCGTCCGTCCGTCCGTCCGTAGATGTGGCACGTTTTGAAACCGTAAGACCTAGGAATCCAAAATTCAGCATAATGTTAGATGTCCCCAAGATCTCCTACCAAGCTGAAAACTGGGTCTTTGTGACTTCATTCCTTTGAGAAATTAAGGAAAAACCTCAGTTTTTTATTTAAAACCTATATTCACACTTCAGGACTGCCTAATATCAAAACCACTCATCTGTTTTTCCTCATATTTCCTATAAATAATCCTCTATATAATTCCTATATACATGCCAGAAATTAGGTCTGTATTATATAAATTAAAAAAGTTATGGGCCCAAACATAATGCATTTTGTAAATAATCAGGAAAGAAATTTTATCACTTAACACAAAACTTGTTAAAGCTAAGCACTTTTTTTCCAGTAATATTACTTTTATTAATCAAAATTAAATTGTATACCCAAAATTAGATCAAAATCTTTTAAATTTTTTAAAATATTAGCAAAAATAAAAAATTGGTACCTTAAATTTTGCCCAACTTTGACCATGGCACTTTTTTTGCTGTAACTGCTGTGGATTTAATTTTCACAGCATGTTTTTGTTAGCATTTCAACTGTTAACACCAAAACTTTGAAATCAGTTGATCAAAAACTGTAGATTTTATTCAAGTTTTCAAGCACCATGTCACATATTGCTAGTGTTATGCAGTTTGCTAGAGCTCAGCTCCCGAGCTTCAGCTCTAAGTTCCTTAAATTTGGCATACAGTTAGATTTCTCCAAAATCCCCTACCATGCCAAGAATTTGGTCACTAGGACTTAATTCCTTCGAGATATCAATGAAAAACTTCATTTTTCCATTAAAAACCCATTGTTACACTTTAAGACTGCCTAATATCAAAACCACTGAACTTTAATCATAAATAATATACATATTTTTCTATACATTCGCTATGCACATGCCAGAATGATGTCAGTATTGCATAATTGTTTTAAGTTATGGGCCCAAACATAATGCACTTTGTAAAAAATCAAGAAATATATTTACTCCCTTAACAAGGGCATTGCTGAAGCTAGAGATTTTTTTGTCAGGGATGTAACATTATTTAATCAAGATTCAATTGAATACCCAAAATTAGTTCTGAATTTTTCAAATTTTATAAGTTATTAGTATAAATATAAAATTAGTACCTTAAATTTTGCCCAACTGTGACCATGGCACGTTTGTTTCCCGTGAGCACTGTTGATATAATTTTCATATCATGCACACATAAGGATTTCAGCTTTTTAGTTTAGAAAGCTTAAAGAAATTGGCCAAATATTGTACCTTTATTAATGTTTTTATGAGACCCTGTCAGACTTTGGCTCTCTCCAGCCCCTCTTGAGTCACCTGTATGTTGACCTTGTTGACCTTTCATCAAATTATGCACGCTTGAGGCGAGATTCCAGGCAGCTTATGGCCAGCCACAGTTGATCCAGGTGTCCAACCCAACTCATCTAGTCGTTTTAACCAACAACATAACAATAAACAATAAATTAATAAATTTTTATTGGTTTTTAATAACAAATTAAAGAAAAATAGAAAAGGAATTTGTTAGTTTATAATAACAGGAAATTAACTTGCAGTTACTGATGATATAAGAATCTTGTATCGATGGGTAGAATGTCACATATTCCAAATAACACCATGCAGTCACCTATGGCATTTTCAGTTCAATTTTAATGATAAAGAAGTAAATCATATTATTCAGTACTAATCATTAGGGATTATATGAAGGAAATTAATGATAGACAAAGATGCAGTTGATAATATTAATCTAGATTCCTACTGTGTCTAGTGTGTACATTGATGTGAAATAAGTCCAGAATGAATTTTTTACAGTTATTTTTTAATATAAATAAAAGCCATAAAACCAGGTACTTATGATCATTATTTAAATGTGTGAATTTTGTATATTCTGGATTCTCAACATTATTGTTTGGTGAAAACTGAATAAATACCAGACATGGTGCGAATACTTTGTAATTGTATTTAAATACGAATATGATTATGTACTCCATTAAATTTCTTGCATAAAGAATGGGAATTCAGGTAAAAATGAAAGTATATGAATACTCGTGCAGATACTTTCAAAATGTATTCATGAATGCATTCATGAATATATTCTTTAATATTATTTAAATAATCATATCAGTTATATTTCATTTTAAAAAATCATACGATTCTCTTATTATTTTTAATAAAAATTATATTTGGGACAATATTTGTAATTTTTTTAATAAATAGTTAAACTCTTATATTATATGTTCTGCTTTTAAGTTATATGGCCAAGTCAAAATCTGTGTGACAGTAGTACTCCATTTGTTAATAAAATAAATGAAATCAATCCTCTTCCCTGTCTCCAAAGGTACTATCAAAATCATACATAAGCTAAACAACAACAACTCATAATACAGCTTATATTTATTACCACACAAAACCAGCATGTGCCTCATTTCTAAATAATATTTTTTTATCATATATAACAGATGAGCGTAGTGACCCATAGGTCCCTTGTTCTACGTTTTAGAGCCGATTTTAAAAAACAATTACAAGCTTATTTCTCAGGAACCATTGGGTGGATTTTTTTTACAAAACTTACTATAATTATAGGGAGTGATGGTCTGTACCTGCTTCACTAGTAAGGGGGCGCTACCTATGATTTCTGATTTTGAATGAATTTTTCCTGGATTTTTCAACTTTTGCCTTGTGAGCAGGATGTCTCCAAAGTTATTGACCTACTTTTCAAGGTCACCTAGCTTAGAATAGAGTAAAACTTAGGAGCTTATTTCTCAGGAAGCTTTTGGTGGATTGTTATGAAACATGGTACATACCTCTCCAGTTTAAATTTATAACTGAGACATGTACAGATATACATCCATGTGAGAATAAATATTTCATACTTGTTACTGTTACCGCCTAAAAACACTGTTCTTTTGGCTGAGGGCTTTTGTCAGCTTCTGCCGATATTCTAGTTGCATTTGTATACAACGTTGATGGCTTTGTGGATTTTGTGGTAGGTAGCACAACCTACATACACATTTAGGCTGCAGACATCCATGCTTATATGCAACACACCTCACTCTATTTCCCCTTGTTACTCAATCCATGCCTCACTTCACCTGTCCCACTCTGATTTCGGAGGATACACGTAGTCGCTTGTCTACTACCCGATTTCTAGTTTGATCTTACATTTGGCCTGTGTGGGATTCCTTTTGAGACTGACAGGTATCAAGCAAGCTGTAGGATTAGTTCCTGATAGCTCAGCAACCATACATTTTTCCTCGGTCCATGAATTGACTGTGTTTTAACCAGACATATGATATATATTTATGTCAACGTAGAACGTTTCAACAGAATTGGCATATAGGTTCTTCAACAGTTTGACTGGAAATGGTGAATCACAGCCCATGATGTCACAAGTCATGCTTGGCAGCTGAGCGTCATGACCCATGGGTCACTTGTTGGTAGAGTCATGGAAAGCTGAAGTTGGTCTTGTGGCCAATTGAGACTCTATCAAACTGAGGGGCTTCAAAAGTCTGCTTCTGCAAAACTGATGTTTATAATTCTGTAACATTGCACAAAATTTATTCTTAGGTGTCCTTTATTGAAGTTTATATAGATCTGATTTTGCTTTTAATGGGTATTTGTTATAAAATATTATTCAAAACAAAAAATCTTATGAATATGTCAGCATGAAAAAAGCAATGTAGCCAAAGTCTGTCAGTATGTGTAAACAGATTTGACAACAGGCCAAGATGTTGTCTGTATCTATAAATAGCTTGGCAGACTGCCAACCATTTCAGATAAATTTGACAACAGGAAAACATTCAGTCTGTATCTATTTAACAGCCAAAATTATTAGATTTGACAACAGGTCAAAATTCACTCATTGCAGCCAGGTACAGGTCAAGAGTTCACTCAGTGTATTAGCTGCACCTGCAAATAAGTTTTGGTTCACTTGGGTGCAAGTGCAACTGCCTTCCTTAGTAGATCTAGGTTATCTGAGTGCCCCTGACTGAGGAGTGTGATGTATCAGCCTAAAATTTTGGCCTGCCTATGCATTTTTGATGGCTTTCTCATACACAAGTCTTGTATCGCCACCATGATTTTAGCACAGTGTATGTCTTATATCTCAGAAGGGATTTTATATAATCGCCTGAAATTGTGCATGTCTATATATCTTGTAGAGCTTTGTCATATACAAGACTGTTGGCGCCACCTACCATAATAATTTTTGCACAGTGTTTGTCCCCACTTATTTCTCAGGAATAATTTGACCTTTCAGCCTGAAATTGTGCAGGTCCATACATCTCAAATAGTCTAGTTGAATACAAGACTTGTGGGACCACTGACATTGTTTGGGTTTCATGCTTCTGTGCACATAGCTCAAGATTGGTTAAAAGTATCTGCCTGAAATTTTGCATGTCCATACATCTTCAAGAGCTTTCACATACACAAGACTGGTTATGCCAACTGCAATAATTCTTGCAAAGTGTACATCAATGCCAGTAGTGATGTTTGTGTTACTGGTACTTTTTCAAAATTTTTAGTACTTGCTTTGTAAATGTACATGTCACACATGTCCACCACAGGATTTTAAACTTGACCGGCCCAGATCAAAATTCTAATCTAGGCTGGCCCAGTTTGAAAACAGTCCAGACCAGATTTAAATCCTGAAGTCTTCACCACAGGATTGTAATCTGGACTGGCCCAGATCAAAATTTTAATCTGGGAAGCCCAGTTTAAAACTGGTCTGACCCAGATAAGAATTTTGATCTGGGCCAGTCCAAATCAATATTTTGATCTGGGCTGGCCCAGTTTTAAATTGGGCCAGATTCTAAACTGGGCCTTGACATATATATATATATATTTATACATATATAAACTGAATATACATGTATATGTTGGCACTACAAATTTATTTATTGTACTTTCAGATGATGATGCACTTGCCAAAGATTTATATAAGAAAGTCACAGTTTTGTGCTGGGTGATGACCAACCCAAGTAATATACACACTAAGGCCCGCCATGTTAAAGCGACCTGGGGGAAACGATGCAATAAGCTATTATTTATAAGTTCTGAAGATGAACCCAGCTTGCCAGCGGTTGGTCTCAAGGTTCATGAAGGCAGAGATTTTCTATGGGGAAAGACGAGAGCTGCCTTTAAATATGTATATGACCATCATTTCAATGATGCTGACTGGTTCATGAAAGCAGATGATGACACATACGTGGTGCTAGAAAATTTAAGATTTTTATTGCATGACTGTGACTCAGCAAAGCCATTATATTTTGGAAGACGTTTTAAACCATATGTGCGGCAGGGGTATATGAGTGGTGGTGCTGGGTATGTTCTCAGTAAAGAAGCCGTGAAGAGATTTGTTGAAATAGGTTTACCCTCCCCAAGCAAGTGCCGGCCAGATGCTGGTGGTGCTGAGGATTTAGAGATGGGAAACTGCATGCAAAATGTTGGTGTGGATATTGGGGACACACGTGATGCACTTTCTCGTGAAACTTTTCATCCATTTGTACCAGAATACCACCTGATACCAGGATTAGTCCCCAGGGATAACTGGTACTGGTCCTACAACTACTACACAGCTAAAGAGGTAATAGTTATATTGGTTCATCTAAACAACCTTATGGAATCTTGTTTTTTTTTGTTCCATCCTGAACTCCTCATATATGAAGATTTCGAAATTCATCAGTTTGGGCTGTCACCAGCACAATTCAGCATTGCAGTGTGATATGAATACCTTCTGTGGTAAAATGGCTCTCTCGTGCAGTTGGTTGCTAGGCATGCCGATGGTAATGATAAAATAACAGTGTGGCCCAACCATATCTTCAGAAATGTGACTAACAATTATCAAAGTTTCTTTGCTATGGCTCTATTTTGAATAAAAAGTTTTGTTCAAAAGCTCAAATACTTTAATGCTTATATTTATGCTTATATTGTCTTAAAATGTATATACATATTGTTCTAGTTTGATAACTTTAAACGTGTATAAGAATAGTGGTGTAGCCTATGCTATATTCATTTATACACATTTTTTGCGAACCTGTGAGCTTGTGCGATGGTGAGGCGTCGTGCGTCGTGTGTTGTGCGTCGTGTGTCATCTGTACATTAACCGTAGCTATCTCAAATACGGCAGGAGTTAGCATTACCAAATCTTTTGCAAATAATCAGTCATCCAAAAGACTATATCGGATTTTGTTCATTTTTTTAGCCCTAAGCCCTTAGGCTGATGGGCTGTTGTCGTCACCCAAGCTGTCCGTCCGTCCGTCCGTCTGGCGTCTGTTAACTTTTACCTTGTGAGCAGGATATCTTGAAAAGGATTCACTGTCAGAATTTTATTTCCTCGGTAAAGATGTATATCGACAAAATCTCGGTCAAGTTCGATGATGGGTGACGTTGACCTATTTTTCTACATTTTAGAGCTGATTATAGAAAAACAATTAGATGATTATTACTCGGGAACCATTTGGTGGATTTTCACAAAACTTACTATGATTATTAGGACTGATAGTCTGTACCTGCTACACAAGTTTGGTGGCGCCAACTACAATTTCTGATTTTTAATGAAGTTTTATCAGATTTTTCAACTTTGGCCTTGTGAGCAGGATATCTCTAAAAGGATTCACAGTAGGAATTTTATTTTTTCGGTGAAGATGTATATTGACTAAATCTAGGTGAAGTTCAAAGATGGGTGACCTTGACCTATTTTTCTATGTTTTAGAGCTGATTATAGAAAAAACATTTAGAAGCTTATTTCTCAGGAACCATTGGGTGGATTTTCAGAATACTTACAATGATCATAGGGACTGATGGTCTGTAACTGCTGCCCAAGTTTGGGGGCGCCACCTACAATTTCTGATTTTTAATGAATTTTTCTTGGATTTTTCAACTTTGGCCTTGTGAGCAGGATATCTCTAAAAGGATTCATAATAGGAATTTTATTTCTTTGGTGAAGATGTATATCGACAAAATCTTGATCAAGTTCGAAGATGGGTGACTTTGACCTACTTTTCAAGATCACAGAGCTTATAATAGAATAAAACTTCGAAGCTTATTTTTCAGGAAGCATTTGGTGGATTGTTATTAATCATGGTAATATCAATTTTAAATTTATAACTGAGACATGTACAGATATACATCCATGTGAGAACAGATATTTAGTACTTGTTACTGTTACCACCTCTAAACACTGTTCTTTTGGCTGAGGGCTTTTGTCAGCTTCTGCCGATATTCTAGTTTCTAACTGCATTTTCTTAGATTTTATAGGGAAAAAGCTAAAAAAGCTTTAATAATCTTCTTCTCCGAAACTGTCCAGCCAAATTGTCCAATATTTCACAGAAATGATCCCTGGAACAATCTTTCTCAAGTTTGTTCGAATGGTTCCAGTTTGGAGATTTTTGGCCAAGTTACAGGAGGTTGAACTTTGTTAATTGTGCAAAAAAGCAAATTAAAATTCAAATCTCAGAAACGGCTGGAGCTATCATCACTAAATTTTATGCCAATGTTGGTCACATAGGTCATATCTGAAATTGAGGTATTGGTGGTGCCACCTGCATTGGCCTTTTTTGTATGGGGGTCATCAGTGCCTGTATGGCTGTGTCCGCACTAGCAAATAATCCGGATCGTGAATCAGTTTACTCTGTCCGCACTGGGCCACTGATCTGCATCAGTTCGGTTTACTGTAGTCCGCTTGAAAGGCGGTCTACAGTAGTCCGGTTTACTTTAGTCTGGGTTACAGTAAACCGGTTTCTAGTGCGTACAGACAAACCTGCTTCTAGCCCGAATGAGTCCAGTTTCAGCGAACAGCCTTGATCGCTAGCCGTGATGTTGCCCCAGCATGCGTTGCGCAAGGGAGCGCTCATTTGTAGGCCTGAATCGGATTACGAACCAAGTGCGGACAGCAAACTCAAAGTGTGTTTCATAAACCAGTTTAGGCTTTTGTAAAGCAAACTACAGTGCGGACGCAAAGCGGACCACTTCGAGACTAATGTAAACCGGTTTAGCATAATCCGGTTTAGTTGCGAACTAAGTGCAGATACGGCCTATCACACTGAGGGCTACAAAAAACTTCTTCTCTGAAACCATATGGCCAAAATGTTTAATATCGCACAGAAATGATCCAAGGGTAGTGCTTTCTGAAGTTTGTTCAAATGGTCTCTTTTCAGTGACTTTTGGCTAAGTAATGGGAAGCTGAATTTAGTCATATGCCATAACAGCCCATTTTAGCTCGGTGGCTACAAAGATCTTCTTCTCAAAAACTACTGGGCCAAATTCTTAAATCTCACACATTAATTATCCTCAGATGTTGAAAATTCAAATTTGTTCAAATGGTTTTGGTTCAATGCTTTTTGGCTGAGTTACGGGAAGCTGAACTTAGCCAATTTGCTGTATCTTCCTATATGAGTTATAAACCTGCGAAAAGTTTTCGACTGATGCCACTGAAGCCAGTTTGTTTAATATTTTACAAGAATAATCCCTACAATAATTCTTATAATAATTGTCATTAATGGTTCCACATGAATGAGTTTTTGGCGGATTAGGGAGATTGAATTGAGTCATTTTACCATATATGTAAGCTGTGTGATGCTGTTACATCTAGCCTGGCACCAGTTTATCAGCATATATTACATCATGCCATTAGACATTTAGATTTCAGGTTATCTTTGGTTAATATTGAAAAGAAAGTTTTTTTTTAAAAGCTTTTAAAAAATTTAGATTTATGATTTAAGTTATTCATCATACCAGGCAATGTTACAATCATGGATATTCTGTTCTCTGTGGCTATATAAAGACAACTGTAAGTGGATTATAAATTATTGGTATCCCTACTCAACTTAATTCAAGAATTTGCCATCAATGCGATATATCTGTATTTTAATTTTGCATTCAGTATGCATCTGTAATAATTTTACATATATTCCTGTTTTTTTTAATAAAAAGTCAGCTGAAAAGCATTTTATATTGGGAAAATAAATTTCAAAGTTATTTCAAGTAGGGACCACTTTTGTGTGCAGATGGCAGCACTTGGTTTACCATTGGCAGATTGCCAGTGCCTTGATGTTGGCCATTAGCCAAGATGATGTCAGCTCTATAAATAGTTTTGGCACAGTGCCAGGATTGGAAGAAGTGCAGCCAAGTATAGGTCAAGGGTTTACTCAGTGCAGTAGCTGCATTCTATTTACAGCTTTGGCAGACTGCTCACTGCATCATATTTGTCACCAAAGTTCAGCCTGAATCTATTTATAGCTTTGGTAGACTGCCAACTGTGTCAGATTATGCAACAGGTCAAGAGTTCACTCAGTGCAGCCAGGTACAGGTCAAAAGTTCACTCAGTCTAGCCAGGTGCAGGTCAAGAGTTCACTCAGTGCAGTTGCTTTAGGCAGCAAGGGCAGGGGCAACTGCCTTACTCACCTAAGCCTTGTCAGCCCAGTGCATCAAACTCTGGGGAAGTTTGATGTATTGGACTGATATTTTGACCTGTCTATGCGTCTTTGATGATATTCTCATTTACAAGACAGGTGGTGCCTACTACATTGACTTTTGCAGTGTATGGGCCAACTTATTTCTACAGAGGAAATTGATACATCAGCCTAAAGTTGGGCATGTTATACATATCGGGTATCTTTACAATGTACAAGACTGGTGGTGCCACCTACAATAATTTTTGCACTGTGTTTGTCCCTGCTTATTTTACAGGAGGGGTTTGACATATCAGTCTGACATTGGGCATATTTATATATCTCTTTGTTGTATATAAGACTGGTGGTGCCAGCTACAATCATTGTATCCGCCAAAACAGAATTTTGGGGAAACTTTGTTTTCAGTTGGACACCGACGCTGCCGCCATCGCTGCATAGGTTTCCGGAGAACTCCTCCATAACCACTGGGCAGAATTATTAGCGAACCTGTGAGCTTATGCAATGGCGCAGCGTTGTCCGTCTGTCATCAGCCATCCGCCGTCCGCCGTCCAGGGCTGGCTTTCCGCCATCCATGGCTGTAAGTTAGAAACTGTTGGAGCTGGCAGATCCAAATTACATGTAAGAATTCGTCACATGTGAAACTTGGTGCCCTTGAGCTTATTATTGGATATCTGCGTTAATTTAGATTATATAGAGAAAAAGCTTAAAAACCTATAAAAATCTTCTTCTCTGAAACTGTCCAGCCAAATTGTCCAATATTTCACAGAAATGATCCCTGGAACAATCATTTTCAAGTTTGTTCGAATGGTTCCAGTTCGGAGATATTTGGCCGAGTTACAGGAGGTTGAACTTAGTCATCTGTCCAAAAAAGCACTCTAAAATTAAAATCTCAGAAACAGCTAGAGCTATAATGACCAAATTTTATACCAATGTTTGTCACATATGTCATATCTGATTTTGAGGTATTGGTGGCGCCATCTACATTGATGTGTTTTTTACAAGCAAAAAAATAATTTTAAACTCTTCTAGCTTATACACTGATTTATGATGAAACTGTTCAGCTGATTGGTTTAAACTTTACAAGAATTATTCTAGATTTGACTTCATACTGAGTTTCAGCAGCCAAGTCAAGAGGTCACTCAGTACAAACAGGTGGGGTCCAGACATCACCATGTCAACTGACCTGGCTCTAGGGGGGTAGTCTAGACAATGTGTCTGGACGGCTAGACACAGCGTCTAGACGTCTAGACACAATGTTTAGATGCAGAATTCCCAGATTATTGGAACTATATCTTTCAGCTGTTTGAAAAAACTTGGTTTGCATTTTAAGCCAATTGGGTTTATCATCAGGTCACATGTAAACTGCTGCATCCTCATTTTTTGTTGACCTCTGACCTTTCCTTGCTGCCCAGCGTCCATTTGTGTGTCTGTTTCCACACATAAACCCACATATCTTGGGAACATTTTGACCGATCAGGCTAAAAATTTTGCAGAAATGTAGCCCTTTGATAGCTTTATAACATACACTAAAAATGGTGGCACCACCTGCAACCATTTTTGCAAAGCGTCCATCTGTTCATCTGCCTTTGGATAATATTACTCATATCTCAGCAGTGGTTTGACTTATCCACCTGAAATTTTGCAGGTTTATACATCCTGGACAGCTTTCTCCATTTTATGACAGGTGGTGCCACCTACATTCACATTTACTCTGCAGACATCCAAGCTCATATCTCGGGAACTGTTTGACTGATTGGGGCAAAATTTTACATGTGTATAGATCTTACATAGCTCTTCATCATAGGCTAAACTGGTGGCACTACCTGCAACCACTTATGCACAGCGTCCATCTGTTCATCTGCCTTTGGATAAAATCACTCATATCTCAACAGTGGTTTGACATATCCACCTGAAATTTTGCAGGTTTTTACATCCTTGACAGCTTTCTCGATTTATGACAGGTGGCGCCACCTACATTCGCATTTACTCTGCAGACATCCAAGCTCATATCTCGGGAACTGTTTGAACGATTGGGCCAAAATTTTGCATGTGTATATATAGCTCTTCATCTTAGGCAAAACTGGTGGCGCCAACTGCAACCATTAATGCACAGTGTCCATCTGTTCATCTGCCTTTGGATAAAATCACTCATATCTCAGCAATGGTTTGACTTATCCACCTGAAATTTTGCAGGTTTATACATCCTGGGCAGCCTTCTCGATTTTATGACAGGTGGCACCACCTACATTCATGTTTACTCTGCAGACATCCAAGCTCATTCTCTGGAACCGTTTGACCGATTAGGCCAAAATTTTGCATGTGTATAGATCTCGCATAGCTCTTCATCATAGGCAAATTGGTGGTGCCACCTGCAACCATTAATGCACAGCACCCATCTGTTCATCTGCATTTGGGATAAAATCACTCATATCTCAGCAGTGGTTTGACTTTTCCACCTGAAATTTTGCAGGTATTTTACATCCTTGACAGCTTTCTCGATTTTATGACAGGTGGCGCCACCTACATTCACATTTACTCTGCTGACATCCAAACTCATATCTGGGGAACCGTTTGACTGATTAGGCCAAAATTTTGCATGTGTATAGATCTCACATAGCTCTTCATCATAGGCAAAACTGGTGGCGCCACCTGCAAACATTTATGCACAGCATCTATCTGTTCATCTGCCTTAGTTTAAAATCACTCATATCTCAGCAGTGGTTTGACTTTTCCACCTGAAATTTTGCAGGTATTTTACATCCTTGACAGCTTTCTCGATTTTATGACAGGTGGCACCACCTACATTCACATTTACTCTGCAGACATCCAAACTCCTATCTGGGGAACCGTTTGACTGATTGAGCCAAAATTTTGCTTGTGTATAGATCTCACATAGCTCTTCATCATAGGCAAAACTGGTGGCGCCACCTGCAACCACTTATGCATAGCATCCATCTGCTTTGGGATAAAATCACTCATATCTCAGCAATGGTTTGACTTATCCACCTGAAATTTTGCAGGTTTATACATCCTGGACAATTTCTCGATTTTATGACAGGTGGCACCACCTACATTCACATTTAAGCTGCAGACATCCATGCTAATATGCAACACAGCACGCTCTATTCCCCTTGCCACTTAATCCATGCCTCACTTCACCTGTCCCACTCTGATTTCTGCAGATACACATAGTGGCTTGTTGACTACCCATATTCTGGTTTTAAAATATCCTAGTCCGAAACTTGCAGGTCAGAAACGTCCATTTTGCTGAAATCATAATGACTAAGGTAGATATGCAGGACTTAGGAGGATCAATATTAAATTTTAAAAATAAACCTCCATTTGTACTCCTAAACTTTGCAGAGGTTCGCATTAGGCCTGTAGGCCTTGTTTGAGACCTTAAAAGATGCGGTCATCTGTTAACAGGGCACAAATTGTAATGACTGGACCTAGAATCTTGTATCTTGTCATGCAGGGAGGCCCATGAAATGTCTCCTTGGATACCAACAATATTTTAGGTCTCTGTTACCCAAAACCTTATGCAATGGGGCTTCATAGTACCCCATAAGAATAATGGAAAACTTGATACAAATGCTCAAGTATCTGAACAACTATGGATTGATCACCATGATTCTTTGCATGGAAATTGATCATGGAGTATTTCATCATTTTAAGCAAACTGGTGGTGCCACCTTTATTTTTCGATTTTTTACAATATTTTTTTTCTAATTTTGAAACCTTAAAAGATGCGGTAATCTGTTTACAGGGCACAAATCATAACGACTGGACCTAGAATCTTGTATATTGACATGCAGGGAGGCCCATGAAATGTCTCCTTGGAAACCTGGAATTAGGTCTCTGTTACCCATATTCTTTGTGCTATGGGGCTTTGAAGTACCCCCCAGAATAATGGAAAATTTGATGACCCCTGGGTCACTTGTTTTAATACCAATTATATTTGGCCAAATAATTGCAATTAATTGTTAAAAAATAGTTAAACTCCCATATCATTTGTGCTAGTACTACCCTTGGTTATAGGTAAACTGTTATTGTATCCCCAGACAAAGTCGGGATACTATGGTTTTACGACGGTCCCGCTGCTGCCCCCGCTGCAGAAAAACCATGTGAGCGGGATAACTAAAAAAATATTTCACTGATCTTTTCCAAACTTTACATTTGTATAGATATAGGTAAGGGGACAAAGCCTATTTAAAATGGGGTCATGACCTATGCTAGGAGAGTGACCTTGACCTTGAATAGGTCCATTTTTGCTGAAAATAACACAAATTCTTCAATATCTCAAGTAAGCTTGCATGGACTGGTCCAAAAATCAAGGTAACTAAAGATCTTGGATAGCCTTGTGATATACCGGAAACTGGTGGCGCCACATACTATCCTTTTCTTGTTTTTACGCCTTTTAATACCCCCATAATTGCCACTTGATTTTATAAGTCAAAAACTAATGGACAGATTTCTTTCATATTATGCACATGTAGAGAGATGGGTTATGGGATGAGGTCTATTTACATTTGGGTCATGACCTTTACCATGAGAGTGGCCTTGACCTTTAATGTGTCCATATTTGGTGAAAATCACACAACTCTTATGATATTTCCAGTGTTGATAGCCATATGGATTTCAAACGTGACTTATGTATGGCCAACCACTAAAGTAAGAACCCTATAGGTTTTAGGTTCATGAGGTCAAAGGTCAAGGGCACTGGACTTGCATCTTAAAAGATACTGTGGATGCATTTTATTCCAGACTTTTATCCCAGGTCTTCCATCTTGAATATATAGCTCACTTGCCAATAGTGGATGATCCAAAAGAATTTTGGGGTCACAAGGTGAAAGGTCAAGGCCACAGGAGCTATCTGTCCAAAAATTAGTTTCTGGATGATAATTCTTGCTTTTATTGATGTATTGATTTCAAACATTAAAAAAGCAAGACCCGAATTGATTTTGGGGTCACGAGGTCAAAGGTCACAGGACTTATCTTTAAAAAGATTGTGGATGCATTTTCAGCAAAACATTTCATCTCAGACCTTCCATCTTGCACATATAGTTCATCTGCCAATAGAGGAAGACCCCTATCAATTTTGAGGTCATAAGGTCAAAGGTGAAGGTCACAGGAGCCATCTGTCCAAAAATTAGTTTCTGGATGATAATTCCTGCTTTTATTGATGTATTGATTTCAAACTTGACTTATATATATCCCATTGAAAAAGCAAGACTCCAATTGATTTTGGGGTCAAAGGTCATGGTCACAGGACACATCTTTAAAAAGATTGTGGATGCATTTTCAGCCAAACATTTCATCTTAGACCTTTCATCTTGCACATATAGTTCATCTGCCAATAGAGGAAGACCCCTATCAATTTTGAGGTCACAAGGTCAAAGGTGAAGGTCACAGGAGCCATCTGTCCAAAATTAGTTTCTGGATGATAATTCCTGCTTTTATTGATGTATGGATTTCAAACTTGACTTGTATATGACCCATTGGAAAAGCAAGCCCTAATTAATTTTGGGGTCATGAGGTCAAAGGTCAACGTTACAGGACACATCTTTAAAAAGATTGTGGATGCATTTTTTGCCAAACATTTCATCTCAGATCTTTCATGTTGCACATATAGTTCAACTGCCAAGAGTGGAAGACCCCTATCAATTTTGAGGTCACAAGGTCAAAGGTGAAGGCCACAGGAGCCATCTGTCCAAAAATTAGTTTCTGGGTGATAATTCCTGTTTTTATTGATGTATGGATTTCAAACTTGACTTGTATATGTCCCATTGCAAAAGCAAGACCCGAATTGATTTTGGGGTCATGAGGTCAAAGGTCAAGGTCACAGGACACATCTTTAAAAATATCAAGGTCACAGGACCAACATCTTCAAAAATCAAAAAGATTGTGGATTTATAGATGGAAGAAACAATAATTGCTTGCTAAGTGTCAGTATATGATGCTAAAAATGGGGGCCTATTCTTAAAGGGGGGGGGGGGGGGGGGGCTGTACTATGTCTGGGGATACTCTGGCACCTGCGGTGCCAAGAAATGTCTAGTTATTGAATAACTGTTACATCCTTTGTAAAAAGCATTTTAATTAACATGACTTATATGGGACATTTTTAGCGAACCTGTGAGCTTATGCGATGGTGTGGCATTGTACATCGTCCGTCGTCTGTCATTCGACTTCCACCATCTGTACGTTAACCCATACTATCTTGAAAACGGCAAGAGTTAGCATCACAAACTCTATCAGATTTTGCTTATTATTTGGCTAACTGCATCTTCTTAGATTTTATAGAGAAAAAGCCAAAAAAGCTTTAAAAATCATCTTCTCCAAAAATGTTCAGCCAAATTGTCCAATATTTCACATAAATGATTCCTGGAACAATCTCTCTCAAGTTTGTTCGACTAACTAAAATAAGATTCTCAGAAACGGCAGGAGCTATCATCACCAAATTTTATGCCAATATTAGTCACATAAGTCATATCTGAAATTGAGGTATTGGTGGTGCCACCTGCATCTGCCTTTTTTGTATGGGGGTCATCAGTGCCGGTATCATACTGACGGCTACAAAAAACTTCTTCTCTGAAACCATAAGGCCTAATTATTTAATATGGCACAGAAATGATCCTAGGGGAGTGCTTTCTGAAGTTTGTTCAAACGGTCTCAGTTCAGTGACTTTTGACTGAGTTATGGGAAGCTGAACTTAGTCATATGCCATAACAGCCCATTTTGGCAATACAAAGATCTCCTCCTCAAAAACCACTGGGCCAAATTTTTAAATCTCACACATTAATTATCCTTAGATGTTGATAATTCAAGTTTGTTCAAATGGTTTCGGTTCAGTGATTTTTGGCTGAGTTATGGGAAGCTTAACTTAGCCATTTGGTTGTATTTTTCCCATATTAGTTAAAAACGTTTTTTGACTGACGCCACTGAGGCCAATTTGTTAGCAAACCTGTGAGCTTATGCAATGGCGAAGCGTCACTGTCCGCTGTCGTCCATACCTAAACCCATGCTATCTTAGAAACCATCAGAGCTAGCAGCTCCAAATTGCATGTAAGAATCAGTTATATGTTTAACTTCATCTTATTAAGCTTATTTTTTGGGTATCTGCATTAACTTTGATTTTATAGGGAAAAACCTTAAAAACTTTTAAAAATCTTCTTCTCTGAAACTGTCAAGCCAAATTGTCCAATATTTCACAGAAATGATCCCTGGAACAGTCTTTTTCAATTTTGTTTGAATGGTTCCAGTTCGGAGATTTTTGGCAGAGTTACAGCAGGTTGAACTTAGTCATCTGTCCAAAAAAGCATATGTGACGGTTTTTGAAACCGTTCCTAGTGTTAACATAATAAATAATATAATGTTTAAGGTGTTAATTGGTATAACTATAACTAGTTACAGTATAGGTGTTAATATGAGCATTTTCGCTGCTTTATTGGTACAGCTTTTGATAATGGTGTCATCACTTCTTGTATTAACAGTGCAGTCAATCACAATTACACTGTTATATATTTGCATAATTGTACTCTGGTGCAGAATGATTGATTAGTGGGCTAGTAAATTCATTACAGCCAGGCTCTTATTATTTATTGGTCAGCTGACTGTTATTTATTTAGAGTATTTGAGTGCCCCTGTTACTATTGGTAACCTGGATAACATTAAATGTAAATATGAATAAGCATGTTCCAGCCATTTGCTGGATCCTCCTTAGAGGAGAATGTGTATATAGTTTTCTAACAATATTCAAACTTACTATGGACTTCTTTATTATTGTGCAAACAGCAGTATATGATGTGTGGGCATGTATGCAAGAGCGATTAAATCATTCCCAACTTTAATAAAAGGTATTTTAGCCCAGCATTCTATAATTCATCCCCTAAAATAACAATGTACCTTAGGAAATAATATTTCCTTTGGGTTAACTTTAATTAGGCCATCCTGACAAACCTAAGAACATAAGATTAATCGTACATGGTTATAGCAGCAGAATGTCCTGGTCTGCCCAGTAAAACCGGCGGGCCGGGCCTGCAACACATACTAAAAGTAAAATATCAGAAACGGCTGGAGCTATCATCACCAAATTTTATGCCAATGTTTGTCACATATGTCAAATCTGAAATTGAGGTATTGGTGGCGCCACCTACATTGTTCTGTTTTTCACAAGCGAAAATATAATTTTAGATTCTTCTAGCTTATACACTGTTTTATGATGAAACAGTTAAGCTGATTGGTTTAAACTTAACAAGAAATATTCTATGGTATTGTTCTGCTGGTTTTATAAGAATAGATTGGGTAAATGCAGCTTTAAAAAAGCAGTGTAGCCAATTGAAAAAGGCTTTGTGTTTGAAAACAGATTTGACAACATGCTGAGTTTCAGCAACCAAGTCAAGAGGTCACTCAGTACAACCAGGTGGGGTCCAGACATCATCATGGCAACTGACCTGGCTCTGTCTTGTGTCTAGACATTGTGTCTAGATGTCTGGACACAGTCTCTAGATGTCTAGACACATCTTCTAGATACAGAATGCCTAGATTAGAACTATTATGAGTATATCTTTCAACTGTTTGAAAAAAACTTGGTTTGCATTTTTAGTGAAACTGTGAGCTTATGCATTTGTGTGGCGTCTCCGTCGTCCATCGTGCGTCAGAGCTTTCTCAAAAAGGGCTGGAGCTAGCATCACCATATTTTTTTGCAAAAAATTTGTCATCTAAAAAATTCTTTTGGATTTTGCTTATTTCTTAGCTTACTGCATTTTTTAGATTTTAAAGGGAAGAAGCTAAAAAACATTTTAAAAAAATCTTCTCAGAAACCATGCTGCCAAATTGTCCGTTCATCTGTCCCAATAATCCTCCCTGGTAAAAAGAACATATCTGGAATATCCTGACTGATACATCCTAGTTTTAAAATGTCCTAGTCTGAAACTTGCAGGTCCAAAAAGTCCATTTTGCTGAAATCATAATGACTACTAAAGTAGATATGCAGGATATAAGAGGATCAATATTAGATTTTAAAAATAAAAACCCATTCATACTCCCAAACTTTGCACAGGTTTGCATTAGGCCTGTAGGCCTTGTTAAGAAAATGCATTATGTTTGGGCCCACAACTTTTTTAGCTCGGCTGACTGAAAGTCATCTGAGCTTTGGCAATCACTCTTTGTCCATCGTCCGTCTGTCCGTCTGTCTGTCTGTCTGTTAAACTTGTTAAAGCTTTGGACATTTTTTCAAATAATATAACTTTAATTAATCAAAATTAAATTGTATACCCAAAATTAGATCAAAATCTTTTAATTTTTTTAAAATATTAGCAAAAATAAAAAATTGGTACCTTAAATTTTGCCCAACTTTGACCATGGCACATTTTTTTTCCTGTAACTGCTATGGATTTAATTTTCAAAGCATGTTTTTGTTAGCATTTCAACTGTTAACATCAAAAATTTGAAACCAGTCGATCAAAAACTGTAGATTTTATTCAAGTTTTCAAGCACCATGTCACATATTGTTTACATCAAGCTAGTGTTATGCAGTTTGCTAGAGCTAGTTCCCCAACTTCAGCTCTAAGTTCCTTAAATTTGGCATACAGTTAGATGTCTCCAAAATTCCCTACCATGCCTAGAATTTGGTCACTAGGACTTAATTCCTTCGAGATATTAATGAAAAACTTCATTTTTCCATTAAAAACCCATTGTTACACTTCAGGACTGCCTAATATCAAAACCACTGATCTGACTTTGATCACATATAATATACATTTTTAGCTCAGTTGACTATAAGTCGTCTGAGCTATAGTCGTGGTCCATTGTCCGTCGTCCGTCCGTCTGTCCGTCCGTCCGTCCGTAGATGTGGCACGTTTTGAAACCGTAAGACCTAGGAATCCAAAATTCAGCATAATGTTAGATGTCCCCGAGATCTCCTACCAAGCTGAAAACTGGGTCTTTGCGACTTCATTCCTTTGAGAAATTAAGGAAAAACCTCAATTTTTTATTTAAAACCTATTTTCACACTTTAGGACTGCCTAATATCAAAACAACTCATCTGTTTTTCCTCATATTTCCTATAAATAATCCTCTATATAATTCCTATGTACATGCCAGAAATTAGGTCTGTATTGTTTAATTTAAAAAAGTTATGGGCCCAAACATAATGCATTTTGTAAATAATCAGGAAAGAAATTTTATCACTTAACACAAAACTTGTTAAAGCTAAGTACTTTTTTTCCAGTAATATTACTTTTATTAATCAAAATTAAATTGTATACCCAAAATTAGATCAAAATCTTTTAAATTTTTTAAAATATTAGCAAAAATAAAAAATTGGTACCTTAAATTTTGCCCAACTTTGACCATTGCACGTTTTTTTGCTGTAACTGCTGTAGATTTAATTTTCACAGCATGTTTTAGTTAGCATTTCAACTGTTAACACCAAAAATTTGAAACCAGTTGATCAAAAACTGTAGATTTTATTCAAGTTTTCAAGCACCATGTCACTTGTTGCTAGTGTTATGCAGTTTGCTAGAGCTCAGCTCCCGAGCTTCAGCTCTAAGTTCCTTAAATTTGGCATACAGTTAGATTTCTCCAAAATCCCCTACCATGCCAAGAATTTGGTCACTAGGACTTAATTCCTTCGAGATATCAATGAAAAACTTCATTTTTCCATTAAAAACCCAATGTTACACTTTAAGACTGCCTAATATCAAAACCACTGATCTGACTTTGATCATATATAATATACATATTTTTCTATACATTCACTATGCACATGCCAGAAATGATGTCAGTATTGTGTATTTTTTTTAAGTTATGGGCCCAAACATAATGCACTTTGTAAAAAATCAAGAAATATATTTACTCCCTTAACAAGGGCATTGCTGAAGCTAGAGATCTTTTTTGTCAGGGATGTAACATTATTTAATCAAGATTCAATTGAATACCCAAAATTAGTTCTGAATTTTTCAAATTTTATAAGTTATTAGTATAAATATAAAATTAGTACCTTAAATTTTGCCCAACTGTGACCATGGCACGTTTGTTTCCCGTGAGCACTGTTGATATAATTTTCATATCATGCACACATAAGGATTTCAGCTTTTTAGTTTAGAAAGCTGAAAGAAATTTGCCAAATATTGTAGCTTTTATTAATGTTTTTTATGAGACCCTGTCAGACTTTGGCTCTCTCCAGCCCCTCTTGAGTCACCTGTATGTTGACCTTGTTGACCTTTCATCAAATTATGCACGCTTGTGG
The DNA here is from genome assembly GCA_026874595.1 of Sipunculus nudus. NCBI lineage: Eukaryota > Metazoa > Annelida > Sipuncula > Golfingiida > Sipunculidae > Sipunculus > Sipunculus nudus. Next base: position 43,448,912 of record CM049318.1, on the reverse strand, counting down.
GGAGAATCCAGGCAGCTTATGGCCAGCCACAGTTGATCCAGGTGTTCAACCCAACTCATCTAGTAGTTTTAACCAACAACATAACAATAAACAATAAATTAATAAATTTTTATTGGTTTTTAATAACAAATTAAAGAAAAATAGAAAAGGAATTTGTTAGTTTATAATAACAGGAAATTAACTTGCAGTTACTGATGATATAAGAATCTTGTATCGATGGGTAGAATGTCACATATTCCAAATAACACCATGCAGTCACCTATGGCATTTTTCAGTTCATTTTTAATGATAAAGAAGTAAATCATATTATTCATTACTAATCATTAAGGATTATATGAAGGAAATTAATGATAGACAAAGATGCAGTTGATAATATTAATCTAGATTCCTACTGTGTCTAGTGTGTACATTGATGTGAAATTAGTCCAAAATGAATTTTTTACAGTTATTTTTTAATATAAATAAAAGCCATAAAACCAGGTACTTATGATCATTATTTAAATGTGTGAATTTTGTATATTCTGGATTCTCAACATCATTGTTTGGTGAAAACTGAATAAATACCAGACATGGTGCGAATACTTTGTAATTGTATTTAAATACGAATATGATTATGTACTCCATTATAAAATTTCTTGCATAAAGAATGGGAATTCAGGTAAAAATGAAAGTATATGAATACTCGTGCAAATACTTTCGAAATGTATTCATGAATGCATTCATGAATATATTCTTTAATATTATTTTAATAATCATATCAGTTATATTTCATTAAAAAAAATCATATGATTCTCTTATTATTTTTAATAAAAATTATATTTGGGACAATATTTGTAATTTTTTTAATAAATAGTTAAACTCTTATATTATATGTTCTGCTTATAAGTTATATGGCCAAGTCAAAATCTGTGTGACAGTAGTACTCCATTTGTTAATAAAATAAATGAAATCAATCCTCTTCCCTGTCTCCAAAGGTACTATCAAAATCATACATAAGCTAAACAACAACAACTCATAATACAGCTTATATTTATTACCACACAAAACCAGCATGTGCCTCATTTCTAAATAATATTTTTTTATCATATATAACAGCTGAGCGTCGTGACCCATAGGTCCCTTGTTTTCTATACATTCGCTATGCACATGCCAGAAATGATGTCAGTATTGCTTAATTGTTTTAAGTTATGGGCCCAAACATAATGGAATTTGTAAAAAATCAGGAAAAATATTTACTCACGTTACATAAAAATTATTGAAGCTAGAGAATTTTTTTCAAGTATATAACTTTGTTTAATTAAGATTCAATTGTATACCCAAAATTAGATCTGTATTTTGTAAATTTTATTAGTTATTCGCATAAACATAAAATCAGTACCTTAAATTTTACCCAACTTTGACTAAGGCATGTTTTTTCCCTTGAGTACTGTTGATTCAATTTTCACAGCATGTAAACATAAGTATTTTATTTGTTTAAATCTGAAAATTGAAAATAAAAGGTTTAAAATTAGGCTAGTTATTGAATTTTATCTTGAGGCTCTATTGTAGTCACTTGCTTTGTTCCAGATGCAGGTAGGCCACTGAGGTCACTGGAAGTCAGCTATGCCAGGGTTCCTGATTTGTTACAGTCACTGGGGGAGATCCCCTGCTGTGACAGGTGTACAATTGTTCTCATATCACCCCCCCCCCCCCATAAATATATTAATATACATTTGTATGCATGATGTGGTGTTATATGACAATATTGAGATTTATGATGATGCAATTATGAATCATAGTTTATATTCAGAATTATATGTTATATTGGAAATGTATACAAATTGAACTTAAAATAAAAAAATGAGGATCTAATACAAACATGTGTTTATTATTTTCCAGCCTCAGCAGAATTGGAGATCAGGCTTTGTTTGCCCTGAATGTATATGCAAAAGTGTTGTTAATCCCACCATCCCCCCCCCCCCCCCCCCCCGGCTGTCATTGATCCTTTGCACCTCACCGTCACCTTTGCACTTGGACATTAGTTATTATTGCAAATATGTACAATTTTTTTAATTTGAAAAATAATTGGATTAGAAAAAAATAAGATCTAATTGAAACATATTCTTGCCTCAGGAGAATGGAACATAAAGTGATCAGCTCTGTCTGTCCATCATCTCTCAGTTATCATTAAATATATATATTAATTATGAAATTTTTCCTTTAAGCTCTGTTGAAATAACTTTCATATGCTGAATGTGTATGGATTTAAGCTATTAAAGTCTGAAATTTGAAAGCAACTTATGTATTCAGATGTGTAATATTGCAGATGAAAAACTTTAAAATATTAATATATATTTTCAGCTTTGTTTGTCTAACAGTCTGTCTGTCCTTTTTTAAATATTATGTAATTGTAAATGAACTATTTAATCCTGTAAGTATTGTTGCATTAAGATGAAATCCTATATTATATACACTATATTAATACAGAGATGTTGTAACTCCCATCATTCCAGCCCTCCTCCCCCCCCCCCCCCCCCACCACAACCACCATGTCCTTGCATCTGGGGACTGGGGAAATCAGTTATATTTGAACTGTATACACTTTATAAAATAAAAAATACATATATTTAATAATATATATTATGTAAAATAGATCCAGTTGAGCAAATGTGTAAACTACTGAACTGTCAACAATTTATCAAAAAGCCAGCCAATGATCATGGTAATAATATACATCTTATGTTTACAAACTGCTCACATGCTTCAATTTTGACATTAGAGAATGCATGGTTTGGTCACAAAATATTATTTGCAACAATTATTTACTCATCAATACAAACCAATCATGTCAACCAGCCATGGCAATTATTACCTTTTCCTCTTAGACTTGATCTCCATTTGATATTATTTTCGATTTTTACCTTCAAGTCAACTTCAGCTGAGCACAGTGACCCATATTTATAGCACCATGTCCTGAATGTTTGCATCAAGTCATTGGTTAACAGTGTTCTAGGCTGTTACATAACACCTTCACTCCTTGCCTACTGCTTCTGTGAGTGTCTGGGTCAGGCTTGGTCAGGCAGTAATTACCAGAGAGCCTTTCTCCTCTCTCTCTTTCCCTTTCTCTCTTTCTCTGGCAGTCTAGCTCTCTTTCTCTCTCTCTCTCTCTCTCTCTCTCTCTCTCTCTCTCACCCCCTGTGCCTCCCTTCCTTCCTCCATCCCATTCTGTTGACAGGTACTATAAACCTGATTTATAAGATATATATGTTGATGCAGTTAAGAACTGTGAATCAACTGAAATATTCACATATATATGTTATACTCTAAATGTATAGTTACATTTTCAAACCTGGAAAAAAAATGATTTTATTAAAAAAGGAATTTATGTAAAAATTGTTCATAATTTCCTGGCTCAGAAGAATGGGAATTAAAATGATTTGATTTGTTTCTCTAGCTTTCTGCCTGTTTTAGATATTTAATAATTATGAGTAAACTTTTTTTTTTCCTGTAAGCACTGATTAATTTAATTTCATATCCTGTACGTATATGCAAGGGTATTGTAACTCCCTCAATCCCCTTCCCCCACCCCACTGAGTCCTTGCTCCTTGGCACTGTGAACAATAGTTCTATTGCTATAGCATAAAATTTAATAATTTGAAGAAAAGATATACAGAGAGACAAAGGCGTTGTAACTACCATCATAACCCAACCCCCCCCCCCCCCCCCCCCCCCATTAAATCCTTCCGCCTGTGGAGTGGGGACTTTAAAGCAACTGTATATACGTCATAAAATAGAAAAAAAAGTTTATTAAAAAAATTGAATCCCATTAGACAAATGTGTAAAATGTTGAACTGTCAACAGCCTGTCAGAAAGGTATCCAATAGAAATATTATTTGCTACAATTTCTTCAATCATTTTAACCAACCATGGCTTAAATAACCTCTTTCTCTCAGACTATATCTACATTTCATAATATTTTAGATTTCAACCTTCCAGGTGTTTAAGAACTGTTGTAGCTCCGTCCCTCTCTCTCTCTATCTCTTTTTCTCTCTACATCCAACCCTCCTTGCTGCCCACACTGTTTCCTTCTCCAAACCCCATCCCAATGTCAGCCTCAGTAAACGGGAACAAGATGAATCAGATATATTCATATTTTTATATATTGTATAACTATTTGTTACCTATGTACATGCCAGAAATTATGTCAATATTGTGTAATATGTAGACGTGGTGGGCATCAATATAATGTACCTAATCAAGACCTAAGAGATATCCTGTCATACAGTCACAATTCATAAATCCCCTCTTCAGCATAGGTAGTCATAACATTATATCTGTCAAATTGAAATCTTGCGGACTTCCATACACTATAGATCCTTCAACAAATAGCCTTATCATCATTCTACCACTGCTTAGTGTACTGTCCTTGCATTCATATTTGCTCAAATATATCCCTATTTTCAACAGCTCCCAAATAAATAAAAAATAAACCACTATATTTACTCCATATTAATCCATCGGTCAGGTTATTTCATACATCATTTTCTCACATATTACATTATATTCCTTTATAATAGCCTAACATGTCCATGATATTCATAAGGATTGTCGACTAAATATAGTATCACAATGGTGATGCATTTACAGTCCAATCATGATCAGCTGAGCACCCTGACCCATGGGCCATGTTTTCCTCTATTTTGAGACCGTAAAAGATTCCGTCATCTGTTAATAGGGCACAAATCGTAAACACTGGACCTGGAATCTTCCAACTTTACTTCCAGTTAGGTCCATGAAAAGTCTCATTGAAAAACCTAGAATTAGGTCTCTGTTACCCAAATTCTTCAAGCTATGGGGCTCCCAAGTACCCCCCCCCCCCCCAAATAATAAAAAAATTAGATACAAAAGCTCAAATATCTGAACAACTAATGCATTGATCACTATGATTCTTTGCATGGATATTGATCATGGGATGTTATATCAGTTTCTGCAGACTGGTGGCGCCACCTGTATTTTTTCGATTTTTTAAATGATTTTTTTCTCAATTTTTGAGACCTCCAAAAATGCCGTCAACTGTTAACGGGGCGCAAATCTTAACCGCTGGACCTGGAATCTTCTCATCTTCTACATCCAGAGAGGTCGATGAAAAGTCTTCTTGGAAACCTTGAATTATGTCTCTGTTACCCATATTCTTACAGCTAAGGGGCTCTGAAGTACCCCCCAGCATAATGAAAAATTTGATACAAAAGCTCAAGTATCTGAACAACTAATGCATTGATTACCATGATTCTTTGCGTGGATATTAATCAGGGAGTGTTTTATCAGTTTCTGCAGACTGGTGGCGCCACCTGTATTTTTAAAAAAATTTTTAACGATTTTTTTTCTCTATTTTGAGACCTTAAAAGATGACTTCTTTTCATAGGGCACAAATCGTAACCGCTGGACTTAAAACTCCTGTCTCGACATGCAGGGAGGCCCATGAAATGTCTCCTTGGAAATCTGGAAATAGGTCTCTGGTATCCATATTCTTCGATCAAGCTAAGGGGCTCCGAAGAACCCTCCAGAATAATGAAAAATTTGATACAAAAGCTCAAGTAGCTGAACAACTAATGCATTGATCACCATGATTCTTTGCATGATTCTTTCATCATGGCGTTTTTCATCAGTTTCTGCAGACTGGTGATGCCACCTGTATTTTTTTCGATTTTTTACTATTTTTTATCTATTTTTGAGACCTCAAAAGATTCCGTCATCTGTTAACAGGGCACAAATTGTAATCGCTGGACCTGGAATCTTCCCACTTTACCGGTACATCCAGAGAGGTACATGAAAAGTCTCCATGGAAACCTGAAATAAGGTCTCTGTTACCCATATTCTCTGAGCTATTGGGCTCCCCCATCATAATTAAAAATTATATACCAAAGCAGGGCACAAATCATAAACATTAGACCTGGAATCTTCTAATCAAAAATCCAGGGAGGTCTATGAAAATCTCCTTGGAAACATGTATTTAGGTCTTTGTTACCCATATTTTCTGAGCTATGGGGCTTATAAATTTAAGGACCCCTCAGAATAATTAAAAAATTTGATACCAAAGTAGGGCACAAATCATAACCTTTTGGCCCATAATATTCTAACTTGACATCCTGAGACTTTCTCAAAAGTTCTCCACAGAAACCTGAAATTGGTTCACAGTTAATCTATATTCTCAGGGTCTTGGGGTATGTTTGAGCACCCTAGAAATAATGCAAAATACACACAAATTGCCAGATTCCTCATGAAAGGCCGGTTGGTTTGTCATCAGATTTGTTGTACTTATGGGTCTTGATAAACTTTAGCTAATATGCATGAACAATGATGCCACCTACATTACCTTAATAAGTTGTCTGTGCAAGGACATATTGTCAACATTTCAGTCGGCTGGGCGTCATGACCCATGGGTCACTTGTTCCGTTTTACGACCACTAATTTGGTCCGAACGGGTGACCTGAACCTCAATTATGCGACCACTAAGTAGAGAGTAGACTTACCCTGTCAGGCACTAATTAGTAAAGGACAATAGATGAAACATGCGCAGAGCAAAGATTAAAAACCTGTGCACCACACAATGAATGATTGCGTCACAGTTTCATAACTTTTATGAGGACTGTCATTAGAGATACACGTGATACATAGACCCCTGGCTTTGAAAAACTCCTTGGCAAAAAAAATTAATGATTTATTCATTCTTAACACACCACTGGGCTAGCTGTTTAGATATTGTTTATTGGCTGAGGAAAGTGACCAAGTTTTCCTTGTTTAACCAAGTGATGAAAATCGTATGTACCTTATGAGGGCTAGAAGACTGTACACATTTCCAAGCTAAGCAGATCAAGACTCTTAATTGTGCCGAATTGCTGACGTGCTTCCTGGCTTGCCTTGAGATGTGCTTGGATATGATTTTTTAAAATCTTTAGTGACTTTTTCTCATTTTTTCAGTGTTAATAAATAAAATAATGAAAAACATATGTTAATTTCCTGTCATATTATGCACATTTAGGTGGACAACAAAATCAATAATTCAAAATTATATTGAATAGATATACTTAAGTTAACAGTGTAAGAGCATGGATAGCCAAACCTCACTTAGGCGATCACCTCTGAAATGCTACCACTTTATCATGGTCCGGTGGGTGGTCGTAATTCCGAGGTTTTTACTTTATTACCACACAAAACCCACATTGTCTACCCCTTTCTTCCAAATCACATTTTATGATCATAAATAACAGCTGAGCGCTGTGACCCATGGGTCCCTTGTTGCGTTGTGTACTTCTATGGCAGTATCTCAGGAATGATACTTGGTCTCTAGTTCAAAATTGTTATACTTGCTTTTTAAATGCACATCACACAAGTACTTTTTAAATAATGGTCAAGGATGTTATCAGAGAAGCATTATAACTGATATTATACCATAAGTTCTGTAGGCCTTGTGTTTGATATCTTCTCTGATAGATTCGTTCTGATTTGACATTCCAGGGACCTGATTGTTGCAGTGACTATGCAATCACATTCCATTATGTGCCTCCAAACATGATGTACGTCATGGAATACATGATCTACCACCTGAAGCCATATGGGATTACATCCAAACTGGTCCTACCAGCCAGCCAGTCGGCAGCACTGAAAGGAGAAACTAGCCAGTCAGCAGCACTGAAAGGAGAAACTAGCCAGTCAGCAGCACTGAAAGGAGAAACTAGCCAGTCAGCAGCACTGAAAGGAGAAACTAGCCAGTCAGCAGCACTGAAAGGAGAAACCAACCTTTCAGCCAAAACATCAAAGCAGAAGATCTCAGCAGATGGCATACAGAAAGTGAAATTTAAATCAAAAAGGACAAATTAGTTTCTTGATGGGACAGAAATTTTGGTTAACTTCAATCAAATCAAGTGAAGATTAGTGTAAAGGGATATCAGTCAGGGTTCGTACGTCCCTAAAAAGTCACGATTTTTGAGATATAAAAATCGGTACTTAAAAAGTCTTAATTTTAGAAAATTCTCAAAAGTCATGAAAAAGTAATGATTATTCCATTTTCTTACTGTCTCAAAATATTTTGTATCATCATTATTATATTTACCAAAGATTAAACTTACATGATACATGAAAACCTCCTAAACCAGACGACAGCATTTCTTGCCGTAGTGCTGTTCTACCTTAGGTTGGCATTCACTATTCTCTCTCTGGGCGGTCAACTCCCCATTGCTGTCATGCTATTCTGATGAATACTTTCCAAAAAAATATGACAGGGCAGTATTCATTCAGCTTAACATGGGTACAAGATACACAATCTCAAAAACTGAGTGTTTATCCTGGGAGACCAAGTGAACAAAATTCTGAGCTTTTATTTAGTAGAATAATCACGGCAATGGCGAGTTTCACAAACGCAGTTTGACATCCTAGGGGAGAAGCTTAAAATGGTAAGTATATGAGACTGATAAAAATGGTAGGTTTTATATTGTAGTTTTCAATAAACAAAAATAATCACTTAAACTTTTGAGTTTAAGATGTTAAATCACAAATAAAAATGCTTTTTAGATATTTTTTAGTGATGAAAGTCTGTCATGTATTGAAAATTGCTGTTTATAAAATAAAGTTTTCAGCTCAACTGACTGTAAGTCATCTGAGCTAAAGCGATCACCCTTTGTCCGGCGTCCGTCCGGTTGTCCTTTTTCTAAAGAAGATACAGATTTTTGCGCTGCCTGCTTTAACCATTTATGATGCATTTAAACACCAGTTAGTGCATATTGGCCTGTCTTCTAAAAAAACTGCTGATGTGACGAGCAGGCAACCAAATGCAAGTCAACAAACACTTGACAGGCATCAGGCTCCGCCCAGAAACCACCTGTTGGGCAGTTCTCTCTGGGCCTGTGGCCTGTTCACACAGTCGCCTGGGCTATGAGCTGTCCTTCAAAGCGAAATGAACAACATTGGCTCCATGTATTCCTCGCTTGGCTGGTAAACCGTGTTGTCTTCAGCACAGGGTCTCATCTGATTGGACCAAAATACAGTGCTCCCCTCTGTTGTAGAGATTCAGGATACATGGTCATAACAAACAGCGCTTACGATATAGGTAGTTGGCCTATGGGTAAAGAGCTGTGTAAAGAGCGTAGGTCATGGTGAACTACATTTTGTGACCTACGAGACAAAAACCTGATTTTGAGCCTCCTGAATGTCAGATTGGCACAAATCATATCTGTTAGGCCTAGAATCTTCTAATGTGACATTCTGAGACGTCCTTGGCCAGTGTCCTTGGGAAAACTGAAACTAGGTCTCCATGAACCATATTTTGCGACCTTACGGAAAAGATGTCATAAAAGCACCCAGCCAGTCAAACAGGGCACACATTGTATCTGTTAGGCCTAGAATCTTCTAATGTAACCTTCTTAGACATCCTTGGACAGAGTCCTTGGAAAACTGAAATTAGGTCCCCATGACCTATATTTTGCAACCTATCAGAAAAGATGTCATATAAGCACCTAGACAGTCAGACAGGGCACAAACGTATCTATTTGACAGAGAATCTTTTAACATAAAATTCACAGAGGTCCTAGTTAAGTGTCCTTGAATACCTGAAATTAGGTAATGGTGACCTATATTGTGTGACCTATGGGCTGAAAAATGGTTTTGCACACCCAGACAGACAAGGCACAAATTGTATCCATTAGTGCTAGACACTCCTAACATGACATTCAGGGAAAGCCTTGGCTATTTTCCGTAGAAACCTGTAATTGGATCATGGTGACCTATATTCTGCTAGCTTTGGACCAGAAACATGATTTTGAGTACTCAGACAGACAGGGCACAAATTATATCCATTTTCCTTGGAACCCTCTACTGTGAAATCCAGGGGGGGGGGGGGGGCCTTGGCAGGTCTCCTATGAATCCTGAAGTTTTATTTTCTGTCCACTTTTTCAACACTGTAACTTTAGCCATAGGCTATTATCACAGACAATAAATAACATTAACAAAAAATCATAAGTTCCCTGTCAAAATTATCTGAGCGTCATGGCCCATGGGCCACTTGTTTAAATGAAAGAAAAGTAGAATATGCAGAAAGGTTTAATTAACAGAATGTTGCTTTTATAGTCATAACGATGGCATTATTGTTTTCCAGTAAGAAATTCCAACGCTCCCATTTTGTGGGAGTCTACCGAGTTTTAATGCCAATTCCCTGCCCTCTCGGGCCTTGTATCGCATCGTGAATTTACAGTTCCCATACTTCAAGCACTCGTGTATCTCTTTAATTCATTACTATACAAAGGATTAATAATATATATACTTGTAAGAAAGTCTCCAAAATGCCAAAAAGGTACATGCATGCACATGTGATATTCATTACCCTGTACATTCCAATGGTTTGGCGGGAAACCGTTGCTGCCAACACCTGTATTCACTGATTTGGCCCGTACTTCTATCAGTAGAACTGACAGGACGTTATGAATACATAAACAAGTCTGATCAATAAATCGCAAAAAAAAAAATAGAGCTAAAACATTTAAGGTTTAAAAGTAAAAATTGGAGGATTGGCAAAGAAATTGTCCAGACAGATGTAGCAGAAAAAGAGCCACGGTATTCTTCGATGGAATGAGTAAACGAAACCAAGGGTGCCAAAGTTTTCCCGCCTTATTACTCCCCGGTAACTTTGTTGTTTTCTTGTGCAAAAATTGTTGCATGCTTCTAAATGATATGTATATATAACAAAATGAAATTTGCGCGGTGTTTAAAATTAACTGCAACATCCCTAATATCTTTCGGAAAATTTTCTTACAACTTGCATTATTTCAACGTCATGTCCTGCACACAACGTGTAGATGTGCGCATCGGCGCAACCATGCCTCTAGCTTACGTTAAGGTATATTATCACAGGACATGAACGCTTAGCAACTGGCCAAACACTTATATAAATGTAGTTTTATTGTGTTTTTTTGAAACAATAAAAGAAAACATATTATATTCCATGGTTATGAAGATAGGGACATGATAATTCAAAATATTTCACTGGTAATTAGAAGTGTTATGTGAGCGATAAAATGGGAATTTTATGCCGACGTGTGCTCAGTTTAAAATGATAGGTTCACAATCATCCTATTAGTTGCTAATGCCACTGGATATCTTTAAGAAAGTTAAATTAACTACCTTAATCAAGATCTTTCTTTTTTTTTCAAAATATCAAACTAATGACTTTACATTGATTAATTTAAAATAGTAATACAGTATATCAAAGGAATAAGTAAAAAATTAAGCAATTGAAATAAATTTTATTGCTTACACCTCTACATGATGTTTTCAGATGTAGTAGTTTAATTGGCACGTGTATGTGAAACGGTCTAAACATAATAAGTAAATAGATAGTAATTAAACAACTGAAACTATCTTCATTTCTTACACTTTTGTAGTATTCAAATAAGTAGTATATTAGGCATACGTGGGTTTGAAACGGTGAAACATTGACGTAAATGGTGCAGTTCTTGCTTACCCCAATTCAACAGTGTTTGTCTTCTGATACCATGTTCTGATTGTAGGTTACTCTTGGGTTGATGCATCTCTGTGTTTGAAAGTAAATTAATTGACAGTGTTATATTTCACTCAATATTAAAACAAGGGACCTATGGGTCACGGCACTCAGCTGTTATATATGATAAAAAAATATGATTTAGAAATGAGGCACATGCTGGTTTTGTGTGGTAATAAGTATAAGCTGTATTATGAGTTGTTGTTGTTAAGCTTATGTATGATTTTGATAGTACCTTTGGAGACAGAGAAGAGAATCAATTTCATTTATTTTATTAACAAATGGAGTACTATTGTCACACAGATTTTGAATGGCCATATAACTTATAAGCAGAACATATAATATAAGAGTTTAACTATTTATTAAAAAAATTACAAATATTGTCCCAGATATAATTTTTATAAAAAAAAGTAAGAGAATCGTATGATTTTTAAAATGAAATATAACTGAAATGATTATTAAAATAATATTAAAGAATATATTCATGAATGCATTCACTAATACATTTGGAAAGTATTTGCACTGGTATCCATATACTTTCATTTTTACCTGAATTCCCATTCTTTATGCAAGAAATTTTATAATGGAGTGCATATTCATATTTGTATTTAAATACAATTGCAAAGTATTTATTCAGTTTTCACCAAACAATGGTGTTGAGAATCCAGAATGTACAAAATTCACACATTTAAATAATGATCATAAGTACCTGGTTTATGGCTTTTATTCATATTAAAAAAAAATAAATGTGATATATTTATTTTGGACTAATTTCACATCAATGTACACACTAGACACAGTAGGAATCTAGATTAATATTATCAACTGCATCTTTGTCTATTATTAATTTCCTTCATATGATCCCTAATGGTTAGTAATGAATAAAATGATTTACTTTTTTATTATTAAAATTGAACTGAAAAATGCCACAGGTGACTGCATGGTGTTATTAGGAATACGTGACATTATATCCATCGATACAAGATTCTTATATCATCAGTAACTGCAAGTTAATTCCCTATTATTATAAACTAACAAATTCCTTTTCTATTTTTCTTTAATTTGTTATTAAAAACCAATAAAAATTGATTAATTTGTTTATTGTTATGTTGTTGGTTAAAACTACTAGATGAGTTGGGTTGGACACCTGGATCAACTGTGGCTGGCCATAAGCTGCCTTGCTGCCCCAGTATATGCCTCGCCTCAAGCGTGCATAATTTGCTGTAAGTTCAACAAGGTCAACATACAGGTGACTCAAGAGTGGCTGGAGAGAGCCAAGGTCTGACATGGTCTCATAAAAACATTAATAAAAGCTACAATTTTTGGCCAATTTCTTTCAGCTTTCTTAACTTAAAAGCTGAAATCCTTATGTGTGCATGATATGAAAATTATATAAACAGAGCTCACATGAAACAAAAGTGAAATGGTCAAGGTTGGGCAAAATTTAAGGTACTAATTTTATTTTTATACTAATAACTTATAAAATTTTAAAAATTCAGAACTAATTTTGGATATTCAATTGTATCTTGATTAAATAATGTTACATCCCTGACAAAAAATCTCTAGCTTCAGCAAGTCCCTTGTTAAGGGAGTAAATATATTTCTTGATTTTTTACAAAGTGCATTATGTTTGGGCCCATAACTTAAAATACTTACGCAATACTGACATCATTTCTGGCATGTGCACAGAGAATGTATAGAAAAACATGTATATTATATATGATTAAAGTCAGATCAGTGGTTTTGATATTAGGCAGTATTGAAGTGTAACAATGGGTTTTTAATTGAAAAATGAAGTTTTTCATTAATATCTCAAAGGTATTAAGTCCTAGTGACCAAATTCTTGGCATGGTAGGGAATTTTGGAGACATCTAATTGTATGCCAAATTTTAGGAACTGAGAGCTTAAGCTAGGGTTTCAAATTTTTGGTGTTAACAGACAGAATGCTAACAAAAACATGCTGAGAAAATTAAATCCACAGTACTTACAGGAAAAAAACGTGCCATGGTCAAATTTAGGCAAAAGTTAAGGTACCAATTTTTTATTTTTGTTAATATTTTGAAAAATTTAAAAGATTTTGATCTAATTTTGGGTATACAATTTAATTTTGATTAATTAAAGTTATATTATTTGAAAAAATGTCCAAAGCTTTAACAAGTTTTGTGTTAAGTGATCAAATATCTTTCCTGATTTTTTACAAAATGCATTATGTTCTGGCCCATAACTTTCTTAAATTATATAATACAGACATAATTTCAGGCATGTACATAGGAACTATATAAAGGAATATTTATGGTAAATATGAGGAAAAACAGATGAGTGGTTTTGATATAAGCCAGCCTTGAAGTGTGAAAATAGGTTTTTAATAAAAAATTGAGGTTTTTCCTTAATTTCTCAAAGGAACAAAGTTGCAAAGACCCAGTTTTCGGCTTGGTAGGAGATCTTGGGGACATCTAACACTATGCCGAATTTTTGATTCCTAGGACTTGCGGTTTCAAAACGTGCCACATCTACGGACGGACAGACATTGGACCATGACTATAGCTCGGAGACTTATAGTCAGCTGAGCTAAAAACACTGATGAATCTTAAAATTATAAAAAAAAAACTTTGCAAGACTGAACTGTTAAACCAGATTGTTTTTACTTAATCATCCCATGTGTTCATTTTAATGGTTTGATATCCTAAACATGAAGCCTATGCAAATATTTTTTAACATGTGAGGGGGAAAAAATCAACATTTTTTAAATAATGACTCTTTAATATATTTAACTAAATATGTTTTCTTTAGGCAATATTCCTCATATCTAAATGATCAAGGATGATCTGCATTGGCAGTTTCCTAAGTATTACATTCCCATGTCGTAGTGACGAGGAAAAGGTCACAATTTTTTTTGTCACAGGTCCTGAAAAAGTCATGAAAAAGTCCTGAAAATTTGATTTTCTGGAAGAGTATGAACCCTGTTAGTGATACAACACTTTACATATCATAAGTACACACCTAAATGAATACCTAATTACATCATTGCATCAAAATGTATTTTATGCTCCTTGCAGCAGTTATACCTAGCAGCTTTCCCCAAGTCTCCTTTTGTTTATAACCCATGGTTTATATAGCAAGGTTCTGAACATCAAGATGGCCACAGAAAAGTATCATAATCAGACCAATAAGATGGTGGTATCACATTGTGCATCCAGCTCCAAATTTCAAACATGCCTCACATGCCCTTGTTGGTCTGATTTCAATGGCCCTGGAACAAGGCCAAGAATTGGACCAATGAGAGCTGGTGTCTCGCCGAATCAGGCCACTGAGAAGTGTGTCACATGCAGTTTCCACAATTTAGAGCAAGATGCACAATCCAATTCCACACTCTCATTGGTCTGATCATAATTCTTTGCTCTGTGCCCATCCTGGTAGTATAACCTAAAACAATCTTGCTATACAAACCAGCAGTTAAAAACAAATGGAGACCTAGGACCAGTGCAGTGTATAACTGCTGCATGAGAAATGTAAATTTCATCAAATGTACCATAATGGTCATGCAGTTCAACAGGATACATATATTACTGAATTCTCCCACTGAGGCAGGATACAAATATTACTGAATCCCACTGAGGCAGGATACATATATTATTCCAGTGGCCCACTGAGGCAGTATATATATATATATATATATATATATATATATATATATATATATATATATATATATATTATACCAGTCACCAACTGAGGCAGTATAAAAATATTATACAAGTCACCCAATGAAGCAGTATAAATATATTATACAAGTCACCCACTGAGGCAGTATAAATATATTATCAAGTCACCCAGTGAGGCAGTATAAATATATTATTCCAGTGACCAACTGAGGCAGCCAAAATGAAGTTTTACGGACACTGTGTTTTTGACCAGGTTACGCCGCCGCCACTGCGTTCGTTTCCGGAGTACTCCTCAGAGACTACTGGACTGATTTTTCCGAAACTGCACTAATTGTCGGGTCACTTTTGAACTGGTGCCTAACCAATTGGCGTTGACCTCTGACCTTTCCTTCCTGCCCAGCGTCTATTTGTGCGTCTGTTTCCACACATACACTCACATATCCCGGGAACTGTTTGACGGATCAGGAAAAAAATTTGGTACAATTGTAGCCCTCTGATAGCTTTATAACATACAACAGAAAATGGTGGCGCCACCTGCAACCATGTTTGCACAGTGTCCATCTGTTCATCTGCCTTTGGTTAAAATCACTCATATCTCTGCAGTGATTTGACCAATTCACCTGAAATTCAGCATGCGTATACATCCTGGATAGCTTTCTTGATTTTATGACAGGTAGTGCCACCTACATTCACGTCCACGCTTCAGACATCCATGCTTATATCTCCGGACTGGTTTGATGTATTTTCCTGAAAATTTGCATGTGTATAGATCTCGCATAGCTCTTTATCATTTGCAAACTGGTGGTGCTACCTGCAACCATTTTTGCACAGCGTCCCTCTGTTTTTCTGCCATAGGATAAAATCACTCATCTTGGCTGTTTTTTACATATTTGCCTAAAATTTTGCAGGTTTATACATCCTGGACAGCTTTCTTGGTTTTATGACAGGTGGCACCACCTACATTCTAGTTTACGCTGCAGACATCCAAGCTCATATCTTGGGAACCGTTTGACCGATTAGGCCAACATTTTGCAAGTGTATAGATCTCACATAGCTCTTTATCATACACATAACTGGAGGGGCCACTGGAGTGGTTTGACTTATCTGCCTAAAATTATGCGTCTTTATACATCTTAGAAAGCTTTCTCAATTTTTTTTGCAGGTGGCGCCATCTACATTTATTTTAATGCTGCAGACATTCAGGCTTATATCTCAAGACTGGTTGGACATATCCCCCTGAAATTTTGCATGTGTATAGATCTCACATAGCTCTTAATCATATACAAAATTGGTGGCGCCACCTGCCGTCATTTTTGCACAAGAACTTCTGTTTGTCTGCTGTTGGATAAAATCACTCATATACATGTAGTCGTTTGACTTATCTGCCTACATTTTTGCATATGTATACAACTTGGACAGCCCCATCCCCCCCCCCCCCCCCACCCCCGGATTTTGTGGTACATGGCGTGACCTACATACACATTTCGGCTGCAGACATCCATACTAATATGCAACAGACCTCACTGCATTGCCCCTTGCCAATCAAATCCATGCCTCACTTCACACGTTCCACTCTGATTTTGGCGGATACACGTAGTCGCTTGTCGACTACCCATATTCTAGTTTATACCAGTCACCCACTGAGGCAGTATAAATATATTATACCAGTCACCCACTGAAGCAGTATAAATATATCCTACCAGTCACTGGGGCAGAATAAATATATGTTTCTAGTGGGTGATTGAGGCAGGATAAATATATTAGGCCAAAAAAAATAAGGTTTGGTACTCAGGTACTTTTTTAGCGAACCTGTGAGCTTATGTCTGTTGTGCGTCGTCTGTATGTTAACCATAGCTATCTCAAAAACGGCAGGATCTAGCATCACCAATTTTTTTGCAAATAATCAGTCATCCAAAAAACTATCGGTTTTTGTTTATTTATTTTTTCTAACCGCATTTTCTTTAGATTTTATAGGGAAAAAGCTAAAAAAGCTTTAAAATCTTCTTCTCAGAAACTATCCAGCCAAATTGTCCAATATTTCACAGAAATGATCCCTGGAACAATCTTTCTCAAGTTTGTTCAAATGGTTGCAGTTCAGAGATTTTTTGCCGAGTTACAGGAGGTGGAACTTTGTTAACTGTGCAAAAAACCATATTAAAATTTAAATCTCAGAAACGGCTGTAGCTATCATCACCAAATTTTATTCCAATGTTGGTCACATAGGTCATATCTGAAATTGAGGTATTGGTGGCGCCACCTGTATCGGCCTTTTTTGTACAGGGTCATCAGTGCCTGTATCACACTGCGGGCTACAAAAAACTTCTTCTCTGAAACCATATGGCCAAAATGTTTAATATCGCACAGAAATGATCCTAGGGTAGTGCTTTCTGAAGTTTATTCAAATGGTCTCTTTTCAGTGACTTTTGGCTAAGTTATGGGATGCCATAACAGCCCATTTTAGCTCAGTGGCTACAAAGATCTTCTTCTCAAAAACCACTGGGCCAAATTCTTTAATCTCACACATTAATTATCCTCAGATGTTGATAATTCAAATTTGTTTAAATGGTTTTGGTACAGTGCTTTTTGGCCGAGTTATGGGAAGCTGAACTTGGCCAGTTTGCTGTATAGTCCTATATGAGTTATAAACCCGAAAAACGTTTTTCAACTGATGTCACTGAAGCCAGTTTGTTAAATATTTTACAAGAATAATTCCTACAATTCTTATAATAATTGTCATTAATGGTTCCACATGAATGATTTTTGGCTGAATTATGGATATTGAATTGAGTCATTTTACCCTATATGTTAGCTGTGTGATGCTGTTACATCTAGCCTGGCACCAATTTATCAGATTCTATTACATCATGCCCCTAGACATTTAGATTTCAGGTTATCTTTGGTTAATATTGACAATAAAGTTTTTTTAAAAGCTTTTAAAAAATTTAGAATCATAATCTAAGTTATTCATCATACCAGGCAATGTTACAATCATGGATATTCAGCTCTCTGTGGCTATATAAAGACAACTGTACGTTGATTATAAATTATTGGTATCCCTACTCAACTTAATTCAAGAATTTGCCATCAGTGAGATACATCTGTATTTTAATTTTGCATTCAGTATGCATCCGTAATAATTTTACATATATTCCTGATTTTTTTTTCTAAAAAGTCAGCTGAAAAGTATTTTGTATTGGGAAAATAAATTTCAAAGTTATTTCAAGTAGGGACCATTTTTGTGTTCAGATGGCAGCACTTGGTTTACCATTGGCAGATTGCCAGTACAGTAGCTGCATTCACTCAGTGGCGCCACCTACATTCACGTTAAAGCTGCAGACATCCAAGCTCATATCTCGGATACCGTTTGACCAGTTGGGCCAAAATTTTGCATGTGTATAGATCCCCCATAGCTCTTTATCATGTGCAAAACAGGTGATGCCACCTGCAACCATTTTTGCACAGCTTCCATCTATTCATCTGCCTTGGGATAAAATCACTCATATCTCAGCAGTGGTTTGACTTACCCTCCTGAAATTTTGCAGGTTTATACATCCTTGATAGCTTTCTTAATTTTATGACAGGTGGTGCCACTTACATTCAAATTAACGCTGCAGACATCCAAGCTCATATCTCAGGAACCATTTGACCGATTGGGCAAAAATTTTGCATGTTTATAGATCTCACATAGCTCTTAATCATACACAAAATTGGTGGCGCCACCTGCCGTCATTTTTGCACAGTGTCCATCTGTTTGTTTGCCATGGGCTAAAGTCATTCATAGCTCAGTATTTGTGCGACCTATCTGCCTAAAATTTTGCATGTTTATACATCTTTGATAGCTTTCTCGATTTTGTGGCAGGTGGCGCCACCAATATTTATGTATACGCTGCAGACATTCAGGCTTATATATCAGGACTGGTTTGACATATCCCCCTAAATTTTTGCATGTGTATAGATCTAACATATCTCTTAATCATACACAAAATTGGTGGTGCCACCTGTCACCATTTTTGCACAACATCCGTCTGTTTGTCTGCCGTGGGCTAAAATCACTCATATCTCAGTTATATTATGACTTATCTGCCTAAAATTTTGCATGTTTATACATCTGGGACAGCTTTATGGATTGTGTGGTAGGTGGCGCAACCTACATACACATTTTGGCTGTAGACATCCAGGCCATTATGCAACATACCTCACTCTAATTTCCCTTGCCACTCAATCCATGCCTCACTTCACCTTTCCCACTCTGATTTTGGCGGATACAAGTAGTCGCTTGTTGACAACCCATATTCTAGTTTTTGTGTTGTGTGCATCCATGCCAGAATTGCAGCAGTGATGTTTGTTTAATTGTTTCTTGTTCTAAGTGTTTAGTACTTGCATTGTTCATATACATGTTACACATGTTCTTGAAAAGTAATGGTCCAGCATTGAAGCATTATACCTGGTGTAATCTCATTTCACAGGTTCGCATTAGGCCTGTAGGCCTTGTTTCATAAATCAATGCAGGCAGACTTTTTTTATTTTTTTTTTTTTTATTTTTGATAAAAATGTCAAATTATAAGGGTGATAGCATGATAATAACATTTATTTTGCTAAACAAGTTAAAGCTCTACATAACAAATAAAATTTTATCAAAATTGTATGATTTTTTTCTCTTGTAAGAAATGTCCGAGCAGCTGGAGCTCAAAATTGGTAAGTTTCTAATGAAAATCAAAATAAAAATATTTGATGCAGGGGTTTATTATTGACGCGAGCGGTACCTGAGAACCATACCTTTTATTTTTTTTTTGCCTTATTGCAGTGGCCCACTGAGGCAGTATAAGTATTTTATTCCAGTGGACCACTAAGGTAGGATAAATATATTATTCCATTGGGCCACGGACTCACTGACGCAGGATATATATATATATATCTATATATATATATATATATATATATATATATATATATATATATTATTTAAGTGGGCTACTGAGGTCACTTAACATGAAAATTGCTGAAGCTGGAGACTTTATCAGGGATATAACTTTATTTAATCAAGATTCCATTGCAAAATTTTTATTAGCATAAATAAAAAATCAATACCTTAAATTTTGTCCAACTTTGGCAACGGCACGTTTTTCCCTGTTAGCACTAGTACTGTTGATTTAATTTCCACAGCATATATACATCATGATTTAATCTTTGTAAATCTGAATTTTCAAAGGAATTGATTGAAAAGAGTAGCTTTTATTCAAGTTTTCATACACCGGTCAAGTGTTGTTTACATCAAGCCAACCTAGTAGTGCACCCTTCACTTGTGTTATGTAACCAACTCCAAGCAGCTTGCCTTGGCTCAACCTGGCCACTGCTAGAAAGCTTCCCCTCTGCCCTGTACTCCCCCCTTCAAATCATAAATTATAGCTGAGATTTATTAGCACAATGATATTGTTTGTCTCTCATTCAATCAACAGTGTGAATACTTTATTTGAAAAGATGTTAAATTTATCAAATTTCCTGAATCTTTTATTTAGGTCAATAAAATTAAGCATATATTGAAAATTCCAATGTACAAAACTTTTTAATTGTGATTCAAGGAATAATCTTGAAGATGCCATGTTGTGGCATTATTTTCTTTTAAATTCAGTTTAAACATTTGTGATTTAAAAATGATAAAATATATGTGTATGCATATTATGACCCAATATGAGCAACACTCTTGATAAATAATGATTGCAACTTAGAACTCTGTTATTTATTCATATATTTTTCCGATTTTTTACCTGTAAATACCAGTAACCCACTGAGGCAGTATAAATGTATTATACCAGTCACCCACTTAGGCAGAATAAATATATTATACCATTGTCCCACTGAGGAAGTATAAATATATTATTCCAGTGGCCAACTGAGGCAGGATAAATATATTGTTCCAGTCGCCCACTATGGTAGGACACAAGTTACTTACTGTTGCACAATTTATATTTTATACCAAGAAGCCGAGTGGGGAAGAATACATACACTATACCAGTCACCCACTGTGGAAGGACACATTTAATATGTCAGTCTCTCATTTTAGGTATATGTCTGAGGCAGTGGTCTTGTTATATAACATGTTCTTAATTTGTTTCAGTCTACTAGTGCTTGCAGTCTCCAGCCTTGCTGCAAATTGCCAGTAGCAAATTACGGCTAACTATGTTCCAGCAGTACGAGCTAGGTAGTGGATTGTTTGAAATTTGGCAGCCCAGTTTTAAGGCTTTAAACTCCAATAACGCCCGCCAGGGCGCGCGGTTTGTCACGGGCCTGGAGTTCAAAGGCGCCCGCCCGGGCGCGCTAAAGCCCATTTTACATACCCGTAATTGGGGCAAGTTTTGGGGGTGAAATGTTTATTGTCATCCATCATATTTGTACTTAAATGAAAGAGAAAAACGTCAAGTGTTGTTCTAACATGTGACCAAGATCCAAACTGGCGCGAACGCAGACTTGTTGGTAAAATATTAAAATGATTGACTTTCACTCACGTGGCCTTGTTACGTGGGCCCTGGTAACATGTCGGCTGCGAGAGTAAAATCAGACACCTACGCTAAATTCATCAGAAATCAGTAAATTACCAAATGTTGGCAATCAATCCTGGTGACGAAATCAAGTGCAGTGTGTTTACAGATTTAACTTCCGTTAAACATTTCCAAGATCATGTATTATCCCCTTTTTTATTGGTTTAACTTGTGACCAATGATCGCCGTCCGACTGACTGACGCGTCTGACAGACACCACGCACGTGATCTGCGTGACCTCCATACTGTGTCATGTGCTGGCACTGGAAAACCATTTTTAACCGATATCATATAATAAAATGAGTATTTATTGCTTGCCGGAATCAAAGATTTCGGCAAGCATATTGGTCAGTTGCGTATGTCTGTATGTCTGTCTGTTTGTTGCTTGCCGGAAATCTTCGATTTCCGCAAGCATATTGGTCAGTTGCGTATGTCTGTTTGTCTGTTTGTCTGTCTGTTTGTTTGTTTGTCACCACTCTCCTGGCCACAATTTTGCCACAATAACCTTGAAACTTACAGGGATGTTCGAAAACGTAATTTCTAGGTGCCCTATTGTTTTTGGTCAACATTGCTCCAAGGTCAAGGGTCAAGGTCACGACAGGTATGGTCAACGGTTTTTGCACCATAACTTCGCCATAAATAGGCTTATCCACTTCTGCAATAGCTCATTTTTTTCGTCATCACCTGGCCTTTCTTCTGACATGTAGCTTACTCAAATTTGCCGTTACCATGGTTACATTTGTTGGGCAAAAATCATGGAAATTGGAAATAACACGACCATTTTTTGTAACTTTGTCAATTTTTAAGCTACAGACGTCTGGTTTTGGTCATTATGTACCTTATAGGCAGCTCGACATGATAAAACTGAAAGTCTCGCCAAATCTCGCACCATTTCTCGCCAAACGAGAGTTTCCGAGATTTCATTAAATATGACCTACAGGTCGCATTTTTTTAACAGTAGCTTTGAAATTGATATATTTTGTGTCATTTATAAATATCTCGAAATCAATTTTTCATTTTTTGGAAATAGCCACCAGGGGGCGTGGTACATGAAACACTGTAACATATCATTTTTCTGCAATATCTCAAAAAATATTAAACGTGACACCATTTTTTTGGTCGTATCTGAAACTAGGAACATTGGCAAATCCCTTCGCACATGTTGCTTTGTGCTGCCGTTACCATGGTTACCAAATTTGGGGTAAAACTTGACAATCTGAAAATTCGGAGTTTTCCAGCTTCTATCTCTGTTGATATTTGCGATAGAAAGGTCTGGTTTTTGGCGTTAGACAGCATCCCTCTAGTTCTAAGCCGTTCAATCGCAAGTCTCGTCATATCTTGCACCGTTTCTCGTAAAACGAGAACACGTCACCATTCAAAGAAATGCCTATAATTCTGTCATTTTTTACGCTACAGACACATGGTTTGCAGCGCTGGATAGCGGCTGACACTCGCAGTCACATTCAGGGGTCACATTGTTAGTCTCGTCAAATCTCGCGCCGTTTTTCGCCATACCACGAAGACACGTGCCGTCGCCGCAAGTGGCGGCAGGGTCCTTACGGTGGGCGGCCGGCGTGTGCAGCGGTGCGTGACGGCCTTTCCGGGCCCCGTCTTTTATCATACATGTTGGAGGCACAGTCACAACTTTATTGCTTGCCGGAAATCTTCGATTTCCGCAAGCATATTGGTCAGTTGCGTATGTCTGTTTGTTGCTTGCCGGAAATCTTCGATTTTCGCAAGCATGTTGATCACCCGCGTATGTTTGTTTGTTTGTTTGTCTGTCTGTTTGTCTGTCTGTCTGTTTGTTTGTTTGTTTGTTTGTCACCACTCTCCTGGCCACAATTTTGCCAAAATAACCTTGAAACTTACAGGGATGTTGGAAAACATAATTTCTAGGTGCCCTATTGTTTTTGGTTAAAATAGGTCAAAGGTCAAGGTCAAGGTCATCATATTTTCTCAAAACGTTTTTTTCTTCATATCTTTGTGACTATTAGTCGTATCTACTTCAACAATAGCTCATTTTAATCGTCATTCCAAGGCCTGTCATCTGGTGTGTAGCTGACTGAAATTTGCCGTAACCATGGTTACAATTTTTGGGGGAAAAGTCATGATATTCGAAAATAAGGGATCTTATTTTTCTAACTTTGTCAGTTTTAAAGCTAGAGTGATCTAGTTTTTTGCATCAGGTAGCATTCAACTAGTACTACAAGATTTTATTACAAGTCTTGCAGTATCTCGTAAAATATCTCGTGAATAGAGATATTTCGAGATTTCATTCATCTTGCGCCAAAGGCCACATTATTGCAGGAATCTTTTTGAAACTGACATATCATAAGTCCTACACTAGTATCTCGAAATTGTTTTTTCATTTTTTGAATATGGCTGCTAGGGGGCGCTGCACACGACCCTCACACAGATATCATTACATTGGCCATATCTCTAAAACCCAAAGCCTCAATTACATAAACTATAGCTTATTTTTTCCCTCTGAGTCTTCTCCATAAACTGATAATGTCATCTGGTCTCAATGTTGTGTCACTTTGTCATTGTGTCCGTCTGTTTGTCAGTTGTCCTCAAATTCGCCTGCTTGTTGGCTCTTGCGTCTCACATATAGCATTCTGTAGGCCACAGTTTTGACGGAATCCTTTTGAAACTATTACATCTTATGTCTTACACTAATATCTAGAAATGAATTTTTCATTTTCCGGATATGGCTACTAGTCGGCGCTGCACATGACTCTCACACACATACCATTGTATTGGCCATAACTCTACACCCAAAGCCTCAGTTACATAAGCTATAGCTTATTTTCTTCCTTTGAGTCTTCTCCATAACCTGATTAAGGCATCTGGTTTCAATCTTCTGTCACTTTGTCAGTGTGTCCATCTGTTTGTCCGTTATCCTCAAAGTCGCCTGCTTGCTGGTTCTTACGCCTTACATATAGCATTCTACAGGCCACAGCTTTGACGGAATCCTTTTGAACCTGAGACATCTCATGTCATACACTAATAATACGAAACGCATTTGTCGTCTTCGGAATATGTCTGCTAGAGGGCGCTACAGTCGAGCCTCCCAAGTATATCATTAATTCGCCATACCTCGTAAACTATAAATCTAAATTCATAAATTATAACTCATTTTCTTCCTTTGAATCTTCTCAATAACTAGCTTATGTCTTCTGGTGTCAATCTTGTCTCACAAAGTCAGTATGTCTGTCTGTTCGTCTTTTGTTGTCAGCTTTGTCTGCTTGCCTGTTCTTTTGTCTCATATGTCATTCTAAGGGCCACATATTCTCAGCAATGTCTCTGAGAGTCGTTCCATTAATAGAAAACCGACAATATGTTCTGTCTGTCCGTCTGTGTTTCACTTCCGAATTCCGGCAAGCGTTTGACCTATGGTCGTCTAGTTTGTTTGTCACCACTCTCCTGGCCACAATTTTGCCACAATAACCTTGAAACTTACAGGGATGTTCGAAAACATAATTTCTAGGTGCCCTATTGTTTTTGGTTAAAATAGGTTAAAGGTCAAGGTCAAGGTCGTCAAAACTTCTCAAAACGTTTTTTTCTTCATATCTTTGTGACTATTAGTCGTATCTACTTCAACAATAGCTCATTTTAATCGTCATTCCAAGGCCTGTCATCTGGTGTGTAGCTGACTCAAATTTGCCGTAACCATGGTTACAAATTTTTGGGGAAAAGTCATGATATTCGAAAATAAGGGATCTTATTTTTCTAACTTTGTCAGTTTTAAAGCTAGAGTGATCTAGTTTTTTGCATCAGGTAGCATTCAACTAGTACTACAAGATTTTATAACAAGTCTTGCAGTATCTCGTAAAATATCTCGTGAATAGAGATATTTCGAGATTTCATTCATCTTGCGCCAAAGGCCACATTATTGCAGGAATCTTTTTGAAACTGACATATCATAAGTCCTACACTAGTATCTCGAAATTGTTTTTTCATTTTTTTATTATGGCTCCTAGGGGGCGCTGCACACGACCCTCACACAGATATCATTACATTGACCATATCTCTAAAACCCAAAGCTTCAATTACATAAACTATAGCTTATTTTTTCCCTCTGAGTCTTCTCCATAAACTGATAATGTCATCTGGTCTCAATGTTGTGTCACTTTGTCATTGTGTCCGTCTGTTTGTCAGTTGTCCTCAAATTCGCCTGCTTGCTCTTGCGTCTCACATATAGCATTCTACAGGCCACAGTTTTGAAAGAATCCTTTTGAAACTATTACATCTTAAGTCTTACACTAATATCTCGAAACCAATTTTTCATTTTCCGGATATGGCCGCTTGGGGGCGCTGAACTCGAACCTCTCCCAACATATCATGCTTTGGCAATATCTCCAAAACTATAAACCTCAGTTACATAGACTAGCTTTTTTCTTCCTTTGAGTCGTCTCCATAATCTGGAGTAGTCATCTGGACTCAATCTTGAGTCACTTTGTCAGTGTTTTCGTCTGTTTGTCAGTTGTCCTCAAATTCGCCTTCTTGCTGGTTCTTGATTGTTTGTCACCACACTCCTGGCCACAATTTTGCCACAATAACCTTGACACTTACAGGGATGATGAAAAAGAAAATTTCTAGGTGCCCTATTGTTTTTGGTTAATATAGGTGAAAGGTAAAGGTCAAGGTCGTCAAAACTTCTTAAAACAGTTTTTTCTCCATATCTGTGTGACTTTCAGTCGTATCTACTTCAACAATAGCTCATTTTAATCGTCGTTCCAAGGCCTGTCATCTGGTGTGTAGCCGACTCAAATTTGCCGTAACCATGGTTACAAATTTTGGGGGAAAATTCAGGATATTCGAAAATAAGGGGTCTTATTTTTCTAACTTTGTCAGTTTTAAAGCTAGAGTGATCTAGTTTTTTGCATCAGGTAGCATTTAACTAGTACTACAAGATTTTATTACAAGTCTTGCAGTATCTCGTTAAATATCTCGTGAATAGAGATATTTCGAGATTTCATACATCTTGCGCCAAAGGCCACATTATTGCAGGAATCTTTTTGAAACTGACATATCATAAGTCCTACACTAGTATCTCGAAATTGTTTTTTCATTTTTTGAATATGGCTGCTAGGGGGCGCTGCAAACGACCCTCACACACATATCATTACATTGGCCATATCTCTAAAACCCAAAGCCTCATTTACATAAACTATAGCTTATTTTTTTCCTCTGAGTCTTCTCCATAAACTGATAATGTCATCTGGTCTCAATCTTGTGTCACTTTGTCAGTGTGTCCGTCTGTTTGTCAGTTGTCCTCAAATCCGCCTGCTTGCTGGTTCTTGTGTCTCACATATAGCATTCTACAGGCCACAGTTTTTAAAGAAGCATTTGAAAACTGATGCATAATATGTTTTACAGAAATATCTCAAAACATTTTTTCTATTTTCCGGATATGGCCGCTAGGTGGCGCTGCACATGACCCTCACACATATATCATTATATTGACCATATCTCTAAAACCCAAAGGCACAATTACAGAAACTATGGCTTATTTTCTTTCCCTGAGTCTTCTCCATGACCTAGTAATGTCATCTGGTCTCAATCTTGTGTCACTTTGTCAGTGTGTCTGTTTGTCAGTTGTCCTCAAATCCGCCTACTTGCTGGTTCTTGCGTCTCATATATAGCATTCTACAGGCCACAGTTTTTTTTTCAGGAATCCTTTTAAAACTGGTACATCTTATGTGTTACACTAATATCTCAAAACAGATTTTTCATTTTCCGGATATAGCGACTAGGGGGCGCTGCACTTTCACCTCCCCAACATATCATGTTTTGGCTATCTCTCCAAAATTATAAACCTTACCTATATAAACTATCGCTAATTTTGCTCTTCTTCACCTTCGGCGCTTTTGTCTGTAATCTGTTATCACAGATGTGTCAGTATGTCTGTCTGTTCGTCTTTTCTTGTCAGCTCTGTCTGCTTCCTCGTTGCTTTGTCTGATATGTCATTTTACAGGCCACAACTTCTCAGCAAACGCTGAGGGTCATTCAAATAATAGAAAACCCACAATATGTTCTGTCTGTCCGTCTGTCTGTCATTTCAACTTCCGGCAAGCACTCGACCTCTGGTCGTCTAGTTTTAAATATTAACATATTTTCTTAACTAAAAATCGAAGATACTGTCATATATCATGTCGTATATATGTGATGTCTGATTGTTTACTAGTGATCATTTCTGTGCCAAACATTCTATGTATATGCAATCGTAATCGGGCACAATCGGCCGTGCACAAGAACTGTCAATCATTCTAAGAGGCTTTTTGGATTGAAAATAAAATTAATACCGTCTTAAATTAGAAACAGCCAGATATTATATGGATATAGTTAATTTTCCAGTGTAAAATATAAAGATAACTTTATACTCCATGAAATATTGAAGTAATTATTTTACGACGTACGTGGAACTGTACGCCTATACACCCAGATCCTTGAATATGTAAAACAAGACAGTAAGTGACTTATACGCTTGAACAAATATGTATTAATACGGTTTTAACACATACTGAACAGATTTTACAAATTTTTATATGTGTAGTACTTCCTGTATATGTATAGGCTACATGTGTACGTGCACGTGTGCGCGCTTTTGTGTGTGTGTGTGAATATATAGGCCTATGTGCGTATTATAATTTTCATTAGTGATTGAAAAAAGCACCAGTAGTTGTCACTGCCAGTGAAACAGATTTTGGGCGGAGCTGCAAAACATCCTTAAATATATATGGCACATAGCAAACTAAATTTTAAAAATATAACCTATTATATTATGAATTGAAGTAAATAATTTTTTTTTGTAATACGTTTGCCTATAACAGGCTATTCATTGTTGTAAGGAATAGTACTGCGTTATAAATGTTTGTACCTTTTAAACATAAAATCTGATCACTAATACCAGAACTTATAACTCCTTTTTATATTTCATCCATGAAAGTTTCTCAAATCGGGTTCATTCGCCGCCTATATTCATAAAAAATACATAACGTATACCGCAGACTGCATATATATTGCATATACCGTACGTGCACCCGGTATAAACGCCCCTTTATGTTGATATCGCTCTCAAAACCCAGTCAACGCTTGCATGCATGGCCCAGGGATTAAATATGGAAAATGTGTCGTGGTCATGATAATCCTTTAAAGTCATACGGCGGAGTCAGTCTCAGTCATGATACATGCAAGAAAATGAATAAAATGCATTCGCCAATCTTAAATTAGAAGCTATAGCGTATATATATAGTGACGGTGACACAGTGAAAGTAAAATATTAAGACCAAAGATGCGGACTTTCGATATGCATGCGCATGGTGTATTCAAAATGACGATCGAGAAACCATGCAGGTGGACAAATTAGACTGAAATCTAATTGTACCTTTCCATTGCTGTAAAATAAGATTTAAAAGACGCAGGTATACAAATATATCTATATTGCAAAATGTTTGATGGCTTTGTCTCAAACTTGCCCCTTTCGAAGACCTAAAATAGGGGTGTCGGCTTCTATTTTTACCCACCGACCTTGTCATTTTCACGTTTGATTGACAGTTTTATTAGCACAAGGAAATTTTCCTATCACACAGAAGATTTTAGCGGAAAGACAGCACACAACATGTGGCCAACCAGACGGGGATTCGGAGTGAAAATTACTACTTTAAATTGGCATCTATTACATTAATCATCAAAGGATAATGACATCATTTACAATGTTCGGGAACCGAACGACATGTATAATTGCCAGGTGTAGGTCATGGTCCGGGCTCTACAGCTGACGGGACTGGTGAATACAAAATAAATAAACAAACACCCAAGAGATCATTACTTATTATAAGTTTTTGGAACATTCCAGGTGCTTCTTAAGAATTATTGAATTGTTGCTGCATATTGTTAGCTCAGCTGACTATAAGTCATCTGAGCTATAGTCGTGGTCCATTGTCCGTCGTCCGACCGTCTGTCCGCCCGTCCGTCCGTAGATGTGGCACGTTTTGAAACCGTAAGACCTAGGAATCCAAAATTCAGCATAATGTTAGATGTCCCCAAGATCTCCTACCAAGCCGAACACTGGATCTTTGCGACTTCGTTCCTTTGAGAAATTAAGGAAAAACCTCAATTTTTTATTAAAAACCTATTTTCACACTTCAGGACTGCCTAATATCAAAACCACTCATATGTTTTTCCTCATATTTACCATAAATATTCCTCTATATAGTTTCTATGTACATGCCAGAAATTAAGTCTGTTAAGTATAAATTCTTTAAGTTATGGGCCCAAATATAATGGACTTTGTAAAAAATCAGGAAAAATATTTACTCACTTAACATGAACAATTTTGAAACTACAGTCTATTTTTCCCAAGTATATTACTATGTTTAATTAAGATTCAAATTTTTACCCAAAATTAGATCTGAATTTTGTAAATTTTTTAAGTTATTCGCATAAAAATAAAATCAGTACCTTAAATTTTGCCCAACTTTGACCATGGCACTTTTTTTTCTGTTAGTACCATTGATTTAATTTTCACAGCATGTAAACATAAATATTTAATTTGTTTAAATCTGAAAGTTGAAAATAAAAGTTTGAAAATTAGGCTAGTTATTGATTATTTCTTGAGGCTCTGTTGTAGTCATTTGCTTTGATTACAGATTACAGATGCAGGGTCCCACTCCAGGTCAATGGAAGTCAGCTATGCCAGGGTTTCTGATTTGTTACAGTCACTGGGGGAGATCCCCTGCTGTGACAGGTGTACAGTTATTCTCATATCACCATCCCAATCACCCCCCCCCCCCCCCCCGCAAACCCAACCCACCAAGTGTTATGCAGTAATTGTTACTGTTTTCACTGTATCTCCTTCATTGTAATGCTGTTTCCACTCCGATATGCAAAAACTTTCCTTGAAAAGGTAATTCAAGGTGTAATCCAGAAGATGCAATGTTGTGTAATGTGGCATTTTTAAAGAAATCAATTTTCTTTTAAATGATTTTAACAAATATAATTGAACCAAATAGTATGCTTAAATTTATAAAATATGAAGCACATTATGGATAAATAAAGACACATTTAAAAATTGTGAAATCTAAATCAAGTATCATTTTAAGATATTTATTGTTTTGCCGATTTAAAAGATATATTTTTGTGGTAAAAAATTAATAAACATTTGTATGCATGATGTGGTGTTATCTGACAAGATTGAGATTTATGATGATGCAATTAAGAATTATGAATCAACTTTTATATTCGGATATATATGTTATATTGGAAATGTATAGAAATATAAACTTATAATGAAAAAAATTGATGTAATAAAAAAATGAGGATTTAATACAAACAATTGTTCATTATTTTCCTGCCTCAGCAGAATTTGAGAGCAGGCTTTGTTTGCCCTGTTTTATGTTGTTAATTAGTTATATTTCAACTGTATAAATTTCATTAAAAAAATACATTTATATTTAATAATATATATTATACAAAAAATAGATTCAATTGAACAAATGTGTAAACTACTGAAATGTCAACAGTTAATCAAAAAGCAAACTAATGACCATGGTAATATTACAGATCATTTGTTCACAAACTGCTCACATGCTTCAATTTCAACATTAGGAAACACATGGTTAGGTCACAAAATATTATTTGCAACAATTTCTTGCTCATCAATACAAACCAATCATATAAAGCAATCATGGCCTTTATTACCTCTTCCTCTTACACAGCATCTCCATTTGATATTATTTTAGATTTTTACCTTCAAGGTCAACTTCAGCTGAGCATAGTGACCCATAGGTCCCTTGTTTTATAATTAACTGGAACTCTGCCTCTCCGTGAAATCACCATCTTGCAGCCTGGGGAGACCGCATGCTTTCCTGCTGAAGCTGAAGTTTTATCAGCAGTGCATGATTTCTGACTATATGAGGGCTTAAATGTACAAAGTTGCATACGGAGGTTACCAGATTAGCTATATGATTTGAAGTTAGGTCTCGTGTATACATCTAGTTAACCAAGGAATTGTGCATCTCAAAATTATTAAATAAATTGCCTACTTTTCTTCAAGTGAAGTTGAATTGAATAAATGTAATTATATATTATATTTCCATTTTATATTAATTTCATATGACGTAATTATGCTTCATTTAAATGTCACTGAAATAAAGTGCAAATTGAAGACCTGGATAAGTAAGTGCATGAAGATATGTAGGCCTACGTGCAATTTTCCTCTAAGATACCAGAATGTACTGCTATGAAATCATAGTAAATAGGCATGATTTTGATTAGCATTGTTGGACTTACGTAGGCCTATATATTTGAATAACATAACATACATTAAAATGTACTGTGAAAACATGTTTCTTTGGTGTTACTTCACAGTTTAGTATCGTTTTCCCACGTTTATAAACTTTGGTATTATGTGCATTTTCCCCAATAGCATATTTTAAAAACACCTTTCCAACAATAAAAAATATTGATTTTCCGATATTTTATATTCTTGTTAATAACGATTTGTTTACATTAATGTGCATAGGCCTATTTATTATATATGTAATAAATTATTGGTCCACTAGTACTACCAGTGTTCTCATTGTTTCTGATCCCTGCAGGAAAGAATCGATTCTTATGCATACATATTGCATGACGTGAGAGGATGTTTCCAGGTAACTCTTGCATGACGTGAGAGGATGTTTCCAGGTAACTCCCCCCCCCCCCCCCACCACCCCCACAAAAAAAAGAATAATTCGACCGCCAGTCGGCACAGCATCTCATGATGCTTCTTATAATAAACACGCCAGACTCAGTCACGTGAACCATGTCCATTTAAAAGACTTTACAAAATAAACACGCCAGACCCAGTCACGTGAACCTTGCTGATGTAAAAGTAGATACGATTGGGTGAGAAAAGTTTGCAGCGTCAGTGCGTCACCGCTGGCTGAGGGATGACGCGGTAAAATTGGACCGTTAAGGAAAAAAACCCAAACAGACGTGTCGTCTTGCATCTTAATTGTCCAGTAAATGTTTTATTTATTTTTATTTTTCCGTTATATTGACTAGATAGGATAATTCTGCGACTAAAGTCTGCAAAACCGCCTCGTTAATGTACCTTGTGTGCTACATATTGCTAAATTCACTCATTATCGCTCAATCACCGTCAGCCGCGGAGCGGCGGGTACTTCAAAAGAAATTGCATGGATACCCTCAATTAAGAAAATAAGAGTTTTCACAAGTGTAAGACATTTGTTTTGATTTTTTATTTCAAATTTTAGTACATTCGCACTGTTTCGAATGGGAAAGATTTGGATATATCAACGTTTATTTAGGCTAATCGTAGATCGAACCATGTGCACACCTGTTTACCTGTCGCACCTGGATTTTTACCTGTGCAGATAAACGCGACAGACCAACTAAACAGCAATTTTATTATTGCATGAAATGTTAACAAACAGGGTAGACACATTTTTCCAGATTTTATTTTAAAATCAGTCGGCGATTTGTTTTTGCCTGCACATGTAAAAATATATTTGACATAAAAAGGTATATTACAGGTAACCAGATAATTAGTGCATTTCACACCCATAAATTATATATTTTGCACATGGGACAAAAGTAAATAGTTTTTATTGCAATATCCCTTATAAAAAGTATAATATATAATTTAAATTAAAAAAATGAGAATTTACCTTTATTTACCTGATCTTACCTGTGCAGGTGAGTAAACTTTTACAGGTAGAAATTGGCAAAATTGAAATCCACAAGTCTCGTGGCTGTGCAGTTAATTAAAAGATAGCTTCTGCATATTGTTTTAACTCCTTCAAAAATTTCCTCTCCACTTTTAAAATGAAAAGTTGTTTTTATATTCTGTACTTACAAAGGTAATTAAATCTGTTTAAGATCAAAGGTATCATTTCAGGTAACCCAATAAATAGTGCAGTTAGTACCTATAATTCATAAATTTTACACATGGCACTCAAAATTAAGTTGTATGTTTTTTTATTCTCCCTTATTACATGTATAAAATATATACTTCATTAAAAAAATAATTTACCTGTATTTACCTGAACTCACCTGTACAGGTGAGTATGTTTTTATGTGTAACCGTAACCAAAATTATCAATTTATGTTTTACATGTCTGAAAAATAAAAATATAAAGGTTTTACACAGTTGACACTTGATTATCCATATTCTTCTCAGCCACTTTTCAGCATGATTTTGTCACTGCCACAGGTAATTAGATCAGTTGAAGAACAAAGGTACTATTCACATAGGTAACTTAATTACTGTGTTAAAAGCACCTGTTCTTATATCAAAATGAATTATACAGTCCATAAATAGAGAAGGTATTAATTTATAGTAACTATATTGATGAACAAGGTGTTTGCTAACATATTCAGAAAAAAAAATAATTTACCTTTACTTACCTGTACAGGTAAACATATGTGTTATATGTTTATAGTCATAGAATGTGCTCTTTGGGTCAGCAAGCTTTTCAGGTGAAAAATATTTGATTTCCACAGAAAAATCCAATTTACTAGCACATTCTGGTTCGTTGGTGGTTCCCTTTCCAGTATTAAACCAAATCATTTACCTTTTTCTTACCTTTAATTAATAATTACCTTAGAGTGAAAAAAAAATCCTTACATTTCCTTATTTTTATCAAAGGGTTAATGGGTTACCTGCACAGGATGAAAGGGGTCATTTTGGTGATATACCAGTGAGTAGAAATACAGTTAGTACAGATTTACCTGTTTTTACCTGTATATACCTTAGTTACATACATATCAAACCAGGTATATAGAAAATAAATAAAATCACATGATGGACATATACCTGACAGTAAAAGCTGAAAATTTCACAAAGATACCTTTAACGGTTACTGAGTTAATGTCTCTTATATAGATTCATGTCAAAATGTGGAAAAAATGCAAAATAAATCTGAACAGTAGGAGTGTGACAATCCACAGGCTAATCTGAACAGTAAAGGGTTATACCCCCAGAATGATGCTCATTAGTTATAATATGTGTGGCTCTGTGCCAACACACTAGCATCAACACATGGTCATGGCAAAGCCTTCCATATCATCAGTGGTTGTGTCAACTTATGTGCAATGAGTCCAGAACAAATGTAATCGGAACACTGTCAAGAAGGCATGTATGTTGTTTGGCAGTTATCAACTGGCTTGGTGTGTATGAACAAACCATTCAATTAGAATTGAAACTGTCTTGAACCACCTGAAAGGGAGTGAAACAATATTAATTTTATTTTCAAAAATTGGCTTTGATTCAGGCTATATTATTTAATGTTGTCTGACTGCATAGCTGCTAATAAATCATTTATTAATATGAATCAGTCCTTTTATTTGAGATTGTCAGTAAAGTGCTCATTTTATTAACTCTGCATGAGTGGAAATAATGTTACTTACCTCTGGATACATCAGGGTTCTTCAGTAGTTTTGAAACTAGAGTACTGGTTACTCTTGTAAAAACACTATGCCAGTCCCTTTGTAGGTCAACAGATCATCGGTGGGTATCATTTTGAAACATCAGGCTATTACTTGGTTTATAAGGGCTGAAAATGGACAATTTGGCAATGGCCTGCTAATGAGCTCCACTGGTGACCAATGACCTGGTGAGTTCCACAAACAACATGAGGCTTTGCCAAGAAACCAGAATATTATACCTATTGCATTTCTGTATTTATGTCAAAATAATTATGTGAAATCAAAATGTCCAATTTTATTAGCAAACCTGTTAGCTTATGCGACGGTGTCGCGTCGTCCATCATACGTTGTGCGTCATCTGTCGCCTGTACATCAACCCATACTATCTCGAAAACGGCTGGGGCTTTCTTCACCAAATTTTATGCAAATGTTGGTCACATAACTCGTATATAAATTTGAGGTATTGGTGGTGCCACCTGCTGTGTTGATAGATGCTGGCCGATAAAGTCACAACACCAAGTCTAGCCACATGTGTTTTATCCAGCAAGATACAGGAAGTATATGTGCTGCCCCCTGGTGCCCTAACGGCTTACTATAAACAAGATGCTTTATTTAAAAGGTTACCAAATGTTAACTATGTGATCATTACATCTTCCCCTTTCAGGTTTTAAGCATGCAAGTGATAATATCGGTATTAATAATAAAGTGTTAAAAGTCTGAACGTTGTTTTTATCTTGTGTTAACTGTGTACTCGCATAAATATGAAATCTTCATGTTATTACAATTATTGCAAATTAGTCAGTATTACATGTCCGGCATGTAATCTTGCATGATATATATTAAACATGTTACATATTATAAATGAACTAAATAAAAGAGGGGCAGTTACAGAGTGTGCCTATCATTATTATTAAACAATTTTACTGAGTCTCTATCAGCCTGGTAGGTGGTCTGCTCGTCCGACCTGCCCTCGTGACCCATGGTTTGTTCGGTCTTGGTGGCACTGGTGGTCTCTGCTGCTGCTGGGTATTGGCTGCTGATGGTAATGGAACTGGTTCCAGGACTGACGTTTCTGACTGCAAATCATCTGGTGTTTCACAGTCAATCTGGGTGTATGTGGAAAGCGGCGTTTCTGCTGTTTTCATTATATGCCTGCGGTTTCGCCTGTACTGTGAGCCGTTTTCAGACCTGACTAAGTATGATCTAGGGCTCACTTCTCTCATCACTTCTCCTCTCTCCGACCAGTCCCATTGATGAGAAGTGCGGATTCGTACCGTGTCACCTGGGGCCAGTCGGTTTAATGGGCGCTTACTGGCCTTGCGATCGAAGTATTTCTTTTGTTTGTGCTTGGTGGCTTGTTTATGATGTAACACTGCACTGGCCTTAGGCTGTCGGAGTTGTCGTCCATCAGGTAGGTTAGTGCGAATAGAACGGTTCATAAGCAGCTGGCTAGGCGAGTAGCCCGATTCAAGGGGAGTGCTACGATATATCATGAGACCCATGAGGGGATCCTCACCGCTGGTTTTAGCTTTCTTAAGGATATTTTTGACGATTTTGACGGCGTTTTCTGCCAGCCCATTAGATGCTGGATGGTGTGGGTTGGAGGTCTCATGTCTGAAATCCCATTCTTGGGCGAATCTGGTAAACTTGTCCCTCGAGTAGCACGTGCCGTTATCACTAAAAACAACGAGTGGCACCCCATGCCTTGAGAATATCTTCTTAAGTGCTGTGATAACTTGACCACTGCTAGTATTGGATAGCGATGCTACCTCCGGGTAGTTGGAATAATAATCAGTCACTACGATGTAGTTTTTCTGGTCGAACTCGAATAAATCGGTAGCCACTTTTTCCCATGGTGCGGTTGCCACCGGGTGCTGCTGCAATGGTTCAGCCTGTTGTTTACTTCTGTTGGTGATACTTTCTGTGCATTGTTCACCATGGCCTCGATTTCTTGATTGATCCTTGGCCAAAACACTGATTGTCGTGCTCGGCGTTTACATTTTTCCTGGCCCAAATGTCCCACATGTATCTTCTGCAGTATACCGGCACGCATACAACTAGGTATGATTATTCTTGTCCCTTTAAAGAGCAGTCCTTCTAGCACTGTTACTTCATCGCGATAGCTCCAGTAATCAGCAGTAATGCCAGGACAACGCTTTCTTGTCTGAGGCCAGCCGTTCAAGATGATATCTGTTAGTTGCTTCATCTCAGCATCTCTGGATGTCGCTTCGCGTATATCCTGTAGTTTGTTGTCTACTATTGGCACAGTAGCAATCACATGATCAACGAATGCCCGCACATCATCTTCTGTGCTACTGATGGGGGTTTCTTGTGAATTATAATTCCTCGACAATGCGTCGGCCACTAACATGTGTCGACCAGGTGTATACGACAAAGTGAAGTCATATTTCTGCAATCTCAAGCGGAATCGCTGGATCCTAGCTGGACAGTCATACAATGCTTTGGTGAAAATTGCCACAAGCGGCTTGTGGTCTGTCTCGATCTGGAATGTTTTCCCGTATACATATTGGTCAAAGCGCTCACATGCATATGCCATCGCTAATGCCTCTTTTTCTATCTGGGCATATCTAATTTCTGTCTTGGTCATTGCTCTGGAGGCATAGGCTACTGGCAGCCAT
Source organism: Sipunculus nudus (assembly GCA_026874595.1). Classification (NCBI taxonomy): domain Eukaryota; kingdom Metazoa; phylum Annelida; class Sipuncula; order Golfingiida; family Sipunculidae; genus Sipunculus; species Sipunculus nudus. The sequence goes on along the minus strand of CM049318.1, from coordinate 43,411,114 downwards.
TTTTCATCATGTTTCTGTAGCAATACTGCACCCAGGCCTGCTTTTGACGCGTCGCTTGATATCAATGTCTCTTTGCTGGCATCGTAGTACTGTAACACTGGCGAGCTTTTGACAATGTTTTTGAGATCTGTCCAAGCTTTTACTTGATCATCCCCCCAGGTCCAGGTTATGTCTTTCTCTCTGAGCTTGTTTAGTGGTGCCGCCCTGGTGGAGAGATCCGGAACAAATTTAGCAAGAAAAGTCACCATGCCCATAAACTGCTGTATTTCTCGGAGGCAAGTGGGCCTTGGCATCTGGTTAATGGCCTTGACCTTTTCGGGGTCAGGCTGAAGGCCATCCTTTGTTAGCAGGTCTCCTATGAACACTATCTCTGGCAGCCTGAACTGACATTTATCTAGGCCTAAAGTCAAGCCTTTCTCGCGACATCTCTCTAGGACTTTCCACAGCGTGATGTCATGTTCAGCCTCTGTACTGCCGGAGATCACAATGTCATCCATGCTGGTATCGACATTTGGTATATCGTCGAATAATTCGTGTACGATTCGGTGAAACACTTCCGGTGCTGACCGAATTCCGAACGGAAGCCGTAAGAATCTGTACCGTCCGAATGGCGTCGCGACAGTGCACTGTTTTGATGACTGATCGTCTAGGCGTATCTGCCAAAAGCCATGTTTGGCATCCAGTTTTGTGAAGTATTTCTTGTTAGCAAACTTAGCCATAATTTCCTCTCGGCTGGGCATTTTGTAGTGTTCTCGTCTTATGGCTCTATTTAAATTCTTTGGGTCCATGCACAGTCTCAGACCTCCTGTTTTCTTTCTAACGACTACAAGTGCACTGACCCAGTCAGTTGGCTCTGTCACCTTTGTTATGACACCAGCGTCCTCCATCCGCTTAAGTTCGGTCTTGTCTTCGCTATGAAGGGCAAACGGTATTTTGCGACAAGCTTCTATGACTGGTTGACTATCTGGATCCATCTGAATTGTGCGTGTGCCAGGTAGGCATCCTAGACCCTTAAAAACATCAGGAAACCTGTTTATTGCTTGGGACCTCAAATCTACTTTGTCATCAAGACTGGCAGTATTGTCAGTTGCTGCACTGTGCTTAGGCCTACTATCTAAAGTGACTTCCCATGTACGTTTTATGAGACCAAGCCTCTCACAGTCCTGTACTCCTAGAATGGATTGAACACTAGCCGGAGCTATAACAAAGTCTGTGTGATAGGTTCTACCATTGTGCGTGACCTTGACATCACATTTGCCGGCCACTGGTATGTCACTACCTGCGTAAGCTGTTAGCCTCACATCGGCACACTGTAGCTTTGGCCTGTTACTCAAACAGTCATATGTAGATTTGCTCATTATGTTGACATTTGCACCTGTGTCAAGCTTAACATTCACAGTATCACCTTCAATAGTCATTGGTATAATCCATGATGCATTTACAGCATCTTTACTGTCCACTGAGTCAATAGTGAATCCATCCGATTCCTCAGAACAAGACGTATAATCTTGGTTTGGTTCTGCACTGACTGTGTGCACCTGAGACCTGCAACACATTTTAATGAAGTGGTTTTTCCCCTGACAACCCTTACAGGTTTTACCATAAGCTGGGCAGGCCCTTGGTCTATGTGTATAGCCACAGCTGTTACACTGAAAGTCTCTCTTACCCCCCATAGCCCCTAGGCCTAGCATCTCTATTGCTGGGGTAACGGGATTTCAAACTGGTGCTAATACTAGCACTGTTGACAGGCTTATTTGAGCTGTATTTCTGTTTACTGTACCCTTTCACTGCCTGGACAGTAACTGTCTCTGTATCCCTAAGCTCTCTGGCCTGTTTTGTGGCAGCCTCAGCCACCCTACATATCTGTATAACACGTTCAAGTGTGACGTCATTCTTTTCTCTAAAGAGTCTTTCTTTGAGGGGCTCACTATGGACACCACACATAATCCTTCATTTTATCATATTGTTCATGATTGGGGTAAATGGGCACTTTTTTGCTAGGTGTTGCACTTGGTTTATATATGAATCATTAGACTGACCTGCTTGTTGACGACAGTTGAAGAAACGTTGCACGTGGATCGCTGCCGAATCCCTGTCGGCACAATATGATTTGTATCTTTCTATTATTTTGTCTAGCTTCCACTCATCACCGGCATTATCCCAAGTGAAGGTATTGTACAGTTCGAACGCTTCTTTGCCCACAGACTTGAGAAACAGGGAGGCCTTGAACTTGTCATCACAGTCCAGTCCATGCCCATGCGTTTTTAATGCGAAATATATTTGCCATCCCTGGTAGAAAAGTTTCCAGTTCTCATTCAGGTTGCCTTCAAGGCTCAGTGGGTTGGGTGCTTCGATATGATCCATATTCTGACACCATGTGTTGATAGATGCAGGCCGATAAAGTCACAACACCAAGTCTAGCCACATGTGTTTTATCCAGCAAGATACAGGAAGTATATGTGCTGCCCCCTGGTGCCCTAACGGCTTACTATAAACAAGATGCTTTCTTTAAAAGGTTACCAAAATATTAACTATGTGATCATTACACCTGCATCAACCATTTCTGTATGAGGGTCATCAGTCATCAGTACATTAACCTATAATTTCTCAGGAATAGTGGGAGCTAGCATCCCCAAATTTTATGCAAAAATCTGTCACATATCAAATGTTGTTGGATTGAGCGTTTTGAGGTGCCACCTGCATTAACTTACATTTTAAAGGGAAAAAGTTATAAGAACCTTTGAAAGTCTTCTTATCTGAAATCATTCAACCAAATTGTTCAATATGTCACAGAAAAAGTTCCAGCTCTCTCAAGTTTGTTCAAATGGTTTGAGTTTGATGAATTTTGGCTGAGTTACAGGCATTTGAACTTAGTCATTTGGCCAAGTAAGCATACTAACATAACAATCTCAGAAAAGACAGGAGCTAGCATCAACAAGTTTTGTGCAAATGTTGGTCACTTGACTCATATTTGAAATTGCAATTTTTGTGATGCCACCGACATCGACCTGTTTTTTACGGACAAAAACCTCATAATTTTAGCCTCTTTCAGTCAAATTATGTTTTATGATGAAACTCTCAAGCTCAATTGTTTAATATTTAGCTCAGCTGACTATAAGTCATTAGAGCTATATAGTCATGGTCCTTTGTCTACCGGCCTGCCGGCCTGTCGTTAACAGGGCACATTTTGAAACAGTTGGTCCTACAATTCCAAAATTTTGCATACAGTAAAATGTCCCCCAAATCTCCTACCATACAAAAAATTGGGTCACTAGGACTTCATTCCTTTGAGATATTATGGAAAAACCTATTTTTTCCATGAAAAAGCCATTGTTCAACTTCAAGGCTGCCTAATATCAAAACCACTGATCTGTTTTTGATCATATTTAGTATGCATATTCTTCCACACATTTTCTATGAACCTACTTAAAATTTTTTAAGTAGAATTTTTTCAGGGATATAACTTTATTTAATCAATTTTCAGTTGTTTACCCAAAATTAGATCTGAATTTTGCAATTTATTTAAGTTATTAGCATAAATAAAAAATCAATACCTTAAATTATGTCCAACTTTGGCCATGGCGCATTTTTTCACTGTAAGCACTGTTGATTTAATTTTCACAGTATGTATACATAAGTATTTAAGCTTTTGAAATCTGAAATTTTAAAGGAATTGATTGAAAAGAGTAGCTTAAATTCATGTTTTTATACACCACGTCAAGTGTTGTTTACATCAAGCTCATCTAGTACAGCCTTCATCTGTGTTACTGGTATGTAACCCACTCCTGGCTGCTTGCCTTGGCTCAGCTTGGCCACTCCTGACAGGCTTCCCCTCTGCCCTGCAGCACCCCCCCCCCCCCCCTAGGATGGTGCATAAACTAGATATATGTTATAATTTATAGTATTTGATTCATTCTTATTCTAGGCCTTTGCTACATTTTAGATTTTTTATTGTACTTCCGGGGTTACAATAATTAAAGTGCACATTTAAATGTGTCCGGAAATTGGTGTATTGCTATGAAAGAGTGGACGTCATCAGATAATGAAATCCTCAATTCAGAAGAGTAAATACTTCACCAGGTGTGAAACTGAATATTAATTCCAGGGATAAATTAAAGCTGAGATAGTAATCAGCATAATGATATTGTTTGTCCCTCATCCAACCAACAGTGTGAAAACTTTATTTGAAAAGGGGTTTTTAGCTCAGCTGACTATAAGTCATCAAGTATAGTGGTGGGCCTTTGTCCGTCTGTCCGTAGATGTGGCACGTTTTAAACCATAAGACCTAGCAATCCTAAATTCGGCCTAATGTTAGATGTCCCCAAGATCTCCTATCAAGTCGAAAACTGGGTCTTTGCAAGTTCATTCCTTTGAGAAATTAAGGAAAAACCTATTTTTTAGTGAACCTGTGAGCTTATGCGATGGTGCTCCGTCGTGCGTCGTCTGTCATGCATCGTGCGTCGTCTGTATGTTTACCATAGCTATCTCAAAAACAGCAGGGGCTAGCATCACCAATTTTTTTGCAAATAATCAGTTATCAAAAAAACTATCTGATTTTGTTTATTTTTTTTTTTACTGCATTTTCTTAGATTTTATAGGGAAAAAGCTAAAACAATTTAAAAATTTTCTTTTCCGAAACTGTCAAGCCAACTTGTCCAATATTTCACAGAAATGATCCCTCGAACAATCTCTCTCAGGTTTGTTCGAATGATTCCGATTCGGAGATTTTTTGGCCGAGTTACAGGAGGTTGAACTATGTCATATGTGCAAAAAAGCATATTAAAATTTGAATCTCAGAAACGGCTGGAGCTATCATCACCAAATTTTATGCAAATGTTGGTCACATAGGTCATATCTGAAATTGAGGTATTGGTGGCGCCACCTGCATCGGCCTTTTTTTGTACAGGGTCATCAGTGCCCTTTTTTTTCACAGAAATGATCCTAGGGTAGTGCTTTCTGAAGTTTGTTCAAATGATCTCTTTTCAGTGACTTTTGGCTAAGTTATGGGAAGCTGTATTAAGTGATATGCCATATCAGCCCTTTTTAGCTCGGTGGCTACAAAGATCTTCTTCTCAAAAACCACTGGGCCAATTTCTTAAATCTCACACATTAATTATCCTCAGATGTTGATAATTCAAGTTTGTTCAAATAGTTTATGTTCAGTCCTCTTTGGCTGAGTTATGGGAAGCTGAACAGCTTGCTGTATCTTCTTTTACGCATTATAAACCTGCAAAACGTTTTTCGACTGATGCCACTGAAGCCAGTTTGTTAAATATTTTACAAGAATAATCCCTACAATAATTCTTACAATAATTGTCATTAATGGTTCCACATGAATGATTTTTGGCTGAATTATGGAGATTGAATTGAGTCATTTACCATATAAGTTAGCTGTGTGATGCTGTTACATCTAGCCTGGCACCAATTTATCAGCATCTATTACATCATGCCACTAGACATTTAGATTTTAGGTTATCTTTGGTTAATATTGACAAGAAACTTTTTTTTCAGCTTTTAAAAAATTTAGATTTATGATTTAAGTTATTCATCATACCAGGCAATGTTACAATCATGGGTATTCAGCATTCTGTGGCTATATAAAGACAACTGTACATGGATTATAAATTATTGGTATCCCTACTCAACTTAATTCAAGAATTTGCCAATGAGATATATCTGTATTTTAATTTTGCATTCAGTATGCATCTGTAATAATTTTACATATATTCCTGATTTCTTTTTTATAAGAAGTCAGCTGAAAAGTATTTTGTATTGGGAAAATTAATTTCAAAGTTATTTCAAGTAAGGACCACTTTTGTGTACAGATGGCAGCCCTTGGTTTTCATTGGCATATTGCCAGTGCCTTGATGTTGGCCATTAGCCAAGATGATGTCAGCTCTGGAAATAATTTTGGCACAGTGCCTGGATTGGAAGAAGTGCAGCCAGGTATAGGCCAAGAGTTCACTTAGTGCAGTAGCTGCATTCTTTTTATAGTTTTGGCAGACTGCTCACTGCATCAGATTTGGCACTAAAGTTCAGCCTGGATCTATTTATATCTTTGCAGACAGCCAACTGTGTCAGATTATGCAACAGGTAAAGAGTTCTCTCAGGGCAGCCAGTTCTCTCAGTCTAGCAAGGTGCAGGTCAAGAGTTCACTCAGTGCAGTAGCTTGAGGCAGCAATTTGTCACAGTTCACTCGTGGGCAACTGCCTTACTCACCTAAGCCTGGTCAGCCTAGTGCATCAAACTCTGGGAAGTTTGATGTATTGGCTTGATATTATGACCTGTCTGTGTCTTTGATGGCTTTCTCGCTCACAAGACAGGTGTCGCCACCTACAGTGACTTTTGCACAGTGTGGGTCTCTGCTTTTTCTTAGGAGGGGTTTGATATATCAGTCTTTGAAATTGGGCTTATGTATATATCTCTGATAGCTTCGTTGTATACAAGACTGGTGGTTCTAGCTACAATCATTTTTGTGATGTGTGCACCCATGCCAGAATTTCAGCAGTGATCTTAGTGTAATTGTTTCATATTCAAAATGTTTAGTGCTTGCATTTTTCATATACATGGAAATTAATGGACCAGCACTGAAGCATTGTACCTGGTGTATTTCCCAATGCACAGGTTGCATTAGGCCTGTAGGCCTTGTTTATTAAAAACCTATTTTCACACTTCAGGACTGCCTAATATCAAAACCACTCATCTGTTTAACCTCATATTTACGGTAAATATTATTCTATATAGTTCCTATGTACATGCCAGAAATTAGGTCTGTATTATTAGCGAACCTGTGAGCTTATGCGATGGTGTAACGTTGTGTGTCGTGCATTGTGTGTTGTCTGTAAGTTAACCATAGCTTTCTCAAAAACAGCAGGGGCTAGCATCACCAAATTTTTTGCAAATAATCAGTCATCCAAAAAACCATAAAGGATTTTGTTTATATTTGTTTTTAACTGCATTTTCTTAGATTTAAGAGGGAAAAAGCTAAAAAAGCTTTACAAATCTTTTCTCTGAAACTGTTCAGCCAAATTGTCCAATATTTCACAGAAATGATCCCTGGAACAATCTTTCTCAAGTTTGTTCGAATGGTTCCAGTTCGTAGATTTTTGGCCGAGTTATGGGAGGTTGAACTTTGTTAACTGTGCAAAAAAGCATATTAAAATTTATATCTCAGAAACAGCTGGAGCTATCATCACCAAATTTTATGCCAATGTTGGTCACATAGGTCATATCTGAAATTGAGATATTGGTGACGTCATCAGTGCCTGTATCACACTGCGGGCTACAAAAAACTTCTTCTCTGAAACCATATGGCCAAAATGTTTAATATCGCACAGAAATGATCCTAGGTTAGTGCTTTCTGAAGTTTGTTCAAATGGTCTCTTTTCAGTGACTTTTGGCTAAGTTATGGGAAGCTGAAGTTAGTCATATGCCATAACAGCCCATTTTAGCTCAGTGGCTACAAAGATCTTCTTCTCAAAAACCACTGGGCCAAATTCTTAAATCTCACACATTAATTATCCTCAGATGTTGATAATTCAAGTTTGTTCAAATGGTTTTGGTTCAGTGCTTTTTGGCCGAGTTACAGGAAGCTGAACTTAGCCAGTTTGCTGTAAGTTATAAACCTGCGTAACGTTTTTCGACTGATGCCACCGTAGCCAGTTTGTTAAATATTTTACAAGAATAATCCCTACAATAATTCTTATAATAATTTTCATTAATGGTTCCACATGAATGATTTTTGGCTGAATTATGGAGATTGAATTGAGTCATTGTTTTTGACTGGGTTCCGCCGCCGCGGCATTCGTTTCTGGAGAACTCTTCTGAGACTACTGGACAGATTTTTCTGACACTTATAAGTCAAAAACTAATGGACAGATTTCTTTCATATTATGCACATGTAGAGAGATTGGTTATGGGATGAGGTCCATTTACATTTGGGTCAGAACCTTTATCATGAGAGTGGCCTTGACCTTCAGTGTGTCCATATTTGGTGAAAATCACACACCTCTTATTATATCTCCAGTGTTGATAACCATATGGATTTCAAACGTGACTTATGTATGGCCCCCCATTAAAGTAAGAACCCTATGGGTTCTAGGTTCATGAGGTCAAAGGTCAAGGGCACTGGACTTGCATCTTAAAAGATACTGTGGATGCATTTTAAGCCAAACTTTTATCCCAGGTCTTCCATCTTGAATATATAGCTCACTTGTCAATAGTGGATGATCCATATCAATTTTGGGGTCACAAGGTCAAAGGTCAAGGCCACAGTAGCTATCTGTCAAAAAATTAGTTTCTGGATGATAATTCCTGCTTTTATTGATGTATTTATTTCAAACTTAACTTATATATGTCCCATTGAAAAAGCAAGACTCCAATTGATTTTTGGGTCATTAGGTCAAAGGTCAAGGTCACAGGAAACATCTTTAAAAAGATTTTGGATGCATTTTCAGCCAAACTACTCATCTCAGACCTTTCATCTTGCACATATAGTTCACCTGCCAATAGAGGAAGACCCCTATCAATTTTGAGGTCATAAGGTCAAAGGTGAAGGTCACAGGAGCCATCTATCCAAAAATTAGTTTCTGAATGATAATTCCTGCTTTTATTGATGTATGGATTTCAAACTTGATTTGTATATGACCAATTGGAAAAGCAAGACCCGAATTGATTCTTGGGTCATGAGGTCAAAGGTCAAGGTCACAGGACATCTTTAAAAAGATTTTGGATGCATTTTCAGCCAAACTACTCATCTCAGACCTTTCATCTTGCACATATAGTTCACCTGCCAAGAATGGAAGACCCCTATCAATTTTGAGGTCACAAGGTCAAAGGTGAAGGTCACAGGAGCCATCTGTCCAAAAATTAGTTTCTGGATGATAATTCCTGCTTTTATTGATGTATGGATTTCAAACTTGACTTGTATATGTCCCATTTGAAAAGCAAGACCCGTATTGATTTTGGGGTCCTGAAGTCAATGGTCAAGGTCACAGGACACATCTTTAAAAAGATGTGGATGTATTTTCAGCCAAAAATTTCATCTCAGATCTTTAATCTTGCACATATAGTTCACCTGCCAAGAGAGAAAGAACCCTATCAATTTTGAGGTCACAAGGTCAAGGTCAAGGCCACAGGAGCCATCTGTCCAAAAATTAGTTTCTGGATGATAATTCCAAACTTGACTTGTATATGTCCCATTGGAAAAGCAAGACCCGAATTGATTTTGGGGTCATGAGGTCAAAGGTCAAGGTCACAGGACACATCTTTAAAAAGATTTTGGATGCATTTTCAGCCAAACATTTCATCTCAGACATTTCATCTTGCACATACAGTTCCCCTGCCAATAGAGGAAGACACCTGTCAATTGTGAGGTCACAAGGTCAAAGGTGAAGGTCACAGGAGCCATCTGTCCAAAAATTAGTTCCTGAGATGACAATTCAAGCTTGGATTAATATATGGATTTCAAACCTGACTTATATATGGCCCATCAATAAATCTAGACCTCTATTGATTTATATATAAAAAAAGGATGATCAATATCAATTTTGGGGTCACAAGGTCAAAGGTCAAGGCTACAGGAGCCATCTGTCAAAAAATTAGTTTCAGGATAATAATTCCTGCTTTTATTGATTTATAGATTTCAAAATTGACATATATGTCCCATTGAAAAAGCAAGACCCCAATTTATTTTGGGGTCATGAATTCCAAGGTGAAGGTCACAGGACACATCTTTAAAAAAAAGGGGGGGATGCCGTACTATGTCTGGGGATACTCTGGCACATGCGGTGCCAAGAAATGTCTAGTTTTGGACTAATTTCACATCAATGTACACACTAGACACAGTAGGAATCTAGATTAACATAATCAACTGCATCTTTGTCTATCATTAATTTCCTTCATATGATCCCTAATGATTAGTAATGAATAATATGATTTTATTTTTTATCATTAAAATAGAACTGAAAATACCATAGGTGACTGCATGGTATTATTTGGAATACGTGACATTCTAGCCATCGATACAAGATTCTTATATCATCAGTAACTGCAAGTTAATTTTTACTGTTATTATAAACTAAGAAATTCTTTTTCTATTTTTTTTAATTTGTTATTAAAAACCAATAAAAATTTATTAATTAATTGTTTTTTGTTATGTTGTTGGTTAAAACTACAAGATGAGTTGGGTTGGACACCTGGATCAACTGTGACTGGCCATAAGCTGCCTTGCTATCCCAGTGTATGCCTCGCCTCAAGCATGCATAATTTGCTGAAAGATCAACAAGGTCAACATACAGGTGACTCAAGAGGGGCTGTAGAGAGCCAAGGGCTGACATGGTCTCATAAAAACATTAATAAAATCTACTACTTTTTGGCCAATTTCTTTCAGCTTTCTAAGCTAAAAAGCTGAAATCCTTATGTGTGCATGATATGAAAATTATATCAACAGTGCTCACAGGAAACAAACGTGCCATGGTAAAAGTTGGGCAAAATTTAAGGTACTAATTTTATATTTATACTTATAACTTATAAAATTTGAAAATTCAGAATTAATTTTAGGTATTCAATAGAATCTTGATTAAATAATGTTACATCCCTGACAATAAATCTCTAGCTTCAGCAATCCCCTTGTTAAGGGAGTAAATATATTTCTTGATTTTTTACAAAGTGCATTATTTTTTGGCTCATAACAAAACAGTTACGCAATACTGACATCATTTCTGGCATGTGCATAGAGAATGTATAGAAAAATAGGTATATTATATATGATTAAAGTCAGATCAGTGGTTTTGATTTTAGGCAGTCTTGAAGTGTAACAATGGGTTTTTAATGGAAAAATGAAGTTTTTCATTAATATCTCAAAGGTATTAAGTCCTAATGACCATATTCTTGCCATGGTAGGGGATTTTGGAGACATCTAATTGCATGCCAAATTTTAGGAACTGAGAGCTGAAGCTGGGGAGCGACTTTTTGCAAACTGCATAACACTAGCTTGATGTGAAGAATATGTTACATGGTGCTTGAAAACTTGAATAAAATCTACAGTTTTTGATGAACTGGTTTCAAATTTTTGGTGTTTACAAACGAAATGCTAACAAAAACATGCTGTGAAAATTAAATCCACAGTACTTACAGGAAAAAAACGTGCGATGGTCAAAGTTGGACAAAATTTAAGGTACCAATTTTTTAGTTTTGCTAATATTTTTAAAAAATTTAAAAGATTTTGATCTAATTTTGGGTATACAATTTAATTTTGATTAATTAAAGTTATATTACTGGGAAAAAAAGTCCATCGCTTTTACATGTTTTGTATTAAGTGATCAAATATCTTTCTGATTTTTAGCGAACCTGTGAGCTTATGCGATGGCGCAGCGTCGTCCGTCCATCGTCAGCCGTCCAGGGCTGGCTTTCCGCCATCCATGGCTGTAAGTCAGAAAATGTCAGAGCTAGCAGCTCCAAATTGCATGTAAGAATTAGTCACATGTGAAACTTGGTGCCCTGGAGCTTATTATTGGGTATCTGCATTAATTTAGATTCTATAGAGAAAAAGCTTTAAAACCTTTAAAAATCTTCTTCTCTGAAACTGTCCAGCCAAATTGTCCAATATTTCACAGAAATGAGCCCTGGAACAATCTCTCTCAAGTTTGTTCGAATGGTTTCAGTTCGGAGTTTTTTGGCCGAGTTACAGGAGGTTGAACTTGGTCATCTGTCAAACAAGTGACCCAGGGGTCATGACGCTCAGCTGACCAGGAAGACATTGACAAAAGTAATTTTATCATCTGAATGTCAAATTTGAATGAAATACTTTTTCCAAACTTGACCTTTTGTATAAAATCATCCAATATTCATTGGGGTACTATGGAGCTCTGTAGCATGAAGGATATGGGTAACAGACAGCTATTTTCAAGGTTTACAAGATGACTTTTCAGGGGTCTCCCAGCATGTCAAAAAATAAAATTCTAGGTCCAGTTATTATGATTTGTGCCCTGTTAACAGATGACGAAATGTTTATTCTGGGGGGTATTTCAAAGCCGCATAGGATGAAGAATATGGGTAACAGTGATGTAATTTCAGGTGCACAAGGAGACTTTTCAGGGGCCTCCCAGCATATCAAGAAAGGAGATTCTAGGTCAAGTCATTATAATTTGTGCTCTGATAACAGATGACCAAATCTTTATTCTCGGAGCCATAGCATGAAGGATATGGGTAACAGAGACCTTATTTCGGGTTTCCATGAAGACTTTTCAGGGGCCTCCCAGCATGTCAAGAAAGAAGATTCTAGGTCCAGTCATTATGATTTGTGCCCGGTTAATATATGACCAAATCTTTATTCTGGGGGGTACTTCAGAGCCCCATAGCTCACAGAATATGGGTAACAGGGACCTTATTTCGGGTTTCCATGTAGACCTTTTATGGGCTTCCCTGGAGGTGAGGACAGAAGATTCTAGGTCCAGCCATTATGATTTGTGCCCTGTTTACAGATGACCAAATGTTTAAAGATCACAAAAGTAGAGAAAAAAAATCGTTAAAAATAAAAAAAATATAGCTGGCGCCACCAATCTCCAGAAATTGATGAAACACTCCATGATCAATATCCATGCAAAGAATCATGGTGATTAATGCATTAGTTGTTCAGATACTTGAGCTTTTGTATTAAATTTTGCATTATTCTGGGGGGTACTTCAGAACCCCATAGGTCAAAGAATATAGGTCACAGTGACCTAATTTCAGGTTTACAAGGAGAATTTCCATAGACCTCCCAGGATGTCAAGTAAGAAGATTCCAGTTCCAGCGGTTACGATTTGTGCCCTGTTAACGGACAGACGCCCGGACGGCCGGACGGACGACGGACAAAAGGTGATCCTTATAGCTCAGATGACTTACAGTCAGCTGAGCTAAAAAAACACACTAGAACTAAAATCTCAGAAACGGCTAGAGCTATTATCACCAAATTTTGTACCAATGTTTGTCAAATATGTCATATCTGATTTTCAGGTATTTGTGGCGCCACCTACATTGATGTGTTTTTTACAAGCGAAAATGTATTTTTAAACTCTTCTAGCTTATACACTGATTTATGATGAAACTGTCAAGCTGATTGGTTTAAACTTTACAAGAATTATTCTATGGTAGGGTTCTGCCAGTTTTAGCATTGTAGTCAATTGAAAACAGATTTGACAACAATCTGAGTTTCAGCAGCCAAGTCAAGAGGTCACTCAGTACAAACAGGTGGGTTCCAGACATTACCATGGCAACTGACCTGGCTCTTGGGGGGTGTCTAGACAATGTGTCTAGATGTCTAGACACAGCGTCTAGACGTCTAGACACAATGTTTAGATGCAGAATTCCCAGATTATTGGAACTATATCTTTCAACTGTTTGCATTTTAAGCGAATCTGGTTTATCATCAAGTCTCATGTGAAACTGCACCTTCATTTTTGGTTGACCTCTGACCTTTCCTCGCTGCCCAGCGTCCATTTGTGCGTCTGTTTCCACACATAAACCCACATATCGCAGGAACCGTTTGACCGATCAGGCTAAAAATTTTGCACAAATGTAGCCCTTTAATAGCTTTATAACATACACTAAAAATGGTGTTGCTACCTACAACCATTTTTGCACAGCGTCCATCTGTTCATCTGCCTTGGAATAATATCACTTGTATCTCAGCAGTGCTTTGACTTATCCACCTGTAGTTTTGCAGGTTAATACATCCTGGACAGCTTTCTTGATTTTATGACAGGTGGCGCCACCTACATTCATGTTTACTCTGCAGACATCAAAGCTCATATCTCGTGAACCGTTTGACCGATTGGGCCAATATTTTGCATGTGTATAGATCTCGCATAGCTCTTCATCATAGGCAAAACTGGTGGCGCCACCTGCAACCATTTTTGCACAGCATTCATCTGTTCATCTACCTAGGGATAAAATAACTCGTATCTCAGCAGTGGTTTGACTTATCCACCTGAAATTTTGCAGGTTTATACATCCTGGACAGCTTTCTCGATTTTATGACAGGTTGCGCCACCTACATTCACGTTTACTCTGCAGACATCCAAGCTCAAATTCGGGAACGGTTTGACCGATTGGGCTAAAATTTTGCATGTGTATAGATCTCACATAGCTCTTCATCATAGGCAAAATTGGTGGCGCCACCTGCAACTGTTAATGCCCAGCACCTATCTGTTCATCTGCCCTTGGATAAAATCACTCGTATCTCAGCAGTGGTTTGACTTATCCAGCTGAAATTTTGCAGGTTTATACATCCTGGACAGGTTTCTTGATTTTATGACAGGTGGCGCCATCTGCAATTAGGTTTACTCTGCAGACATCCAAGCTCATATCTCGGGAATCGTTTGACCGATTGGGTCAAAATTTTGCATGTGTATAGATCTCGCATAGCTCTTCATCATAGGCAAAACTGGTGACGCCACCTGCAACCACTTATGCACAGCATCCATCTGTTCATCTGCCTTGGGATAAAATAACTCGTATCTCAGCAGTGGTTTGACTTATCCAACTTAAATTTTGCAGGTTTATACATCCTGGACAAATTTCTCGATTTTATGACAGGTTGCGCCACCTACATTCACGTTTACTCTGCAGACATCCAAGCTCAAATTCGGGAACGGTTTGACCGATTGGGCTAAAATTTTGCATGTGTATAGATCTCACATAGCTCTTCATCATAGGCAAAATTGGTGGCGCCACCTGCAACTGTTAATGCCCAGCACCTATCTGTTCATCTGCCCTTGGATAAAATCACTCGTATCTCAGCAGTGGTTTGACTTATCCAGCTGAAATTTTGCAGGTTTATACATCCTGGACAGGTTTCTTGATTTTATGACAGGTGGCGCCATCTGCAATTAGGTTTACTCTGCAGACATCCAAGCTCATATCTCGGGAATCGTTTGACCGATTGGGCCAAAATTTTGCATGTGTATAGATCTCGCATAGCTCTTCATCATAGGCAAAACTGGTGACGCCACCTGCAACCACTTATGCACAGCATCCATCTGTTCATCTGCCTTGGGATAAAATCACTCATATCTCAGCAGTGGTTTGACTTATCCAACTTAAATTTTGCAGGTTTATACATCCTGGACAATTTTCTTGATTTTATGACAGGTGGCACCACCTACATTCATGTTTACGCTGCAGACATCAATGCTAATATGCAACACACCTCACTCTATTCCCCTTGCCACTTAATCCATGCCTTACTTCACCCGTCCCACTCTGATTTCTGTGGATACACATAGTCGCTAGTCGACTACCCGTATTCTAGCTTTAAAATGTCCTAGTCTGAAAGTTTCAGGTCCGAAATGTCCATTTTGCTGAAATCATAATGACTAAGGTAGATATGCAGGACTTAAAAGGATCAATAAAAATTTTAAAAATAAACCTCAATCCATACTCCCAAACTTTGCACAGGTTTGCATTAGGCCTGTAGGCCTTGTTTACAAAATGCATTATGTTTGGGCCCATTACTTTTTTAGCTCGGCTGACTGAAAGTCATCTGAGCTTTAGCAATCACTCTTTGTCCGTCGTCCGTCTGTCCGTCCGTCTGTCTGTCTGTCTGTCCGTCTGTCTGTCTGTCCGTCCGTCCATTTCAGGCAGAAATCGTAACCGCGGGACCTGGAATCTTCTAACTTTACATCCAAATAGGTTCATGAAAAATCTCCTTTGAAACCTGGAATTAGGTCTCCGTTACCCATATTCTTCAAGCTATGGGGTTCTGAAGTACCCCCCCCCCCCCCCCCAGAATAATGAAAAATTTGATACAAAAGCTCAGGTATCTGAACATCTAACGCATTGATCACCATGATTCTGTGCACAAATATTGATCATGGAGTGTTTCATCAGTTTCTGCAGACGTGTGGCGTCACCTGTATTTTTTCGATTTTTTTTCCTCTATTTTCGAGACCTTAAAAGATGTCTTCATCTGTTAACAAGGCACAAATTGTAACTGCTGGACCTGGAATCTTCTTACTATACATCGAGAGAGGTCCTTGAAAAGTCTCCATGGAAACCTGGAATTAGTTCTCTGTTACCCATATTCTTCATGCTATGGGGCTCCGTTGTACCCCCCATAATAATGAAAAATTTGATACAAAAGCTCAAGTGTCTGAACAACTTGTGCATGGATCACCATGATTCTTTGCATGGATATTGATCATGGAGAGTTTCATCAGATTCTGCAGACTGGTGGGGTCATTTGTATTTTTTTAATTTTTTACAGTTTTTTTCTCTATTTTTGAGACTTTTAAAGATGCGGTCATCTGTTAACAGGGCACAAATCGTAAACGCTTGATCTGGAATCTTCAAACATTACATGCTGAGAGGCCCATAAAAAGTCTCCATGGAAACCGGGAATTAGGTCTCTGTTACCCATATTCTTCAAGCTATGGGGCTCTGAAGTACCCCCCCCCCCCCTCGAGAAAAATGATAAATTTGACACAAAAGCTCAAGTATCTGAACAACTTATGCATTGATCACCATGATTCTTTGCATGGATATTTGTCATGGAATGTTTCATCAGTTTCTGCAGTCTGATGGTGCCACCTGTATTTTTTAAAATTTTTTACTATTTTTTTCCCTCTATATTCAAGACCTTTTAAATGCGGTCATCTGTTAACAGGGCACAAATCGTAACAGCTGGACCTGGAATCTTCTTACTTTACATCCTGAAATGTCCTTGAAAAGTCTCCATGGAAACCGGGAATTAGGTCTCTGTTACCCATATTCTTCAAGCTATGGGGTTCTGAAGAACCCCCCAGAATAATGAAAAATTTAATACAAAAGCTCAAGTGTCTGAACAACTAATCCATTGATCACCATGATTCTTTACATGGATATTGATCATGGACTGTTTCATCAGTTTCTGCAGACTGGTGGCGCCACCTGTATTTTTTTTATATTTTACAATTTTTTTCTCTATTTTTGAGACCTTTAAAGATGCAGTCATCTGTTAACAGGGCACAAATCATAACTGCTTGATCTGAAATTTTCTAACTTTACATCCAGAGAGGTCCATGAAAAGTCTCCATGGAAACCTGAAATTAGGTCTCTGTTACCCATATTCTTTAAGCTATGGGGCTCCGAAGTACCCCCCCCCCCCAGGATAATAAAAAATTTGATACAAAAGCTCAAGTATGTTAACAACTAATGCATTGATCACCATGATTCTTTGCATGGGTATTTGCAATGGAAGGTTTCATTAGTTTCTGCAGACTGATGGAGTCACCTGTATTTTTTTGTATTTTTACTATTTTTTTCTCTTTTTTTTGAGCCAAAGCAAGGCACAAATCATAACCATTGGACCTGGAATCTTCTTACTTTAAATCCAGGGAGGTCCATGAGAAGTCTCCTTGGAAACGTGAAATTAGGTCTCTGTTACCCATATTTTTTAGCTATGGTGCTGCTAAGCACCCCTCAGAATGATTGAAAATTTGATACCAAAGTAGGGCACAAATCATAACCATTTGGCCCAGAAACTTCTTACTTGACATCCTGAGATTTCCTCAAAAGTTCCCCTCAGAACCTGAAATTTGGTGACTGTGACCTATATTCCCAGAGTTTTGGGGTATGTTTTAGCACCCCAGAAATAATGCAAAATACACAAAAATCGCCAGATTACTCAGGAAAGGCTGGACATTATCTTAATTAGTTGCCTGTGCAAGGACATATTGTCAACATGTCAGTTGGCTGAGCGTCATGACCCATGGGTCACTTGTTAAATTATATGATACAGACATAGTTTCTGGCATGTACATAGGAACTATATAGAGGAATATTTATGGTAAATATGAGGAAAAACAGATGAGTGGTTTTGATATTAGGCAGTCCTGAAGTGTGAAAATAGGATTATAATAAAAAATTGAGGTTTTCCTTAATTTCTCAAAGTAACGGAGTCGCAAAGAACCAGTTTTCGGCTTGGTAGGAGATCTTGGAGACATCTAACATTATGCCGAATTTTGGATTCCTAGGTCTTACAGTTTCAAAACGTGCCACATCTACGGACGGACGGACGAACAGACAGACGGACGACGGACAATGGACCACGACTATAGCTCAGATGACTTATAGTCAGCTAAGCTAAAAATTTAATTTTTAAATTTGCAAAGCAATAAATATATGAAAATAACACTCCAGATTTCAAAATTTTCAATTGCACTGTTATTCAATGAATTGTTTCATATTTTATCAAATTATGCATACTTATGGGTTAAATTATATTTTGTTAAATTATTTAAAAGGAAATAATTTCTTAAAAATGCTACATCAGAAAAACGTGGCATCTCTTGGATTACTTCTTGAATTAATATGTTAAGAAAAGTTGTGCACATTGTATCAAAAGTAGTTTTACTTTTAAAGAAATACAGTTGACAAAATCAAACCATGTATTGCAATATAATTGCTGATGGGGGGGGGGGGGGGGCCACGAGAATATATGTATGTTTATTTCAGCAGAGATGTTCTGCCAGTGCTAAATAAGGTTACCTAGGCAAGGCTTTATTGAGCAGAGTGGGGTCTTGGATACACAAAATGCAAATACATTAGAGCATCTGAAAAAAGTCAATAATTAGAATAATTTGTAAGCTTATACTTTCAAATTTCAGAATTCAACAGATTAAATCCACATGTATTCCAGCTGTAAAATAATTAAAAATACTTATGAGAAAATAACGTGCCATGGTTAAATTTAGGCACCTATTTTATATTTTTGCTAATATTTTAAAAATTTTAAAGATTTGGATTTACAATTAAATTAATTAAAGATGTATTACTAAAAAAAAGTCCGTAGCTTTAACATCAATTTGTGTTAAGTGACCAAATATTTTTTCCAGAACTTTTACAAACTGCAATATGTTTGGGCCCATTACTTTTTAGCTCAGCTGACTATAAGTCGTCTGAGCTATAGTCGTGGCCCATTGTCCGTCATCAGTCCGTCTGTCCGTCCGTCCGTCCGTAGATGTGGCACGTTTTGAAACCGTAAGACTTAGGAATCCCAAAATTTGGCATAATGTTAGATGTCCCCAAGATCTCCTACCAAGCTGAAAACTGGGTCTTTGTGACTTCGTTCCTTTGAGAAATTAAGGAAAAACCTCGATTTTTTATTAAAAACATATTTTCACACTTCAGGACTGCCTAATATCAAAACCACTCATCTGTTTTTCCTCACGTTTACCATAAATAATCCTCTATATAGTTCCTATGTACATGCCGGAAATTAGGTCTGTATTATATAATTTGAAAAAGTTATGGGCTCAAACATAATGCATTTTGTAAATAATCATGGAAATGTTTACAAATAAACTTAAAATAAAAAAATGAGAATCGAATACAAACTTAGAAATTTTCATGACAAATAAACATGTACGGACTTTTTTTCGCAATGCCTGCAGATATTGGCCTGATTTTTGGTGTTCGGCAGATAATGACCAGTTACAGATCGAATTTGCCTTTCGTCCCAGTTGACCTACTTTTGTACGTTTTATGGCTTCTTAACTTAGAAAATTTCATGAAAAATATGAATTTTCATGACAAATACACATGTACTGACTTTTTTTCGCAATGCCTGCAGATATTGGCCTGATTTTTTGTGTGTTGGCAGATATTGTCCAGTTACAGATCTAGTTCGCGTTTCGTCCCAGTTGACCTACTTTTGACCATTTGACTGCTCCTGAACCTAGAAAGTTTCATGAAAAATAGAAATTTTCATAACAAATGCATATGTACCGACTTTTTTCCTCAGTGCATGCAGATACCACCCTGATTTTTAGCACAGCTGACTGTTAGTCATCTGAGCTATAGTCGTGGTCCATTGTCCGTCGTCCGTCCGTCCGTCCGTCCGTAGATGTGGCACGTTTTGAAACCGTAAGACCTAGGAATCCAAAATTCGGCAGAATGTTAGATGTCCCCAAGATCTCCTACAAGGCGAAAACTGGGTCTTTGCGACTTCGTTCCTTTGAGAAATTAAGGAAAAACCTCAAGTTTTTATTAAAAACTATTTTCACACTTCAGGGCGGCCTCATATCAAAATTACTCATAGGTTTTTCCTCATATTTACCATAAATATTCCTCTATATATTTCCTATGTACATGCCAGAAATTATGTCTGTATTATTAGCGAACCTGTGAGCTTATGCGATGGTGTGGCGTCGTCCGTTGTCTGTACATTAACCCATACCATCTTGAAAACGGCAAGAGTTAGCATCAAGAAATTTTCTGCAAAAAACTAGTCATCTAAAAAACTCTATTCGGATTTTGCTTATTTTTTGGCTAACTGCATTTTCTCAGATTTTATAGAGAAAAAGCTGAAAAGGCTTTAAAAATCTTCTTCTCCGAAACTGTTTAGCCAAATTGTCCAATATTTCACAGAAATGATCCCTGGAACAATCTCTCTCAAGTTTGTTTGAATGGTTTAAGTTTGGTGATTTTTTGCCGAGTTACAGCTAGTTGAACTTAGTCATCTGTACAAAAAAGCATACTAAAATGACAATCTAAGAAACGGCTGGAGCTGTCATCAAAAAATTTTATGCCAATGTTGGTCACATGAGTAATGTCTGAAATTCAGGTGTTGGTGGCGCCACCTGCATCGGACTTTTTTGAATGGGGTCATCAGTGCCGGTATCATACTGACAGCTACAAAAAACTTCTTCTCTGAAACCATATGGCCAAATTGTTTAATATCGCACAGAAATGATCCTAGGGTAGTGCTTTCTGAAGTTTGTTCAAATGGTCTCAGTTCAGTGACTTTTGGCTGAGTTATGGGAAGCTGAATGTAGTCATATGCCATAACAGCCCATTTTAGCTCAGTGGCTACAAAGATCTTCTCAAAAACCACTGGGCCAAATTCGTTAATCTCACACATTAATTATCCTTAGATGTTGATTATTCAGTTTTGTTCAAATGGTTTTGGTTCAGTGATTATTGCTGAGTTATTGGAAGCTTAACTTAGCCATTTTGCTTTATTTTCCCATATGAGTTATAAACCTGCAAAACGTTTTTTGGCTGACGCCACTGAGGTCAATTTGTTTAATATTTTACAAGAATAATCCCCTGAATAATTCTTATAATAATTGTCTTTTATGGTTCCAAAGAATGAATTTTGGCTGAATAATAAAGATTGAATTGAGTCATTTTACCATATATGTTAGCTGTGTGAAGCAGATACATCTAGCCTGGAACCAGTTTATCAGCATCCATTACATCATGCCTCCAGACATTTAGATTTCAGGTTATCTATGGTTAATATTGACAAGAATGTTTTTTAAACACTTTTAAAAAATGTAGATTTATGATTTTAAATTTCCTCATGCCAAATAATGTTTACAATCGCAGGTATGCGTTAACCCATACTATTTCAAAAACAGCTGGAGCTAGCAAGCATCATGAAATTGAATGCAAAAAATTAGCCATCTGAAAAAAAATCTGCATTTTCATAGATTTTATAGAGAAAAAGCTAAAAAAACTTTAAAAATCTTCTCCTCTGAAACGGTCAAGCCAATTTTTTCAATATTTCACAGAAATAATCTTTTATACCATCTCTCTCAAGTTTGTTCAAATGGTTCAAGTTCTGTGAATTTTGGCCAAATTACAGGAAGTTGAACCTAGTTATCTGTCCAAAAAAGCATACTAAAATGACAATCTCAGAAATGGCCAGAGCTATCATCACCAAATTTTATGCCAGTGATGGTCACATGAGTCATATATGAAATTCAGGTATTGGTGGTGCCACCTGCATTGACCTTTTTTGTACAGGGGTCATTGGTCATCTGTATATCAACCCATAATTTCTTAGGACTTGCAGGAGCTACCATCCCCAGATTTTATGCAATTATCTGTCACATATCAAATGTTGTGGGATTCAGCTTATATTTTTTGCTATCTGCATTTACCTAGATTTTATAGGGGGAAAGCTGAAAAACCTTTAAAAGTCTTCTTGTAAATGGTCCAGCCAAATTGTTCAATATTTTACAGAAATGATCCCAGAGGCAAGCACTCTCAAGTTTGTTCAAATAGTTTGCACTTGATGAATTTTAGTGGAGTTAAATGAATTTGAACGGTCATTGGGCCAAGTAAGCATACTGACATAGTTATCTCAGAAATGACAGAAGCTAGCATTACCAAGTATTGTGCAAATGTTGGTCACATGACTCATATTTGAAGTATCAGATTTTGATGTGCCACCTACATTGACCTGTTTTTTATGGGCAAAAACCTCATAATTTTAGCCTCTTTCAGCTTAAAATGTTTATGATGAAACTGTCAAGTTGAATCGTTCAATTTTTCAAAAGAATTATCATAGGACATGGTTCTTTCAATAATATCAGAAAAACTTAAGTTGGTCTTATGGCCATTATTATGTCTAACTGCAAAACTGTTCTTCTACATAATTATTGTTTCAATTATAACTTCTGTTACATGGCATAAAAATTATTCTTAGGTGGCCTTTGTTCAAGATTACTTGAATGATTTTTGGCAGAATTATTGGACCTTTAACAATGAAAGAACTGAATCTTTTATTTTTCTAGATATTTTGATAAAAAGTTAATGAATATTTAAGCTTGAAAAAAAGCATTTTAGCCAAATTCTTTCAGTATGTGTAAACAGATTTGCCAACAGGCCAAGACTGTGTCTGTATATTTACATAGGTTAAGAAACTGCCAACTGTTTCAGATTTGGCAATAGATCAAGAGTTCATTCAGTGCAGCCAGATATAGGTCAAGAGTTCAGTCAGTGCAGCCAAGCACAAGGCATGCGATCCCCTCATGGGTGACATGTGAACACCTCATGGGCACCATGTGATCACCTCATGGGTGTCATGCCCCTCAATCATAGATTGTGGAGCCAATCTATTTATAGCTTTGGCAGACTGCCAACTGTATCAGATTAGGCAACAGGTCAAGAGTTCACTCAGTGCAGCCACGTACAGGTCAAAAGTTCACCCAGTCTAACCAGGTGCAGGTCATGAGTTCACTCAGTGCAGTAGCCTGAGCGTGGTCAGTCCCATGCATCAGACTTTAGGTAGGTTTGATGTATTGGCCCAAATTTTTGACCTGTCCATGTGTCTTTGGTGGGTTTCTCATCACAAGACAGGTGTCACCACCTACAATGACATTTGCACCGTGTCCGACTTTTGTGCCTGCTTATTTCTATAGAGGAATTTGATATATCATCCTGAAATTGGGCATATTTATACCTATTGTATTTTAATTATTGTTACAACGGGGAATTAGGGGAGTTCTTCCCTGGCCATAACACAGTCACACGGCGCGTCAGGTGAATAACTGAGACAGTCCAAGTTGGATATTGTGCTGTTTTATTTCCAGTTGTCTTGGGTTACATGTTGATGATGGCGTGGGTCTGTCTGCCAGTTCCCAGCCCAATACAGGTTTTTGTATCAGTATTACTACGTCACAAACCTTTACATCATCTTACACTTTTTCTATTGGATATTGGATGTGTGTCATTATGACATACCTGAATGTTTAGATAACCATATATGGCTTCGGCTTTCGCCTACGCACAAACTTTTTCCTTGTTTTACCTAAAACTCATGTAATATCATTATATTCCTGTCACTGATAAATTCAGGATACCTATTTGTTTCCTAATCGATTCTATGTGACCCAGCTACTTACTGACTCACTTTTGGTACTGTTTTCCTGTCCTAAATTACTGCCTTATGCGTTGGCCGGTATTCACCGTACCTTTGACTTTTATATCATTTTACACTGTCATCCAGATCTAAACCTGGCTTCTGCTGATGCCTATAATAACAGAATCTATTTTGGCTTACTTGATTTAGTTTACGTTCACATGGCTATAACAATTATACCAGTCTATAGTAATCACTGGTTGTCTGCATTCAGAATTTATGTCTATTAAAATACTCATTTATCAGCTTCTTTTCTAAACCTATATGCTAACCGACATATGGAGATCGGAATCCAAACACCTGTCTTACAATGGTAGACAATGCGTTGGTACACCAATTTAGGCTATTATCATTTCTCTCTGTCGCTCTATCTGTCTTTCCATCTGCTGAACTGGTAACTGATCTTATGTGTACCAAAATATTGCGTTAAAATTAGTAATTATTTATAATAGATATTAACACCTCTTACCACATAACATTATCGTATACTTGTCGTATACAAGACTGGTGGTGCCACCTAAAATAATTTTTTTGCACATTGTGTGTCCCTGCTTATTTCTCAGGAGGGGTTTGATATATCAGTCTGAACTTGGGTATATGTATATATCTCTAATAGCTTTGTTGTATACAAGACTGGTGGTGCCAGCTACAATCATTTTAGCTCAGCTGACTGTAAGTCAACTGAGGTATAGGAATGGCGCTTTGTCCGTCGTCCACCTGGACGTCCGGCCGTCCCTTAGCGGGGCACAAATCATAACAGCCGGTCCTAGAAACTTCTAAGTGGATATCCAGGGAGGTCAATCAAAAATTTCCTTGGAAACCTGAAATTAGGTCACTGTGACCTTTTTCCTTCTAGCTATGGGACTTGAAAGTACCCCCCAGAATAGTAAAAAATTTTATATACAAAACCTCCAGTATCTTCATAATTAATGCATGGTTTGTCATGAATCTTGCCTTGAATATTGACCATGACTAGTTTTGTCAGTTCCTGAAACGTGGTGGTTTTCCTATTTTAACAAATATTTTTCTATTTTTTTACTAAAAAATGACAACAATCATGTCAGTTTCTCAGCTGTCATTACATCTGGTGTCCAAAAACCTGGTGTGTTTATTGATCACAAGTGGATGCCCTATACTAATCACCCTGTCTGTCAGTCTGTCTTTTTTTATGTTTGTCTGTCTGTCAATCCGTCCATCCACAAAAATTAGTTTCCAGATGATAACTCCAGTTAAGTTTGATATATTGGTTTCAAACTTAACTTATAAATGGCCCACCACTAAAGTAAGATTTTGGGTCAAAGGTCAAGGTCACAGGACTTATTTCTTTAAAAGGAATGTGTATGCATTTGAAGCCAAACTTTTCATCGCAAACCTTCCATCTTCAAGATATTGCTAACCTGCCACTAGGGGAAGATTCTGTTCGATTTTTGGTTCATAGGTCAAAGGTCACGGTCAGAGGGCCCATCCATTCATAAATTAGTTTATGGATGATAATTCTGCTTTGGATAGACAGACTGGCTTCAAACTTCATTTAATAATGACCAACCACATATGTAAATTCATTTTGATTTTCAGGGTCCAGAGATCTAAGTTGAAGGTCACAGAAGCCACATCTTTAAAAAGATTATGGATGCACTGTGATTTTTGGCCAAGTTACAAGAAGTTAAACTTAGTCATCTGTCCAAAAAAGCATACTAAAATTACAATCTCAGAAACTGCTGGAGCTATCATCACCAAATTTTATGGGAATGTTTGTCACATGAGTCATATCTGAAATTGAGGTATTGGTGGCGCCACCTGCATCAGCCATTTTTGTACGGGGTCATCATTGCCCTTTTCATACTGAGGGCTACAAAAAACTTCTTCTCTGAAATCATATGGCCAAATTGTTTAATATTGCACAGAAATGATCTTAGGGTAGTGCTTTCTGCATTTTGTTCAAATGGTCTCAGTTCAGTGACTTTTGGCTGAGTTATGGGAAGCTGAATTTAGCCATATGCCATGACAGCCAATTTTAGCTCAGTGGGTAAAAAGATCTTCTTCTCAAAAACCACTAGGCCAAATTCTTAATTCTCACACATTGATTATCCTTAGATGTTGATAATTCAAGTTTGTTCAAATGGTTTTGGTTCAGTGATTTTTGGCCGAGTTATGTGAAGCTTAACTTAGACATTTTTCTGTATTTTCCTATAAGAGTTATAAACATGCAAAACATTTTTGAAGGACACAACTGAGGCTAATTTGTTTAATATTTTACAATGACTTGAGCTAGCATCATGAAATTTAATGTAAAAAATTAGCCATCTGAAAAACTCTGCATTTTCTTAGATTTTATTGAGAAAAAGCTAAAAAATTGTTTAAAATCTTCTCCTACAAAACTGTCAAGCCAAATCGTTCAATATTTCACAGAAATAATCTCTTATACCAACTCTCTCAAGTTTGTTCAAATGGTTAAATTTGGGTGAATTTTGGCCGAGTTACAGGAAGTTGAACTTAGTCATCTGTCTAAAAAAGCATACTAAAATGACAATCTCAGAAACGGCTGGAGCTTTCATCACCAAATTTTATGCCAGTGTTGGTCACATGAGTCATATATGAAATTCAGGTATTGGTGGCGCCACCTGCCTTGACCTTATTTTGATCTGGGGTCATTGGTCATCTGTATATATTAACCCATAATTTCTCAGGAATAGCAGGAGCTACCATCCCCAGATTTTATGCAATAATCTCTCACATATCAAATGTTGTGGGATTCAGCTTATTTTTTTGTTATCTGCATTTACTTAAATTTTATAGGGAAAAGGCTGAAAAACCTTTAAAGGTCTTCTACTTGTAAACAGTCAAGCCAAAATGTTCAATATTTTACAGAAATGATCCCAGAGGCAAGCCTTCTCAAGTTTGTTCAAATGGTTTGCATTTGAAGAATTTTAGCGGAATTACACAAATTTGAACTTAGTTATTTGGCCAAGTAAGCATACTGACATAGTAATCTCAGAAATGACAGAACCTAGCATTACCAAGTATTGTGCAAATGTTGGTCACATGACTCATATTTGAAGTTGCAGATTTCGTGTTGCCACCTACATTGACCTGGTTTTTATTTTTGCAAAAACCTCATAATTTTAACCTCTTTCAGGTGATAATGTTTATGATGAAACTGTCAAGTCGAATCGTTCAGTTTTTCAAAAGAATTATCCTAGGACATGGTTCTTTCAACCATATAGGAATAGATTGAGTTTGTTGATTTTTGTTGAGTCGTGAAAAGCTTAAGTTGGTCTTATGGCCATTATTATGTCTATTTCAAACTGAGGACTGCAATAGTTTTCTTCTACAAAATTGATGTTTCAATTATAACTTCTGTGACATTGCACAAAAATTATTCATAGGTGGCCTTTGTTCAAGTTTACTTGAATGACTTTTGGCAGAATTATTGGACCTTTAGCAATGAAAGAACTGCATCTTTTATTATTATAGATATTTTTGGTAAAAAGTTTATGAATATGTCAACTTGAAAAAAAGCATTTTAGCCAAAGTCTTTCAGTATGTGTAAACAGATTTACCAACAGGCAAAGATTGTGTCTGTATCATTAAATAGGTTGAAAAACTGCCAACTGATTCAGATTTTGCAACAGATCAAGAGTTCATTCAGTGCAGCCAGATATAGGTCAAGAGTTCAGTCAGTGCAGCCAAGCACAAGGCGTGATCACTGCATGGGTGTCATGTGAACACCTCATGGCCAGCATGTGATCACCTTATGGGTAGCATGTGATCACCTCATGAGTATCATGTGATCACCTCATGGGTGTCATGCCCCTCAGGGCTGCATGTGGAGCCAATCTGTGAGCTTATGCAATGATGTGGCTACTATTTCAGATTTGGCAACAGGCCAAAGGTCAGTCTGGATCTATTTATAGCTTCCACAGACTGCCAAATGTATCAGATTAGGTAACAGGTCAAGAGTTCACTCAGTGCAGCTAGGTACAGGTCAAAAGTTCACTCAGTCTAGCTAGTTCACTCAGTGCAGTAGCTGCATTCTCTTTATAGCGTTGGCAGACTGCCCACTGTGTCAGATAATGCAACAGGTCAAGAATTCACTCAGTCTAGCCAGGTGCAGGTCGTGAGTTCACTTAGTGCATTAGCCTGAGCTAGCAATTTGTCACAGTTCACTTGGGGCAACTGCCTTTCTCACCTAAGCCTGGTCAGCCCCATGCATCAGACTCAAGGTAAGTCTGATGTATTGGCCTGATATATTTGCCTGTCTGTGATGGCTTTCTTGTTCACAAGACAGGTGTTGCCACCTACAATGACTTTTGCACAATGTATGTGCCTCCTTATTTCTACAGAGGAATTTGATATAATCAGCCTGAAATTGGGCATATTTATACATATCGAATAGCTTTGTCATATACAAGACTGGTGGTGCCACCTACAATAATTTTTGCACAGTGTTTCCCTGCTTAATTCTCAGGAGGGGTTTGATATATCAGTCTGAAATTGGGCATATGTATATATCTCTGATAGCTTTGTTGTATACAAAACTGGTGGTGCCAGCTACAATCATTTTTGTGTTGTGTGCACCCATACGAGAATTTCAGCAGTGATGTTTGTGTAATTGTTTCATATTCAAAATGTTTAGTATTTGCATTGTTCATATACATGAAAAGTAATGGTCCAGTATTGAAGAATTATACCTGGTGTATTTCCTAATGCACAGGTTTGCATTAGGCCTGTAGTCCTTGTTTAAAATATTAACAAAAATAAAAAATTGGTACCTTAAATTTTGCCCAACTTTGACCATGGCACTTTTTTTTCTGAAAGTACTGTGGATTTAATTTTCACAGCATGTTTTTGCTAGGATTTTGTCTGTTAACACCAAAAATATGAAACCAGTTGATCAAAAACTGTAGATTTTATTCAAGTTTTCAAGCACCATGTATTATATTGTTTACATCTTGCAAGAAATCAGCTCCCCAGC
Organism: Sipunculus nudus; assembly: GCA_026874595.1. Classification (NCBI taxonomy): domain Eukaryota; kingdom Metazoa; phylum Annelida; class Sipuncula; order Golfingiida; family Sipunculidae; genus Sipunculus; species Sipunculus nudus. The sequence continues at coordinate 43,382,468 of CM049318.1, read as the reverse complement.
TTCAGCTCTCAGTTCCTAAAATTTGGTATACAATTAGATGTTTCCAAAATCCCCTACCATGCCAATAATTTGGTCACTAGGACTTAATACCTTTGAGATATTAATGAAAACCTTCATTTTTCCATTAAAAACTCATTGTTACACTTCAAGTTGCCTAATATCAAAACCATGGATCTGACTGTAATCATATATAATATACATATTTTTCTATACATTTTCTATGCACATGCCAAAAATGATGTCAGTATTGCGCAGTTGTTTTAAGTTATGGGCCCAAACATAATGCACTTTGTAAAAAATCAAGAAATACATTTACTCCCTTAACAAGGGGATTGCTGAAGCTAGAGATTTTTTGTCAGGGATGTAACATTATTTAATCAAGATTCAATTGAATACCCAAGATTAGTTCTGAACTTTTCAAATTCTATAAGTTATTAGTATAAATATAAAATTAGTACCTAAAATTTTGCCCAACTCTGACCATGGCACGTTTGTTTCCTGTGAGCACTGTTGATATAATTTTCATATCATGCACAAATAAGGATTTCACCTTTGTAGTTTAAAAAGCTGACAGAAATTGGCCGAAAATTGTAGCTTTTATTAATGTTTTTATGATACCATGTCAGACCTTGGCTCTCTCCAGCCCCTCTTGAGTCACCTGTATGTTGACCTTGTTGAACTTTCAGCAAATTATGCATGCTTGAGGCGAAACATACACTGGGGCAGCCAGGCAGCTTATGGACAGCCACAGTTGATCCAGGTGTCCAACCCAACTCATCTAGTAGTTTTGACCAACAACATAACAATAAAGAATAAATTAATAAATTTTTATTGGTTTTTAATAACAAATTAAAGAGAAATAGAAAAGGAATTTGTAAGTGTATAATAACAGGAAATTAACTTGCAGTTACTGATGATATAAGAATCTTGTATTGATGGATAGAATGTCACATATTCCAAATAACACCAAGCAGTCACCTATGGTATTTTTCAAGTTCAATTTAAATGATACTTATGATATTTATTTAAATGTGTGAATTTGGTATATTCTGGATTCTCAACATCATTGTTTGGTGAAAACTGAATAAATACCAGACATTGTGCGAATACTTTGCAATTGTATTTAAATACGAATATGAATATGTACTCCATTATAAATTCTTTTGCATAAAGAATGGTAATTCAGGGAAAAATGAAAGTATATGAATACCAGTGAAAATACTTTCAAAATGTATTCATGAATGCATTCATGAATATATTCTTTAATATTATTTTAATAATCATTTCAGTTATATTTCATTTTAAAAAATCATATGATTCTCTTATTATTTTTAATAAAAATTATATTTGGGACAATATTTGTAATTTTTTTTAATAAATAGTTAAACTCTTATATTATATGTTCTGCTTATAAGTTATATTGCAAAGTCAAAACCTGTGTGACAATAGTTCTCCATTTGTTAATAAAATAAATGAAATCAATCCTCTTCCCTGTCTCCAAAGGTACTATCAAAATCATACATAAGCTAAACAACAACAACTCATAATACAGCTTATATTTATTACCACACAAAACCAGCATGTGCCTCATTTTAAATTCATATTTTTAGCTCAGCTGACTTTAAGTCATCTGAGCTATAGTCGTGGTCCTTTGTCCGTCGGCCGTCCGTCCGTCTGGCCGTCCGTAAACAGGGCACGTTTTAAAACCGTTGGACCTATGAATCCAAAATTCTGCATACTATTAGATGTCCCCAAAATCTCCTACCATACCGAAAATTGGGTCATTAGAACTTCTTTCCTCAGAGTTATTAAGGAAATACCTCCGTTTTCCATAAAAAAGCCATTGTTACACTTCAAAGCTGCCTAATATCAAAACCACTGATCTGTTTTTGATCATATTTAGTATTCATATTTTTCCATACATTTTCTGTGCACATACCAAAAATTAGGTTAGTATTGGGTATTATTTTGAAGTTATGGGCCCAAATATAATGCAGTTTTTTTTAAATCAGGAAATATATTTGCTCACTTAACATGAGAATTGCTGAAGCTGGAGACTTTTTTTCAGGAATATAACTTTATTTAATGAATATTCAATTGTTCACCCAAAATTAGATCTGAATTTTGCAAATTTTTCAAGTTATTTGCATAAATAAAAAATCAATACTTTAAATTTTGTCCAACTTTGGCAATGGCACATTTTTTCCCTGTAAGCACTGTTGATTTTATTTTCACAGCATATATACATAAGGATTTAATCTTTTAAAATCTGAAATTTCAAAGGAATTGTTTGAAAAGAGTAGCTTTTATTCAAGTTTTCATACACCATGTCAAGTGTTGTTTACATCTGGCCCACCTAGTAATACAGTCTTCACTTGCATTATGTAACCCACCCCAGGCAAATTGCCTTGGCTCAGCTTGGCCACTACTAGCAGGCTTCCCCTCTGCCCTGCACACCTTCTCCTCCCACAGCTGGTGCATAAACTAGATGAATGTTGTAATTTTCTGTATTTTATTTTATTCTTGGCTATGCTATATTTTATATTTTGTATTATACCACCAGGGTTACAATGATTAAAGTGCACATTTAATTGTGTCCACAAAGTGATGTATTGCTATGAAAGTGTGGATGTTCTTCAGAGTGCTCATTAAAGATTTTAATTTGTTTGACTTATAACTCATGGTTGTATCAGTTGTTACATGATACTGGCTAAATAATCAAAATTTATATTGCTGATCCTTTATTTCAGTTCATAAAATTAAACATTCCCAACTCCAGTTTGCTCCTGGTATAATATATTGGGTGTTTGATCCTTGGATTAATTTTAACACATGTATTAGTTTCATAGCTGAGAATACTTTTCCTTTTTTCATGATACCATTTAAACAAATATAAATATTCAAATTTTACCTGTTAGTGCTGTGGATTTAATTTTCACAGCATGTACACATTAGCATTTCATCTGTTAAAATCTGAAATTTGAAACTAATTGATAAAAAACTGTAGATTTTATTCAAGTTTCCAGGTACCAAGTCTTCATTTTTTACATCAGGTCAGTATAAATGCAGTGTACTGGGCAGTTACATAACACCTTCAGGTGTAACCTACTGCAACTGTGTCTGGGTCAGGCTGGGTCAGGCAGTAGTTACCAGAGAGCCTCTCTTTCTCTCGCTCTTTCTCTCTCTCTCTGGCAGTCCAGCTCTCTCTTTCTCTCTCTCTCTCTCTCTCTCTCTCACCCTTATTGCCTCCCTTCCTCCCTCCATCCCATTCTGTTGACAGGTACTATAAACTAGATGCATTAGCTATAAATGTTGATGCAATTTAGATATGTAAATCAACTAAAATATTCACAATCACATGTATGTTATACTGTAAATTTATAGTAACATTCGTAAACCTGGATAAAAATTATGTAATGAAAAAAAGGAATAAATGCAAATATTGTTAATTTTTTATTGGCTCAGTAGAATGGGGAAAAATGATTTGCTTTGTTTCTCCATCTTTCTGCCTGTTTTTAAATATTTAATGTTCATGAATATATTTTTTTTATAAGCACTGTTGAATTAAATTTCATATCCTGTATGTATATGAAAGGGTGTTGTAACTCTCACCATCCCCTTCTTCATCCCACTGGGGCTTTGCTCCTTGGCACTGTGAACAATAGTTCCATGGCTATAGCATAAAATTTAATAATTAAAGAAATTATCTACAGAGAGACAGAGGCGTTGTAACTCTGATCATAACACCCCCCCCCCCCCCCCCCCATCAAGTCATTGCACCTGTGGAGTGGGGCTGTTTTGTCAACTGTAAACATATCATAAAATTGATAAAAAAGGTTTACCAAATAAATTGGATCTCATCAGACAAATGTGTAAACTGTTGAACTGTCAAAAGCTTATCAAAAATGTAACCAATGGAAAGGTATGGTCAGATCTCAAATATTATTTGCAACATTTTCTTCAATCATATAAACCAACCATGGCCCAAATTACCTCTTCCTCTCAAACTTGATTTACATTTCATCATATTTTTAAGATTTTAACCTTCTAGGTGGTTCAGTACTGTTGACCATTTGTCCATAGGTACCTATGTACATACCAGAAATTATGTCAATATTGTGTAATATGTAGACGTGAGGGTCATTAAAATAATGTACCTTGTCAAGACCGATCTTGTCAAGATATCATGTCATACAGTCAAAAAATTCATAAATCCCCTCATCAGCATAGTTAATCATAACCTTGTATCTGTCAAATTGAAATCTTGCAATTTTCCATACACTATAGATCCTTCAACAAATAGCCTTATCATCATTATAACACTACTTAGTATACTGTCATTGCATTCATATTTGCTCAAATAAATTGTTTTTTCGACCCCTCCCAAATAAATAAAAAATAAACCACTATATTTTACTCCATATTATTCCATCAGTCACATAAGTTCATATATCATTTACTCACATATTACATTATATTCCTTTATAAAAGCCCAACATGACCATGATATTCTTAAGCTTTTTCTACTCAATATAGTATAACAATGGTGATACATTTATAGTCTAATCATGATCAGCTGAGCGCCGGGACCCATGGGTTCCTTGTTTATCATATATAACAGCTGAGCTCTATGACCCATAGGTCCCTTGTTTATGTGTGGGCAGAATGACAGTTACAGATCGAGTTCGCGTTTCATCCCGGTTGACCTACCTTTGATTGTTTTATGGCTCCTAAACATAGAAAATTTCATGAAAGACAGAAATTTTTATGGAAAATGCACATGTATGGACGTTTTTTCACAGTGCCTGCAGATACTGGCCTGATTTTTGGTGTGTTGCTTGATAATGACCCGTAACATATCGAGTTTGCATTTTGCCCTTGACCTACTTTTGACCATATGACACCTCCTGAACTTAAAATTTTTTTTCAAAATTTAACAAATGTTTCTAATTTGCCCTAGGCGGGGGCATTCGTGATGTTCCGACACATCTAGTTTAATTTGAAAAATAATTGGATAGGAAAAAATTAAGATCTAATTGAAACATATTCTTGCCTCAGGAGAATGGAACATAAAGTGATCAGCTCTGTCTGTCCATCATCTCTCAATTATCATTAAATATATATATTAATTATAACATTTTCCTCTAAGCACTGTTGAAATAACTTTCATATGCTTTATGTGTATGGATTTAAGCTATTAAAGTCTGAAATTTGAAAGCAACTTATGTATTCAGATGTGTAATATTGCAGATGAAAAACTTTAAAATATTAAAATATATTATCAGCTTTGTTTGTCTAACAGTCTGTTTGTCCTTTTTAAATATTATGTAATTGTGAATGAACTATTTAATCCTGTAAGTATTGTCGAATTAAGTTGAAATCCTATATGTATATACACTATATTAATACAGAGATGTTGTAACTCCCATCATTCCAGCCCTCACCCCCCCCCCCCCCCCCCCCACCACCACCACCACCACCACCACCAAGTCCTAGCATCTGGGGACTGGGGACATCAGTTATATTTCAACTGTATACATTTTATAAAATAAAAAATACATATATTTAATAATATATATTATGTAAAATAGATCCAATTGAGCAAATGTGTAAACTACTGAACTGTCAACAATTTATCAAAAAGCCAGCCAATGATCATGGTAATAATATACATCTTATGTTCACAAACTGCTCACATGCTTCAATTTTGACATTAGAGAATGCATGGTTTGGTCACAAAATATTATTTGCAACAATTTCTTACTCATCAATACAAACCAATCATGTCAACCAGCCATGGCATATATTACCTTTTCCTCTTAGACTTGATCTCCATTTGATATTATTTTCGATTTTTACCTTCAAAGTCAACTTCAGCTGAGCACAGTGACCCATATTTATAGCACCATGTCTTGAATGTTTACATCAAGTCATTGGTTAACAGTGTTCTAGGCTGTTACATAACACCTTCACTCCTTGCCTACTGCTTCTGTGAGTGTCTGGGTCAGGCTGGGTCAGGCAGTAATTACCAGAGAGCCTTTCTCCTCTGTCTCGTTCCCTTTCTCTCTTTCTCTGGCAGTCTAGCTCTCTTTCTCTCTCTCTTTCTCTCTCTCTCTCACCCCTATGCCTCCCTTCCTCCCTCCATCCCATTCTGTTGACAGGTACTATAAACCTGATTCATTAGATATATATGTTGATGTAATTAAGAAATGTAAATTAACTGATATATTCACATATATATGTTATACTCTAAACGTATAGTTACATTTTCCAACCTGGAAAAAAAATGATGTTATAAAAAAAGAAATTTATGTAAAAGTTGTTCATAATTTCCTGGCTCAGAAGAACGGGAATTAAAATGATTTGCTTTGTTTCTCTAGCTTTCTGCCTGTTTTAAATATTTAATAATTATTAATAAACCTTTTTTTCCTGTAAGCACTGATTAATTAAATTTCATATCCTGTACGTATAAGCAAAGGTATTGTAACTCCCACAATCCCCTTCCCCCACCCCACTAAGTCCTTGCTCCGTGGCACTGTGAACAATAGTTCTATTGCTATAGCATAAAATTTAATAATTTGAAGAAAATATATACAGAGAGACACATAGAGGCGTTGTAACTCCCAATATAACAACCCCCCCCCCCCCCCATCAAGTCCTTCCGTCTGTGGAGTGGGGACTTTATAGCAACTGTATACATATCATAAAATAGAAAAAAAAAAGTTTATTAAAAAAATTGGATCTCATTAGACAAATGTGTAAAATGTTGAACTGTCAACAGCCTGTCAGAAAGGTATCATATGGAAACACATGGTCAGATCTTAAAATATTATTTGCAACAATTTCTTCAATCATATCAACCAACCATGGCCTAGATTACTTCTTTCTCTCAGACTTTATCTATATTTCATTATATTTTAGATTTTGACCTTCCAGGTGTTTAAGTACTGTTGAATGCTCCGTCCCTCTCTCTCCATCTCCTTTTCTCTCTACATCCAACCCTCCAGTTTCCTTCTCCAAACTCCATCCCAATATCAGCCTCAGTAAACGAGAACAAGATGAATCAGATATATTCATATTTTTATATATTGTATAACTATTTGTTACCTATGTACATGCCAGAAATTATGTCAATATTGTGTAATATGTATAGACGTGGTGGGTATCAAGATAATGTACCTTGTCAAGACCTAAGAGATATCATGTCATACAGTCACAATTCATAAATCCCCTCTTCAGCATAGTTAATCATAACATTATATCTGTCAAATTGGAATCTTGCGGACTTCCATACATTATAGATCCTTCAACTAATAGCCTTATCATCATTCTACCACTGCTTAGTGTACGGTCATTGCATTCATATTTGCTCAAATATATCCCTATTTTCAACAGCTCACAAATAAATAAAAAAAATAAACCACTATATTTACTCCATATTAATCTATCAGTCAGGTTATTTCATACATCATTTTCTCACATATTGCATTATATTCCTTTATAATAGCCTGACATGTCCATGATGTTCATAAGGTTTGTCGACTAAATATAGTATCACAATGGTGATACATTTATAGTCCAATCATTATCAGCTGAGCGCCGTGACCCATGGGTCCCTTGTTTATAATATATAATACAGACCTAATTTGTTGCATGTACATAGGAACTATATAGAGGAATATTTATGGTAAATTTTGGAAAAGCATATGAGTGGTTTTGATCTTAGGCAGTCCTGAAGTTTAAAAAAGGTTTCTAATAAAAAAAATTGGGTATTTCCTTAATTTATCAAAGGAACGATGTCGCAAAGACCCTGTTTTCGGCTTGGTAGGAGATCTTGGGGACATCTAACATTATGCTGAATTTTGGATTCCTCGGGCTTACGGATTCAAAACGTGCCATATCTACGGACGGGCGGACGAGGAACAATGGACAACGACTATAGCTCAGATAACTTATAGTCAGCTGAGCTGAAAAAAGATAACAATGTTTCCATGGGGAGTGGCCCTGCAGCCCCTAAAGCTCCCCGCTTGAACATTTGGATCTATTCCCCACAAAATCTAAAATGTAGCAAACGCGAAGAATATGAATTAATTAAACATAGACAATTTTCAAATTCATCTGGTTCATGCACATCCCGGGCGGGGGGGGGGGGGGGGGGGGGGGGGCAGGTTAGAGGGGAAGTCTGAGTCAAGTCTGTGGCCAAGCTGAGCCAAGGCAAGCTGCCTGCAGTGGGTTACATAACACAGGTGTAGGCTGTACTAGGTAGGCTTGATGGGAACAACACTGACATGGTGTATGAAAACTTTTAAATTAAAAAAATATGTATATATATAGGTATTCATATTTCATTTAGGCTAATAAGTTAAAAATTTGTAAAATTCAGTTCTAACCTCGGGTAAACAATTGAATCTTACTTTAATATATTTATATCCCTGAAAAAATATCCACCTACAGCAATTCTGAAGTTAAGTGAGTAAATAAATTTCCTGAATTTTGGAAAAGTGCATTATAATTGTAGCCATGACTTCAACATATATTACGCAATTCTGGCCCAATTTCTGGTATGCGAAAGTAAATAAGAATATGCATACTAATTATGATCAAAGACAGATCAGTGTTTTTTTAATAGGCAGTCTTCAAGTGTAACCATGGGTTTTTAATGGAAAACGAGTTTTCACCTTGATGTCTCACAGGAATGAAGTCCTACCGACCAAATTTTCTGTATGGTAGGAGATTTTGGCCATATAAACTGTTTGTATTTTGTTTGATTTGTGGGTTCCATGGTTTCAAAACACGATCTGTTCACGGAAAGATGGATGGTTGAATGGACGACGGACCATGATTATAGCTCAGATGACTCGGATATACCATATATTAATAGTGACAAACACTTACTGGATTTTTTCATGTCCAAAGGGTAAGGGTAACCCATATCCTGGATATACCATATATTAATAATGACAAACACTTAATGGAGTACTTCATGCCCGAAGGGTTAGGGTAACCCGTATCCCGGATATAGCATATATTAATAGTGAGTAACACTTGCTCCGGATACGGGTTTAGCATATATTAATAGTTGCAAACAAAGGAGAATTTCATGTCAGATGGCTTAGGGTCACCCGTATCCAGGATATGCCATATATTAATAGTGATAAACACTTACTGGAGTAAACACATACTGGTGTATTTCATGCTCGAAGGGTAAGGGTAACTCGTATCCCGGATATAGCATATATTAATAGTGACAAACACTTACTGGATTTTTTCATGTCCGAAGGGTAAGGGTAACCCATATCCCGGATATACCATATATTAATAATGACAAACACTTTTTGGAGTACCTCATGCCCGAAGGGTTAGGGTAACCCGTATCCCGGATATAGCATATATTAATTGTGACAAACACTTACTGGAATATTTCATTCCCGAAGGGTAAGGCTAACCCGTATCCCGGATATATCATATATTATATGTGACAAACACTAATTGGAGTATTTCATGTACAAAGTGTCAGGGTAACTCGTATACCGGAAATAGCATATTACTAATAGTGACTAACACATACTGGAGTATTTCATGCTCTAAGGGTTAGGGTAACCCGTATCCCGGATATAGCATATATTATTAGTGACAAACACTTATTGGAGTATTTCATGCCCGGGGGGTTTCAAAAACTAACTGGAGTATTTCATGCCCGGAGGGTTAGGGTAACCCGTATCCAGATTATACAATATATTATTAGTGACAAACACTTATAGGAGTATTTCATGCCCTAAGGGTTAGGGTAACCCGTATCCCGGATATAGCATATATTAATAGTGACAAACACTTACTGGAGTTTGTCATGCCCGAAGGGTTTAAAACACTCCCTGGAGTATTTCATGCTCGAAGGGTTAGGGTAACCCGTATCCCGGATATAGCAAATACTAATAGTGACAAACACTGCAGTATTTCATGTCCGAAGGGTTAGGGGAACCCATATCCAGGATATACCATATATTATTACTGACAAACACTTACTGCAGTATTTAATGCCGAAAGGTTGGGGTCACCCGTATCCCGGATATAGCACATATTAATAGTGACAAACACTTACTGGAGTATTTCATGTCCGTAGGGTTAGGGGAACCCGTATCCCGGATATACCATATATTATTATTAGTGACAAACACTTACTGGAGTATTTCATGCCCGAAGGGTTAGGTTAACCCGTATCCCGGATATAGCATAAATTAATCGTGACAAACACTTTCTGGAGTATTTCAAGCTCGACGTGGCATATATCACTAGTGAGAAACACTGACTGGAGTATTTTATGCCCTAAGGATAAGGGTAACCCGTATCAAGGATATACTATATATACCAAATAAGGACATCTTGTAAAATGTCACCAGTGTCACGCGCTCACTCTAGTATTCAATGCCCGGAGGGGTAGGGACACCCATATCACGGACATTAAACGGAACCTGGGTCAAGCACTTTACAATTATCCGTGCAAATAAGGGTTAGGGTTACACATATCACGGATATATTAGGAGACCTGTGAAACGCACTTACTGGAGTATTCCATGCCCGAAGGATAAGGGTTACCCATATTATGGACAAAATGTATAATACCCGTGACAACTACTTGCCGTTTAAGCCTTGCCCTTAAAGTTTGGGTTACCCAAAACACGGACATCTCCACTCCCCCTAGCGGCACTAATGCGAAACTGCCTGCGAAAAGTCCCACCAGCTTTATTACAGGCCTCTACCGAAAACCGGCTGTTCCCCGCCTGTCTACGTCTACTCCACGTAGCGCTAGACGTGACACATTTTATGTAGCTAATAGCTGCTATTTGCGCGTGCGATTCACTGGGACCCTCTGGCAGCCCGCTCTGATATCCACTCCCCCTGGCGGCAGTCTGGACACTTTTAATGGTAGCAAATAGCTGCTGTTTGCGCGTTCGACTCATGGGGACCCCTCTAGCACCCCGCTCTCATATCCACTCCCCCTGGTGGCAGTCTTGACACATTTTATGGTAGCAAATAGCTGATATTTGCGCTTGCGACTCATGGGGGCCCCTATGTCAGGCCGCTCTCATACCCACTCCCCCTGGCGGCAGCTTTAGCACCTTCAAGGTAGCAAATAGCTGCTATTTGCGCGTGCGATTCATGGGGACCCCTCTGGCAGCCCGCTCTGATATCCACTCCCCCTGGCGGCCGCGGAAATCCGAAAAGTCCCATAAGCTTAACTACAGGCCTCTACCGAAAACCGGCAGTTCCCTGCCTATCATAGTATTCTAGCCTCCTTCCCGCAAGAAGCATATTTACCAGCATTACTTTTCCAATAATTCCCGCTTTCTGGTCGTAGTAAAAGCTGATCATCTGCGCGCACACACACACATATATATATAGTTCAGTCTTTATTTATACTAAGATAGAATAAAAAATATTGGGCACACAGGAAGGCAGATTTTTTCTGGCCGCTATTCTGAGCAATGATTACCCCAAGCTTAGTTATTGCCAGCAAGAAACTATATATGATGCGCTTTCGGTCCAACAAGGTCGCCTTCCTATCGGGATGTGTCGTGCGCGTTAACAGGGCTGCAGGACACAAGATGTAATCATTCAGAACTCTGGCATGGATAAGCTCTCAATCACAGCTGAAAAAGCAACTGTTGCATACAAACTCCTTTCCCACATGGGCAAAACATTCACATCTAACATTAATGTACAAAAGTCTGATTAGTATCGTGTGGTCACTTCTCCAATTTTATTCTTCGGTTTCAGACCATGTGTTTCTCTCTACTCGCTTTGATTAATCACTGTCTAACCCCTTTACCAAATGTGTACCATTTTTTCCACAACACTCATTTCTTCAATTCTAACACCCGATAATATATAATGTAGTTTCAGACTCAGCACTGTTCGAGTCTGCTTATATATCACGTCTCAGGGTTTTCAGAGTATGACATCCACAAGGTTCTGCGGCATATATGCATACGCCTGCCGCGTACTTCACATGTTGTAAGTCGAATAGTGCGGTCCGTTAAAAAGTTACGTTTCATGGGTTGCATGGTAAAATAACTTTAATATTGGTGATTTGGTCGATAGCCGTTCATTGTATATTTTGTATAAGTTGCTTATGAATTATATACCGAGGATCTGCACTATTAATTGTACAAGCTGGGATATTTTAATTTATCGTTAATTCAAATAGGCCCGGTAGGCCTACAGTGCCTATCAGAAATAGGCGCGGGTTTCCAGTATATACATGTACCACATTACGCAAAGGGTGCCCAGTAGGGCAATCATGTGCACATATTAACTCCCTGCCTGAATCAAATGAATAAATAATATTTGAATATGAAGTGAATAAAATAACATTTTATTCGATCGATATAGTTGATGGCTTTTGTACGGCTGAGTATGAGGCTTCCACCCAACGAATATGATCCATTTTCCAACTTCATTTTCACTATCACACCAAGGCATCATTTGACTGGTAATTTTTAATCCTTTGGAACTCCTTGTTCCCTATGTAAAACTACATTAACCAAAACGGACTCGCCCAATTTAACTTCAGCTAAATAATTAGGAAAAGTCATTTATCCTATACTTTTCCTTTACATCCTAGAGTCACACTGTGCCTGGCAAATATCTAAACTCCCTCACTGTGTTCATAATTTGTTTAATATCTGTTTTTTTTTCTGTCTTCATCACAAATGCACATTTCCACGATTTTCACTGTTTTGGTGTTTCACCTTTCATTTTCAGCTCAGATGACTTTAAGTCATTTTAGCTACGAGGTCTTTGTCGCTCGTCATTCCATCCGTAGACTAGTAAGTGGTAACACCGTTACTACTACTTAGGCCTATACGAGTAGGAGTGGGTATTACTTTACAAATTTGGGAAATCCTATACTCTCACCCCCTGAACTTATGTACCTCCATATAAATCCTTGGAAAAATATATTTTTCCAAATTTTCTTTCAAGTGAAACCCCCCTGTACCCCCCCCCCCCCCACTGAAGTTTGCATAAAATATTAAAAAAAAAATCCTTTTCCAGTTTTTTTTCATAGATTCTTCATCTCCTTTATGAATTGGGCTTAAAAACTGTTTGAAATTGTGCCAAATGTACTGACATGATCATATTAACTGGCATTGTATTATAACCATAGTTCATTGATATAATTAGTGTATGGCCTTAGCTTTGCCTCAAAATGTGACTAAATCATACAAAGAAGGAAATGACGCACATATAGTCGTAAAGTCATATGTGACTTTGATATTATCAAAACATATCAGAGTATACTGCTGAATAAAAGCTGGACTATAACATCAGAGTATGAAAAATATGTTAAACACACTGCTGTTAAATATTTTTGGACTTGTGTTAAGTTGGAAATGCTGTCAGAAAAGTAAAGGGCTCAACATATTACGATTACTGCCATCCTGTAAAAATTTATCATGAAGACATGGTTTTGTTAGTCCACACTTTTATCCTATAGCCCAGTCTTCCTGTGAATTTGTTTACAACTGTATAGCAAAATATATATTAAACAGAAAAATACAGAAAATATATTCTGCTTGTATATATTTCCTTTAAGTGCTACAGAAAAGACTCACAGGTTCAGGGCGCCCTTTTGGAACATTTCTTTCCTGTATGGATTGATGCCTCACAAAATCCCATACCAGTTGCATTTTATGGGAGCGTCTCTATATTTATGAAAAAGTAATGATAATCTGTTTTTTTCAGCTGTTTTTTCAGCTGAAGAAAGTTAAGCAAAGAAATATGGCAACATCAAACACTATGGGTCAAAGTACAAGATGTTTCTTGAGGGAGATCATGCTTCCAAACAAGTCCTGGTGAATCATGTAGGAAACCCTAAATTAAGTCATAATAACCTATATTCTATGAGCTATATGTGACTGTAAAATCCTTGACAGCCAGACTCATCTGAGTCTTAATCCCTGCTGCACTTAATTGATTAAAGGGTCATAAATTAATGGTCGAAAATAATAAAAATCGTGTACTTATACATTCCTGTTATTAATCGTACATTTGAACAAAAGTTGCCCAAGTTTCACAATGATCTTATAATTTGAAGTTCATGAGGAATTCCATTTTTCAATAATTAATCCATACATTGCTTTGAAATTTGCTATGCTTATCCATCTTAGATATATTTATCTTTTGTACATAAGCCACGAATATTTAATATTTTTTGTAGTGAGTACTTTTCAATTTAAGTAGAAATTCCCATTTTATATTCAACTGATATTTATAACTCTGTAGTTATTTGTCTTACTATGAAAACAAAATTCAGTTATTTGTCCTACTATGAAAACAAAATTCATCCGGCATATCCATTTTCTGGTCATCATTCAAAGATTTAACAAAAGTAGGAAAAATAAATGATGCTTATAAAAAGGACTATCAAATGTGAAATTTCCCTTCTCGTGGTCTATTTCAAGTAAATATTCATACGATTTCTCCATGATTATTTCATGGATTATCTTATTATTTGTTGCACATTTTAATTTTGGATATCTTAAGATATGGGGCCAGATTGCTTGGAATGATCTGTACATGTACGTAGTATTTTTGGACAGTTTTTATAAAAGATTAATGGTCAATTTGTGAGTGAGATTCCAAACTTTAGAAATCATATACAGCATTAATTGATAAAGATGTTTCAGTTAAACGTACATCATGTTTTTATTTTGTGAGAATAAAACTTTTTGAAAAATTAACCCGGAGTCATGCACTTTTTTTATAGAGCCTGTTCCGTTCTTAAAAAGTGTTCATTTGATTTATACCATAGTTATTAGATTGAACTTTTGAGTGTGAGAGTGACTGTATATCTTCCTTTCATTCATTTTACATAAATGTATCAAACTTTTGTGAATTTAGGACAACAATGGCAACATATCCATGTCCCAAGGGCATATATATATATATATATATATATATATATATATATATATATATATATATATATATATATATATATATTCCAATTTCATTGAACCAGAACTTTTGAGAGGTCTGAATCAAAGATTATAACAGAAATATTTCCAGCTATTTTTGAAAAATCCCCACATATTTGAGGGGTAAGCACAGAAAATTTTCGTTAACACGCCTACGTTAACTACGTCTTTATTATGTAATTTTGTTTTTGTTGATAGAAAGGTATTCTAGTATATTTTTTTTACCAAAATATGTTTAAATTATGCTTTCATTTTATAGGAATTTCAAGTATTGAAATTATACCTTGATATTAATTGCATATCATTACTTTCATATATTGATTTTTCATTACATTCTACCCAAATATATAAAAATTATATATTTATCTTTAATAAAAAGCAAATATAGAGAAATACCTTATAAAACGTTAGTATACGTTTATAAAATGTTAGTTTTATAAAGGCATATCTTCCCAAAATATTTTAAGTATGGTGGTTTACATGTCCGTAAATAAAGAAAAACTAGATGTTTGTAATCAGTCTTAGGATCACTGGAATCCCATTTGACGCTGCCAACTGAGCGATAATTTTGAATCAGCTATGGAGTGTATGACCATGGATATCAGGTCAAGGTCCAAAGTAAATATCAGGTGCAACTCTGTCACCTAAGACTAATATTACGCAAGAAGGTTATTTTTTTATAAATCAGCAATATGTGAGATCTAGCACAAACATGGCAGAAGAAAGAAAAACGATAAAACTAACCCCCCAAAAAGGAGAAAAAAATTATTAAATGGTTTTATACTCTGGGGAACCCGACAAAGTCCATACAGTACCAATAAAACAATAATATTGGTAAAGTAATAAACTCATCAACCCCTGTAAGCCTTGTATCCTAATAGGAATTGGCTTAATGATGATTTTTACGTTTTTCACGACATCACAACTTTCACAGGCTATGTACAGGGGGGTTATACACTACTTACAGGCAGAGGACTTGTGCTCCAAAGCAAGTATACAGTCGATTGGGCATCAGCGTATAAGTATTTAATCAGGCAGACCAGGGTTGCTTAATTGCCGGCAAATTGCGGAATTGCTAGAATAGGGCCCCTCAGTGTATGACCGCCCGGGCTCCCTCTACCAGTGGATTCAGAAAACTGCACAGTTGCTAAATTGCCGGCAATTTGCGGAATTGCTAGAAGGGGTCCCCTCAGTTTATGACTGCCCGGGCTCCCTCTACCAGTGGATTCAGAAAACTGCAAAGTTGCTTAATTGCCGGCAATTTGCGGAATTCCTAGAAGGGGTCCCCTCAGTGTATGATCGCCCAGGCCCCCTCTACCGGAGGATTCAAAGAACTCCAAAGTTGCTTAATTGCAGGCAATTGCGGAATTGTTGGGTGGGGACCCCTAAGTGTATGGCCCCCGGGGGCTCACTTTACTGGTGGATTCAGAAAAATGTAAAGTTGCTAAATTGCCGGCAAATTGCGGAATTGCTAGGTGGGGACCCCTCAGTGTATGACCCCCGGAGGCTCACTCTGCCAGTAGATTCAGAGAACTGCAAAGTTGCTTAATTGCCGGCAATTTGCGGAATTGCTAGAAGGGGTCCCCTCAGTGTATGATCGCCCGGGCTCCCTCTACCGGAGGATTCAAAGAACTCCAAAGTTGCTTAATTGCAGGCAATTGCGGAATTGTTGGGTGGGGACCCCTCAGTGTATGACCCCCGGGGGCTCACTTTACCGGTGGATTCAGAAAAATGTAAAGTTGCTAAATTGCCGGCAATTTGCGGAATTGCTAGAAGGGGTCCCCCTAGTGTATTACCGCCCGGGCTCCATCTACCGGTGGATTAAAAAAACTGCAGGTTGCTAAATTGCCGGCAATTTGGGGAATTGCTACATGGGGACCCCTCTGTGTATAACCGTAGTGGGCTCACCCTACCGGAGGAATCTAAGAACTACAAAGTTTCTAAATTGCCGGAAATTTGCGGAATTGCTACATGGGGACCCCTCTGTGTATAACAGTTGTGGGCTCACTCTACCGGAGGATTCAGAGAACTACAAACTTGCTAAATTGCCGGGAAATTGCAGAATTGCTGGATGGGAGCCCCTCACTGTATGATCCCCGGGGCTCACCCTTCTGGAGCATTCAGGGAACTACAAAAATGCTAAATTGCCGGTAATTTGCGGAATTGCTGGATGGGAGCCCTTCAGTGTATGGCCAACGGGGACACCCCCCCCCCCTACCGGGGGATCCAGGGAACTACAAAGTTGCTAAATTGCCGGCAATTTGCGGAATCGCTACATGGGGTCCCCTCTGTGTATGACCGGCGGGGGCTCACCCTACCGGAGGATTCTAAGAACTACAAAGTTGCTAAATTGACGGCAATTGCGGAATTGTAAGATGGGAGCCCCTCTGTATGACCGTCAGGGGCTCACCCTACTGGAGGATTCAGGGAACTACAAAGTTGCTAAATTGCTGGCAATTTTGCGGATTTGCTAGATGGGAGCCCCTCACTGTATGATCCCCTGGGCTCACCCTACCGGAGCATTCAGGGAACTACAAAGTTGCTAAATTGCCGGCAATTTGCGGAACTGCTAGATGGGGACCCTCTTAGTTTGACTAGCAGGGGCTCACCCTACCGGGGGATTCAGGAAACTACAAAGTTGCTAAATTGCCAGCAGTTTGCGGAATTGCTAGATGGGGACCCCTCTGTGTATGACCGTCGGGGGCTCACCCTACCGGAGGATTCTAAGAACTACAAAGTTGCTAAATTGCCAGCAATTTACGGAATTGCTAGATGGGGACCCCTCTGTGTTTGACCAGAGGGGGCTCGGTCTACCGGAGCATTCAGGGAACTAAAAAGTAGCTTTATTGCTGACAGTTTGCGGAATTGCTGGATGGAAGCCCCTCAGTGTATGACCGTCGGGGGCTCGCCCTACCGGGGGACTCAGGGAACTACAAAGTTGCTAAATTGCCAGCGATTTGCGGAATTGCTAGATTGGGACCCCTCTGTGTTTGACTGGCGGGGGCTCACCCTTCCGGGGGATTCAGGAAACTATAAAGTTGCTAAATTGCCGGCAAATTGCGGAATTGCTAGATGGGGACCCCTCTGTGTATGACCGTCGGGGGCTCACCCTACCGGAGGATTCTAAGAACTACAAAGTTGCTAAATTGTCGGCAATTTACGGAATTGCTAGATGGGGACCCCTCTGTGTATGACCGTCGGGGGCTCACCCTACCGGAGGATTCTAAGAACTACAAAGTTGCTAAATTGCCAGCAATTTACGGAATTGCTAGATGGGGACCCCTCTGTGTTTGACCAGAGGGGGCTCGGTCTACCGGAGCATTCAGGGAACTAAAAAGTAGCTTTATTGCTGACAGTTTGCGGAATTGCTGGATGGAAGCCCCTCAGTGTATGACCGTCGGGGGCTCGCCCTACCGGGGGACTCAGGGAACTACAAAGTTGCTAAATTGCCAGCGATTTGCGGAATTGCTAGATTGGGACCCCTCTGTGTTTGACTGGCGGGGGCTCACCCTTCCGGGGGATTCAGGAAACTATAAAGTTGCTAAATTGCCGGCAAATTGCGGAATTGCTAGATGGGGACCCCTCTGTGTATGATCGTCGGGGGCTCACCCTACCGGAGGATTCTAAGAACTACAAAGTTGCTAAATTGGCGGCAGTTTGCGGAATTGCTAGATTGGGACCCCTTTGTGTTTGACCGGCGGGGGCTCACCCTACCGGAGGATTCTAAGAACTACAAAGTTGCTAAATTGCCGGCAATTTGCGGAATTGCTGGATGGGAGCCCCTTACTGTATGAACCCCGGGGCTCACCCTACCGGAGCATTCAGGGAAATACAAAGTTGCTAAATTGCCGGCAATTTGCGGAATTGCTAGATGGGGACCCCTCTGTGTAGGGGGTTCACTCTACCAAAGCATTCAGAGAACTTATTGCTACACGAAGGCTCTTCCTTTCGTTCTCACCTGGGGCTCCCTCTGCTGGAGGATTTATATAACCATTGTTCTATTAAAGAGAAAATCCATTTCAGAAAATCTAAAATCCCCATAAGCTTAAGTACAGGCCCTTCCTAAAAACCGACAGCTCCCCACCTCCATCGGATGTATTGGACTGATATTTTGACCTGTCTATGCGTCTTTGATGGTATTCTCATTTACAAGACAGGTGGTGCCACCTACAATAATTTTTGCAGTGTATGTCCCTGCTTATTTCACAGGAGGGGTTTGACATATCAGTCTGACATTGGGCATATTTATATATCTTCGTTGTATATAAGACTGGTGGTGCCAGCTACAATCATTGTATCCGCCAAAACAGAGTTTTGCGGATACTATGTTTTCAGTCGGACGCCGACGCTGCCGCCATCGCCACATAGGTTTCCGAAGAACTTCTCCATAACCACTGGGCAGAATTTTTTAAAATTTAGAATTATGATCGGTCACATGTTAACTGCTGCGCCCTCATTTTTGGTTGACCTCTGACCTTTCCTCTCTGCCCAGGGTCCATTTGTGCGTCTGTTTTCACACATAAACCCACATATCTCGGGAACCGTTTGACTGATAAGGCTAAAGATTTTGTACAAATGTAGCCCTTGGAAAGCTTTATAACATACACTAAAATGGTGGCGCCACCTGCAACCATTTTTGCACAGCGTCCATCTGTTCATCTGCCTTGGGATAAAAACACTCATATCTCTGCATTGGTTGGATTATCCATCTGAAATTTTGCATGTGTATACATCCTGAACAGCTTTCTTGATTTTATGACAGGTGGCGCCACCTATCTTCACGTTTAAGCTGCAGACATACAAGCTCATATCTCGGGAACCGTTTGACCAGTTGGGCCAAAACTTTGCATGTATATCGATCTTCCATAGCTCTTTATCATGCGCAAAACTGGTGGTGCCACCTGCAACCATTTTTGCACCGACTCCATCTGTTCATCTGCCTTGGGATAAAATCACTCATCTCGGCAGTGGTTTGACCTATCCACCTAATATTTTGCAGGTTTATACATCCTTGACAGCTTTCTTGATTTTATGAAAGATGTCGCCACCTACATTCAAATTTACGCTGCAGACATCCAAGCTCATACCTCAGGAACCATTTGACCGATTGGGCAAAAATTTTGCATGTTTATAGATCTCACATAGCTCTATCATTTTTGCACAGCGTCCGTCTGTTTGTTTGCCGTGGGATAAAATCACTCTGTCTCGGCAGTGGTTTTACATATCTGTCTAAAATTTTGCAGGTTTATACATCTTGAATAACTTTCTCGATTTTTTGGCAGGTGGCGCCACCTACATTTATGTATACGCTGCACACATTCAGACTTATATCAGGACTGGTTTGACATATCCCCCTGAAATTTTTCAAGTGTTTAGATCTCGCATCATAATCATACACAAATTTGGTGGTGCCACCTGCCACCATTTTTGCACAGTGTCCATCTGTTTGTCTGCTATGGGCTAAAATCACTTATATCTCAGTAGTGGTTTGACTTATCTGCCTAAAATTGTGCATGTTTATACATCTATTTCCCCTTGCCACTCAATCCATGCCTCACTTCACCTTTTCTATTCTGATTTTGGAGTATACACGTAGTCGCTTGTTGACTACTATATTCTAGTTTTGTGTTGTGTGCATCCATGCCAGAATTGCAGCAGTGATGTTTGTTTGTTTTTTATAAAAACTTTATTAATCAAATAGGTACATGTACAACGAATATAACAATACACGATCCATATACATGCAACAAAAATCATACAACTGACATACATAAGAACAAAAAGATTCTACATACACCAAAACAAAACAAGACAAAGCAGGTATATCTCATGCGCATTTTTTTTTTTATAAATTTAACTGTATTTTTCTTTGTAAGACTGTTCCTATTATAATAACTTGAGTAGAATTTATGTTGCATATTTATTCCATTTATTTAATTGATATATAAATTTTAATGAATCTAATAAACACCTCCCCCCAGTCGATATTAAACATTGTTTAAGTTGGTAATTGGTTTCCAGAGATTTTCATGATATTTAAGTTTTCCTCTGGAAAGTGCCACCCTTTTTTCAATGTCATAATAATATTTTATAAAATTTCTTGCACCATTAAATGACAACACCTCTCTTTTACACTTTTTCACATATATGTAAATATTTTATAAAGAGTATGATTTTGTCCAGTAATCTGTTTGAGCTTACATTCATAATTATTATTTTAATTGAGAAAATTTTTGGAATACCAAAGGTTGTAAGCCAATCATATATTTTTGTTCAAGTTCCTTGGTATGATCACATTCATAGCATATGTGTGTGATGGTTTCTTTATAATTGTTACAAAAAGTACAGAGTTTATTCTCTGTAATACCGGCTTTAGTCAAGAATGGGTTTAATGCAAGAATGCGATGCACAATTTTATATTGAAAAAATATCTTAGTTTTGTAGAAATAGTTATGTTATCAATATTCTGAAAAGCTTCATGTATTTCATCTCTTGTGCACTCTCCTAAATCTCTTTGTCACATTAAAATACTATTTTCTGGCTGAGTGCATTTCATCGCAACCAGTTCATTATAAAAAATATTTGTAGGGTTTGCATGTTAAAATTAATCTTTTAATTTTATATATATATGCTCCTTCAAAGTAGTTCTTATTAATTTTTCTTCTCCATTTATTTGGTATTGCATGTATAAGACTATTATATCTCATTGTGTCTATACGTATTCCATATATATCCTGTTATTCAAGTTTACTGTAAAATATGTACTGGTTATGTTTTTTTCTTGGTTAAATCATGGATATATCTAATCCCTGCTTCATACCATATTTTATAAAATGCAAGTTTACCATTAATATATATATGTGAATTACACCACAGTGACTGTTTCAAATACTCCCCGATCGTTTCTGGTGTATCATAGTTGAATTTGCACCATTCTTGTGGGATTTCAAACCAAAAGGTATTTAATTTTCTTAAGAAAGGAATATCATACATATCTTCATATTTCATATTGCAAGTGAAAATATAAGCCGTTATATGCTTTAAACTTGTATCTATTAAATGCCTCCACCCTACATCTGTGTTTCCTGTTAACAATCTCTTTATCCAAGTAATCTTTGTGGCTCTTACTTTTGACCAGATATCCACCATATTCAGTCCTCCATACTTTTTTGGCGCTATTGAAGTGCTTCTTTTTATTTTATCTATTTTGCTATTCCATATGAAATTACTGAGTAATACTTCTATTTCCTTTAAGTAGTAAGGTAGTATATTAGGGAAATTAGATATATGGTACTGTAGTTGTGATATCAATTCAGATTTTATAACTGTAATTTTTCCTATTGGCGTTAACTGTCGTTTGTTCCAAATATTTATCATATTTTTTTAATTTTTGTTATTAATGGTTTGAAATTTAAATCATTTAAATTTTGTAATCTATTATTTATATGAATACCCAGTAACGTCACTGGTCCAGTAGTCCATTGCAGGCCCATCTTAATTTTATCATTTTTCCATGTTCATGGTTTCACATGGGCATGATAATAGTCTTTTCCAAATTAATTTTTTAGACCACTTATATAGAGTGGAATCGGCTGAACTGATCAATGGTTTCTTTAATAACCACGGGACTACTTTCTATAAACAATGACGTATCATCTGCATATTGTGATATTTTATGTGTTTTGTTATTTATCTCTTTACCTTTTATTTTTTATTATTTTCTAATTCTTGTACCCAATATTTCTGCACAAATGATAAATAAATATGGTGACGGGGACACCCCTGTCGGACTCCCCTGTTAATATTAACAAAATTCGTGGACCAGCCATTATTTAATACACATGATGTTATATCCTTGTAAAAGACTTTTATCCATTGACTTATATTTTTCCCGAAGTTGTAATAATCAAGAGCTTTATGTATAAAAGGCCATTCTAATAAATCGAAGGCCTTTTCAAAATCTATGAGCATAAGATTAGCTTTTATTTTATTATTACTGCAGTGTGAAAATAAACTATAGACCCTTGTGATCGGTTCTCCAATATACCTATCGCGCAAAAATCCAGTCTGGTCAGAATGAATAATGTTTTGAAGTAACTTTTGTAATGTAAGAGCTTTACATTTTGTTGTAAGTTTATAATCAAAATTAAGAAGCGATATTGGTCTCCAATTTTTTAATAATTGAGGATCCTTAGATTTTTTTGGAATTAATGTTATTACGCCTTGTCTTTGTGATATATTAAGTCTGCCTTCTGTAAAAGAATATCTATATGAAGCCATTAAGTCTTTCTTGTTACTTTCCCAGAATATTTTATAAAATTCTGCAGGCAAACCATCAATACCTGGCGATTTGCCATTTTGGAATGTTTTCAGACAATCTTCAAGTTCCTTTTCGGTTAATTCTTTATCACAGTTCATTTTTTCCTCTTCTGAGAGGGTTTCGGGATTATCTGGGAAAAATTCATTAACAGTCTCTATAGGGGGCTGTTGCTGCTCTGAAGAATATAGTTTAGTATAAAATGTTGATATTTCCATCAAAATATTATTCTCGTCAGTAATATACTGAACATCTTTTTGCTCTGAAGATTTTTCAATTTTTAGCTTTGTAATAATTTTTCTGTTATGCAACCTTTTTTCTAAATTTAAGAAATATTTTGACGGTTTTTCCCCCTCTAAATACAAAGTAGTTTTACATCTTAGCATAGCACCTTCCGTTTTTCTTGCATTATGGTTTCAATTTTAAGTTTCAGTGCATTTGTTTCTTCTAAAAGATTCTCATCAGATTTTTTTTAGCTCAGCTGATTTTGAGTCATGCTGGGCTATAGCGATGGGTCTTTGTCCGTCGTCCTTCCGTCTGTCCATCCGGCCGTTAGCAGGGCACAAATCGTAACCGTAGGAGCTAGGGCCATGAACCCTATGCAGATCTCCTTGCAAACATGAAATTAGGTCACTGCGACCTATATTCTCGAAGTTATGGGGTGTGTTTTCGCCTCCCAGAAATAATTCTTTTAGCCAAAATTTTCATCCCAAACCTTCCATCTTTCACATACAGCTCACCTACCAACGGGGAAAGAACCATAAATATTTTGAGGTCACAAGGTCAAAGGTCAAGGTCACAGAACCAACTTCTTTGAAAAGCCTGTGGATGCATTTTAAGCCAAACCTTTCATCCCAATTCTTTGATCTTTCACATATAGCTCACCTACTAAGTGGGAGAAGAATCCTATAGATGTTGAGGTCACAAGGTCAAAGGTCAGGGTCACAGGATCCACTTCTTTGAAAAGGTTGTGGACACATTTCAAGCTAGACCTTTCATTCCAAACCTTTCAGCATTGATATCGCTTCTCTGCCAACAGGGGAAAAGACCTATTGATTTTGAGGTCAAAGGTCAAGTTTACAGCACCCTCTTCTTGCGTGGAGTCATTTTCAGGCAAACTTTTCAATCTATACTTTCCATCTGTCATATATGGCTTACCTACTAATAGGGGAAGAAGCCTATTGATGTTGAGTTCAAAAGGTCAAAGGTCAAGGTCACAATATTGTTCTAAATGCTTGTGAACATATTTCAAGTGAAACTGTTCAACTCAAACCTTCAGTCTTTCACATATGCCACATCTATGCATCACTCAATGCGATTCAAACTTCATATTTATGGGTCTTTTTGCATGAAGAAATAACTAATTGATTTTGAGGTCAGCTGGTCAGGAGGTTAAAGGTTGCAGGTCTAAGTTATTCACTCATTGGTTGCCAGTTAATTACACCCGGCCAGATGTAAGTGGTTAGTAGTTACCCATCATTTAGAGAGAATCCAGTTGATATGTGGGCAAAAGGCCAAGGTCATAGGTCAGGTCAACTTATTTTGTAGACCATCTCTATTTTTCTTGTATATATAAGCTTGCACTCCAGCTGGTACATCTCACCGTGTGGCTGTAATTATGAGTGACACTGGTGACATATGACATATTTTATGGAATCATAGCAATAAACTTAGTTTCCTAGATATCTGAATATTTTTATATAAATCGCCACATATAAAAGCAAGTGTTTGTTCTCATAATATGTGGATGTGTACTTGATTTAGGATGGCTTTATTTTATTACAAGACTCTTAGTCATGCTTTCTGCATTTCTTTTCTTTCAGGTTTTGCAGTTTACCAACCCTGCTGACCCCATTGAAAAGCAGAGTGATAATAAAAAATATTGGACCTACACTTTTACATTTGTATTTCTATATATCTGATATGAGCGCCTGAACATGCCTTTTGAATTGTTTTGGACATTCATTACTGTAACATCATTTGGAGAATTTGCCCCAAGTTTGGTCTCTTATTGGAGGATGTGTGATATCAAATGTCAGACTTGTCAGAAATCCATTATGTCTGCCAGTTAGCCACCTTAGAAATCTTTTTTTCAGCGCAGTTTTATTAATTTTCCTTCAATGTTTGGTCCGACTTAGAGAATGGTTGTTGTCTGATTTCAGACCTGTCAGAAGTCCGAAATGGCCACCAGGCATCCATCTTTAAATTCCTTTTGATCATATTATCTCAAGAACTGTTAAAGTGAAGGCAGTCGGACATATATTAATGTAATCTTGCAAAGGATTGGGTCAAATCTTTCTTCATAAATATTATCATCATATATGAAAGTGCAGTACAGTTGGCTTGTATTGAATAAAAATTCATACAGAAGCACCTGTTTCTCAATAATTCTTGCATGGATTTCCTTGGTTTTTTGCTATAAATTTTGATCTTATATTTGCCCTTTGTGGTGTTCCTTTTGAGACTGACAGGTATCAAGTAAGCTATGGGAATAGTTCTGGATACCTTAACAATCATACATTTTCCTCAGACCATCAATTCACTGTGTTTTAACCAGACATAGGTGATAAATATTTCTGTTGTCGTAGAAAATTTCAACAAATTGGTTCTTCAAAATTTCACTGGAAGTTGTGAATCTCAGCCCATGATGTCGTAGGTCATGCTTGGCAGCTGAGCGTCATGACCCATGGGTCACTTGTTCCAGTACTGTTCTTCTAACTGTGCCAATTTGGATTCTGTATGCTGCAAAAGCTCTCGTTTTTTAGCTCAGCTGACTTTCAGTCATGCTGAGCTATAGCGATCACTCTTTGTCCGTCGTCCGTCTGTCTGTCCGTCTGTCTGTCTGTCCGTTAACCAGGCACAAATCGTAACCGCTGGACCTAGAATCTTGTAACTTGACATTCTGAGAAGTCCATGAAAAATCTCCATGGAAACCTGGAAATAGGTCTCTGTTACCCATATCCTTCGAGCTATGGCACTCCAAAGCACAGCTCAGAATAATGGAAAATTTGCGGAATTGCTAGAAGGGGTCCCCTCAGTGTATGATCGCCCAGGCCCCCTCTACCGGAGGATTCAAAGAACTCCAAAGTTGCTTAATTGCAGGCAATTGCGGAATTGTTGGGTGGGGACCCCTCAGTGTATGACCCCCGGGGGCTCACTTTACCGGTGGATTCAGAAAAATGTAAAGTTGCTAAATTGCCGGCAAATTGCGGAATTGCTAGGTGGGGACCCCTCAGTGTATGACCCCCGGGGGCTCACTCTGCCAGTAGATTCAGAGAACTGCAAAGTTGCTTAATTGCCGGCAATTTGCGGAATTGCTAGAAGGGGTCCCCTCAGTGTATGATCGCCCGGGCTCCCTCTACCGGAGGATTCAAAGAACTCCAAAGTTGCTTAATTGCAGGCAATTGCGGAATTGTTGGGTGGGGACCCCTCAGTGTATGACCCCCGGGGCTCACTTTACCGGTGGATTCAGAAAAATGTAAATTTGCTAAATTGCCGGCAATTTGCGGAATTGCTAGAAGGGGTCCCCCTAGTGTATTACCGCCCTGGCTCCATCTACCGGTGGATTAAAAAAACTGCAGGTTGCTAAATTGCCGGCAATTTGGGGAATTGCTGCATGGGGACCCCTCTGTGTATAACCGTAGAGAGCTCACCCTACGATCATGGAGTGTTTCATCAGTTTCTGCAGCCTGGGTGCGCCACCTCTATTTTTTTCGATTTTTTACGACTTTTTTTCTTAATTTTTGAGACCTTTAAAAATGTGGACATCTGTTAACAGGGCACAAATCGTAAAGACTGGACCTAGAATCTTCATTCTTGACATTCTGAGAGGCCTATGAAAAGTCTCTATGGAAACCAGAAATTAAGTCTCTGTTACCCATATCCTTCGAGCTATGGGGCCCCAAAGTACCCCCCAGAATAGTCAAAATGTTCATAAAAAAAACTTCAATATCTCATTAACTACATCACTGATGGTCATGCTTTTTGGCATACATATTGATCATGAGATGTTTTATCAGTTTCTGCAGACTGGTGGTGCCTCCTGTATTTTTCAAATTTTTACAATTTTTTTTCTCTATTTTTGAGACCTTTAAGGATGTAGTTATCTGTCAACAGGGTTCAAATTGTAACGACTGGACCTAGAATCTTCATTCTTGACACTCAGGAAGACCCATGAAAAGCCTCCATGGAAACCTAAAATTAGGTCTCTGTTACCCATATCCTTTGAGCTATGGCACTCCAAAGTACAGCTCAGAATAATAGAAAATTTGATACAAAAGCTGAAGTATCTGAACAACTAATGCAATTGTTTGCATGGATATTGATCATGGAGTGTGTCATCAGTTTCTGCAGCCTGGTGGCACCACATGTATTTGTTCGGCTTTTTTTTCGAATTTATTTCTCTATTTTTGAGACCTTTAAAGATATGAACATCTGTTAACAGGGCACAAATCATAACAACTGGACCTAGAATCTAAATTCTTTACACACAGGGAGACCCATGAAAAATCTTCATGGAAACCTGAAATTAGGTCTCTGTTACCCATATCCATTAAGCTGTATGGCTCCAAAATACCCTCTAGAATAATGAAAAATTTGATACAAAAACTCCAGTATCTCAATAACTACAACACTGATGCTCATGATTTTTGACATACATATTGATCATGACGTGTTCCATCAGGTTCAGCAGACTGGGTGCGTCACCTCTATTTTTTTCAAATTTTTTTCTCTATTTTTGAGACCTTTAAAGATGTGGTTATCTGTCAACAGGGTACAATTTGTAACAACTGGCTCTAGAATCTTCATTCTTGTCATGCAAGGAGGCCCATGAAAAGTGTCTGTGGAAACCTGAAATTAGGTCTCTGTTACACATATCCTCCAAGCTATAGGACTCCAAAGTATCCCTCAGAGTAATGGAAAATTTGATACAAAAGCTGAAGTATCTGAACATTTAATCCAGAAACCACCATGCTTCTTTGCATAGATATTGACCATTAAGTGTTTTTATTAGTTTCTGCAGACTGGTGGAGCCACCTGTATTATTTTACGCATTTATTTCACTATTTTTTAGATATATTAATACAGACACAATCTCAGCCTGTTGGTTAATCTGTTTGATGCTTCAGTTGAATGGGTATATACTACCATTCAGATGGTAAAATTTCCTTTTGCAAATCTCTTCCCAGTCAGCTGAGCGTCATGACCCATGGGTCACTTGTGTTTGATTTGTCTACAAGCATATGCAATTGTTGCCCCCTTATCTTACATTTAATCGTATCCCACATTCAGGCTAGATTAGCATTACTGTTAAATTCTTTTGTTTCTATGATGGTATTTTTAATTAATTCTATATATTCTGGAATCTGTAAATCTTTACAATTAAGTTTCCAAAACCCTGGTCCCCTTTCCCTAGCTTTTAAATCGAACCTAATTCCGATTGATGAATGGTCTGTTTTAAACCTGGAAAGTTCCAACTGTTTTCCACATTTCCAACAAGTCCTTTTGATATTAAGGAAAAATCTAGTCTACAGAATATATTCGATGGTCTTAATCTTTTCCAAGTATACTGCTGAAGTCGCGGATGTTGATCACGCCATATATCTACCATATCTAAATTATCTAACCACATATGTATTATATGCTGTGCTCTTTGATGGGTTGTAGGATTACCTCCTTTTTTTATCCTCCTCTATATTTAAGACTAAACTGAAATCACCTCCTATTATTCTGTTATCATTCGGAAAATATTCAACGTATTGTTTCGAAAAAGTCTGGACTATCATGGTTAGGCCCATATATATTCACTAATGTCAGTCTTGATTCTTCAATTATAATATCTAATAATAAAAACTGCCCTTTCTCACTTCTAATAATATCCTGTATTTCAAAATTAAGATCATTTTTTTTTATTTAAATACATACTCCTTTTGAACTGATTGTGCCGTGTGAAAATAAAATAGTACCTCCCCACTCGGCTCTCCAATTCTTTTCATCTTTTAAGGGTACTGTGTGTCTCTTGTAAAAAGAATACTTTAGCTTTTTTTATGTAGCAAATGGAAAGTTTCCCTTCTTATGATACTGCCCCCAATTCCCTCACATTTAAAGAGACTATTTCAGCCATTTAGAAAATAGTGCAAATAGTCTTTGATAGACTTGTATCACATTCATGTCTAAATATTAACCGTTTACCTGCATACGTGCAAACTATAAATCGGTGCATGTATGTTTGTGCATTTGTATACAATACTACATATTCCCATAACTGTTGTACATAAACCTTAAACATAATGTCTTTACATATACGGTGTCAACGAGACCCTGCTTCCAATAACATTTGGTACTCTTCACTTATTTATAAAATGTCTTACACATATTCATGTATTCCTGCTCACAAAATGTTAAACATATATTATGCGAATATATGCAGTTGCATATATACTCGTTAAAGCAAAACAGACAACCTCATTAAAAAATAATTAATTACTCCATCAGCAAGTAAATGAAAAAAAGGAATGGTGTCAATTAGGTAACTACCACCTGCTTGCCTCTATTAGAGGTTCCTGTCTAAACTTAATAAGTATATATATATATACAGGGTTTTGGTATTAAACTACTTAATGCCAATAAACCAAATTATTAAAATTAAGCACTGATGATGACAATATGTTAACTTCAATTTAAATCAAGCTCCAGGAGCGATATTAATATTTTAATTTGCTGAATAATTCAAAACCGCACCTTTGTGGTTGCGGCTCGTTGTTTGTAAGTCATAGGTAGAAAAATGCACAAAGCCCATCAGAGTTTCAAAAACTTAAAACTCCTATACCAATTCATTATATCAAAGAGGTTCCTTATATTGTATTACCTTTTATAAATCTGAACTGATCTCAATCAATCTAATTTCGATTACCTCCAAGGTAAAAATATGTAAAGAAACTGAACTTTTACAAATATATATCCATTCTAGCCTGTGTTACACTCGGTACCAACCTCTGATAATAAGTCAGTTTGATATTCTTGGAAAATCGTTAGCAAATCTGCTTACTAAGTCAAAGGAGGAGTAGCTTTAAAGCTAATATGACGAGCATTTTAACTTCAATATATAAATTTATATGATTAAGACTGTATTACATCGCTGTACAGTTGTTATTATTCATGTTAAACACAAACACTATACACTGTAGTGCATTTTGGCGTTTATAGTTCTCTAGTACTAGTTAAAATATATCTCTGTTTCGAGGACCTTTATAATTGTCAAAATACACCATGAAGGTAAACTCAACCTATCATTATATCAGTCTAATTGACTGATTTCACATCGGGATAAAGGAACGCTCTTTCTAAATCCAGACCGTATAGCAACAATCCTAAAATAACCAGTAATACCTTTCAATAAAAAAATACACTTTCCGTATCAACAGATGAGCAAATGTGAATTTTACCAGAGTTGTTATCATATTCTTACATTAACCAAAATATAAATGAAGTCATCACTAGTTCATAATCTAATGCATACAACCTCAGTACTTACCATTTTGATTCTTTTCAACAGATTTTATCCCACTCGTCTTTTCATTGTTGAAATTAAGATAAGCATGATGCCATACATGTTATGTATATCAAGGTGTTTGGCCTCTTCAATTTTCAGCCTATATTTAGGATACCATCGTATGTAGCACTCTATTTTAAAATAAATATAATATCTACAATATTCCGGTAGACTACTCGTAACATCAGTTTCGTAACTTTATTATTTGGCGTTAACCTATGTGGTTGTCAACTGGTTGATGTTTAATATACAACAGTTTTAACATAAGAAAAAAAAAAATGCTCAGTCCATGTTCAAATTATCCAAATGTACATACATGATACATATTAATGTTTCAGCCAACATAACCGAAGAATCAGGATTTCCATGTGCTACTTTACATGTATTATGATATTTCTTCAAACATTATTTTGGAAATGCCAGTTATGTTTATTCTACATATTAAGTCAAGTCTTCATATTATTTGAACAGTCAGTTTCCGAAGGTACATTAAAAAACTATTCTTACTTTAGTCATCCAAGAGATTGTACTTTTTATGATATTACCTTTCGTTTTGTTTTTGTGCACTTAACATCCTGACCCCAAATGTTCATTCAGTGTCCAGAATATAATGTTGATTTAATCTCTAATTACTTTTAAAGTTAGACCCAGCTGTCAGTACAGCCGGTATCATATTAAATCTTCGAATTTTGATTCTCAACTGAGTATCAACACTATATAGTTTTAATATAACAAGAGCGAATACAATCAAAGATCGATCTTCTACGGGCAAAAGAAAGGTATTCTCCGAGTCTGGTAGAGAAAAAAAAACTTGTGATCTCTTTGATGAAATATGAGGAAGCATTGGCGGCGAAGCCAAAATTTCATTGGGGGGCCCAATATAAAAAACCAATATATATATATATATATATATATATATATATATATATATATATATATATATCAGGGCCGTAGGCGACCCAAATGGCAGGGGACAGTAAGCGGATTTGAGGGGGAAATCCCCGACGGGGGAGGGTGTGGGAGGAGGTGTCTCCCTCCAAGGGTGTGGAAAATTTTGAAAAAAAAACTATGTATACTACTGCATTCTGGTGCATTTTTGCTGTCATTTATTGGTCAATGCTTACTAAGTAAAACAGTACCTCATTGTTAAGAAATTATTTTTCTGGCAATGGATGCATTTTGACACAGAATATCAACTTTGGCTGCGGCCATGT
Source organism: Sipunculus nudus (assembly GCA_026874595.1). Lineage (NCBI taxonomy): Eukaryota > Metazoa > Annelida > Sipuncula > Golfingiida > Sipunculidae > Sipunculus > Sipunculus nudus. Next base: position 43,350,407 of record CM049318.1, on the reverse strand, counting down.
AAATATGGTACTCCAAGTACTGGGGGCGCAAGCGCCCGAGCGGAGGAGGATATATATATATATATATATATATATATATATATATATATATGTTTATTTATATATACATGTGAGAGTGCAAATACTCAATAATAAAAATAGTGGATGTTTTTATACCCATGAATATACCCAAACAATTTCGTTGGGGGGGGGGGGGGGGGGCGGCCCCCGCGGGCACCCCCGGTTTCGCCGCCTATGGGAAGTCGGGTTGACAACACATCAATATTGATTGTAATGCGACTATCCAAATTACTTAGACAGCACCACGTAATAACACATTTTTAATACATGTAACAACATATTAATGTAGCATTTGTATTTAACAGTTACACAAAATCACCATATTTTCACTTTCCTTAAGTTTTTTTCTGTAACCTTTTTTACATCCTTATGAACAACAAAAGGATAACAAAAATTAATAGTTAAATAAATGAATACCCTGTACCAATGGATATACGCAATTTAAACGCCGTCACATTATCATGCCTGAATGTGTGATGTTTTGTTGTACGTTTTGTATTATTAGTACAGTTGGTACCTAAGGCACGAGTAAGGCTGACATGTGGGCGATCATCACTTTATTCAACTCTGAAGTCCCAGTACGCATGCGCGCCACTCATTACATGAACTGACAACAGGTGGCTCTACTTTACAGGCCACTCTATAAAACTGTGTCACTCATCATTATATATCACATATCATAACATCCCCCTTTCTTTATATATGTATCAAGTCAGTATCAATAGTATTTCAAATAATATTAAATGCAATTGTTATAATTGTTATGGCTTCATGTGTATCAATATCAGCTGAACTGGTGATACAAAGTCTATGTATAAGTAAAGCATGCATCATGAAATAAAACATATTATTATGAATATTGTCTCTGTTTGGTTTTCTGGTATATGGAGTCCTTGTGATATAAAAAGGTTTAAACTTTAAACAACTTATTTAACCTTAAAAGCTAATTCGAGGTCAGGGTAGACTACCTGAACACCCGAGAGTGGATAAGTGATTATTCTGCCCTTGAGCACATCCACTCAGTTTCCCTAACTAACAATCACTCCATATATCTTGCTGGTCTGCGAATCACTCTGCCACACCTACTACGCCTAATATCAGGATTATCACTTACTTCCACTCTTTCAGCATTTGGCATCTTATCACTGACTTCTGCTCTTTTTGGATATGTCATCACATCAGTTTCTCCTCTCTCCTGTACCACATCATAATCATCATCATACATCATCTGCCCAAATCTATCTGTGTCAGTTTCATCAGAAGTCTGAGGAATTTTTAACAAGTCACGCCTATTACGACGAATCAATTTGTTATCCTGTGTAGAAACAACATATGATCTGGGTTCAGGACCTGCATCTACAACTTGTGCTGGTTCCCATTCCTTTTCTTGTCTGAGTCTTACTTTATCTCCTGGGTACAATACTGGAAGAGGTGTCTTTCTGGCCCTTTGGTTGTAATACTTTGCCGATTTCTCTCTTGCTTGGTTAAGCCTGCTTGTTTGGAGTTCACTATGACTTGCTGGTTTCAACAACTTGTTACTAACTGGCAGTCTTGTTCTCAAGCGTCTTCCCATGAGCAACTGTACTGGAGAAGGCATACCATTTGATCTTGGTGTGTCACGAAATGTCATAAGTGCAAGGTAAGGATCTTGTCCTGCTTCCTTGGCCTTCTTCAAGATGTTTTTTGCTGTTTGTACTGTTCTTTCTGCTTGGCCATTTGACTGAGGATACCTAGGACTGGAGGTAATATGGTGAAAATTCCAATCCTTTGCAAATGACTTGAATTTCTGATTGGCATATTGTGGTCCATTATCAGTCAGTAACTGTTTAGGAATGCCTAATCTTGAAAATATCCTCTTCAAGTGATTGATTACAGTAGTGGCTGTTGTGTCTTCTAACATCTCTATCTCAAAATATCCTGAGTATGCATCAACCACAAGTAGGTAATCCTTACAATGAAATACAAACAAATCACTGCTAACATTCTGCCATGGCCTTTCCTGAGTTTGAGGTATAATCATAGGTTCTTTCCGTCGTTTGCTAGCAAATCTCTGACAAATACCACATTTCTCTATCATTTCTGTAATATCTTTGGTCATGCCTGACCAATATAATAATTCTCTGGCTCTTCGCTTGCAAAGTTCAATTCCTAAATGTCCCTCATGGATTAACTGTAGCATTTCTTTGCGAAACTTGTAAGGAACAACTAGTCTATCTCCTTTGAACAGAAGATTATCAGCAACATGTAACTCTTCACGGTTCGTCCAGTATGGTTTTAATGTATCTGGAAGCTGAGCTTTATATTTAGGCCAACCTGACTGAATATACTGTTGTAGCTTCTGCATCTCTGTATCAACACTGATCTCATCTCGGAACTGATCTAATTTACTAGCTGAAGCAGAGAAGTTAGTAATTAACATATGTACCTGAACATTCATGTCCTCCATTTCCTCATCCTCTGGAAGATATGCCCTTGACAGTGCATCTGCCACTTTCATCTGTTTCCCAGGGACGTGTTTGAGGGTAAAGCTGTATTTCTGCAGTCTGAGTACAAATCTTTGTATTCTGGGAGGTATTCTGAACATGGGTTTGGTGAAAATACTTTCCAAGGGCTTGTGATCAGATTCAATCTCAAAATGTCTGCCGTAAAGAAATTGATGGAATCTTTCACAGCCAAAAAGAACTGCTAATGTCTCTTTCTCAATCTGCGCATATTGCATCTCAGTGATCTCACTCTGTGTTAGTGAACGTGAGGCAAAGCCTACTGGAGCACCATTCTGGAGTAAAGCTGCTCCTAATCCGGACTGAGAAGCATCTGCTGTTAGTACTACTTTCTGTGATGGGTCAAAATAATGTAATACTGGTGCCTCTGTCAATAGAGTTTTCAAGGTTTCGACTGCATGTGTGTGATGTTCATTCCAATGCCACTCAACTTCTTTCTTTAGAAGCTCTCTCAGTGGTGCAGTAGTTGTCGACATGTTCGGTATGTATTTTGAGAAATAGGTAATCATCCCCAAAAAACGTTGAAGTTCTTGTTTGGATGTTGGTGTTGGCATTTCAGACACTGCTCTGACTTTATCAGGATCTGGTTTCATACCATCCTTTGAGAGATTCATCCCAAGGTACTTTAACTGTGTCATAGCTATTCAACATTTTGATCTTTTCAGCTTCAAACCACTGTCACTTAGTTTATGAAGAACTTTCTTCAGTCGATCATCATGTTCTTGTTTGCTGCTGCCCCACACTAATATGTCATCAATGTAGTAACAAGCACCATCAACACCATCAAGGATTTCTGCAACAGCTTTGTGAAACACTTCTGGCGCACTGGAAATTCCGAATGGTAAACATAAAAAACGGTATCGTCCATAGCACGTGTTAAATGTTGTCAGCATTGAACTGGGTGTGTCTAACTTGATATGCCAGAAACCACTTGAAGCATCAGGGACAGTGTAATAGGAGGATCCTGCTAGCTGTGTACTGATCTCTTCAACTGTAGGCAATTGAAAATGTTCACGATAGATGGCTTTGTTTAAGTCTCGGGGATCCAAACAAACACGTAAATCTCCATTGGGTTTTTCTACCAAAAACTAGGGAATTTACCCATGCAGTTGGCTGGTTTACTTTTTGTATAACCCCTTATTTCTCCATATTGTCCAATTCTGTTTTCAATCTATCACGTAAAGCAATTGGAACCTTTCTTGGTGGATGGATTACAGGAATGGCATCATCTTTCAACTGAATATGGTGCATTTTATCAAAGCAACCTATGCCATCTTGAAACAATTCAGGAAATTCATTCATACCAGGGTTCTCAATGTGACTGTCATGCTTCACTGTATAATCACTCACAGTATGTCCTTGTTTAAGTAGGTTCAGTTCTTTACAAGTGGATAGACCTAGTATAGGTTCAGCTTCAATATCCACAACTATAAAGTCAACTTTCGCAACTTTTCCATTAACACAACAATTTAAAGCACATGTACCTTTCACTGGAATTGAAGTGCCATCATAGGTAGTCAAACGTACAGGAGTCTCTTGTAGTTCTGGCGAGCTGGTCAAGTTATTGTACATATTAACAGGAAGTACGTTTGCCTGGGCTCCTGTGTCCAGTTTCATTTTAATTTGGTTTACTATCTCACTATCTGATGTCAATATATCAACATCCGTTCTCCAGACATCAGCTTGCTCAACCGAATCTATGTGAACGATATTAGAGTCAAGAAACAAATGTTCCATACCTTCTAAAAATGCATCCGGTACCTGGTCTTGCTGACCTACTGTGTGAACAGCTGATCCTGGTCGCCCTTTTACATTTCTGTTTTCTGTGCGATTTGATTTGTTAAACTTGTCTGAGCGCCATCCACTTATCTGTCTGGGACGCGATCGGCAAAGTTTAGCGAAATGTCCAAGTTTTCCACATGATCTCATGTCTTGCCGCAAGCCTGGCACTGGCGAGGTTCATGTGTTTTTCCACAGTTGCCGCAATGCACAGTCCATTGTCTTGGTTTCCTTGCTGTAGCCGTAACCTTTGACCTGTCAGCCCTGTTCATGGAATGTAGTTCACGTGATGATCCCGCGACCTCTGCCATGTGCACTTTACTTTGTTCCGCTGCCTTGCAAATTTCAATCGTTTTTGCAAGTGTTAACTCTGATATGCGAAGAAGTCTCTCACGAAGACGATCATCCTCAATGCCACACACTATTCTGTCTGTAATAAGAGAGTCCATTAATGATCCATATTCACACGATTTCGCTTTAATTCTCAAGTCTGTCAGAAATGAATCAAATGTATTAAAACGATGTCTCTCCAAGGTCAAATTTCTCTGTGGCGTACAATATTCCATGAACTTGCGTTTTAATGGTCCTATCTTATTTCTCTCAGTTTCAGTGAAAGAGAATGAGTTGTAAATTTCCACTGCATCTTGTCCTATAGTATGCAGTAAAAGAGCACACTGAACTTCCTCCGATTTCGTGTTCGCTCCCGTGGCCAGCAAATACCAGTCAAACTGCTGCTGCCACCGTTTCCAGTTGTCCGCCAGATTACCATCAAGAGGTTTTAACGTATCCATGCCTGAGCTCACAAAATCCCGGTTCTGACAGCATGTGATGTTTTGTTGTACGTTTTGTATTATTAGTACAGTTAGTACATAAGGCACGAGTAAGGCTGACATGTGGGCGATCATCACTTTATTCAACTCTGAAGTTCCAGTACGCATGCGCGCCACTCATTACATGAACTGACAACAGGTGGCTCCACTTTACAGGCCACTCTATAAAACTGTCACTCATCATTATATATCACATATCATAACAGAATGTACCTTCACATTATCAAGGTGTCATAATAAGTTTATCCTGGTACACCTATAATAGTTACACATCTGAAAAAAAACAACCCTCTTCATAATATCAATATTTCGTATGACATTTCATGTAATATAAATATATTTTAACTAACCGAAGAAAAAAAAAGAACGAAAGAAACGGTGTACGAAGATCCAGTACTAATGAACGTTTTCCCACAATACTTTTATAAATAAAATCGTAAAGACTACAAAAGGATTAAAATATCTCAGTCTGGAATGACATTTATAATCTTTTTTTTTGTTTTATGTAAACGTTTGTAATTATATTTAATAATTATCTTAAGAATATGTGCCATACAGACCATCAGCTTTCCGGTATAAATATCCAGATGAGCGATAAAGAGCAGGAAGAGTACAAAGTATGTGTCGCCTCCTATCAGGCAATTTGGGAAACAGTCTGTAGCTCCGCCGTTCACTGCTTGGTGATCAAAAACATTTTTGTGCGTGTAAAGTTCTGTTTGTGAATGAAAAAAAAAATCTCCGTCTCACTGAATTTCAACCCTCCGGCCGTCTATTATCAATGCCCCACGCCAAAATCTTGCCTTCAGGTTGTCTTTTGTAGGCCTGCTGAATTTGCCCCTTGGCTTTTCTTTTCAGTAAATAATCCTCACGAGTCAGGTCCTCGGTAATGAAAGGGGTATTGTTTGCCGACCTGTTCGCTCTGGCGGTCTTTAAGATTGTATTTCTAGTTTGTCTTGAATGACACCTAAAAATAATATGGCGACCTTTTCCTTGTTTTCTACCTGTTCTGTGAGCCAATTCAATTTGAGCTTTCACATCTGGTACCTCACTCTCAGCACCTAGCAATTTATGCGCAACAATCCATTTACTTATCATGTCCTTGCAGTCCTCATTTTGATTTTCAGGTATTCCGATTAATCTAAGAATAAATTCCCTTGTGTGTCTCTCCAGATTCAATACTTTTTCTTTCAGGCTTGTTTCCATGTGTTCATTTTTGTCAATCAGTGTTCTTTCACTATTTTTCAAATTCTCGTCCTCTTTCCGCAGCTGTTTATTTCTTGTTCTGATTTTTAGCGAAGCTGTGAGCTTATGCGATGGTGCGGCGTCGTCCGTCGTGCGTCGTCTGTACGTTAACCATAGCTATCTAAAAAAAAAAGGCAGGAGCTAGCAACACCTTTTTTTTTGCAAATAATCCTAGGGTAGTGCTTTCTGAAGTTTGTTCAAATGGTCTCAGTTCAGTGACTTTTGGCTGAGTTATGGGAAGCTGAATTTAGTCATATGCCATAACAGCCCATTTTAGCTCAAAGATCTTCTTCTCAAAAACCACTGGGCAAAATTCTTAAATCTCACACATTAATTATCCTTAGATGTTGATAATTCTAGTTTGTTCAAATAGTTTTGGCTCAGTGAATTTTGGCTGAGTTATGGGAAGCTTAACTTAGCCATTTTGGTTTATTTTCCCATGTGAGTTATAACCCTGCAAAACGTTTCTTGAGGCCATTGAGGCCAATTTGTTGAATATTTTACAAGAATAATCCCCTGAATAATTCTGATGATAATTGTCTTTTATCGTTCCAAAGAATGAATTTTTGCTGAATTATAAAGATTGAATTGAGTCATTTTACCATAAATGCGAGCTGTGTGAAGCAGATACATCTAGCCTGGAACCAGTTTATCAGCATCCTTTACATCATGCCTCCAGACATTTAGATTTCAGGTTATCTTTGGTTAATATTGACAAGAATGTTTTTTAAAAGCTTTTAAAAAATGTAGATTTATGATTTTAGATATTCCTCATGCCAGGCAATGTTTACAATCACAGGTATACGTTAACCCATACTATTTCGAAAATGACTGGAGCTAGCATCATGAAATTTAATGCAAAAAATTAGCCATCTGAAAAAGTCTGCATTTTCTCAGATTTTATAGAGAAAAACCTAAAAAAAACTTTAAAAATCTTCTCCTCCGAAACGGTTAAGCCAATTTGTTCAATAGTTCACAGAAATAATCTTTTATACCATTTTCTCAAGTTTCTCACATGAGTCATATATGAAATTCAGGTATTGGTGGCGCCACCTGCATTGACCTTTTTTGTACGGGGGTCATTGGTCATCTGTATATTAACCCATAATTTCTCAGGAATAGCAGGAGCTACCATCCCCAGATTTTATGCAATAATCTGTCACATATCAAATGTTGTGGGATTCAGCTTTTTTTTTTTGCTATCTGCGTTTACTTAGTTTTTATAGGGGAAAGCTGAAAAACCTTTAAAAGTCTTCTTGTAAACGGTCCAGCCATATTGTTCAATATTTTACAGAAATGATCCCATAGTTATCTCAGAAATGACAGAAGCTTGCATGACCAAGTATTGTGCAAATGTTAGTCACATGACTCATATTTAAATTGCAGATGTTGTGGTGCCACCTACATTGACCTGTTTTTTTATGGGGCAAAAACCTCATTTTTGAGCCTCTTTCACCTTAAAATGTTTATTATGAAACTGTCAAGTTGAATCGTTTAATTTTTCAAAAGAATTATCCGAGGACATGGTTCTTTCAATCATATCAGAAAAGCTCAAGTTGGTCTTATGGCCATTATTATGTCTAACTCAAACTGAGGACTGCAAAACTGTTCTTCTACAAAATTATTGTTTCATTTATAACTTCTGTAACATGGCAAAAAAATACAGGGTTCATACGTCCTTAAAAAGTCATGATTTTTGAGATTTTAAAAATCAGTACTTAAAAAGTCATGATTTTTAGAAAATTCTTAAAAGTAATGAAAAAGTCATGATTTTTTAAATTTTCTTACTGTTTCAAAAAATATTTGTATCAACTTTAATGTATTAATCAAAGATTAAACGTACATGATACATGAAAAAACACCTAAACTGGACTACACCTGGGCATTTCTCTCCTTAGTGCTGTTCCGCTCCTCCCTGTCTGGGCGGTCAATCCCCCCATTGCATTTATGCAATTCTTACGAATTCTTTCATAAAAATATGCCAGGGCAGTCTCCATTCCGCTAAACATGCGTTCAAGATACACAATTTCAAGAATTGAGTGTTGTTCGAAGGATACCAAACGATCCAAATTCTAAGCTTTTCTTTAGTGGAGTAATCACGGCAATGGCGAATTTTGTGCAAATGCGGTTTGACATCACAGGGAGAAGCTTAAAATGGTACGTATATGAGACGAATAAAAATGGTAGGTATTTCACTGTCGTTTGCAATAAAAAAATAATTGAAGTCTATGAATTTAAGATGTTAAATCATAAATTAAAACGCTTTTTTAGATATTTTTTAGTGATGAAAGGCTGTCGTGTATTGGAAATTGCAATTTAAAAAAAATGTATTAAAAAATAAGAGAAAAGTAGAATATGCTGCCAGTTTCAGAAAGGTATAAATAACAGAATGTTGCTATAATAGTCATTATGATGGCATCATTGTTATGCAGCAAGAGATTCCGACGCTCCCGAGTCTACCGAGTTTTAATGCCAAATCCCTGCCCTCTCGGGCCTTCTATTGCATCGCGAATTTATAATGCCTTTACTCCAAGCACTCGTATATCTCTTAAAGCTCATAACTGGACAAAAATTATTGATATTATATATCCTTGTAAGAAAGTCTTATCCAATGGGACCTCATGTATGCACGTGTAACATATCTTTAGATGTGCATTCCATATAGTTTGGCGGGAAACTGTTGCCGCCTACACCTGTAATCAGTGATTCGGCCCGTACTCCTGTTAAGTAGAACAGATGGAACATTATGAATACACAAGCCGACCTGATCAATAAATTAAAGAGAAAAAAAGTTGCATGCCTTGAAATAATATGTATTATTCAACCATCTGAAATTTGCACGGTGGTTATAGATGATTGTAATATCCCATAGTTTTTAATAAATCTTCTTACAACGCGCCTTTTTTCAACGCCATGTCAGGCACACTGTGTAAATGTGAGCACCGTTACAGCCGTGCCTCATGAATATTATGACAGGACATAAACGCTTAGGAACCGGCCAAACATTTATATAGGTGTATTTTTACTGTATTTGTAAAACAATAATATAGAACATATTATATTTCATGATTTTGTAGCTAGGGACATGATAATTCAAAATATTTCATTGGTAATCAGAAGCGTTATGCGAGCGATAATAGGGGAATTATATGCCGACATGAGCTCAACGTGACAGGTTCTCAATCATCCTAAAGTGGCTAATGTCACTGGATTATAGTTGCTAATGTCACTGGATATCTTAAAGAAAATTATATTAATTACATTAATCAAGATCTTCCATATATCTTTATCTTCCATATATCAAGCTTATGACATTACATTGATTAATTTAAAATAGTAAATAATAATTCATCAAAGTAATCAGTAAAAATTAATCAACTGTAATAATCTTTATTTCATTCACTCTTGTAGTGTTCAGATGAAGTATATTTTACTGAGCACGTGTGTGTGAAACTGGAACATAATACGTAAATAAGTATTAATTAAGCAACTGAAATAATCTTTATTTCTTACACTTCTGTAGCCTTCAAAATAAGTAGTTTAACAGGCATGCGTGTGTGAAGTGGTAAAATTGATGTAAGTCGTGAAACATTAATGTAAATGGTGCAGTTCTTGCTAACCCCAATTAAACAGTTTTTGTCTTCTGATACCATATATCACCCAGGTTGTACTCTTTGGTTGTTGCATCTCTGTGTATGAAAGTAATTTAATTAACAATTTTGAAAGCTTGTCAAATGTTATATATTTCACTCTCAATATTAAAAAGTTTTCATTAAAACATTGAATCTTAAAATAAAAAAAAAACATTTTGCAAGAACTGTTATACCAGATTGTTTTTACTTGGTCATTCCATGTGTTTATTTTAATTGTTTAATATCCTAAATATGAAGCCTTTGCAAATTTTTTTTAACAAATGAGAGGGTAAAATATCCACATTTTTTTAAATAATGACTCTTAAATATATTTAACTATATATGTATTCTTCCAGCTATATTTTTCATATCTAAATGATCGAGGATGATCTGCATCCTGCATCGACATTTGCTTAAGTAACATTTATATGTCAAAGTGACAAGGAAAAGGTCATGATTTTTTTGTCGCAGGTCCTGAAAAAGTCATGAAGAAGTCATGAAATTTTGATTTGCTGGAAGTGTATGAACCCTGAAATTATTCTTAGGTGGCCTTTGTTCAAGTTTACTTGAATGGTTTTTGGCAGAATTATTGGACCTTTAACAATGAAAGAACTGCATCTTTTATTTTTCTAGATATTTTGATAAAAAGTATATGATTGTTTCAGCTTGACAAAAAAAGAATTTTAGTCAAAGTCTTTCAGTATGTGTAAACAGATTTGCCAACAGGCCAGGATTGTGTATGTATATTTAAATAGGTTAAGAAACTGCCAACTGTTTCAGATTTGGCAACAGATCAAGAGTTCATTCAGTGCAGCCAGATATAGGTCAAGAGTTCAATCAGTGCAGCCAAGCACAAGGTATGTGATCCCTTCATGGGTGACATGTGAACATCTCATGGGCACCATGTGATCACCTCATGGATGTCATGCCGCTCAGGGCTGCATGTGGAGCCAATCTATTTATAGTTTTGGCAGAATGCCAACTGTATTAGAATAGGTAACAGGTCAAGAGTTCACTCAGTGTAGCCAGGTGCAGGTCATGAGTTCACTCAGTGCAGTAGCCAGAGCCAGCAAATTTGTCATAGTTCACTCGGGGCAACTGCCTTTCTCACCTAAGCGTGGTCAGCCCCATAGCCCCATGCATCAGACTCAAAGTAAGTTTTATGTTTTGGCCTGATATTTTGACCTGTGTATGTGTCTTTGATGGCTTTCTCGTTAACAAGACAGGTGTCACCACCTACAATGACTTTTGCATTCTTATTTCTGCTTATTTCTATAGAGGAATTTGATATATCATCCTGAAATTGGGCATATTTATACCTATCGAATAGCTTTGTCGTATACAAGACTGGTGGTGCCACCTACAATTATTTTTGCAAAGTGTCTGTCCCTGCTTATTTCTCAGGAGGGGTTTGATATATCAGTCTGAACTTGGGCATGTCTATATCTCTGATACCTTGGTTGTATACAAGACTGGTGGTGCCAGCTACAATCATTTTTAGCTCAGCTGACTGTAAGTCAACTGAGGTATAGGAATGGCGCTTTGTCCGTCGTCCGTCTGTTAGCAGGGCACAAATTGTAACAGCTGGTCCTAGAAACTTCTTAGTGAATATCCAGGGAGGTCAATAAAAAATCCCCTAGGAAACCTGAAATTATGTCACTGCAACCTATATTCTTCGAGCCATGGGGCTTGAAAGTACCCCCCCCCCCAAGAATAGTAGAAATTTGATACAAAACCTCCAATATCTTGATAATTAATTCATGAATCTTGCCTTGAAAATTGACCATGACTAGCTTTGTCAGTTCCTTAAACGTGGTGGCGCCACCTGTATTTGTCCTATTTTAACGAATATTTTTCTATATAATTATTTTAAAATGACAACAATCATGTCAGTTTCTCAGCTGTGATTACATCTGGTGTCCCAAAACCTGGTGTGTTTATTGATCACAAGTGGATGCCCTATACTAATCACCCTGTCTGTCTGTCTGTTTGTATGTCTGTCTGTCTGTCAATCCATCCATCCACACAAATTTGTTTCCAGATGATAACTCCAGGTTGGATTGGCTAATGGATTTCAAACTTGACTTACACATGGCCCACCACTAAAGCAAGAACCTATATGATTTTGGGGTCATGAGATCAATGGTCAAGGTCACAGGACTCACTTAATTAAAAAGATTATGGCTGCATTTTAAGCCAAGCTTTTCATCCCAAACTTTCCATCTTGCGCATTTAGCTGACTTGCCAGTATGGGGAGAGTATAAAAGAATTTGGGGTCACAAGATCAAAGGTCAAGGTCACAGGGGCCATCTGTTCACAAATTAGTTTCAAGATAATAACTCCAGTTTAATTTGACATATTGGTTTCAAACTTAACTTATAAATGGCCCACCACTAAAGTAAGAAACATGTCGATTTTGGGGTCCAACGGTCAAAGGTCAAGGTCACAGGACCCATTTCTTTAAAAGGAATGTGTATACATTTTAAGACAAACTTTTTATCGCAAACCTTCCATCTTCAAGATATTGCTAACCTGCCACTAGGGTAAGATTCTATTTGATTTTTTGGGTCATAGGTCAAAGGTCAAGGTCACAGGGCCCATCCATTAACAAATTAGTTTATGGATGATAATTCTGCTTTGGATAGACAGACTGGCCTCAAACTTGATTTAATAATGACCAACCACATAAGCAAATTCATTTTTCAGGGTCCAGTGATCTAAGTTGAAGGTCACAGAAGTCACATCTATAAAAAGATTGTGGATGCACTGTAAATCAAACTTTTCATCCTGAACTTTCCAACGTTCACACATGGCTAACTTGCCCAAAGTGAGGAAACCTGTAGAATTTGGGGTTATCTGGTCAGAGGTCAAGGTCATTTTTTAAAAGATTGTTTCAATAATCCTAATGCTGCAAGTTCAAGGATATTGAGTTCTAAGATTTTTTGGTCACAAGGTCATAGGTTCAGGTCACAGGACTGTCATTCTAAAAAATTCTTTAAATATCCTTATAGACAAATTCAGCTGAGCGTTGAGACCCATGGGTCCCTAGTTGAGTAGTGTGCACCCATGCCAGAATTTCAGCAGTGATGTTCGTGTAATTGTTTCTTATTCAAAATGTTTAGTTACCTGCATTGTTCATATACATGAGAAGAATTGGTTCAGCATTGAAGCATTATACCTGGTGTATTTCCCAATGCACAGGTTCGCATTAGGCCTGTAGGTCTTGTTTCGATTTTTTACGATTTTTTTTTCTCTAATTTTGAGACCTCAAAAGATGCCCTCATCTGTTAACAGGGCACAAATCGTAACCGCTGGACCTGGAATCTTCTCACTGTACATCCAGAGAGTCCATGAAAAGTCTTCTTGGAAACCTGGAATTAGGTCTCTGTTACCCTAATTCTTCCAGCTATGGGGCTTCGAAGTACCCCCCAGAATGATGAAAAATTTGATACAAAAGCTCAAATATCTTAACAACTAATGCATTGATCACCATGATTCTTTGCATGGTCAATGGATATTAATCATGGTGTGTTTTATCAGTTTCTGCAGACTGGTGGCACCAACTGTATTTTTTTAATTTTTTTTTAAAGATTTTTTTTTCTCTATTTTTGAGACCACAAATCGTAACGGCTAGAACTAGAATCTTCCTTCTTGACATGCTGGGAGGCCAATGAAGAGTCTTCTTGGAAACCTGAAATTGGGTCTCTGTCACCCATATTGTCCGAGCTCTGGGGCTCTGAAGTACCCCCCCAGAATTATTGAAAATTTGATACCAAAGTAGAAACTTGAGACTTCCTCAAAAGTTCTCCTCCAGAAACCTGAAATTGGGTCACAGTGACCTATATTCTCAGAGTTTTGGGGTATGTTTGAGCACCCCAGAAATAATGCGAATTACACACAAATTGCCAGATTCCTCATGAAAGGCTGGTTTGATTGTCATCAAATTTGTTGTGCTTATGGGTCTTGATGAACTTAGGCTAATATGCATGAACAATAATGCCACCGATCTTAATTAGTTGTCTGTGCAAGGACATATTATCAACATGGGAGAAAAGTTAACAAGTATATATACAGCGGTACACTATACTACCCGATTAGTTACTGAATTGTCCATTTACACGTAATCGTAGTATGCTACTGTCCCACTTACATATCTACTTATTCCTGTATTTACGCATTTAAAATAGCCAACGAGAGCATATGCAATAACTAATTCACTACTTAGTCTCTGGGCCAGAGGACGCGATATAAATTCCAATACCGCAAAGCTGCGCCAACCACCGGTCAATTGTAATTGTATACAGGGTTGGGCCGATGTACTCAGTACTCGTGTACTCGAGTACATATTTTCATGTACTCATGTGTACTCAGTACTCGTACAATTTTTTTGTACTCGTACTTGTACTTGTACTCGAGTACAGTAAAAAATACCCTGTACTCTTAAGTACAATCTGAGTACATCTGAGTACTTTTTCCAAAGAAACATGCAATTCATGTATATTGTATTAATTTATTAAAAGCCAAAGTTACAGTCTAACAATGTTTAGTCATATGAACACTAAAAGTTAACATTAGAGTCAACAGGGCACAGCTGTATCCTTAGAGATGGCATTCTCCCTAAATGTCAGTAGAAAATGATCACCCCACTGCTTCTATACATTGTTGTTACATCACCCACTAAAACACCCCTGCAAAACCTTGTTAATAACTGGCTGTAACTGTCTTACTTATTCATGTAGTGTAATGAAGAGTATTATATAAAAAAGAATGGCCACCTAAATTTTAATTATAATGAATTTCAAATGTATTTATCATGAATTACCTACTTAATTGTTTTGGGAGTTTAAAGTTATGAATGTGTGCTTGGTAAACAGGTGTGTTTCAGTTTACTTGCTTACTCTGAGCAGTTCCAGTCAGCATGTCTTGTTGTTCCAGTGAGTAGTTCATGCAAGTTCATCAACAATTAGTGCTTGTGTAATGAGTGTGCCTATTAGCTTGCTCAATTTGAGCAGTTTCATGCGAGTTAATCAACAGTTAGTGCTTGGGTAATGGGTGTGCCTGTTGCACACTGCTGAATCCATCTATGAACAATATCAGGAGACAGTCAGTACCTTTGAAATATCCTCAAAGATTCTGACCATTGTTACTGACAATGCCAGTAATATGATCAAGGCATTTGTGAGGCTAGCCAGGATTCGGATGTATTGACACCTCTGGTCAGGTGAGTGATGGTTGCAGTGATGAGGACACAGGCAGTGATAGTGATACTGAGGACACTGCAGGACATGGATGCTAATGTGTATGAACACCTCCCTACACAACGGATCTCGTGTTTTGCCCACACTGTGCAGCTGACTGTTCATGACGGACTGAAATAAACTGGAGCTCAGCTAAGCAAAGTAATTGCAAAGGCAGACAAAATTGTGTCCTTTTCCAGGAGATCAACCCATGCCGCAGATATCCTTGAGGAAGAGAAGAGGTTGCAAGCTGCCAATGCAACGTGATGGAACAGCCAGTTACAAATGATAAGGTCGATCCTAAGTGTTCCCTCTGACAAACTGGACTTGTTAGATACAGTTAACCTGACACACTATGAGCGGAACTGTCTCAGAGACCTGTGTGAGGTCCTTAAGCCATTCGAAGATGCAACAATCTTTGTGCAGCAGGAAAACACAGTTTCATCAAGCTTTGTTGTGCCCTGTGTACGTGGACTGGAACACAAAATTAATAAGATTTCCCCAAAATTCAATAGCAAACTGGTGCTGGCCCTACAAGATTCTGTAGAGAAGAGACTCTCCCCATTTGAAGAGACTGAACAATATATTCTGGCTGCAGTGCTTGATCCCAGATTTAAGCTTAAATGGACAAATGGTGACAAGGAGCGTGCTGCCATCAAAGAGAAGTTAATTACCCATGCCAACTCCAGCAGCATGCAGTCCACTGAGACTGTTGAGGATGTCACTTCTCCAGCAGCAAAGCGTCGTCGTTTGGAACCATCTGATGACCTGTTTGATTTTATGGGTGAAGCTGCATCCACTATCTCCTCTGCAAAGTCTCCTGCAGTCAGAAGGGCTCCAGAATACCTCTCCCAGCCTTGTACAGATAGACACAGTGACCCTCTCCAGTACTGGAAGGGACAGCAGGGTAATCTCCCACGTCTGGCTCAGCTCGCCTGTAGGTTTCTCTGTGTACCTGCATCTTCTGCACCAGTGGAGAGACTGTTTAGCATTGGGGGAAAAGTTTTTCGGCCAGAGCGGTGTCAGTTGAATGACAGCACCTTTGAACAGTTGATGTTCATTCGTAGTAATGGGATCTCAGCCTGACAGTGACAGTTTTTCTCCATGAACTGTGTATCCCACATATTTCACATGTTAATTTCATGTCTTAAAACCAGTTTTAGTTTTTTAAATGACATCTGCACCTTTACAACGTGGCCAAAGAGATTCTGAGACTTTTTATATTTTATAGTTTGTCAATATTGCCTACAAACATTTATGTATTTAATTAATAAAAAATGTTTTAAAGGGAGTACCGATGTTGTTTTTCTTTAAGAATGAAAACTGTACTTGTACTTGTACTCGAGTACATTTTAATGTACTTGTACTTGTACTTGAGTACATTCAAAATTTGAGTACTCGTACTTGTACTTGTACTCAGGTAAAAGCAAAGTACTTGTACTTGTACTCAAGTACATTTCAGAGTACTTGACCCCAATCCTGATTGTATATTAGCAATTGGAATCCCCACACTGTGCATAAAGGTCGCCTCGCCTCTGCGAAGGCTGCGGCCGCTGTACAACCTCGGGTCCTCACCTGCAGCCTGTAATCAACTTCGAAGCCGCATTGTAGAGATTATAACCTGGTCCAGGATGCATTGGTGACAAACTTACAAGTCTCTGAGTTGATGTAAAATATTCTTTATTTTTTTACTATACAGGAGAGGGTATGCCAGGCCCCTGTTCAGGGCCTGGCCCTCAGTTTGTAACTGACTCTACCCCCTCAACATATCTTCAATCCAGATTCATAAAACCAATTGTAAACCAAAGAATGGTGAGCACAGATGCTGAATGAAATTGCAATTAGACTGAATAGAGTTGCCATGTAATCAAGGCTAAGCAATTACAGTCATTATGTAAATACCTGAAAACTCAGCTCTGACATTTGAATACACAAAGTCCCAATTAACTTAAACACCTGCAACTTACATAATATATAATCATGATGAAATACAGTGGGTGAGAATTGTAGTGATAGGCTGGCCCTTAGTACCTTACAGCGTTACCAGGTACGAAGGAGTGGATTAATCAGACCATTTATGTCGATGTACTGGAATGCTGGGAATATCCCACCAGCCGACATTTCCTGGAAGTGGCGTCGAGTATAACGTACAGCACATATAAGAGAGCTGGCAACACTCGCGATCGGAATTTCTAGAACCCTTTAATGATACTGAATCGTTTTACTACGCGTTACGCGAATAACCATACCCCAGTCGGTAAAAACAAGAGCGTTTCTTGTCAAATGCTGCTCCTGTGAACGACCACTCGGAACTAAATTTGCCTTGCGCAGTAGTGCCCGAAATCCACATTTCATCAGTTTCTGCAGACTGGTGGCGCCACCTGTATTTTTTCGATTTTTTTTCTCTGTTTTTGAGACCTTTAAAATGTGGTCGTCTGTTAACAGGGAACAAATTGTAACCATTGGACCTGGAATCTTCTTACATGACATCCCAGGAGGTCCATAAAAAATCGCCGTTGAAACCTCAAATTAGGTCTCAGTTACCCATATCCGCCGACCTATGGGGCTCAGATGAACCCCCAAGAATAATTAAAAATTTGTTACAATAGCTCCAGTATCTGAACAACTTATGCAGTGATCACCATGATTCTTTGCATGCATATTCATCATGGAGTATTTCATCAGTTCCTGCAGACTGGTGGCGCCGTCTGTATTTTTTTTTTTTAAATTTGACACATTTTATTTCTTTATTTTTGAGACCTTCAAAGAGATGGTTGTTTGTTTACATGTCACAAATTGTAACCAAATTGCAACTGGAATCTTCTAACTTGACATCCAGGGAGGTCCATGCAAAATATCCCGAGAAACCATAAATTAGGTCTCTACCCATATCCTCCAAGCTAAGCTTCAATTGAATGGGGATACCACCTACAAAATTTGGCATTCAGATGATAAAATTCCGTTTGTAAATGTCTTCTTAGTCAGTTGAACGTCATGACCCATGGTTCACTTGTTACAAGATACATCCAGTTGCAAGAACATCCTGTATAGCAGGTTAACTGAAATCGGTAACTTCCTCCGGACACTATGGCCATGAATGCGACGGATACCTCTCAGCGTAATTTAAGTGGTGAATGAATCCCGAATATCTGGGCACTGGTAACCATAGAGTTTAAGCAAATAAACCACGGCACTCCGATAATTCTCAATGCTGGAGTAACGCAGAGTTCTATAGACAACATATATATAACGTACCTTGATATTAGCTGTGAAGTAGACGGTAACGAAACTTGGTTTGTAATTCTGCAAAAATGTAAATAATGCCATCACTGGCTTAACCGCTTTCTGTATGAAGAATCCGCCAAAGCCTTGTTTCTTGCGATGATTACACCGACGTCTAAATCCGTTTTGAGCCTTTCTAAAATAATACACATACCTGTTATACCATAATATACGGACGTAAACGTTCCACAGATCTAGGGTCATTCAATCGGCTAAGTGAATCCGCAATCACATTATCACCCGTGTTAACTTATGTAGCCGTAATAAAGGAAATTATTCCTGACTGCTAACCAAAATAACCGTCTTAGCCATTCCATAGCAACTTTATTGCGGCTACGACCCGCATTAATCATATGCATGACTTGCGTATTGTCAGTGTTGGCTATGACGTGCTTATCCCGCCATTTGGAGCCCCATCTTTCTGCGGGAACCATTACAGGATAAAGCTCCAAATGTTTATGTTGCATTTTTCCGGCTCTGGTATAAACGGGAATACCCAGTTGCGCGTATTACCGAATGACATTTGATAAACGTTCGTGATTGGGTCCCATACTCTGGCAAACCAATCCGAATTACAGAACTCACCAAATCCAGAAAATGACGCATCACACTGAAAAACCGCATACGTTAATTTTGTACCGTCAATTATCCTGGCGTTACCATTAAACCTGGAAGCGAAATTTAACCACCACTGAATATCCTTTTGAAATTCCGCATTTAATCTTATTAGGTCTCTGTTACCTAAAACCTAAGAGATATAGAGCTCTGAAGTATCCCCCAGAATAATAGAAAATTTGATACAAAAGCTCAAGTATCTGAACAACTAATGCATTGATCACCATGATTCTTTGCATGGATATTGATCATGTAGTGTTTCATCAGTTTCTGCAGACTGGTGGCGCCACCTGTATTTTTTCGATTTTTACTATTTTTTTCCTCTGTTTTTGATACCTTAAAAGATGCTGTCATCTGATAACAGGGCACAAATCGTAACAACTGGACCTAGAATCTTCTATCTTGACATGCAGGGAGGCCCGTGAAAAATCTCTGAAGTATCCCCCAGAATAATGGAAAATTTGACACAAAAGCTCAAATATCTGAACAACTAATGCATTGATCACCATGAATCTTTGCATTGATTTTGACCATGGAGTGTTTCATCAGTTTCTGCAGACTGGTGGCTCCACCTGTATTTTTTTTCAAATTTTTACGATTTTTTTTCTCTATTTTTGATACCTTAAAAGATGCGGTCAACTGATAACAGGGCAAAAATCATAATGACTGGACCTAGAATCTTCCTTCTTGATATGCAGGGAGGCCCATGAAAAAGTCTCCTTGGAGACCTAAAATTAGGTCTCTGTTACCCAAAATCTCAGAGCTATGGGGCTCTGAAGTATCCCCAAAAATAATGTAAAATTTTATACAAAAGCTCAAGTATCTCAACAACTAATGCATTGGTCATCATGATTCTTTGCATGGATATTGGTCATGGAATGTTTCATCAGTTTCTGCAGACTGGTGGCGCCACCTGTTTTTTTTTAATTTTTTAAATTTTTTTTCTGTTTTTTAGACCTTTAAAGATGTGGTCATCCTTTAACAGTGCACAAATCATAACCATTGGTACAGATTCTTTTTACTTGACATCCCAGGAGGTCCATGAAAAGTCTTCTTGGAAATGTGGAATTAGGTCTCTGTTACCCATATTTTCCAAGCTATGGGGCTTATAAGTACCCCCCCCCCCCCCCCCAGAATAACTGAAAATTTGATACCAAAGCAGGGCACAAATCATAACAATTTGACCTTAATCTTCATACTTGACAACCTGAGAGTTCCTCAAAAATTCTCCTCAGAAACTTGAATTGAGGTCACTGTGACTTATATTATCTGAGTTACAGGCCATGTTTGAGTGCCCCAGAAATAATGCAAAATACACATAAATTGCCAGATTCCTCAGGAGCAGCTGGATGGATTGCCATCAAATTTGATGTGCTTATGGGTGTTGATGAACTTCAGCTAATATGCATGAACTATGATGCCACCTACATTATCTTAATTTGTTGCTGTGCAAGGACATATTGTCAACATGCCAGTCGGCTGAGCGTCATGACCCATTGGTCACTTGTTTTTTTTCCTGCATTTAAATACATTAGCACTGTTTCAGTTGGGAAAGTTTTGGACATATCAGTTTTTATTAAGGCTAATCTTTGATCGTACCAAGTGCACACCTGTTTACCTGTCGCACCTGGATTTTTACCTGTGCAGCATAAACGCGACAGACCAACTAAACAGCATCTAATTATTGCATGAAATGTTAACAACCTGAGAAGACATTTTTCCAGATTGTTATTTTAAGATACTTCCATCAGCGATTTGCCTGCACGTTAAAATATATTGATTTGAGATAAAAGGTATATTACAGGTAACCAGATAATTAGTACAGTTTGCACCCATAATCCATATATTTTTGCACATTGCACAAAAATATATTTTTTTTGGTGATGTCCCCTATAACTAGACTGGCCCAGTCAATGAAATGGCTCTTAATTGTTGCCTCCGACAGAGAAATCAAACGTTCTCTTACTGTAGAGTCGCTACCGCCACCTCTTGGCTACCTCTTAAACTAATTACCACTCTCTGCCCATGGACCGTAGTGTTCGACAGCAGAGATATAACATAGGACATGGAGGTCCATGTATGGACTTTCTGAAAAAAAAAAAAAAAAAAAAAAGATTTCAGTGTGAATGTTACCAAGCGGGTTGAGCTGTGTATTGCCGTTGTCGACCACTGCAAACGTCCTCATAGCAACGATGTCATTCACAGGAGGCGTAACGGCCTGATATGCGAATGTCAGGGGAATCGTCAGGAGCCTTGTGATGCCCTATTATGCAAATATCAGGGATTCACCATACGGACTTTACAAGGCTTTAGTGATATGAGCTGGTACTGAGTTACGTCTATCGGTTTATGGGAGAGGTTTTATTTTAAGCATTTTAGTAGTAAACGTAAATACACTAAAGCCCAGGCAAGGCTACTTATACAAAGTATAAATATATGATTTAAATAAAAAAAAAAACGAGAATTTACCTTTATTTATCTGTACTTACCTGTGCTGGCGAGTATATTTTTTACAGATAGTAATTGCCAAAATTGAAATATGCAAGTGTCGTGGCTGTGCAGTTGATTTAAAGATAGTTTCTGCATATTGTTTTGACTGCTTCAACAACTGAAAAGTTGTCTTTATAATTATATTCTGTACTTGCAAAGGTAATTAAATCTCTTTAAGATCAAAGGTATCACTTCAGGTAACCCAATAAACAGTTCAATTAGTACCTGTAATTCATATATTTTACACATGGCACACAAAATTAAGTTTCTTTTTTGTTGGACTCCGTTACGACGTATAAATATATTCTTCTTTAAAAAATAATTTACCTGAACTCACCAGAACAGGTGAGTATATTTTTATGTGTAACATTAACTCTAATTATAAAGTTATATTTTACGTGTATGTAAAATCAATATTTAATATGTTTTTACATAGTTGACATTTGTTCATCCATATTCCTCTCTGCCACTATTCAACATGATTCTGTCACTACCAAAGGTTATAAGATCAGTGGAAGAACAAAGGTATCCAAATAGGTAACTTAATTACTGTACTTAATAGCACCTGTTCTTATATCAAAAGTGAACTATACAATCAATTAATAAAGTATTCATTTATAGTAACTGTAATGATGAACAAGTGTTTGTGAACACATTCAGAAAAAAGTATTTACCTTTACTTACCTGCACAGGTAAACATATGTGTTAGAAGTTAACAGAGTGATAGAATACGTTTCTTGGGTCAGCAAGCATTTCAATGGAAAATATTTCATTTCCACAGTAAAATCCAATTTTATTTCCACATTCTTGTTCGTTTGTGATTTCCTTTCCTTAGTTAAACCAAATCATTTACCTTTAATTAATAATTACCTTAAAGTTAAAAAAATCCTTGTTTCCTTTTTTTGATCAAATTTCTGAACAGAATGAGAGCGGAAATACAGGTAGTACAGATTTACCTGTTTTTACCTTGTTTACCTAAGTGACATACATATTAAAATAGGTATGCAAAAAAATTAACATATACCGCTCACAAGGCCAAAACTGAAAAATCCGATAAAAATTGATTAAAAAAAAACAGAAATTGCTGGTGGCATCACCAAAATTGTGCAGCACGTACATACCATCAGTCTCAATGATCATAGTAAGTTTTGTGAAAATCCACATAATGGTTCCTGAGATATAAGCTTCTGAGTGTTTTTCAGCTCTAAAATGTAGAAAAATGGGCCAAGGTCACCCATCTTCAAACTTGACTGAGATTTTATGGATATACATTTTCACTTATGAAATAAAATTCCAACGATGAATCCTTTTAGAGATATCCTGCTCACAAAGTTAAAGTTAACGGACGCCGGACAGACAGACGGACGGCTAGACAGACGGACAGCTTGGGTGATGACAATAGCCCATCAGCCTATGAGCTGAGGGCCAAAGAAGGCTGTACATGTACATTACCCGTAGCGGTAACGGGTCAAAACAAAGATGGCGGCGCCCATGGTGACAACGGAGCCGTTGGATTCCTAGCTCAATTCGTCAACAAATCAAAGAAGTCAGCACCTGACATCAACCCTTTATTCGCGAAAACTGTCACAGAATTTCTGCAAGCGGGGATGGCGAAAGATGACCGGGAGGCAACCATCGAGAAATGGCAACCTCCGGGAAACTGTCCTCGATTGGACTTGGTGCGCGTTAATCCCGAAATCTTTAACAACGCTAGGAGGGAAGTCAAGACGGGAGACGTCATGATACAAATGGTCCAGAAGTCGATGATGGCCGGCTTGACTAAGCTTGTTTTGCTCATGGACAAATTCATCTCTGCCGAAAGTGGGAAATCCGCCGTACCAAGTGCATTGCAAACTAAAGAGGCGGTCTCTGAGGCGATTGCACTGATAGCAAATGCCTCGCATGAACTGGACACCAGAAGGAGGTTCTTGTTCAAGTCGGCTATCAATCCTGAATTTAAGAAACTTTAACACGAAAGTGCACCTATTTCAACGCTGCTGTTTGGCGATAAACTCAGTGAACAAATCACTCAGATAAAGGAGTCTAATAAGGTCACTAACAGCGTAAAATTGAACAGCACTCAAGAGAAACGAAACGGCAGTGGATCACAGAGAGGCTACAAAAGGAAATTTCCTTTTTTAGCCCCAAGAAACACTGCAGCCTCACCAAGCCCTGTCTCTGCTCAGTTTCACAGAGGAGGCGGCAGAAACAAACAGAGCTACAGAGGCAGACCATCCCAGAAGCCAAGGGGCAGAGGGAGTTACAGTGCGCACAGGGACAGCCACCTGTACTAGGGCCATCTAAATCAGAGGTGAGAAATCATTCTGGTAAACATATTGGCACTGTAAGTGACAGTGATCAAACAATTCAAGCAGGAAATATAAAGAACTTTTACAGTGAGTGGACTAAAATTACAAAAGATCCAAATATCCTAAAATTAATTTCTGGTTGTGACATTAATTTTGAGTCTGACCCAGTACAAACAGGTGTCTCAAAATCATAATTTTCACGAACCGAGTCAAAACTGATAAGAAATGAAATTGCTAAATTACTCCAAAAAAGGAGTCATAGTTTAGAGTGAGCCGTAAGAGGGTCAATATATTTCGCCAGTATTTCTTAGACCTGAAAAAGATGGTACATATTGTATGATTCTCAATTTGAAAACTCTTAACACTTCTGTGTAATATAAACACTTTAAAATGGAAAGCATTCATACATGCACAAATTTAATGACCCCAGGCTGTTTTATGGCATCAATAGACCTTTCATGATGCTTACTACACGGTACGGGAAAATTACCAGAAATTTTTAAAATTTGCTTTTGATAACAAATTATACATGTATACCTGCCTCCCAAATGGATTCACAGCAGCGCCCTTTCAATTTTCGAAAATTTTGAAACCAGTTCTTGCCACACTTAGAAAACAAGGCTATATATCTAGCAGTTATCTAGATGACATTTACTTGACAGCTGACTCCTATGACGAATGTCATAGAAATGTGACTGCCACTATGGATTTACTACAAGGTTAGGTTTTTATATAAACAAGAAGAAATCTGTCACAATACCTACCCAGATAATTGAACATTTGGGGTTTGTATTAAATTCCACTGACATGACTATAACTGTAAACACGGATAAAAAAAGAGAAAATAGAACATTTGGCTAAAACTCAACTTGACATAGAAAAGAGCATGGCATTAAAGCAACACCAGGGAGATTTCAATGCAAACATGAAATTGTCAAACAAGGCCAAAATGGATTTGAAATGGTGGCTTGAACATGCACATGAAGATACAAAACCTATAAAAAAACAGGAATCCTGATTTAACTTTGTAAACAGATGCATCAAACAAAGGTTGGGGCGCAACACTTGTTGGCCACTCAACTACAGGAGGACGATGGGCTGGTGCAGACCTTTTGGCTCATATTAATTATTTGGAATTAAAGGCTGCATATTTAGGAATTCGCTCACTTTGCTCAAATATGGAAAACAAACATATCCTCTTGCAAATGGACAACACCACACTGTTTCATTCATAAAGAATATGGGTTGTAATCGTTCACTCACCTGTAACAAACTGACCAGAGACATTTGGATTTGGTGCAAGGTTAGGAATATTTGGTTAACGGCCACGCATATCCCAGGTTCTGTAAATGTTGAAGCAGATAAAGCCAGTAGAACATTTGATGATAGCAAAGAATGGAAGTTAGACGCCACAATATTCACAAATTTAACTGAAATTTGGGGGAAACCAGAATTTGATATGTTTGCGTCAAGGATCAATTATCAAATGAAACCATGTTTCATGGAAGGCCGACCCAGAGGCTTGGGCGTTCAATGCTTTCACCCTAAACTGACATGGTAAATTTCTTTGGATTTTTCCACCTTTCAGTCTGATCACACAAGTACTGAAGAAACTGAGGGAGGACAAGGCAACAGCAATACTAATAGTCCCAATGTGGACAACACAGCCATGGTGGCCTCGCATGTACCAACTACTGATCAGCCAGCCAGTGGAGTTACCTAACATGAAGTCGCTGCTCACTCTTCCATCCAGCCCAGAGACGATACATCCGCTGTGGCCAAAGTTGCGGATGATGGCCTGTCTCTTGTCCGGAAGAGACAACAGGGTGTCTCACCTAGAGCCCAGGAAATTATCCTCGGTTCATGGAGATTGGGTACAAAAAGACAGTACAAAGTTTATCTTATAAAATGGGAATTTTTTTTGTGAAAAACAACAAATTAATGCAAATGAACCTATAGTGGCTCAAGTGCTCAACTTTTTAACATTACTATTTGACTCTGGATTAAGATATTCAGCTCTGAACACAGCCAGATCAGCCTTATCAGCTGTCCTTATACTGGCTGACAGTTCACAAACAGTTGGTAATCACCCCTTAATCCAAAGATTTATCAAAGCAGTTTATCAGTCTCGGCCTAGCATGCCTCACTATTCTGAAACGTGGGATGTCAGTATTGTGCTTAATTATCTAAAGACTCAGTCACCTGCAAACAAAATTACTTTGAAGGGCTTGAGTGAGAAATTAGCAATGCTTTGTATGTTAGACACTGGAACCAGATGTCAGTCAGTCTTGTTGATGGATGTAAACAATATGACGACTGGCAAGTCTTCTATCAAATTCCACCTAACAGAACTAGTCAAAACATCCAAACCAGGTAAGCGACAACCAGACCTTATTTTACCTGCTTACCCAGTTGATCGCAGACTTTGTGTGGTGACTTACCTGAAGGAGTATTTAAACAGAACACAAAATATTAGAACAAGTAGTAAACTCTTTGTTAGTTACTGTAAGCCTCACAAGGCTATTTCTGGTGCAAGTCTTGCTCGTTGGATTAGGAATGTTATGAGCAGTGCTGGTTTAGATACTAATACCTTTAAAGCACACAGTACTAGGTCAGCATCAGCTAGTGCTGCCAAAGCCATGAATGTTCCATTGGACATGATTTTGAGAACCGTTGGATGGTCACAAACAAGTACTTTTTGCAAATATTATGAGAAACCTTTCAAATGTGAGGAATCCTATGGCACCAAGGTACTAGATAAAGGAAACACTGAGAAACAGTAAACATAGTGTATTTATAGAATAGTTGAGGAAACAGAACATGTTGTAGCACTACAAATAATCATAATAGATGCATATGTAGTTATGAGTGTTGTGAATAAACATGTTATGTAGAACCCTGTGTTTCTTTATGAGTCGAACCATGTGAGCAATGAAGTCTCGGTTGATCTCAGGATGCTGCATGAGTAGGTAGAACTGGAAAATTAAAAAAGCCTTGCCTGTAAGGTGAAGTTTGATTGAGATTCTACCTACTCATCAGCAGCATCTGAGATCAAGCGCCCACCACAGTATCCCTCCCTTGCTACATTTAGCCTAATTATCACATGGTTCTCCTGTTAAAATATGATGATCCCTATGCGCATGCGCGATCGAGCTTAATCTCAGATGCTGCTGATGAGTAGGTAGAATCTCAATCAAACTTCACCTCACAGGTAAGGCTTGTTTAATTTTCCAATTATATGCCCACACACCAAAAATCAGGCCAATATCTGCAGGCATTGCGAAAAAAAGTCCGTACAACTGTTTGATTTCGGACCCCGTTATAACGAGACTTCACTGTATTAGTAAGTCATATATTTCCTGGACTGTTGTATCCTTTCTAGCGAACCTGTTAGCTTATGCGATGGTGCGGCGTCGTCCGTCGTCTATCGTGCGTCGTCTGTACGTTAACCATAGCTAACTCAAAAACGGCATGAGCTAGCATCACCAAATATTTTGCAAATAATCAGTCATCTGAAAAACTATATCGGATTTTGTTAATTTTTTTCTAACTGCATTTTCTTAGATTCTATAAGGAAAAAGCTAAAAAGCTTTACAAATCTTCTTCTCCGAAACTGTCCAGGCAAATTGCACAATATTTCAGAGAAATGATCCCTGGAACAATTTCTCTCAAGTTTGTTCGAATGGTTCCATTTCGGAGATTTTTGGCTGAGTTACAGGAGGTTGAACTTAGTCATCTGTCCAAAAAAGCACACTTAAATTAAAATCTCAGAAACGGCTAGAGCTATAAACACCAAATTTTATTTGTCACATATGTCATATCTGAAATTGAGGTATTGGTGGCGCCACCTACATTGATGTGTTTTTTTACAAGCGAAAATGTAAATTTTAAACTCTTCTAGCTTATAAACTGATTTATGATGAAACTGTTAAGCTGATTGGTGTAAACTTTACAAAAATTATTCTATTGTAGAGTTCTGCCAGTTTTATAATAATAGATTGGGTAATGCAGCTTTAAAAAAGCATTGTAGCCAATTGAAAAAGACTTTCTGTGTTTGAAAACAGATTAGACAACTTCCTGAGTTTCAGCAGCCAAGTCAAGAGGTCACTCAGTACAAACAGGTGGGGTCCAGACATCACCATGGCAACTGACGTGGCTCTGGCGGGTGTCTAGACAATGTGTCTAGACGTCTAGACACAGCGTCTAGACGTCTAGACACAATGTCTAGATGTAGAATTCCCAGATAATTTGGAACTATATCTTTCAACTGTTTGAAAAAACTTGGTTTGCATTTTTAGTGAATCAGGTTTATCATGAGGTTACATGTGAACTTCTGCGCCCTCATTTTTGGTTGACCTCTGACCTTTCCTCGCTGCCAAGCGTCCATTTGTGCGTCTGTTTCCACACATAAACCCACATATCTCGGGAACCGTCAGACCGATCAGGCTAAAAATTTTGCACAAATGTAGCCCTTTGATAGCTTTACAAAATACACTAAAAATGGTGGCGCCACCTGCAACCATTTTTGCACAGCGTCCATCTGTTCATCTACCTTGGGATTAAATACTCGTATCTCAGCAATGGTTTGACTTTTCCACCTGAAATTTTGCAGGTTTATACAATGGACAGCTTTCTCGATTTTATGACAGGTTGCGCCACCTACATTCACATTTACTCTGCAGACATCCAAGCTCATATCACGGGAACCGTTTGACCGATTGGGCAAAAATTTTGCATGTGTATAGATCTCGCATAGCTCTTCATCATAGGCAAAAAATGGTGGCGCCACCTGCAACCACTTTTGCACAGCGTCCATCTGTTCATCTGCCTTGGGATAAAATCACTCATATCTCAGCAGTGGTTTGACTTATCCACCTGACATTTTGCAGGTTTATACAATGGACAGCTTTCTCGATTTTATGACAGGTGGCGCCACCTACATTCAGGTTTACTCTGCAGACATCCAAGCTCATATCTAGGAACCGTTTGACCGATTGGGCCAAAATGTTGCATGTGTATAGATCTCACATAGCTCCTCATCATAGGCAAAACTGGTGGCGCCATCTGCAACCACTTATGTACAGCGTCCATCTATTCATCTGCCTTGGGATAAAATCACTCATATCTCAGAAGTTGTTTCACTTATCCACCTAAAATTTGGCAGGTTTATACATCCTGGACAGCTTTCTCGATTTTATGACAGGTGGCACCACCTACATTCACGTTTAAGGTGCACACATCAATGCTAATATGCAACACACCTCACTCTATTCCCCTTGCCACTTAATCCATGCCTCATTTCACCCGTCCCACTCGGATTTCTGCGGATACACGGTGGCTTGTCGACTACCCATATTCCGGTTTTAAAATGTCTAAGTCTGAAACTTGCAGGTCGGAAACGTTCATTTTTGCTGAAATCATAATGACTAAGGTAGATATGCAGGACTTAAGAGGATCAATATTAAATTTTAAAAATAAACCTCCATTCATACTCCTAAACTTTGCACAGGTTCGCATTAGGCCTGTAGGCCTTGTTCTATAATATATCTTAATAATAATAATAATATGGTATTTATATAGCGCCAATTCTCCGATGGACGGACTCTCAGCGCAATTCACACATACACATACCCACATACAATTTCATGGAAATCCCCGTGCCTGACCCTAGAAAAAAAAAATGATGCATGTTAATTACAAAAAGCTGCCGAAAGAGATACGATTTGAAATTAGTTTTAAATGATACAAGAGTTGGTATAATGGGAAGTGAATTCAAAACTTTGGGGGCTATGAAACTGAAGGAACGTTCACCGACTTTCATATTACACTTTGGTACTTAAAGAAGATTTTCGCCAGCCGAGCGCATCGTACGCAAAGGCCGGTAGATTATTATTTTTCCAGACAAATATGATGGAAGTGAGTCATCAAAATGACGTTAAACAAAAACAGCAATTTTGTATTGTATGCGGTACTTGACGGGAAGCTAATGGAGCTGTTTGAGCAGTGGCGTGGCGTGGCCGGTCTTACGCTTCTTAAGAATGAGACGCGCAGCATTATTCTGGACCATCTGTAGCCGACAGACCTGCTCTGCCGGTAACCCAGCAAGAATGGAATTATAGTAATCCAGGTGAGATACTAGTAATACTGTGGCGCAAATGAGCCGCAGCAAGCATTAGTAGAGCGGAAACGCCGGATGGAAGCTATACGGCGGAGCTCGAGAAAGGCCGCACGACATATACTATACTAATATAATCATGCATTGAAAGATTACAATCAATCTTAACACCTGGATACTTCACTGGAATTTTGTAAAGGAACAGTGCAGCCCCCAATGCTAATGGACCCAATTATCCTTAGGAGGGGCTTAGATCCGACATGCATAATTTCAGTCTTGTAAGTATTCAATTTAAGTTTGGTGCTGGTCATCCTTGATAGTACATCATCAATACAAGCCTGTATGCTGAACTGGACAGAACTGAACTCACCTAGTTGACTACTTTTTGACAGTTCAGCGTCATCGGCAAGCTTATGAAAAGAACAATCATGTGCAGATATTATGCGAGATACGGGTTATGAATATAGAGTGAACAATATAGGTCATAACACGGATCCCTGGGGAACCCCGTACAGCAAAGTACATTGGTCTGATTTTCTACTGTCGATCGCAACAGCTTGGGAACAATTGGCGAGGTATGGAGTAAACCATGAATGCACGGTGTCGTGTATACCAAAGGTAAATTCTAGTCTTTTAAGCAAAATTGAATGATTAAGAGTGTCAAACGCTGCACCGAGGCTCAACAATGCTAGAAGAGAAACGCGTCTCTGATCTGACGCCATCAGCAGATGTAACAGAACCTAATTACAACAGATCACATAATCGTGACGTTCATAAATTTTGTTACGGAAATAAAAAAAATCAGATTCCGCAACACTAGGTAGCGTGAAATGTCTAGGGGAATGAATGAAGAAGTCAGTGTTTTTTGTTAACAAATAATTATAATTTATTCTTAGAACAACCCTAACATTACAATACACTAAATCAATACAATTACACAGCATAACAACAATATAAAGTACAGTACCAGAGTGTCCGGGTCCTAGGCTTTGATTCCTAGATACCACCACTGTCACAGCTCAACAAGTCCTTTAACACAAATATTCCAGATGAACAGCTCATATTAATCTTCTCAGAGAATAGTCCAATTTAATCGCGAAATACAAATCCAAAAGTGAAGTTCTGGTTATAATCCCAAAGGCAAACTGAGACAATCCGTATATTAAGTTCTGCAATTATCGGCGGAAAAGTCCTAAAACAATGACTAGAGACTCACACTCTTTCGTATCCGCTGGTATTTTTCTCTCTGCCGGCTCTAAACACAGCCCCCATTTATAGCTTTTCCACCTGAAGCCCAGAACTTTCCATTCTGGAACATTCCAAAGAACATAACAATACACGAGCGCCTACAGCGCCTGAACAGACCAAATCATCTAGAACAGATATAACGCCGTGTCTCCACGTTTCACTGTTCACACGCAAGCCAGAGCCCAACTCGCGCGTTTTCCATAGCAACGAACAGGGCTAGCGCCTAACACGAATCAGAATGCCTGCGCATTATAAACACATACATGTAACTTAGACTATCCATGACACTCAGTAAGGCGGTCTCTGTGCTATGGTGCCTTCTATTCGCGGACTGATGGATTTCCATTAAGCTATTTTCATAAGGATGACATTGTAACCTCTTTAGAACAGTCTTCTCAAGGATTTTAGAAACGAAGGGAAGGTTTGAAACTGGCCTAAAATGTTTAAGGTCATTTAGATCTAATCTGGGCTCCTTCAAAAGTGGGGTCACAACAGCCTCTTTAAACTGAAAAGGGACTGTACCTGTTAATAGAGAGACATTTATAATGAATGTAATCAATGGAGTTAAGGTCATCTATGCATTGCTTAAGAAGGGGAATGGGAAAGGGATAAAGTATACAGATTTTTGTTGGTGAAGACATTATGAGTTTATGTATCTACTGATAAGTCACTGGGGTAAACCAGGACAAAGAGGGACCATCATACATATCAAAATTAGGAGGTTCAAGAGTCAAGTTCACGACGGATTCGTTCAATTTTGGCCAAGAAAAAGTCACATAAACGTTTCGGAAGGTCACAGCGAGGTATATGCAGAGGTATTATCCGGGACTTGCCCTAAAGCTCACCAGACACAGAAAACAGCTGTTTTGATGACAAACATGAGTCAGTTTTATCCATGTAGAATTGTCTCTTGGCCTCATTAATGGTTGCTTTCACTACAGCTTTCTCTCCGACGAAGATTTCACGATGGACAGATAGACCTGAACTTCGCCAGCGTCGTTCCGCTTGTCTCCGTTTACGGCGGGCAACTCTGATGTCATCAGACAACCACAGGGCCGAAGGTCTGTCTCTCAACGAGACAGTCCAGGTCAGGACAGGCTGACTGAACATATTCTGCAGATTCTAATATCTTCTTAATATCAGACCACAATTCATAAAGCGAAACCGCTCGGTTTTTCCGCGAGGTCACAAGTCTTTTGCATGGACGTGGCATGGTTACTGTTAAAATACAGGAAACGACTTTGTTATCAGACAGACCAGCACATTCATGGATTCCCTCAAGTAACACTTGTTACGAAACCTAATATAAACAGATCATGTATGCGTGATGAACACAAATTTTGTAATGGAGATAAAAACAAATCAGATTCTGTAACACTAGGCGGCGTGAAATGTCTAGGGGAATGAATAAAGAAGTCAGTGTATTTTTGTTAACAAATAACTATAATTTATGCTTAAAACAACCCTAACATTACAATACACTAAATCAATACAATTATACAGTAAAACAGCGGCATAGCAACAAGTCAATACAATCACACAGAAAATAATGTATGTGCACAGTACCTGAATACCAACACCATCATAACGATACGACCTTTAAATGTAAACTCTCGGAGAATGCCAGTCCAGTGGAAAGTTCTTTCAACAACCCAGAAAGTAAACTGACGTCCAAATGCATAATATCCAGGAGAAAGTCTTTGAAAATGTATAATTGCCGCATTCTTCGAATCTGACACACGCTTCTGCGTCCGCTGGAATCTTCTCTGCTTTCTGCCCTCTCGTTCTACAACAGAGTCCCTTCACATACCTTCACACCCTAAGCCGAGAATTTTCCACTTCTCGAACAGTCTATAAGATCTTGCACAATCACAATAACACGCGCTTCAGGAATTCTCGAGAAAAACAGCGCCGTGTATCTCTTCACACCAGGCTCATCATGTGACCAACGACCAGGCGTGAAAGCTCAAGGCTCACATGACAACGAGAGTTCAACCACTACGGATTAAACATAGAACGTAATACGCGGCCAGACACGAGTACCACAACAGAAGTTACGCCCGTATCACATAATAAAAAGAGCACCTGTAACACAGTGTACTGGAACCGATGCGTACAACCACCCAGTCGAGAGTGTGGACTTGTTTATGGGTGGAGACATCGACTAGCTGGGTGAGATTACGGTCGCTCAACATGGTCATAATGGAAATTGGAATCGCCCAAAATTGCAAAATCACCAGAGAAACTAATATAACTTGACAAGGTTAAGAAAATTCCTGAAGAAACACAGAATTAGTCAGTTTATTACGCTTACTGGAAGGAGGTCTATATAAGCATACAAGTGCAATCGAAATCTGATTCTGAGATTTTTTTTTATTCAACCGATACGAATGGACGAAAACTTTAATGACGCAAACGAAGCATTGGAAACCAAGCATGATTTGATGACGACGCTGCTGCCACCTGCCCTGATCGAACACGGTGTAACGAACGAAACTCGTAACCTGTCGGTGTCAAGGCAGCGAGGAAGGTTCATCGCCTTGTGGGTAAAGCAGGGTCTCTACACAGGCGCTTGAATCGCTATTTGTGTTGATATTGGCTTAAATAGTGTCCAATTTAACTTAAAAACAATCCCCTACCGTTTAATGAGCTGTAAACCATGTTATATTGTTTGCCGGTACTTGTTTATAAAATAGATACACAAGGCCGGCATCCAAGTCTGCGGACGAGTCTGTATCCATTAAGCGACAAACAGACAGATTAATCCCAGATTACTATTTCCATCATTATCAACCAATCAGGTGTTAGGTTCCAGGGGGGAATCCTTACTGCTGACCAAGATACATGGGGATTTCCTTGTTTGGGGTAACAGCTGCTTAATGGATGCAGACTAGTTACAAATAAGAGCTCATTACAAGTGGTACACTGTGTGTATTGGAATTGTTGATGCTTTTATAGAAAGAAGAACTGGCCATTTAACGACTGTAAGTTTCTTCCCTCGAAAATCTTTGAAATATTTGGGAATTTCAATTGATTTCTTGTGTTATCGCCTACCCGTCCGCAGACTTGGATGCCGGCCTTGTGTATTTATTAAATAAACAAGTACCGGCAAGCGATATATCATGGTTTAAAGCTCATTAAACGGCAGGGGATTGCTGTTAATGTAAATTGAACACTATTTAAGCCAATATCAACACAAAGAGCGATTCAAGCGCCTGTGGTCTCTATCAGTATAACAATATCGGCTTGGTAGTCGATGACCAACTCATGGGTGGAAGTTACTGTCTGGCGAACAGACTGGGCATTAAAGACCAACAACATTAAAAAAAAAAAGATCGTAGAACTCTAAAATTTTAAAACATTCCAGTTACATTTTGTGTGGTACATATATATATTTGTTGGTATTCCAGCGATGTCCTATTAGGATATATTGAATTTTCCATATATTATAATAATATTAATATACTGAATATTTGTATGTATGGAAAATATATTAAAACTGTTTTAATATTTAATGATATCTTAATTTATAAATGTATTTTAAAAGACGTATACGGGTTTCATATATAATAATTTAGTATGTATCATGTATTGTATTATACAATCATTACAAGCACAACCATAAGCAATTTAAATATATGCATGCAATGAAATTGCCTTTGCCATGTGGCTCTAAACTGACCACAGGTTGACCAGTGAGTCTTCGTGACTTCCGAATGACTTCACCAGTCTTGTTGTATACGATAAAGCTATACGAGATGTATAAATATGCACAATTTCAGGCTGATATATTAAACCCATCCTGAGAAAT
Source organism: Sipunculus nudus (assembly GCA_026874595.1). Classification (NCBI taxonomy): domain Eukaryota; kingdom Metazoa; phylum Annelida; class Sipuncula; order Golfingiida; family Sipunculidae; genus Sipunculus; species Sipunculus nudus. The sequence goes on along the minus strand of CM049318.1, from coordinate 43,315,256 downwards.
AAGCAAGCACTAACACTACGCAAATGTCACTGTAGGTTGCGACACCAGTTTTGTGAATGAGAAAGCCATGAAAGATGCATGGACAGGTCAAACTTCTCTTGAGTCAGGTGCAATGGGCGTAGGTGAGAAAAGCGAGTGAACTCTTGACCTGCACCTGGCTGCACTGAGTGAGCTCTTGACCTGTATTATAATCTGACACATCTAGTAGTCTGTCAAAGCTATAAATAGATCTAGACTAACCTTTGGCCTGTTGAAAAATCTGAAACAGTTGGCAGTCTGCGAAGCTATTAAAAGATATATACAGACTCAATCTTGGCCTGTTGGTAAATCTGTTTACACATGGTACTGAAAGACTTTGGCTACAATACTTTTTTTCAAGCTGACATATCCATAAGATTTTTTTTATCAAAATGCTTACAAATGGCCTCAAGACCAACTTGAGCTCTCTATGACTCTACCAAAAATCAATAAACCCAACCTATCCATATACATTACAAAACTAGACGACCAGAGGTCGAACGCTTGCCGGAAGTGACTGGAAATAGGACAGCGAAATAGATGGACAGTTACTAGGCAGACAGACAGGGAACATTTGGATCTGATCAAATATAAAACCCCTATCATGGGGGAAATAGAAGCACATATGAATAAGGTTTTGCTGATTTTCAAAAGTCAAAGATGAGTAGACAGACAGACAGACAGAGAGACAGACAGACAGATAGAGTGACATTGTTAGTGTTATTATTAGTAGCTATCCTATACAGGACAATTCATTTTTGACAGAAATAAAAACAAGATGACACAAGGTCAACAAAGGTTGATGATATCATGATATGCATGGTAAATGGTCAGACGAACAAAATGAAGTAAGACTCAGGTTGATACGACCAAGTTATGAGGAAAACAAAATGTCTCTGTTTTTCTATGACCTTGACCTTTCCCTTTGACCCAAATTAACCAAAAACAATCGGGCACCAACAAGTTTCCATCATCTCTAAATGTTTCAAGGTGATTGCTGCAAAATTGTGGCCTGTAATGTGCTAAATGTCGGAGAGAATATCAAGGCCGTTGACAAAATTGACAACAACAGAGAAACAGACAGACATACTGACAAGGTGACACATGGTCAACAAATGTTGATCATACCATAACATGAGGAATTGAAAAACGAGGAAAATGACCTTAGAATGAGGTTGATACCACCATATTTGACCAAGTTATGAAGAAAATAAAATTTCAAGGTTTTTCGATGACCTTCCCTTGACCTATATTGACGAAAAACAATAGGGCACCTGGCAATTTAGTTTTACATCATCTCTAAAAGATTCAAGGTGATTGCTGCAAAATTGTGGCCTGTAATGTGCTAAATGTCAGAGAGAACATCAAGGCCGATGACAAAATTGACAACAACAGAGGAACGAACAGATATACTGACAAGGTGACACATGGTCAACAAAGTTTAATCATGCCATGATATAGGGAAGGGTGAGACGAACAAAATGACCTTAGAATGAGGTTGATACGGCCATTTTTGACCAAGTTATGAGGAAAATAACGTTTCAAAGTTTTTTAATGATCTTGACCTTGACCTTGGACCTATATTGACCAAAAAACAATAGGGCATCTAGAAGATTAGATTTCCATTGTCTCTGAAAGTTTGAAAGTTATTGTGGCGAAATTGTGACCTGAAGTGTGCTAAATGTCATTGAGACCATCAAGGCCGTTGACCATATTGACAACAGCAGAGGAACAGACAGACATACTGACAAGGTGACACAAGGTCAACAAAGATTGATCATACCATGGTATAAGGAAGGGAGAGATGACGAAAATGACCTTAGAATGAGGTTGATATGGCCATTTTGACCAAGTTATGAGGAAAATAACATTTCAAGGTTTTTCAATGATCTTGACCTTGGACCCAAATTAACCAAAAACAATGGGCTACCTCGAACTTCGGTTTTTCATCGTTCTTGTAAGTTTCAAGGTGATTGCTGCAGAATTGTGGCCTGTACTGTACTAAATGTCAGACAGAACATCAAGGTCATTGTCAAAATTGACAACAACAGAGGAACAGACAGACATACTGACAAGGTGACACAAAGTCAACAAAAGTTGATCATACCATGATATGGGGAAAGGAAAGACGAACAAAATGATCTTAGAATGAGGTTGATACGACCATTTTTGACCAAGTTATGAGGAAAATGAAATTTCGTGGTTTTTCGATGACCTTGACCTTAACTGTTGACCTATATTAACCAAAAACAATAGGGCACCTAGAAAAATTTTGTTTTCCATTATCCCTGTAAGTTTCAAGGTGATTATGGCAAAATTGTGGCCAGGAGAGTGATGACAAACAGACAGACAGACAGACAAACAGACATACGCAACTGACCAATATGCTTGCCCAAATCTTTGATTCCGGCAAGCAAAAAACCTATCCTAGAATATTCATGTGAAAAATTAAACCATTTAGTTTGACAGTTTCATCATAAAACATTTCATATCTGTAAATCTGTGGCTAAAATTACTAGGTTTCTGCTGTAAAATCAGGTCGATGTAGGTGGCGCACAAAAACTGCAATTTCAAATGAGTCATGTGACCAACATTTGCACAATATTTAGTGATCCTAGCTCATATTGCTTCTGATATTATGTGTATGCTTACTTGCAAAATGACTAATTTCAAATTCCTGTAACTCGGCCAAAATTCATCAAACCAAAACCATTTGTCAAACGTGAAAGAGCTGGTCTCTGGAATCATTTCTGTGAAATACTGAACAATTTGGTTAAATGACTTTTGAGAAGAAGATTTTCAAAGGTTTTTAGCTTTATCACCATAAAATGTTAGTTAATGCAGATGGTGCCACAAAACACTAAATTCCACAACATTTGATATGTGACATTTTTGCATAAAATTTTGGGCTGCCAACTCCTGCTTTTCCTGAGAAATTATGGATTAATGTACTGATGACTGATGACCCCTGTACAGTTATGGTCGATGCAGGTGGCGCCAACGATACCTCAATTTCAATAAATACTCATGTGACCAACATTTGCATGAAATTTGGTGATGATAACTCAAGCTTTTTCGGAGATTGTAATTTTAGTATGCTATTTTGGACAGATGACTTAGTTCAACTTCCTGTAACATGGGCCAAAAATCACTAAACTTGTACCATTTGAACAAACTTGAGAGAGACTGTTCCAGGAATCATTTCTGTGAAATATTGGACAATTTGGCTGAACAGTTACGGAGAAGATGATTTTTTAGCTTTTTCCCAATAAAATCTTAGAAAATGCAGTTAGCTAAAAAAATAAGCACAATCCGAGTTTTTTAGAAGACTAATTATTTGCTTAAAATTTGGTGATGCTAGCTCCTGCCATTTTCGAGATAGTATGGGTGAACAGACAGATGACGGCTAATGCCACACCATCGCATAAGCTTAGAGGTTTGCTAAAAATAGGTACAGATGTTGAAAGACAAAGCCAATCACTTTATTTCCCATTCTAGCACACTGAGCAGGAAAATAATGAGAAAATGTCTGCTTTTGATCCTTTTTTTTTAAAGCTTATAAAAAATTTAAGTTTATAAACTTTATACATTTGCTGAATAACATACATTTCTAAATATATAAATCTAAATTGCAACAACATTTACACCTGTGACGTACATGAGGGGATATGACCAGAAGTGGGCTGCCTTGACAATGCAAGTGAATACAATAGAGCCCCTCCAAAAAAAAAAATCAGTAACTAGCCTAATTTTTTTGGCTTTTATGTGCAAATTTTGAATTCAAAAGATTAATCCTTATGTGTACATGCTGTGAAAATTAAATGAAATATTCCTACAGGAAAAAATGTGCCAATGTCAGAGTTGGGCAAAATTTAAGGTACTGATTTTAATGTAAAAGATTCTGATCTAATTTCGGGTATACCAATAAATTTTGCTTAAATAAAGTTATAAATTAGGAAATTGTCTCTAGCTTTAACATTTACCATGTTAAGTGAATAAATATTTTTCCTGATTTTATCAAAGGTCATTATGTTTGGGCCCATAACATTTAGAAAATTAGATGTGGTCAGACAATGGTCCTCAGAGGGCCCCGCGTTTCTGCTAGTGCTGGACTCGTATACATATGGGTGAAAAATTAAGTTAAATTTGAAAAATATGAGTTGAGTTATTGCGTGCGAAAGAAAATAAGCAATTGGGCTGTGGCAGCCATACTGGATATCTAACGTCTGTAATTCAATAGGTCTGGAGCCATCATAGGTACCAATCATCCCTGTGAATTTGGGAAAGCTGCAGTATGTTGTTGTTGAGTTATCACGTGCGAAAGAAAGTGTCACTGGCGAAAGGACGGAAGGACGGACAGACACGGCGATCACTATAGGGCATAGCTTATCAAGCAGGGCCCTAATTACAATTTACAGACCTAATTTCTGGCCTGTTTATAGGAAATATATTAGAGAATATTTATGGTAAATATGGAGAAAAACAGACAAGTGGTTTCCATGTTAGGCAGTCCTGAAGTGTGATAAAAGATTTTTATTGTAAAAGGGAGGATTTTCCTGAATTTCTCCAAGGAACAAAAGTTGCAGTGACACGTTTTCAGTTTGGCAGGACAAGTGAGGGACATCGAACAGTATGGTGAATTTCAGATTTGTAGATCTAATGGTTTCAAAATGTGCCATTTAAAAAACAGACAGATGGAGGGACAGCCTTATTGTCAGCTGATCTAAAAACATAGTGAATTATTAATTGAATTCATCTCTTTCTAGGACCTTGAGCTGGTTCCTGCAGGGTAAATGGGTGATATATTGTCCATACATAATGTACTTTTGCTGTGTCAGACTGACCACACATATATCATAAACCAGTTCTACATCCTGTAAAACTTTGGTCTTCACAGTGCCACCGATTTGACAATTGAAATGTTCCTTCCTTATTTTGCCTTTCCTTGCATTGTCACCACAAGATGCCTAGAACCTGTAAAATAAAAGCCAAACTGAAGGCACATAGCTCATGTTCCTCACAAAAGACCAGATGAAGTTGATTAGCATCTGCAAATATAAGAAGCACCCCATCAAGAGCCAGTCTAAGTAAAACTCTCATGCATTTTCAAATAAGGGTAAACATGGGACCCATGGGCCATGACGGTCAGCTGAATTCAAGGAGCCTTGAACAATGGGTAAAATTACATTACTCCCAGAGTGCTTAAATCATGCATTTGCCAACAGATCTTTGATTTAGCTTACAGTGACCTTATTCTACATCCAAAGGCTACCAGTTGTGCCCATCTGACGAACAGATTGTTAACAGATTGTTATTTCTGGGGTGCTCAAACATACCCCAAAACTCTGAGAATATAGGTCACAGTGACCCAATTTCAGGTTTCACGGGAGAAATTTTAAGTAACTCTCAGAATGTCAAGTTAGAAGATTCTGGGTCCAAGGTTATGAATTGTGCCCTTCTTTGGTATCAAATTTTCAATTATTCTAGGTGCTTATAAGCCCCATAGCTTGGAGAATATGGGTAACAGAAACCTAATTTCAGGTTTCCAAGGATATTCTGAATGGACCTCCCTGGATATCAGTTTAGAAGATTCTATGACCAATGGTTACCATTTGTACCCTGTTAACAGAAAACCACATCTTTAAAGGTCTCAAGAATAGAGGAAAAATATACCAAGTGACCCAAGGGTCATGACGCTCAGCCGACTGACATGTTGACAATATGTACTTGCACAGGCAACTAATTACGATAATTAAGGTGGCATCATTGTTCATGTATATTAGCTTATGTTCACCAAGACCCATAAGCATAACATATTTGATGACAATCCAACCAACCTTTCCTGAGGACTCTGGCAATTTGTGTGTATTTTGCATTATTTCTGGGGTGCTCAAACATACCTCAAAACTCTGAGAATATAGGTAACAATGACCGAATTTCAGGTTTCTGGGTAGAACTTCGGAGGGACTTAGAAGATTCTGGGCCCAATGGTTATGATTTGTACCCTACTTTGGTTTCAAATTTTTAATTATTCTGGGGGTGCTTATAAGCCCTATAGCTCAGAAAATATGGGTAACAGAGACCTAATTTCATGTTCCCTTGGAGACTTTTCATGGACCTCTATGGATTTTAAATTAAAAGATTTTTAGGTCCAATGGTTATGATTTGTGCCCTGCACAGTATCAAATTTTTAATTATATTGGGGGTGCTTATAAGCGCCATAGCTCAGAGAATATGGGTAACAGAGACTTAATTTCAAGTTTCTAAAGATATTTTTCTCAGACCTCAATGGATGTCTAGTTAGAAGATTCTAGGACCAATGGTTACAATATGTGCCTTGTTAACAGATGACTGCATCTGTAAAGGTCTCAAAATAGAGAAAGTAATGTGTTAAAACTTTTTAAAAATCCAGGTGGCACCACCAGTCTGCAAGAACAGATGAAACACTCCATTAGGATTATGCATGCAGAGAATCAGGGTGATCAATGCATTTGTTGTTCAGATACAGGAACTTTTGTATCAACTTTTTAGTTATTCTGGGAGGTACTTCTAATTAAGCCCCATAGCTCAGAGGATATGGGTAACTAACAGAGACCAGATTTTAGGTTTCCATGGAGATTATCCATAGAGATTATCTACCTCCTGGGATGTCAAGAAAGAAGATCTCAGGTCAAATGGTTATGATTTGTGCCCTGTTAACAGACGACCACAACTTAGAAGGTCTCAAAAATAAAGTTAAAAATGCCTAAAATTCGAAAAAAGGCCAGGTGGTGCCACCAGTCTGCAGGAACTGATGAAACACTCTATGATGCATATGCATGCAAAAAATCATGCCGCTCATTGCAGTTGTTGTTAAGATACTAGAGCTTTGGTATCAAATTTTAAGTTATTCAGGGGGGTACTTCTGAGCCCTATAGCTCGGACAATATGGATGACAGAGACCTTAATTTAGGTTTCCAAGGAAACTTTTCATGGGCCTCCCACATGTCAAGAAAGATGATTCTAGATCAAGTGGTTAAGATTTGTGCCCTGTTAACAGATGACATCATCTTTTGAGGTATCAAAAATAGAGAAAAAAAATCGTAAAAAAGTATTGAAAAAATATAGGTGACGCCACCAGTTTGCAGAAACTCATGAAACACCCCATGATCAATATCCATGCAAAGAATCATGGTAATCAATGCATTAGTTGTTCAGATATTTGAGCTATTGTATCAAATTTTTCATTATTCTGGGGGGTACTTTGGAGCCACATAGCTTGAAGAAAATGGGTAACAGCGACCTAATTTCTGGTTTCTAAGGAGACTTTTCATGGGCCTCCCAGCATGTCAAGAAAGAAGATTCTAGGTCTATTTGTTACGATAAGTGCCCTGTTAATAGATGACCACATCTTTTAAGGTCTCAAAAATAGATAAACGAGGGACTCATGGGTCACATCACTCAGCTGTTATATATGATAAACAAGGCCTACAGCCCTAATGCAAACCTGTGCAAAGTTTTGGAGTATGAATGGAGGTTTATTTTTAAAATTTAATATTGTGGCAAGGGGAATAGATTGAGGTGTGTTGCATATTAACATGGATGTCTGCAGCTTAAACGAGAATGTAGGTGGTGCCACCTGTCATAAAATCGAGAATTTTTCCCATGATGTATAAACCTGCAAAATTTCAGGTGGATAAGTCAAACCACTGCTGAGATGAGTGATTTTATCCCAAAGCAGATGAACAGACAGATGCTGTGCATCAGTGGTTGCAGGATGGGCCACCAGTTTTGCCTGTGATGAAGAGCTACGTGAGATCTATACACAAGCAAAATTTCGGCCCAATCGGTCAAACGGTTCCTGAGATATGAGCTTGGATATCTGTAGAGTCCTGAATGGTGGCTCCACCTGTCAGAAAATCGAGAAAGCTGTCCAGGATCTATAAACTTGCAAAATTCCAGGTGGATAAGTTAAACCACTGCTGAAATATGAGTGATTTTATCCTAAGGCATATGAACAGATGGACGCTGTGCAAAAATGGTTGCAGGTGACGCCACCAGTTTTGCTTATGATAAAGAGCTAAGGGAGATCTGTAAACATGCAAAATTTTGGCCCAACTGGTCAAACAGTTCCTGAGATATGAGCTTGGATGTCTGCAGCTTAAACATGATGTAGGTGGCGCCACCTGTCATAAATCAAGAAAGCTGTCCAAGATGTATACACATGCAAAATTTCAGGTCGATAGGTCCAACCAATGCAGAGATATGAGTGTTATTATCCAAAGGCAGATGAACAGATAGACGCTGCGCAATCTGGTGACACTAGCTCCTGCCATTTTTGTGATAGGATTGGTTAACTAGAGACGACGCATGACGCACGATGGACGATGCAGCAACATTGCATAAGCTCACAGGTTCGCTAAAAATCGGATAATTTTTTAGATGACAAATCTTTTGCAAAACAATTGGTGATGCTAGCTCCTGCCCTTTTTGAGATAGCTATGACGCATGACGGAAGATGAACGACGGACGTTGCCACAACATTGAATAATCTCACAGATTTGCTAAAAATGCAAACCAAAATTTTTCAAACAGCTGAAAGATATAGATCCAATAATCTGGGAATTCTGCGTCTAGACACAATGTTTAGACGTCTAGACACATTGTCCAGACATCCGCCAGAGCCAGGTCAGTTGCCATGGTGATGTCTGGACCCCACCTAGTTACCTAGTACTGAGTGACCTCTTGACTTGGCTGATGAAACTCAGCATGTTGTCAAATCTGTTTTCAAACACAGAAAGCCTTTTTCAATTGGCGACAATGCTTTTTTAAAGCTGTATTTACCCAATCTATTCTTATAAAACTGGCAGAACCCTACCATAGAATAATTCTTGTAAAGTTTAAACCAATCAGCTTAACAGTTTCATCATAAATCAGTGTATAAGCTAGAAGAGTTTAAAATTACATTTTCGCTTGTAAAAAACAGATCAATGTAGGTGGCACCACCAATACCTCAATTTCAGATATGGCATATGTGACAAACATTGGTATTAAATTTGGTGATTATAGCTCTGGCTGTTTCTGAGATTTTAATTTTAGTGTGCTTTTTTGGACAGATGACCAAGTTCAACATCCTGTAACTCGGCCAAAAATCTCCAAACTGGAACCATTCAAACAAACTTGAGAGAGATTGTTCCAGGGATCATTTCTGTGAAATATTGGACAATTTGGCTGGACAGTTTCAGAGAAGAAGATTTTGAGAGCTTTTTTAGCTTTTTCCCTATAAAATCTAAGAAAATGCAGTTAGAAAAAAATAAATAAAATCCAAAAGAGTTTTTCAGATGACTGATTATTTGCAAAATATTTGGTGGTGCTAGCTCCTGCCATTTTTGAGATAGCTATGGTTAACCTACAGATGACGCACGACGCACGACGCTGCACCATTGCATAAGCTCACAGGTTCGCTAAAATTCAGGTGGCGCCACTGGTCTACAAAAAACTGATGAAACACTCCATGATTAATATCCATGCTAAGAATCATGGTGATCAATGCATAAGTTGTTCAGATACTTGAGCATTGTATCAAATTTTTCATAATTCTGGGGGATACTTGGAATCCCAATAGCTTAAAGAATATGGATAACAGAGATCTAATTTTAGGTTTCCAAGGAGACTTTTCATAAACCACTCTGGATGTAAAGTGAGAAGATTAAAGGTCCAGCGGTAAGGATTTGTGCCCTGTGAACAGATCACCACATCTTTAAGTCTCAAAAATAGAGAAAAAAAAATCGTAAAAAATTGAAAAAATACAGGTTGCGCCACCAGTTTGCAGGAACTGATGGAACACTCCATGATCAATGTTCATGCAGAGAAACATGGTGATCAATGCAATAGTTGTTCAGATATTTGAGCTTTTGTTTTATATTTTCAATTATTCTGAGGGGTACTTACGAGCCCCATAGCTCGGATGATATTGGTAACAGAAACCTAATTTCAGGTCTCCCTGAGGAATTTTTCATGGACCTCCCTTGATGTCAAGTTAGAAGATTCCAGGTCCAACAGTAACAATTTTTGCCCTGTTAACAGATGACAGCTTCTTTGAAGGTCTCAAAAATAGAGAAAACAAGGGACCCATGGGTCACGGCGCTCAGCTGTTATATATGATAAAAAATATGACTTGGGAAAGAGGCACATGCTTGTTTTGTGTGGTAATAAATATAAGCCTTATTATGAGTTGTTGGTGTTTAGCTTATGTATTATTTTGATAGTATCTTTGGAGACAGGGAAGAGGATTGATTTCATTTATTTTATTAACAAATGGAGTGCTACAGTCACAGATTTTGACTTGGCCATATAACTTATAAGCAGCACATATAATAAAAGAGTTTAACTATTTATTAAAATTTAATAACAAATATTGTGCCAATATAATTTTTATTTAAAAAAAATAATAAGAAAATCATATGATTTTTTTAAATAAAATATAACTGAAATGATTATTGAAATAATATTATAGAATATATTCATGAATGCATTCATGATGACATTTTGAAAGTATCTGCACTGGTATTCAAATACTTTCATTTTTACCTGAATTCCCATTCTTATGCAATAAAATTTTTTAATGCAGTACATATTCATATTCGTATTCAAATACATTTGCAAAGCATTCGCACCATGTCTAGTATTTATTCAGTTTTAGCCAAACAATGATGTTGAGAATCCAGAATATACAAAATTCACAAATTTAAAATAATGATTATAAGTACCTGGTTTTATGGCTTTTATTTATGTTAAAAAAAAATAAATGTAATATATTCACTTTGTACTATTTTCACATCAATCTACACACTAGACACAGTAGGAATCTAGATTAACATTATCAACTGCATCTTTGTCTATCATTAATTTCCTTTATATGATCCCTAATGAATAGTAATGAATAATATAATTTATTTTTTTATCATTAAAATTTCACTGAAAAATACCATAGGTGACTGCATGGTGTTATTTGGAATAACACTGACATTGACATTCTATCCATCCATACAAGATTCTTACATCATCAGTAACTGCAAGTTAATTTTCTGTTACTCATCAACTAACAAATTCCTTTTCTATAAATTTTTCTTTAATTTGTTATAAAAAAAACAATACAAAATTATTAATTTATTGTTTTATTGTTATGTTGTTTTTCAAAAAAACTACTAGATGAGTTGGGTTGGACACCTGGATCAACTGTGGCTGGGCATTAGCTGCCTGGCTGCCCCAGTCTATGCTTTGCTCAAGCATGCATAATCTGATGAAAGGTCAACAAGGTCAACATACAGGTGACTGAAGAGGGGCTGGATTAAGCCTGGGTCTGACATGGTCTCATAAAAACATTAATAAAAGCTACAATATTTTGCCAATTTCTTTCAGCTTTCTAAACTACGAAGATGAAATCCTTATGTGTGCATAATATGAAAATTATATCAACAGTGCTCTCAAGAAACAAACGTGCCATGGTCAAAGTTGGGCAAAATTTAAGGTACTAATTTTATATTTATACTAATAACTTATAAAATTTGAAAAATTCAGAACTAATTTTTGGTATTCAATTGAATCTTGATTAATGTTACATCCCTGACAAAAGAATCTCTAGCTTCAGCAATGCTCTTGTTAAGGGAGTAAATATATTTCTTGATTTTTTAAAAAGTGCATTATGTTTGGGCCCATAACTTAAAATAATTACGCAATACTGACATCATTTCTGGCATGTGCATAGCGAATGTATAGAAAAATATGTATATTATATATGATCGAAGTCAGATCAGTGGTTTTGATATTAGGCAGTCTTACAGTGGAACAATGGGTTTTTAATGGAAAAATGAAGTTTTTCATTAATATTTTGAAGGAATTAAGTCCTAGTGATCAAATTCTTGGCATGGTAGGGGATTTTGGAGACATCTAACTGTATGCTAAATTTAAGGAACTTAGAGCTGAAGCTGGGGAGCTGAGCTCTAGCAAACTGCATAACACTAGCTTGATGTAAACTTGATTTGACATGGTGCTTGAAATCTTGAATAAAATCTACAGTTTTTGATCAACTGGTTTCAAATTTTGGTGTTAACAGACAAAATGCTTACAAAAATATGCTATGAAAATTAAATCCACAGTACTTACAGGAAAAAAAACGTGCCATGGTCAAACTTGGGCAAAATTTAAGGTACCAATTTTATATTTTTGCCAATATTTCAAAAAATTTAACAGATTTTGATCTAATTTTTGGTATACAATTAAATTTTGATCAATTAAAGTTGTATTACTGAAAAAAGTCCCTACCTTTAACACTTTTGGTTTTAAGTGACCAAATATCTTTCCTGATTTTTTTTACAGAGTCCATTATGTTTGGGCCCATACCTTTTTTAAATTAAATAATACTGACTTAATTTCTGGCATGTACATAGGAACTATATAGGGGAATATTTATGGTAAATATGAAGAAAACCAAATGAGTGGTTTTGATATTAGGCAGTCCTGAAGTTTGAAAATAGATTTCTAATAAAAAATTGAGGTTTTTCCTTAACCCTTTACTGTTCAGATTAGCCTGTGGATTGTCACACTCCTACTGTTCAGATTTATTTTGCATTTTTTCCACATTTTGACATGAATCTATATGAGACATTAACTCAGTAACGGTTAAAGGTATCTTTGTGAAATTTTCAGCTTTTACTGTCAGGTATATGTCCTTCATGTTATTTAATTTATTTTCTTCATACCTGGTTTGATATGTATGTAACTAAGGTATATACAGGTAAAAACAGGTAAATCTGTACTACCTGTATTTCCACTCACTGGTATATCACCAAAATGACCCCTTTCATCCTGTTCAGGTAACCCATGAACCGTTTGATAAAAAAAGGGAAATGTAAGGATTTTTTTTTCACTCTAAGGTAATTATAAATTAAAAGTAAGAAAAAGGTAAATGATTTGGTTTAACACTGGAAAGGGAACCACCGACGAACCAGAATGTGCAAGTAAAATTGGATTTTTCTGTGGAAATCATATATTTTTCACCTGAAAGGCTTGCTGACCAAAAGAGCACATTCTATGACTATTAACATATAACACATATGTTTACCTGTACAGGTAAGTAAAGGTAAATTATTTTTTTTCTGAATATGGTAAAACAGGTAAATTTTGTTCATCATTATAGTTACTATAAATTAATACCTTCTCTATTTATGGACTGTATGATTCATTTTGATATAAGAACAGGTGCTTTTAATACAGTAATTAAGTTACCTATGTGAATAGTACCTTTGTTCTTCAACTGATCTAATTACCTGTGCCAGTGACAAAATCATGCTGAAAAGTGGCTGAGAAGAATATGGATAAACAAGTGTTAACTGTGTAAAACCATTATATTTTCATTTTTCAGACAAGTAAAACATAAATTGATAATTTTGGTTACGGTTACACATAAAAACATACTCAACATACTCACCTGTACAGGTGAGTTCAGGTAAATACAGGTAAATTATTTTTTTTAATGAAGTATATATTTTATACATGTAATAAGGGAGAAAAAAAAAACATACAACTTAATTTTGAGTGCCATGTGTTAAAGATGGTTCCCTGGTGGCCATTTTGGACTTCTGACAGGTCTGAAATCAGACAACAACCATTCTCTAAATCGGACCAAAAACCGAAGGAAAATTACTGAAACTGCACTGAAAAAAGGATTTCTAAGGTGGCTAACTGGCAGACATAATGGATTTCCTCCAAGTCTGACATTTGATATCAGACATCCTCCAATAAGAGACCAAACTTGGGGCAAATTCTCCAAATGATGTTACAGTAATGAATGTCCAAAACAATTCAAAAGGCATGTTCAGGCGCTCATATCAGATTTATAGATATGCAAATGTAAAAGTGTAGGTCCAATATTTTTTATTATCACTCTGCTTTTCAATGGGGTCAGCAGGGTTGGTAAACTGCAAAACCTGAAAGAAAAGAAATGCAGAAAGCATGACTAAAAGTCTTGTAATAAAATAAAGCCATCCTAAATCAAGTACACATCCACATATTATGAGAACAAACACTTGCTTTTATATGTGGTGATTTATATAAAAATATTCAGATATCTAGGAAACTAAGTTTATTGCTATGATTCCATAAAATAAACTGCAAAAAAAAAATGTTCCCATCATCTTATAAATCAGTAGCTAAACCTTAATTCTATACTCTCATAGTGTTAATTCCTGGCTGAAGTATTCCAACAACAGTGTTTTGTTATGCAGTAACGAGGTACTTATCACTCAGTCATATTCACTTAATAGCCTGATACAAAAGGGAGTCATATGTCACCAGTGTCACTCACAATTACAGCCACACGGTGAGATGTACCAGCTGGAGTGCAAGCTTATGTATACAAGAAAAATAGAGATGGTCTACAAAATAGTTGACCTGACCTATGACCTTGGCCTTTTGCCTACAGATCAACTGGATTCTTTCTAAATGATGGGTAACTACTAACCAATTACATCTGGCCGGGTGTAATTAGTTGGCAACCAATGAGTGAATAACTTAGACCTGCAACCTTTAACCTCCTGACCAGCTGACCTCAAAGTCAATTAGTTATTTCTTCATGCAAAAAGCCCATAAATATGAAGTTAGAATCACACTGAGTGAAGCATAGATGTGGCATATGTTTGGGTTGAACAGTTTCACTTGAAATATGTTCACAAGCATTTAGAACAATATTGTGACCTTGACCTTTGACCTTTTGAACTCAACATCAATAGGCTTCTTCCCCTATTGATAGGTAAGCCATATATGACAGATGGAAAGTATAGATTGAAAAGTTTGCCTGAAAATGACTCCACGCAAGAAGAGGGTGCTGTGAACTTGACCTTTGACCTCAAAATCAACAGGTCTTTTCCCCTGTTGGCAGGGAAGCGATATCAGTGCTGAAAGGTTTGGAATGAAAGGTCTAGCTTGAAATGTGTCCACAACCTTTTCAAAGACAAGGATCCTGTGACCCTGACCTTTGACCTTGTGACCTCAACATCTATAGGATTCTTCTCCTACTTAGTAGGTGAGCTATATGTGAAAGATCAAAGAATTGGGATGAAAGGTTTGGCTTAAAATGCATCCACAGGCTTTTCAAAGAAGTTGGTTCTGTGACCTTGACCTTTGACCTTGTGACCTCAAAACAATTATGGTTCTTCCCCTGTTGGTAGGTGAGCTGTATGTGAAAGATGGAAGGTTTTGGATGAAACTTTTGGCTTAAAGATTTATTTCTGGGGGTGCAAACACACCCCATAACTTCCATAATAAAGGTCGCAGTGACCTTATTTCAGGTTTGCAAGGAGATCTTTTTGGAACCTCTAAGACTGCATAGGGTTCATGGCCTAGCCCCTGCGGTTACGATTTGTGCCCTGCTAACGGCTGGACGGCCGGCCAGACAGACGGAAGGACGACGGACAAAGACCCCTCGCTATAGCCCAGCATGATTGAAAGTCAGCTGAGCTAATAAAATCTGGAAAATTGTGTCTACTATGTTTGTCAACATTTCATGCAATAATAAAATTGCTGTTTAGTTAGTCTGTCGCGTTTATCTGCACAGGTAAAAATCCAGGTGCGACAGGTAAACAGGTGTGCACTTGGTTCGATCAACGATTAGCCTAAATAAACGTTGATATATCCAAATCTTTCCCATTCGAAACAGTGCAAATGTACTAAAATTTGAAATAAAAAAATCAAAACAAATATGTCTTACACTTGTGAAAACTCTTATTTTCTTAATTGAGGGTATCCATGAAATTTCCTTTGAAGTACCCGCCCCTCCGCGGCTGACGCTGATTGAGCGATAATGAGTGAATTTAGCAATATGTAGCACACAATGTACATTAACGAGGCGGTTTTGCAGACTTTAGTCCCAGAATTATCCTATCTAGTCAATATAACGGAAAAATAAAAATAAATAAAACATTTACTGGGCAATTAAGATGCAAGACGACACATCTGTTTCGTTTTTTTCCTGAACGGTCCAATTCTACCGTGTCATCCCTTAGCCAGCAGTGACGCACTGACGCTGCAAACTTTTCTCACCCAATCGTATCTACTTTTACATCAGCAAGGTTCACGTGACTGGGTCTGGCGTGTTTATTTTGTAAAGTCTTTTAAATGGACATGGTTCACGTGACTGAGTCTGGCGTGTTTATTTTGTAAAGTCTTTAAAATGGACAAGGTTCACGTGACTGAGTCTGGCGTGTTTATTATAAGAAGCACCATGAGATGAAGTGCCGACTGGTGGTCGAATTATTCTTTTTTTTGTGGGGAGAGTTACCTGGAAACATCCTCTCACGTCATGCAAGAGTTACCTGGAAACATCCTCTCACGTCATGCAATATGTATGCATTAGAATCGATTCTTTCCCGCAGGGATCAGAAACAAAGAGAACACTGGTAGTACTAGTAGAACAATAATTTATTACATATATAATAAATATGCACATTAATGTAAACAAATTGTTATTAACAAGAATATAAAATAAAAGAAAATCGATATTTTTTATTGTTGGAAAGGTGTTTTTAAAATGTGCTTTTGGGGATAATGCACATAATACCAAAGTTTATAAAGAAACATGTTTTCACAGTACATAATGTATGTTATGTTATTCAAATATATAGGCCTACGTAAGTCCAACAATGCTTATCAAAATTATGCCTAGTTACTATGATTTCATAGCAGTACATTCTGGTATCTTAGAGGAAAGTTGCACGTTCATATCTTCATGCACTTACTTATCCAGGTTTTCGATTTGCACTTTATTTCAGTGACATTTAAATGAAGCATAATTACGTCATATGAAATTAATATAAAATGGAAATATAATATATAATTACAATTATTCGATTCAACTTCACTTGAAGAAAAGTAGGAAATTTATTTAATAATTTTGAGATGAACAATTCCTTGGTTAACTAGATGTACACACGAGACCTAACTTCAAATCATATATCTAATCTGGTAACCCCCGTATGCAACTTTGTACATTTAAGCCCTCATATAGTCAGAAATCATGCACTGCTGATAAAACTTCAGCTTCAGCAGGAAAGCATGCGGTCTCCCCAGGCTGCAAGGTGGTGATTTCACGGAGAGGCAGAGTTCCAGTTAATTATAAAACAACATGCAGCAATAATTCAATAATTCTAAATAAGCACCTGGAATGTTCCAAAAACTTCTAATAAGTTATGATCTCTTGGGTGTTTGTTTATTTATTAATTTTGTATTCACCAGTCCCGTCAGCTGTAGAGACGCGGACCATGACCTACACCTGGCAATTATACATGTCGTTCAGTTCCAGAACATTGTAAATGATGTCATTATCCTTTGATGATTAATGTAATAGATGCCAATTTAAAGTAGTAATTTTCACTCCAAATCCCCGTCTGGTTGGCCACATGTTGTGTGCTGTCTTTCTGCTAAAATCTTCTGTGTGATAGGAAAATTTCCTTGTGCTAATAAAACTGTCAATCAAACGTGAAAATGGGTAAAAATAGAAGCCGACATCCTGTGGTATTTTAGGTCTTCGAAAGAGGCAAGTTTGAGACAAAGCCATCAAACATTTTGCAATATAGATATATTTGTTTACCTGCATCTTTTAAATCTTATCTTACAGCAATGGAAAGGTACAATTAGATTTCAGTCTAATTTGTCCACCTGCATGCTTTCTCGATCGTCATTTTGAATACACCATGCGCATGCATATCGAAAGTCTGCATCTTTGGTCTTTATATTTTACTTTCACTGTGTCACCGTCAATATATATATACGCTTTAGCTTCTAATTTAAGATTGGCCAATGCATTTTATTCATTTTCTTGCATGTATCATGACTGAGACTGACTCCGCCATATGACTTTAAAGGATTATCATGACCACGACACATTTTCTATATTTATTCCCTGGGCCATGCATGCACGCGTTGACCGGGTTTTGAGAGCAATATCAATAGGCTATAAAGCGGCGTTTATACCGGGTGCACGTACGGTATATGCGTTATATATGCAGTCTGGGGTATACGTTATGTATTTTTTATGAATATAGGTGGCAAATGAACCCGATTTGAGAAACTTTCATGGATGAAATATAAAAAGGAGTTATAAGTTCTGGTATTAGTGATAAGATTTTATGTTTAAAAGGTACAAACATTTATAATGCAGTAGGCTACTATTCCTTACAACAATGAATAGCCTGTTATAGGCAAACGTATTACAAAAAAAAAAAATATTTACTTCAATTCATAATATAATAGGCTATATTTTTAAAATTTAGTTTGCTATGTGCCATATATATTTAAGGATGTTTTGCAGCTCCGCCCAAAATCTGTTTCACTGGCAGTGACAACTACTGGTGCTTTTTTCAATCACTAATGAAAATTATAATACGCACATAGGCCTATATATTTACACACACAAAAGCGCGCACACGTGCACGTACACATGTAGCCTGTACATATACAGGAAGTACTACACATATAAAAATTTGTAAAATCTGTTCAGTATGTGTTAAAACCGTATTAATACATATTTGTTCAAGCGTATAAGTCACTTACTGTCTTGTTTTACATATTCAAGGATTCGGGTGTATAGGCGTACAGTTCCATGTACGTCGTATAAAAATTACATCAATATTTCATGGAGTATAAAGTTATCTTTATATTTTACACTGGAAAATTATCTGGATCTTTCTAATTTAAGACGGTATTAATTTTATTTTCAATCCAAAAAGCCTCTTAAAATGATTGACAGTTCTTGTGCACGGCCGATTGTGCCCAATTACGATTGTACATAGAATGTTTGGCACAGAAATGATCACTAGTAAACTATCAGACATCACATATATATGCGACATGATATATGACAGTATCTTCGATTTTTAGTTGAGAAAATATGTAAATATTTAAAATAAATACTCATCTTATTATATGATATCGGTTAAAAATGGTTTTCCAGTGCCAATACATGACACAGGAGGTCACGCAGATCACGTGTGTGGTGTCTGTCAGACGCGTCAGTCAGTCAGACGGCGATCATTGGTCACAAGTTAAACCAATAAAAAAGGGGATAATATATGATCTTGGAAATATTTAACCGAAGTTAAATCTTCAAACACACTGCACTTGATTTTGTCACCGGGATTGATTGCCAACATTTAGTAATTTACCGATTTCTGATGAATTTAGCGTAGGTGTCTGATTTTACTCTCGCAGCCGACATGTTACCAGGGCCCACGTAACAAGGCCACGTGAGTGAAAGTCAATCATTTTTATATATTTTCCAACAAGTCTGCGTTTCACCCCCAAAACTTGCCCCAATTATGGGTATGTAAAATGGGCTTTAGTGCGCCCGGGCGGGCGCCTTTGAATTCTAGGCCCGTGACAAACCGCGCGCCCTGGCGGGCGTTATTGGAGTTTAAAGCCTTGATATCTCAAAAATATCTCAAAGGAACGAAGTCCTATTGACCCAATTTTCGGCATGGTAGGAGATTTTGGGGACATCTAACTGTATGGCGAATTTCAGATTCGTAGGTCCAATGGTGTCGAAACGTGCCGGTCTTACGGACGGACATCCGGACAGACGGACGGACAGCACGACAGACAGACGGAAGGATGACGGACAATGGACCACGACTATAGCTAAGATGACTTAGAGTCAGCTGAGCTAAAAATTCTTAAAAATTGGAAAAACACAGGTGGCGCCACCAGTTTGCAGGAACTGATGGAACACTCCATGATCAATGTTCATGCAGAGAATCATGGTGATCAATGCAATAGTTGTTCAGATATTTGAGCTTTTGTATAAAAATTTTCATTATTCTGGGGGGTACTTTGAAGCCCAATAGCTTGTAGAATATGGGTAACAGAGACCTAATTCCAGGTTTCCAAGGAGATTCTTCATGGACCTCTGTGGATGTAATTTGTAAAGTAAGAAGAATTCAGGTCCAGTGGTTACAATTCATGCCTTGTTAACGGACAGACGGCCGGATGGCCAGCAGACAAAGAGTGATCGCTATAGCTTAGATGACTTATAGTCAGCTGAGCTAAAAACAAGGTGGTGCCACCAGTCTGCGGGAACTGATGAAACACTTCATTATTAATATACATGCATGAAATCAGGGTGATAATACATTCGTTGTTCAGATACTGGAGCTTTTGTATCAATTTTTTTAATATTTGGGGAGAACTTCTGAACCCAATAGCTCAAAGTATATGGGTAACAGAGACCTACATTCAGGTCTCCAAGCAGACTTTTCATGGACCTCCCTGCATGTCATGAAAGAAGATTCTAGGTTCAGTCTTTACTATTTGTGCCCTGTTGTGCATCTTTAAATGTCTCTAAAATAGAGAAAAAAATCGTAAAAAATGGAAAAAAATATAAATGGCGCCACTGGTCTGCAAAAACTGATGAAACACTTGATGATCAATATCCATGCAAGGAATCATGGTGATCAATGATCAATTAGGCAGATAAGTCAAACCATTACTGAGTTATGAGTGATTTTAGCTCATGCAGACAAACAGATGGATGCTGTGCAAAAATGGTGACAGATGGCGCCACCAATTTTGTGTATGATTAAGAGCTATGTGAGGTTTATAAACATACAAAGTTTCAGGGGGATATGTCAAACCAGTCCTGAGATATAAGCCTGAATGTCTGCAGCATATACATAAATGTACGTGGTGCCACCTGCCACAAAATCCAGAAAGCTATCCAAGATGTATAAACCTGCAAAATTTTAGGCAGATATGTCAAACCACTGCCAAGATATGAGTGACTTTATCCCATGGCAAACAAACATACGGACACTGTGCAAATATAGTTGCAGGTGGCGCCACCACTTTTGCAAATGATAAAGAGCTATGTGAGATCTATTAACATGCAAATTTTTTGCCCAATCGGTCAAATTGTTCCTAAGATATGAGCTTGGATGTCTGCAGTGTAAATATTAATGTAGCATGCGCCACCTGTCATAAAATCAAGAAAGCTGTCCAAGATGTATAAACCTGCAAAATTTCAGGTGGATAAGTAAAACCACTGCTGAGATATGAGTGATTTTATCCCAAGGCAGATGAACAGATGGACGCTGTGCAAGAATGGTTGCAGGTGGCGCCACCAGTTTTGCGTATGATAAAGAGCTATGTGAGATCTATAAACATGCAAAATTTTTGCCCAATCTGTCAAATGGTTTCCTGAGATATGAGCTTCGATGTCTGCAGTGTAAATGTGAATGTAGCTGGTGCCACCTGTCATAAAATCAAGAAAGCTGTCAAGGATGTATAAACCTGCAAAATTTAAGGTGGATAAGTAAAACCACTGCTGAGATATGAGTGATCAGTCAAAAGGTTCCTAAGATATGTTGGTTTATGTGTGGAAACAGAAGCGCAAATGGACACTGGGCAGAGAGGAAAGGTCAGAGGTCAACCAAAAATGAGGGTGCAGCAGTTCACATGTGACCCGATCATAATTCTGAATTTAAAAAAATTCTGCCAAATGGTTACGGAGGATTTCTCCGGAAATCTATGTGGCGGTAGCGGTCGCCGGAGCAGCAGTGGCATCGACTGAAAACATAGTATCTGCAAAACTCTGTATTGGTAAATACAATGATTGTAGCTGTTACCACCAGTCTTGTATACAAGGAAGAGATACATACATATGCCCAATGTCAGACTGATATGTCAAACCCCTCCTGTGAAATATGCAGGGGGATACACTGTGCAAAAGTTATTGTAGGTGGCACCACCAGTCTTGTACACTATAAAGCTACCTGATATGTATAAACATGCCCAATTTTAGGCTGATATATCAAATTTCTCTGTAGAAATAAGCAGGCACATACACTGTGCAAAAGTCATTGTAGGTGGTGAAACCTGTCTTGTGAACAAGAAAGCCATCAAAGACACATAGACAGGTCATAATATCAGGCCAATACATCAAACTTACCTTGAGTCTGATGCATGGGGCTGACACGGCTTAGATGAGTGAACTGTGACATATTTGCTGGCTCAGGCTACTGCACTGAGTGAACTCATGACCTGCACCTGGCTTGACTGAGTGAACTTTTGACCTGTATCTGGCTGCCCTGAGTGAACTCTTGACCTGTTGCATAATCTAACACAGTTGGCAGTCTGCCAAAGCTATAAATAGATCCAGGCTGAACTTTGGTGCCAAACTGATGCAGTATGCAGTCTGCCAATGCTATCAATAGAATGCAACAACTGCACATAGTGAACTCCTGACCCATACCTGGCTGCACAGAGTGAACTCTTGACCTGTTGCCTTATCTGATACAGTTGGCAGTCTGCCAGAGCTATATATAGATCCAGACTGACCTCTAGCCTGTTGCCCAATCTGAAATAGTAGCCACACCATTGCATCAGCTCATGCAGGGGCCCTGCCCTGAGGGGCATGACAGCCATGAAGTAATCACATGGTGCCCATGAGGTGTTCATATGTCACCCATGAGGTGATCACATGCCTTGTGCTTGGCTGCACTGATTGAACTCATGACCTATATCTCGCTGCACTGAATGAACTCTTGATCTGTTGCCAAATCTGAAACAGTTGGCAGTTTCTCAACCTATTTGAAGATACAGACACAATCTTGGCCTGTTGGTAAAACTGTTTACACATACTGAAAGACTTTGGCTAAAATGTTTTTTTTGCCAAGCTGACATATTCATAAACTTGTTATCAAAATATCTAGAATGATAAAAGATGCAGTCCTTTTATTGTTGAAGGTCCAATAATTCTGCCAAAAATCATTCAAGTAAACTTGAACAAAGGCCACCTAAGAATAATTTTTGTGCCATGTTACAGAAGTTATAAGTGAAACAATAATTTTGTAGAAGAACACTATTGCAGTCCTCAGTTTGAAATAGGTTAGACATAATAATGGCCATAAGACCAACTTAAGCTTTTCTGAAATGATTGAAAGAACCACGTCCTAGGATAATTCTTTTGAAAAATTTGACGATTTAACTTGACAGTTTCATCATAAACATTTTAAGCTGAAAGAGGCTAAAATTATGAGGTTTTTGCCCCATAAAAAACAGGTCAATGAAGGAGGCACCACAAAATCTGCAATTTCAAATATGGGTCATGTGACCAACATTTGCACAATACTTGGTAATGCTAGCTTCTGTCATTTCTGAGATTACTTTGTCAGTATGCTTACTTGTCCAAATGACTGTTTAAATTCATGTAAATCCATTAAAATTCATCAAATGCTAACCATTTGAACAAACTTGAGAGGGTTTGCCTCAAGGATCATTTCTGTTAAATATTGAATGATTTGGCTGGACCGTTAACAAGAAGAAGACTTTTAAAAGTTTTTCAGCTTTTTCCCTATAAAATCTAAGTAAATGCAAATAGCAAAAAAAAAAGCTGAATCCCACAAAATTTGATATGTGACAGATTATTGCATAAAATCTGGGTATGGAAGCTCCTGCTATTCCTGAGAAATTAGGGGTTAATGTACAGATGACCAATGACCCCCGTACAAAAAAGGTCAATGCAAGTGGAACCTCCAATACCTGAATTTCATATATGACTCATGAGACGAACACTGGCATAAAATTTGGTGATGATAGCTCTGGCCGTTTCTGAGACTGTCATTTTAGTGTGCTTTTTTGTAGATGACTAAGTTCAACTTCCTGTAACTCAGCCAAAATTCACCAAACTTGAACAATTCAAACAAACTTGAGAGAGATGGTATAAAAAATTATTTCTGTGAAATATTGAACAATTTGGCTTGACTGTTTCGAAGGAGAAGATTTTTAAAGGTTTTTGAGCTTTTTCTCTATAAAATCTAAGAAAATGCAGAGTTTTTCAGATGGCAATTTTTTTGCATGAAATTTCATGATGCCAGCTCCAGTCATTTTGGAGATAGTATGGGTTAACGTACACATGACAGACTCCACCACACTATCGCATTAGCTCACAGGTTCGCTAAAAATTACTACAGATGTATATTGAATGCAAAATTATAATACAGATACATCTCACTGATGGCAAAATCTTGAAATATATACCCACAGAGAGCTGTATACCTGTGATTGTAAACATTGCCCTGGAATGAGGAATATCTAAAATCATAAATCTACATTTTTTAAAAGCTTTTAAAAAACATTCTTGTCAATATTAACCAAAGATAACCTGAAATCTAAATGTCTAAAGGCATGATCCAACAGATGCTGATAAACTGGTGCCAGGCTAGATGTATCTGCTTCACACAGCTTACATATATGGTAAAATGACTCAAATTAATCTTTATAATTCAGCCAAAATTCATTCTTTGGAACCATAAAAGAAAAATATTATACAAATTATTCAGGGTATTATTCTTGTAAAATATTAAACAAATTGGCCTCAGTGGTGTCAGTCAAAAAACGTTTTGCAGGTTTATAACTCATTTGCGAAAATACAGCAAAATGGCTAAGTTAAGCTTCCCATAACTTAGCCAAAATTCACTGAACCAAAAAAAATTTCAACAAACTTGAATTATCAACATCCAAGGATAACTAATATGTGAGATTTAAAAATGTGGCCCAGTGGTTTTTGAGAAGAAGATCTTTCTAGCAACTGAGCTAAAATGGGCTGTTATGGCATATGACTAAATTCAGCTTCCCATAACTCAGCCAAAAGTCACTGAACTGAGACCAATTGAACAAACTTCAAAAAGCACTACTCTAGGATCATTTCTGTGTGATATTAGACAATTTGGCCATATGGTTTCAGAGAAGAAGTTTTTTGTAGCCGTTAGTATGATCCTGCACTGATGACCCCCGTACGAAAAAGGCTGATGCAGGTGGCGCCAACAATATCTCAATTTCAGATATGACTCATGTGACCAACATTGGCATAAAATTTGGTGATGGTAGCTCCAGCAGTTTCTGAGATTGTATTTTTTGTATGCTTTTTTGGACAGATGACTAAGTTCAACTTCCTGTAACTTGGCCAAAAATAACCGAACTTAAACCATTCAAACAAACTTAAAAGAGATTGTTCCAGAAATCATTTCTGTGAAATACTGGAAAATTTGGCTGAACAGTTTCGGAGAAGAAGATTTTTAAAGCTTTTTTAGCTTTTTCCCTATAAAATCTAAGAAAATGCAGTTAGCTTAAAAATAAGCAAAAGCTGATAAAAGTTTTTTATATGACTAATTTTTTGCATTTAATTTCGTGATGCTAACTTTTGCCATTTTCAAGATAGTATGGATTAACATACAGACAACAGAGGCCAGACACCGCCACACCATCGCATAAGCTCACAGGTTCACTAAAAATGGGATAATAAAACTCCATTATCTGAACAACTATTGCATTGATCATCATGATTTTTTGCAAGGATCTTGATCATGAAATGTTTCATCAGTTTCTGCAGCCTGGTGGTGCCACCTATATTTTTTCTCTTTTCACAAATTATTTTCTTTATTTTGAGATCTCTTCAGATGCGATCATCTGTTAACAGGGCACAAATTGTATAGGTTGCACGTAGAATCTTCTCTCTTGACATGCAATGAGGCCTATGAAAAGTCTCCATGGAAACCTGAAATTAGGTCTCTGTCACTCATATCCTTTGAGATATGGGGCTCAGAAATACCCCCTCCCCCCCCCCCCCCCCCCAGAATAATCAAAAATATGATACGAAAGCTCCAGTATCTGAACAACTAATGCATTGATCAGCATGATTCTTTGCATGCATATTGATCATGGAGTGTTTCAACAGTTCCTGCAGCTGGTGGTGCCACCTGGATTTTTTTTTTTAATTTTTGAGATATGGTTGTCTGTTAACAGGGCACAAATGGTTGAAATTGGACCAAGAATCTTCTAACTTGACATCCAAGGAGGTCCTTGAAAAATCTCCAAGAAAACTTGAAATAAGGTCTCTGTTACTCATATCCTCTGAGCTTTGGAGCTCATAATTACCCACCCACTACCCCTCAGAATAATAAACAAGGCCTACAGGCCTAATGCAAACCTGTGCAAAGTTTAGGATTATGAATGGAGGTTTATTTTTAAAATTTAATATTGATCCTCTTAAGTCTTGCATATCTACCTATGTCATTATGATTTCAGCAAAACTGACGTTTCCCACCTGCAAGTTTCAGACTGGGACATTTTAAAACCAGAATATGGGTACCGTAAAATCTCCACTTAAAACCGCGGTTTAATCAAGAAATTCAAAATCTTGAAATCAGGTTGATTTCCTGAAAGCACAGTGCGGTTTATACTAGAAGGGTTTCCTGAATATCTTCCTGACAGACATCGTTTTGGGGCCGGCGAGTGGGCAACTTTCGAAGGCCGTTCTTAGCAGCAGTCTCGCATGTATGGGAACCATGTGTAAATGTATTATTTACGATTATTTGTTATTTATAAATTAAATATTGCTAATAAGTTTTCGTGTGATATATAACTTGTTATAAAATTTTGGTAATTGTCACCAAATAATACGTTACAACAACCCTGCTGTAACACACAGCGGCCCACTTCGTTGGGCATGGTCAAGCAAAATTGAAATAAAAGCCTACTTTAAACCCATTTGCGGCATTATTTAGCAATGATTATTTGTTTAAAACGTAAAATGAATAAAAAGCTGACATCGTAAGGAGTCACACAATGGCAGACGATCGTTTTAAAATCAAGTTTGAGTG
This sequence comes from Sipunculus nudus, assembly GCA_026874595.1. NCBI lineage: Eukaryota > Metazoa > Annelida > Sipuncula > Golfingiida > Sipunculidae > Sipunculus > Sipunculus nudus. The sequence goes on along the minus strand of CM049318.1, from coordinate 43,288,554 downwards.
CCGCCATGTGCTGAAACGCCCCGGTATTCTGCTAAGAATATTTTGAACGGCTGTACGCGGTGGGTGGTAAACAGAACAGCCACCTATTTTGTCCCAGCGTGCCTTGCGTGAACACTGCCTTGACAAAATGGCTCCCCACACAGAAACTTTCTTCAGGAAAAAAAACTTGCTTACCCCGACTGGCCACTTTAATTTCACCTTAAAATCACTTGTTATCAAGCGTCATGTTTCCTATACGTGCGTATCTCGACAAGCTAACTTCAATTACTTTGATATTTAGTTAAGTTGACCAGCGATGTTTTCAAACGTGCCAGCAAATTGTGACGTGGAGCGATGTCAACGTACGATGTGACGATGATAATACCGAAGTAACCAGTATGAAAATGATTTGAATCTTCCGAGTAATTCCAGAAAATGGTATTTTCATAAAAAAATTTTAGAATTAAAATATACAGTGACTTGAAATGGATCATCAGAATATTTTTTTCCAAAATATAATGATAAATCAGTAGCAAACAAGAATACGGCACGGAATATAAAATCTGTATAAACAGGCAGAGGTTCACCGGCCCTTGCGTCTTCCCAAACTTCATGCTTGAGTGACCCTAGGGGCAAAAAAAGTGTTATGATGTGTTTAAATAAAATGCCCAAGGAATTTAAAAGTGGACAGGAATGGCCGAGTTGCAACCTACGCGTGTTCATTTCTAGATGATAGCTTGATTGTGTCTTTTGTCAAATCAATCCGTAGCGAAAGTTGGTGCGGTTTTAAAGGGGGGTTCTTAGTATTTGAGCCCCTCGCGATGTCTCACCTGGAATTTCGGCGAAGTCTGGGTGCGGTTTTAATCGGAAGTGCAGTTTTAAGTGGAGATTTTACGGTAGTCAACAAGGGACTGTGTATCCGCAGAAATCAGAGTGGGACGGGTGAAGCGAGGCATGGATTAAGTGGCAAGGGGAATAGAGTGAGGTGTGTTGCATATTAGCATGGATGTCTGCAGCTTAAACGTGAATGTAGGTGGTGCCACCTGTCATAAAATCGAGAAAATTATAAAAAGATGCAGTTCTTTCATTGTAAAAGGTCCAATAATTCTGCCAAAAATCATTTAAGTAAACTTGAACAAAGGCCACCTAAGAATAATTTCAGGGTTCATACACTTCCAGCAAATCAAAATTTCATGACTTCTTCATGACTTTTTCAGGACCTGCGACAAAAAAATCATGACCGTTTCCTTGTCACTTTGACATATAAATGTTACTTAGGCAACTGTCGATGCAGGATGCAGATCATCCTCAATCATTTAGATATGAAAAATATAGCTGGAAGAATACATATATAGTTAAATATATTTAAGTCATTATTTAAAAAAATGTGGATATTTTACCCTCTCATTTGTTAAACTAGATGTGTCGGAACGACACGAATGCCCCCGCCTTGGGCAAATTAGAAACATTTGTAAAATTTGGAAAATTTTTTAAGTTTAGGAGGTGTCGTATGGTCAAAAGTAGGTCAACAAGGGCAAAATGCAAACTCGATCTGTAACAGGTCATTATCAAGCAACACACCAAAAATCATGCCAGTATATGCAGGCATTGTGAAAAAAAAGTCCATACATGTGCATTTTCCATAAAAATTTCTGTCTTTCATGAAATTTTCTATGTTTAGGATCCGTAAAACAATCAAAAGTAGGTCAACCAGGATGAAACGCAAACTCGATCTTTAACTGTCATTATCTGCCCACACAATAAAAAATCAGGGTGGTATCTGCAGGCATTGAGGAAAAAAAGTCAGTACATATGCATTTGTTATGAAAATTTATATTTTTCATGAAACTTTCTATGTTCAGGAGCAGTCAAATGGTCAAAAGTAGGTCAACTGAGACAAAACAAGAACTTGATCTGTAACTGGTCATTATCTGCCTACACCAAAAAATCAGGCCCATATCTGCAGGCACTGCGAAAAAAAGTCCATACATGTGCACCTTTTTTATGAAATTTTCTATGTTAGAGCACCGTCAAACGGTCAAAAATAGGTCAACTGGGACAAAACGTGAACTCCATCTGTAACTGGTGAATATCTGCCGACACACCAAAAATCAGGCCAATATCTGCAGGCATTGCGAAAAAACGTCTGTACATGTGTATTTGTCATGAAATTTCATATTTTTCATGAAATTTTCTATGTTCAGGAGCCGTAAAATGGTCAAAAGTAAGTCAACCGGGACGAAACGCGAACTCGATCTGTAACTGGTCTATATCTGCCCACACACCAAAAATTAGGCCAATATCTGCAGGCATTGCGATAAAAAGTCCGTACATGTGTATCTGTCATGAATATTTCTATTTTTCATGAAAATTTCTAAGTTTAGGAGCCGTAAAACGATCAAAAGTAGGTCAACCAGGACGAAACGCGAACTCAATCTGTAACTGGTCTATATCTGTCCACACACCAAAAAATCAGGCCAATATCTGCAGGCACTGAGAAAAAAAAAACGTACATGTGTATTTGTCATGAAATTTCATATTTTTTAAGGAAATTTTCTATGTTCAGGAGCTGTAAAACGGTCAAAAGTAGGTCAACCAGGACGAAACGCGAACTCGATCTGTAACTGGTCTATATCTGCCCACACAAAAAAAATCAGGCCAATATCTGCAGGCATTGCGAAAAAAAGTGTATCTGTCATGAATATTTCTATTTTTCATGAAATTTTCTAAGTTTAGGAGCCGTAAAACGGTCAAAAGTAGGTCAACCGGGACAAAACGCGAACTCGATCTGTAACTGGTCTATATCTACCCACACAAAAAAAATCAGGCCAATATCTGCAGGCATTGCGAAAAAAAGTGTATCTGTCATGAATATTTCTGTTTTTCATGAAATTTTCTAAGTTTAGGAGCCGTAAAACGGTCAAAAGTAGGTCAACCGGGACAAAACGCGAACTCGATCTGTAACTGGTCTATATCTGCCCACACACCAAAAATCAGGCCAATATCGGCAGGCATTGCGAAAAAAAGTCCGTACAACTGTTTCATTTTGGAATGACGGAAGGACGGAATGACGGACATGGGTAAAACTATATGCCCCGGCCACTTTGTGGCGGGGGCATAAAAATATTTGCAAAGGCTTCATATTTAGGATAATAAACAATTAAAATAAACACATGGAATGATCAAGTAACAAGGCCTACAGGCCTAATGCAAACCTGTGCAAAGTTTAGGAGTATGAATAGAGGTTTATTTTTAAAATTTAATATTGATCCTCCTAAGTCCTGCATATCTACCTTAGTCATTATTATTTCAGCAAAATGGACGTTTCTGACCTGCAAGTTTGGGACTAGGACATTTTAAAACCAGAATATGGGTAGTCGACAAGCCACTATGTGTATCCGCAGAAATCTGAGTGGGACGGGTGAAGTGAGGCATGGATTAAGTGGCAAGGGGAATACAGCGTGGTGTGTTGCATATTAGTATGGATGTCTGCAGCTTAAACGTGAATGTAGGTGGTGCCACCTGTCATAAAATCGAGAAAATTGTCCAGGATGTATAAACCTGCAAAATTTCAGGTGGATAAGTCAAACCACTGCCGAGATATGAGTGATTTTATCCCAAGGCAGATCAACAGATGGATGCTGTGCATAAGTGGTTGCAGGTGGCGCCACCAGTTTTGCGTATGATGAAGAGCTATGTGAGATCTATACACATGCAAAATTTTGGCCTAATCAGTCAAATGGTTCCTAAGATATGAGCTTGGATGTCTGCAGAGTAAATGTGAATGTAGGTGGCGCCACCTGTCATAAAATCAAGAAACCTGTCCATGATGTATAAACCTGCAAAATTTCAGGTGGATAAGTCAAACCACTGCTGAGATATGAGGGATTTTATCCCAAGGCAGATGAACGGATGGACGCTGTGCATAAGTGGTTGCAGATGGCGCCACCAGTTTTGCCTATGATGCAGAGCTATGTGAGATCTATACACGTGCAAACTTTTTGCCCAATCAGTCAAATGGTTCCCAAGATATGAGCCTGGATGTCTGCAGTGTAAATGTGAATGTAGGTGGCGCCACCTGTTATAAAATCGAGATAGCTGTCCAGGATGTATTAACCTGCAAAATTTCAGGTGGATAAGTCAAACCACTGCTGAGATATGAGTAATGTTATCCCAAGGCAGATGAACAGATGGACGCTGTGCATAAATGGTTGCAGGTGGCACCACCAGTTTTGCCTATGATGAAGAGCTATGCGAGATCTATACACAAGCAACATTTTGGCCCAATCAGTCAAACGGTTCCCGAGATATGAGCTTGGACGTCTGCAGAGTAAATGTGAATGTAGGTAGTGCCACCTGTCATAAAATCAAGAAAGCTGTGCAGGATGTATAAACCTGCAAAATTTCAGGTGGATAAGTCAAACCATTGCTGAGATATGAGTAATATTATCCCAAGGCAGATGAACAAATGGACGCTGTGCATAAATGGTTGCAGGTGGTGCCACCATTTTTAGTGTATGTTATAAAGCTATCAAAGGGCTAGATTTGTGCAAAATTTTTAGCCTGATCGGTCAAACGCTTCCCGAGATATGTGGGTTTATGTGTGGAAACAGATGCACAAATGGACGCTGGGCAGCGAGGAAAGGTCAGAGGTCAACCAAAGATGAGGGCGCAGCAGTTTACATGTGACCTGATGATAAACCTGATTTGCTAAAAATGCAAACCAAATTTTTTTCAAACAGTTGAAAGATGTAGTTCCAATAATCTGGGAATTCTGCATCTAGACAGTGTCTAGACATCTAAACGCTGTGTCTAGACATCTAGACACATTGTCTAGACATCTGCTAGAGCCTGGTCAGTTGCCATGGTGATGTCTGGACCCCACCTGGTTGTACTGAGTGACCTCTTGACTTGGCTGCTGAAACTCAGCATGTTGTCAAATCTGTTTTCAAACACAGAAAGCCTTTTTCAATTGGCTACAATGCTTTTTTAAAGCTGTATTTACCCAATCTATTCTTATAAAACTGGCAGAACCCTACCATAGAATAATTCTTGTAAAGTTTAAACCAATCAGCTTTAACAGTTTCATCATAAATCAGTGTATAAGCTAGAAGACTTTAAAATTACATTTTCGCTTGTAAAAAACACATCAATTAAGGTGGCGCCACCAATACCTCAATTTCAGATATGACATGTGACAAACATTGGTATAAAATTTGGTGATTATAGCCCTAGCCATTTCTGAGATTTTAATTTTAGTGTGCTTTTTTGGACAGATGACTCAGTACAACCTCCTGTAACTAAGCCAAAAATCTCTACGAAATGCAACCATTTGAACAAACTTGAAAGAGATTGTTCCAGGGATCATTTCTGTGAAATATTGGACAATTTGCCTGGACAGTTTTGGAGAAGAAGATTTTTTAACCTTTTTTAGCTTTTTCCCTATAAAATCTAAGACTAAGAAAATGCAGTTAATAAAGAAATAAACAAAATCTGATAGAGTTTTTCAGATGACTGATTATTTGCAAAAGATTTGGTGATGCTAGCTTCTGCCATCTTTTAGATAGCTATGGTTAATGTACGGACAATGCACGACGGCTGACACACAGTGCCGCACCATCGCATAAGCTCACAGGTTTGCTAAAAATGGTTACAAAAGCTCCAGTATCTGAAGAACTGATGCATTGATTACCATGATCCTTTGTATGCATATTCATCAAGGACTGTTTTAACAGTTCCTGCAGACTGATGGTGCCACCTGGATTTTTTTTTTTCGAATTTTTTTATACATTTTTTTTTCTATTTTTGAGATCTTCAAAGCTGCAGTTGTCTGTTAATAGGGCATTAAATAAAACCATTGCACCTAGAATCTTCTAACTGACATCCAGGGAGATCCATGAAAAATCTGCATGGAAACCTGAAATAGGTCTCTGTTACCCATATCCTCTGAGCTATGTGTAAGTTGAATGGGGATACCACCTACAAAATGTGGCATTAATAAAATTTCATTGGTGAATGTTATCCTAGTCAGCTGAGCATCATGACCCCTGGGTCACTTGTTATAGTATAAATTAATCCCATTTTCTCAGGAGTGATTCACCGTATTAGCCCCCATATTTGGTGAAAAATATTGGTTCTCAAGTTGATGGATGGAAGAAACCATAGTTGCTTGCCAAGTGTCAGTATATGCTGCTGAAGATGGGGGGTCTATTCTTAAAAGGGGGGGTGGGGGTGGATTAATTGTCTGGGGATACCATGGCACCTGCGTGCCAAGAAATATTTAGTTTTCATTTTTGTTCACGGTTGATCTGACTTACTTGCATGGTTGCGATGTTCACAGAGCCAAATTCCCTGCCAAGTTCCGAGGTTCAGTTTACCATCAGTAATTGGTATTGTGACACTTGCTCCCATCATACTGGCCTTGACATGGGCTGGCTGCAGAAAGAAAAGGTCAGGCTGTTTTTTAGTATGGCATTTAATAAATTAGGTACTAGAACATAAAGTACACATCTAAGGTCTACTATACAGGTCTAGGGTGGACATGGCTTGATTGAGATCCTCCTTAGTCCAGAGTCAAACACCGTAAACATCCATCAGTAGGTCAGTGATTGATACAACATACATAAACTACTAACAAGATTTGGCTTTTCACTTAACAGTTTAAAGTTTTCAATGTGAGCAAGTGATATTAATCTCAAAGTATATTCCCACAACTCTGTGTGTTTACTTTACAAACACTGGTGAATTATGGTGCAGTGGTACAAACAAACAGACTTTTTTTTATTTAATCACACTCACCATGTCATCAGGACCCTCACAGCTGTGTCTGAATGGTGTGCTCTGAAACACATCAGAAACATGCAATGTTCATCATACAATCTAAGGATTACAAATTATGATTAATTACCAGTATGTGAGAAAAATGGTTCATTGAATGCTCAAGTTTTTAATCCTAGATCATGGGAATTTGATATAAGCCAAATAATGCCAGAGTCTGTGAGGACAGTAATACTCCTAACTACCATCTGGATCAGTAATTGATCAAGGTTTGTATCCTAGATCATGCAAAAATGATACGAGGTAAGTAATGTCAGAGTTTGTGGAACCTGCTACTATGGACACTACTGTGACCTAGATATTTCTTAGAGGTAAAAAGGTGTTTGTTTATATCTGAATTTAAAATAAAATACATGTATTGATTAAATATTAAAAGGTTTTAAATTCTCACCTCTGGCACCAGTTTATTAAGCATGGTTTCCATGTCCAATCTGAAAGAAGCCATACTTCAGATCAACTGTGAACCAAAATGAAAACTAAATATTTCTTGGCATCTTGGTAAAATATAGTGGTTTATTTTTTATTTATATGGGAGGGGTTGAAAAAAAGCAATTTATTTGAGCAAATATGAATGCAATGACAGTATACTAAGTAGTAGTACAATGATGATAAGGCTATTTGTTGAAGGATCTATAGTGTATGGAAAACTGCAAGTTTCAATTTGACAGATACAAGGTTTTGATTAACTATGCTGATGAGGGGATTTATGAATTTGTGACTGTATGAGTACTATGACATGATATCTCTTTGGTTTTGACAAGGTACATTATTTTGATGCCCCCCACGTCTAAATATTACACAATATTGACACAATTTCTGGCACATACATAGGTACCTATGGACAAATAGTCAACAGTACTGAAACACCTGGAAGGTTAAAATCTTAAAAATATGATGAAATGTAGATAAAGTTTGAGAGGAAGAGATAATTTAGGCCATGGATGGTTGATATGTTTGAAGAAAATGTTGCAAATAATATTTTGAGATCTGACCATGCGTTTCCATTGGTTACCTTTTTGATAAGCTGTAGACAGTTCAACAGTTTACACATTTGTCTAATGAGATCCAATTTATTTAGTATACCTTTTTTATCAATTTTATGATATGTATACAGTCGCCATAACATCCGCACTCCACAGGTGCAATGACTTGAAGGGGGGATGGGTTATGATCAGAGTTACAATGCCTCTGTCTCTCTGTAGATATTTTCTTCAATCATTAAATTTTATGCTATAGCCATAGAACTATTGTTCACAGTGCCAAGGAGCAAAGCCTCTGTGGGATGAAGAAGGGGATGGTGAGAGTTACAACACCCTTGCATATACATACAGGATATGAAATTTAATTCAACAGTGCTAATAAGGAAAAATGTTTATTCACGATCATTAAATATTTAAAACAGGCAGAAAGATGGAGAAACAAAGCAAATAATTGTTTTTCCCATTCTACTGAGCCAGGAAAAGATTAACAATATTTGCATTAATTCCCTTTTTTCATTACATAATTTTTTCCAGGTTTACAAATGTTACTATAAATTTACAATTTAACATTTGCATGCGATTGTGAATATTTCAGTTGATTCACATTTCTAAATTGCATCAACATTTATAGCTAATGTATCTAGTTTATAGTACCTGTCAACAGAATGGGATGGAGGGAAGAAGGAAGGCAATTAGGGAGAGAGAGAGAGAGAGAGAGAAAGGGAGAAAGAAAGATGGAGAGAGAAAGAGAAAGAGAAAAAGCAGGAGAGAGAGAGCTAGACTGTCATGGAGAGAGAGAGAGAGAAAGAAAGAGAGAGAAAGAGAGAGCTACACTGCCAGAGAGAAAGAGAAAGAGAGGCTCTCTGGTGACCTAAAGGTGTTATGTAACTGCCCAGTACACTGCATTTATACTGAGCTGATGTTAACAATCAAGACATGGTGCTTGAAAACTTGAATGAAATCTAGTGTTTGATCAATTGGTTTCAAATTTCAGATTTTAACAGATGGAATGCTTATGTGTACATGCTGTGAAAATTAAATCCACAGCACTAACAGGAAAAATTTGAATATTCATATTTTTTAAATGGTATTAGGTAAAAAAGAAAAGTATTCTCAGCTATGAAACTAATACATGTGTTAAAATTAATCCAAGGATCAATAAACCCAATATATTTTACCAGGAGAAAACAGGAGTTTGGAATGTTTCATTTTATAAACTGAAATAAAGGACCAGCAATATAAATTTTGATTATTTAGCCAGTATCATGTAACAACTGATACAAACATGAGTTATAAGTCAAACAAATTAAAATCTTTAATGAGCACTTGTCTAAGTAATATTTTAAATTTTTGACATATATATTTATGTTTTTAATGTTGTAATAAATATAACCAACAAGTTAAACACCTGGAAAAGACCTGGAAATTTAGATTCATTTAATATTATCAACTGCATCCTTGTCTATCATTATCTTGCTTCATATAATCCCTAAAAGTAAACAACATTTTTTTTTTAATTATTAATTTTTCATTTTTAAGGTTGAAATGAAAAATTCCCAATGGTTAATGCACGGTGTGATTTGAAATACAATTTTGGCCATCCATGGAAGATCCATAAATTATCAGTAATTGCAAGGTAATTCCCTATAACTCATTAACTATAAATTCATTTTCCATTTATTTTTTTAAGTTCTTATCATAAACCAATAATTTAAAAAAAAGTTTATTATTATGTTTTTGGCCAAAACAAATACTAGAGGGGGGGGGGACAGTAAGATCCAGCTGAAGCCACCCAAGAGCTGGTTGGCTGCAGAGTGCCTCACTTCAAGCATGCATAATAGTCCTGAAAGGTCAATGTGGGGACATAAAGAGGGGCTTCAGTACAGCCTAGGTGTGATATGGTCTCATAAAAACTTTCATAAAAGCTAGTTTTTGATCAATTAGAATTTAGAAGCTAAAATTCTTACGTATGCAAGATATGAAAATTAAACCAACAGTGCTTACAGGGAAAAAACATGCCATGGCCAAAGTTGGGCAAAATTTAAGGTACTGGTTTTATATTTATGCAAATAACTTTAGAATTTTAATTGAAAAATTCAGAACTATTTTTGGGAATACAATTTAATCTTGATTAAATAATGTTATATCCCTGGCAAAAAATCTCTACCTTCAGCAATTCTAATGTTAAGGGAGTAAATATATTTCTTGATTTTTTACAAAGTGCATTATGTTTGGGCCCATAACTTAAAACAATTACGCAATACTGACATCATTTCTAGCCATGTGCATATAAAGTGTATAGAAGAACATGTATATTATATATGGTCAAAGTCAGATCAGTGGTTTTGATAATAGTTGGGTTTGAAGTGTAACAATGGGGTTTTAATGGAAAATTGAAGTTTTTTCTTAATATTTAGAAGGAACGCAGTCCTAGTGACCAAACTTTTGGTATGGTAGGGGATTTGGGGGACATTAACTGTATGCCAAATTTTTGGGGCTGAGATCTGGCCTAGGAAGCTGGGGAGCTGAGCTCTAGCAAACTGCATAAAATCTAATACTTGATTACTTGAATAAAATCTACAGTTTTTGATCAACTGGTTTCAAATTTCAGATGTTAACAGGTGAAATGCTAATGAAAACATGCAGTAAAAATTGAATCCACAGAAGTTACAGGAAAAAAATGTGCCATGGTCAAATATTGGCAAAATGTAAGGTAATGATTTCATATTTCTGCTTATAACTTATAAAATTTGAAAAAAGCAGATCTAATTTTGGGTATACAATTGAATCTTGGATAAATGTAGTTACATACCTGAAAAAAAGTCTCTAGCTTCAGTAATTCTCAAGTTATGGGAGTAAACAGATTTCCTGAATTTTTACAAAATGCATTATGTTTGGACCCATAACTTAAAGAATTTATAAAATATTAAACTAATTTCTGGTATGTACATGGGCAATATATAGAGGAATTATTATATCAAAAATGATAAATATCAGGTCAGTGGTTTTGATACTAGGCAATCTTGAAATGTAACAATGGGTTTTTAATGGAAAATGGAGGTTTTTCCTTAATATTTTGAAGGAACAAAGTCCAATTGACCCAATTTTTGGTATGGCAGGAGATTTTGGGGGCATCTAATGGGATGCCGAATTTCAGATTCGTAGGTCCAATGGTTTCAAAACGTGCTAGTTTAACGGACGGACAGACGGACAGACGACGGACAAAAGACCACTACTATAGGTCAGATGATTTATAGTCAGCTGAGCTAAAAAATGCATAAAAATTTGAAAACAAGGGACCCATGGGTCACGGCGCTCAGCTGATCATGATTGGACTATAAATGTATCACCATAGTGATACTATACTGAGTAGATAAAGCTTAGAATATCATGGTCATGTTGGGCTTTTATAAAGGAATATAATGTAATATGTGAGTAAATGATATATGAAATAACCTGACAGATGGATTAATATGGAGTAAAATATAGTGGTTTATTTTTTATTTATTTGGGAGGGGTCGAAAAAAGCAATTTATTTGAGCAAATATGAATGCAATGACAGTATGCTAAGCAGTGGTATAATGATGATAAGGCTATTTGTTGAAGGATCTATAGTGTATGGAAAACTGCAAGAGTTCAATTTGACAGATACAAGGTTATGATTAACTATGCTGATGAGGGGATTTATGAATTTGTGACTGTAGGACATAATATCTTGACAAGATCGGTCTTGACAAGGTGCATTATTTTGATGCCCCTCACGTCTACATATTACACAATATTGACATAATTTTTGGCATGTACATAGGTACCTATGGACAAATGGTCAACAGTACTGAACCACCTGGAAGGTTAAAATCTTAAAAATATGATGAAATGTAGATAATGTTTTGGAGGAAGAGGTAATCTGGGCCATGGTTGGTTTATATGATTGAAGAAAATGTTGCAAATAATATTTGAGACCTGACCATGCCTTTCCATTGGTTACCTTTTTGATAAGCTGTTGACAGTTCAACAGTTTACACATTTGTCTGATGAGATCCAATTTATTTGGTAAACCTTTTTTTATCAATTTTATGATATGTATACAGTTGCCATAACGTCCCCATTCCACAGGTGCAATGACTTGATGGAGGGGGGGGGGGGGGGGTGTTGTGTTATGATCAGAGTTACAATGCCTCTGTCTCTCTGTAGATATTTTCTTTAATTATTAAATTTTATGCTATAGCCAAAGAACTATTGTTCACAGTGCCAAGGAGCAAAGCCTCAGTGGGATGAAGAAGGGGATGGTGAGAGTTACAACACCCTTGCATATACATACAAGATATGAAATTTAATTCAACAGTGCTCATAAAAAAAAGTTTATTCATGAACATCAAATATTTAAAACAGACAGAAAGATGGAGAAACAAAGCAAATAATTTTTTTCCTCATTCTACTGAGCCAAGAAAAAATTAACAATATTTGCATTAATTCCTTTTTTTCATTACATAATTTTAATCCAAGTTTCCGAATGTTACTATAAATTTACAGTATAACATACATGTGATTGTGAATATTTCAGTTGATTCGCATTTCTAAATTGCATCAACATTTATAGCTAATGTATCTAGTTTATAGTACCTGTCAACAGAATGGGATGGAGGGAGGAAGGGAGGCAATTAGGGAGAGAGAGAGAGAGAGAGAAAGAGAGAGAGAGAGAAAGAGAGAAAGAAAGATGGAGAAAGAAAGAGAAAAAGCAGAGGAGAGAGAGAGAGAGAGAAAGAGAGACCTAGACTGCCAGAGAGAGAGAGAAAGAGAGGCTCTCTGGTAATTACTGCCTGACCCAGCCTGACCCAGACACTCACAGTGGCAGTAGGTCAGACCTGAAGGTGTTATGTAACTGCCCAGTACACTGCATTTATACTGATCTGATGTAAACAATGAAGACATGGTACCTGGAAACTTGAATGAAATCTGCAGTTTTTGATCAATTGTTTTCAAATTTCAGATTTTAACAGATGAAATGTTAATGGGAACATGCTATGAAAATTAAATCCACAGCACTAACAGGAAAAATTTGAATATTTATATTTTTTTAAATGGTATCAGGAAAAAAAGAAAAGTATTCTCAGCTATAAAACTAATACATGTGTTAAAATTAATCCAAGGATCAAAACACCCAATATATCATACTAGGAGCAAACTGGAGTTGGGAATGTTTAATTTTATGAACTGAAATAAAGGACCAGCAATATAAATTTTGATTATTTAGCCAGTATCATGTAACAACTGATACAACCATGAGTTGTAAGTCAAACAAATTAAAATCTTTAATGAGCACTTGTCTGAGTAATATTTAAAATTTTTTACACATTTATTTATTATTTTAATTTTGTAATAAATATAAACCAACAAGTTAAACACCTGGAAAAGACATGGAAATTTAGATTAATTTAATATAAGCAACTGCATCCTTGTCTATCGATCATTATCTTGCTTCATATAATCCCTAATAGTAAACAACAATTTATTTTAATTATTTATTTTTCATTTTTATGGTTGAAGTGAAAAATACCCAATGGTTACTGCATGGTGTCATTTGAAATACAATTTTGGCCATCCATGGAAGATCCATAAATGATCAGTAATTGCAAGGTACTCCCCTTTAACTCATTAACTATAAATTCCTTTTCCATTTATTTTTTTTAAGTTCTTATCATAAACCAAGAATTAAAAAAAAAGTTTATTGTTATGTTTATGGCCTAAACAAATACTAGTGGAGGGGGTTGGACGGTTAGATCCAGGTGAAGCCACCCAAGAGCTGGCTGGCTGCAGAGTGCCTCCCTTCAAGCATGCATAATTGGCCTGAAAGGTCAATGTGGGGACATAAAAGAGGGGCTTCTGTACAGCTAAGGTGTGATATGGTCTCATAAAAACTTTCATTAAAGCTAGTTTTTGACCAATTCCTTTTATAACTTCAGAATTTAGAAGCTAAAATCCTTACATGTGCAAGATATGAAAATTAAATCAACAGTGCTTACAGGGAAAAAACATGCCATGGCCAAAGTTGGGCAAAATTTAAGGTACTGATTTTATATTTATGCTAATAACTTATAAAATTTGAAAAATTCAGAACTAATTTTGGGAATACAATTGAATCTTGATCAAATAATGTTATATCCCTGGCAAAAAATGTCTACCTTCAGCAATTTTTATGTTAAGAGAGTAAATATATTTCTTGATTTTTTACAAAGTGCATTATGTTTGGGCCCATAACTTAAAACAATTACACAATAATGACATCATTCCTGGCATATGCATAGCGAATGTATAGAAAAATATGTATATTATATATGATCAAAGTCAGATCAGTGGTTTTGATATTAGGCAATCTTAAAGTGTAACAATGGGGTTTTAATGGAAAAATGAAGTTTTTTCTTAATATCTCGAGGGAATGCAGTCCTAGTGACCAAACTCTTAGTATGGTAGAGGATTTGGGGGACATCTAACTGTATGCAAAATTTAAGGAACTTAGAGCTGAAGCTGGGGAGCTGAGCTCTAGTAAACTGCATAACACTAGCTTGATGTAAACAATATGTGACATGGTGCTTGAAAACTTGAATAAAATCTACAGCTTTTGATCAACTGGTTTCAAATTTTTGGTGACAAAATGGTAACAAAAACATGCTATGAAAACTAAATCCACAGTGCTTACAGCACGGCAAGACGGACGGACAGACAGACGGACGGACGACGGACAATGGACCACGACTATAGCTCAGATGACTTATAGTCAGCTGAGCTATAAAAAAAGCGTCATCTCTCCGGGGTCTGTCTCAGTGGTCCCAGTGACCGTGCAAGCAGTGGATATCGCAATAGTGCAGCGGTTAACGGCATAATACAGAAGAATTGTTCAGATTGTGATAAAAGTACTAAATTTGGTGGAGATGAAGTTTGGATAATACATTTTCATTTTTTTATTAGTTCCACCAAATCTTCTCAGTGTAACGGGGCGGATCCTATGTTAAATTTGGGGTTCTCAAATTAATATGAAAAATACACGGAAGGTCATCATAGTTACATTACATCTTATACATTCCTTCTGGATAGGGAAAAATGTTTGGAATATTTAGTTCTATTTAATTAATATCATCATGAGAAATGTAAAATTACCTTTGTGATCGGATTTGGGGGACATCTAACTGTATGCAAAATTTAAGGAACTTAGAGCTGAAGCTGGGGAGCTGAGCTCTAGTAAACTGCATAACACTAGCTTGATGTAAACAATATGTGACATGGTGCTTGAAAACTTGAATAAAATCTACAGTTTTTGATCAACTGGTTTCAAATTTTTTGTTTTAACAGTTGAAATGGTAACAAAAACATGCTTTGAAAATTAAATCCACAGCAGTTACAGGAAAAAAAACGTGCCATGGTCAAACTTGGGCAAAATTTAAGGTACAAATTTTATATTTTTGCCAATATTTAAAAAAATTTAACAGATTTTGATCTAATTTTTGGTATACAATTAAATTTTGATTATTTAAAGTAGTATTACTGAAAAAAAATTCCTACCTTTAACACTTTTGGTCTTAGGTGACAAAATATCTTTCCTCATTTTTTTACAAAGTCCATTATGTTTGGGCCCATAACTTTTTTAAATTTAATAATACTGACTTAATTTCTGGCGTGTACATAGGAACCATACAGAGGAATATTTATGGTAAAAATGAAGAAAACCAGATGAGTGGTTTTGATATTAGGCAGTCCTGAAGTGTGAAAATAGATTTCTAATAAAAAAATGAGGTTTTTCCTTAATATCTCGAAGGAACGAAGTCATATTGACCCAATTTTTGGCATGGTAGGAGATTTTGGGGACATCTAACTGTATGCCGAATTTCAGATTCGTAGGTCCAATGGTGTCCAAACGTGCCAGTCTTATGGACGGACAGACAGCAAGACGGACGGACCGACAGACAGCAAGACGGACGACGGACAATGGACCATGACTATAGCTCAGATGACTTATAGTCAGCTGAGCTAAAAAACTAGATGTGTCGAAACGAGACAAATGCCCCCGCCTGGGGCAAATTAGAAACATTTGTTAAATTTTGAAAATTTTTTTATGTTAAGGAGGTGTCGTTTGGTCAAAAGTAGGTCAACAAGGGCAAAATGCAAACTCCATCTGTAACAGGTCATTATCAAGCAACACACCAAAAATCAGGCCAGTATCTGCAGGCATTGTGAAAAAAAGTCCATACATGTGCATTTTCCATAAAAATTTCTGTCTTTCATGAAATTTTCTATGTTAAGGTGCCGTAAATCAATCAAAAGTAGGTCAACTGGGACAAAACACGAACCTGATCTGTAACTGTCATTATCTGCCCACACATAAAAAATCAGGGTGGTATCTGCAGGCATTGAGGAAAAAAAGTCCGTACATGTGCATTTGTTATGAAAATTTCTACTTTCATGAAAATTTCTATGTTCAGGAGCAGTCAAATGGTCAAAAGTAGGTCAACTGGGACAAAACAAGAACTCGATCTGTAACTGGTCATTATCTGCTCACACACCAAAAATCAGGCCAATATCTGTAGGTATTGCAAAAAAAAAGTCTGTACATGCATATTTTAATGAAATTTTCTATGTTAGAGCACCGTCAAACGGTCAAAAGTAGGTCAACTGGGACAAAACATGAACTTGATCTATAACTGGTCATTATCTAATCACACACCAAAAATCAGGCCAATATCTGTAGGTATTGCAAAAAAAAGTCTGTACATGTGTATTTGTCATGAAAATTTATATTTTTCATGAAATTTTATATATTCAGGAGCCGTAAAACAGTCAAAAGTAGGTCAACTGGGACAAAACGAGAACTCGATCTGTAACTGGTCAATATCTGCCAACACACCAAATATCAGGCCAATATCTGCAGACATTGGGAAAAAAAGTCCGTACATGTGTATTTGTCATGAAAATTTCTATTTTTCATGAAATTTTCTAAGTTTAGGAGCTGTTAAACGGTCAAAAGTAGGTCAACTGGGATGAAACGTGAACTCGATCTGTAACTGTTCAATATCTGCCCACAAACCAAAAATCAGGCCAATATCTGCAGGCACTGCAAAAAAAAGTCCGTACATGTGTATTTGTCATGAAGATTTCTATTTTTCATGAAATTTTCTAAGTTTAGGAGCCGTTAAACGGTCAAAAGTAGGACAACTGGGATGAAACGTGATCTCGATTTGTAACTGGTCAATATCTGCCCACACACCAAAAATCAGGCCAATATCTGCAGGCATTGCGAAAAAAAGTCTGTACATGTGTATTTGTCATGAAAATTTATATTTTTCATGAAATTTTCTAAGTTTAGGAGCCGTTAATCAGTCAAAAGTAGGTCAACTGCGATGAAACGTGAACTCGATCTGTAACTGGTCAATATCTGCCCACACACCAAAAATCAGGCCAATATATGCAGGCATTGCGAAAAAAAGTCCGTGCATGTGTATTTGTCATGAAAATTTCTATTTTTCATGAAATTTTCTAAGTTTAGGAGCCGTTAAACGGTCAAAAGTAGGTCAACTGGGATGAAACGTGAACTCGATCTGTAACTGGTCATTATCTGCCCACACACCAAAAATCAGGCCAATATCTGCAGGCATTGCGAAAAAAAGTCTGTACATGTGTATTTGTCAGGAAAATTTCTAGTTTCCATGAAATTTTATAAGTTTAGGAGCCGTAAAACAGTCAAAAGTAGGTCAACTGGGATGAAACGTGAACTCGATCTGTAACTGGTCAATATCTGCCCACACACCAAAAATCAGGCCAATATATGCAGGCATTGTGAAAAAAAGTCTGTACATGTGTATTTGTCATGAACATTTCTATTTTTCATGAAATTTTTTAAGTTTAGGAGCCGTTTAACGGTCAAAAGTAGGTCAACTGGGACAGAACACGAACTCGATCTGTAACTGGTCATTATCTGCCCACACACCAAAAATCAGGCCAATATCTGCAGGCATTGTGAAAAAAAGTCCGTACAACTGTTTGATTTCGGAATGACGGAAGGACGGACATGGGTAAAACTAAATGCCCCGGCCACTTTGTGGCGGGCGCATAAAAATCCAGGTGGCACCATCAGTCTGCAAGAACTGTTGAAACAGTCCGTGATGAATATGCATGCAAAGGATCATAGTGAACAATGCATCAGTTCTTCAGATACTGGAGCTTTTGTAACAATTCTTTTTATTATTCTGAGGGGTGGGGGGTTGGTAATTCTGAGCTCCAAAGCTCAGAGGATATGAATAACAGAGACCTTATTTCAAGTTTCCATGGAGGTTTTTCAAGGACCTCCTTGGATGTCAAGTTAGAAGATTCTTGGTCCAATTTTAACCATGTGTGCCCTTTTAACAGACAACCAGATCTTTTAAGGTCTCAAAAATTAAAAAAAAAATCCAGGTGGCACCACTTGCCTGCAGGAACTGATGAAACACTCCATGATCAATAGAGGGTTCCCACATTACGTCACAGGCCAGCTGGTCACAGGCCAGAGCCCTGTAGGAGGGCAGCTATCAGTTACTGGAGGCGATGTGGAGGCCAGGCATATGTGCTTTCTATAGTCTATAGCCTATATGTGTGCAAAGCAATCTGTGCATACTTTATTTGTTTAATTGTTAAATTATTGCACACTATGGTTCTTTTTTTTTTTTTTTTGCTGTGTGTATGGATGCAGCTGTAGGCCTCAGGCAAGAACAAGAAGTCCTTATACATGCTGTCTGCAGTAATTAACCATCAAGGTGAACAAACAAAGAAAGGAGCTGACCACAAAATAGCATGTTGAGTGCGCACCCTTTCAGATTAAGTTATTCATTTGAACAGTGTAATTTGAGATTGCAACAAATCACTTAAATACAATGCTCATGGATACATACAATGATATCATCCTATTTGTTTGGCATTAGTTGACCACAGGTGACCAGGGCTACCTAGTGCCCTTTTATCTACACTGGCTTTTGTTATATATATATATATATATATATACACAAATGAAGCTGCTTAATTGCAAGAAGCTTTTGACAAGCAAATTAATGGTGATAAACTGACGTTGTGTTAAGGCGAAGTTCCCCTTTTAACATGTGTAAGGGGAAGCCGAATGGTTTATTGTACCGCCGAATAATAATAATTTGGGCTCAGTTTTGTAACACTATTTTCATGGTGATAAGGAATAAAACAATAGTGTTTTGAATAATTTATAAAAAATAATAAATTATACAAGGCCTACAGGCCTAATGCGAACCTGTGCAATGAGATTACACCAGGTATAATGCTTCAATGCTGGACCATTACTTTTCAAGAACATGTGTTACATGTATATGAACAAGGCCTACAGGCCTAATGCGAACCTGTGCAAAGTTTAGGAGTATGAATGGAGGTTTATTTTTAAAATTTAATATTGATCCTCCTAAGTCCTGCATATCTACCTTAGTCATTATGATTTCAGCAAAATGGCATTTCTGACCTGCAAGTTTCGGACTAGAAAATTTTAAAACCAGAATATGGGTAGTCGACAAGCCACTATGTGTATCCGCATAAATCAGAGTGGGACGGGTGAAGTGAGGCATGGATTAAGTGGCAAGGGGAATAGAGCGTGGTGTGTTGCATATTAGCATGGATGTCTGCAGCTTAAATGTGAATTTAGGTGGTGCCACCTGTCATAAAATCAAGAAAATTGTCCAGGTGTATAAATGTATAAACCTGCAAAATTTCAGGTGGATAAGTCAAACAACTGCTGAGATATGAGTGATTTTATCCCAAGGCAGATCAACAGATAGATGCTGTGCATAAGTGGTTGCAGGTGGCGCCATCATTTTTGCCTATAATGAAGAGCTCTGTGAGATCTATACATATGCAAAATTTTGGCCTAATCGGTAAAACGGTTCCCAAGATATGAGCTTGGATGTCAGCAGAGTAAATGTGAATGTAGGTGGCGACACCTGTCAAAAAATCGAGAAAGCTGTCAAGGATGTAAAATACCTGCAAAATTTCAGGTGGATAAGTCAAACCACTGCTGAGATATGAATAATTTTAACCTTAGGCAGATGAACAGATGGATGCTGTGCATAAATGGTTGCATGTGGCCCCACCAGTTTTGTCTATGATGAAGAGCTATGTGAGATCTATACACATGCAAAATTTTTGGCCTAATCGGTCAAACGGTTCCCAAGATTTGAGATTGGATGTCTGCAGAGTAAATGTGAATGTAGGTGACACCACCTGTCATAAAATCGAGAAACCTGTCCATGATGTATAAACCTGCAAATTTCAGGTGGATAAGTCCAACCACTCCTGAGATATGAGCGATTTTATCCCAAGGCAGATGAACAGATGGACGCTGTGCATAAGTGGTTGCAGATGGCGCCACCAGTTTTGCCTATGATGAAGAGCTATGTGAGATCTATACACATGCAAACTTTTTGCCCAATCAGTCAAATGGTTCTGATATATGAGCTTGGATGTCTGCAGAGTAAACGTGAACGTAGGTGGCGCCACCTGTCATAAATCAAGAAAGCTGTAAAGGATGTATATACCTGCAAAATTTCAGGTGGATAAGTCAAACCACTGCTGAGATATGAGTGATATTATCCAAAGGCAGATGAACAGATGGATGTTGTGCATAAGTGGTTGCAGGTGGCGCCACCAGTTTTGCCTATGATGAAGAGCTATGTGAGATCTATACACAAGCAAAATTTTGGCCCAATCGGTCAAATGGTTCCCGAGATATGAGCTTGGATGTCTGCAGAGTAAACGTGAATGTAGGTGGTGCCACCTGTCTGGGATGTCAAGCTGTCAAGGATGTAAAATACCTGCAAAATTTCAGTTTCAGAGAAGAAAATTAAGGTTTTTAAGCTTTTTCTCTATAAAATCTAAATTAATGCAGATACCCAATAATAAGCTCCAGGGCACCAAGTTTCACATGTGACGAATTCTTACATGTAATTTGGAGCTGCTAGCTCAGACAGTTTCTGACTTACAGCCATGGACGACAGAAAGCCAGCCCTGGACGGCGGACGGCAGACGGCGGACGGCTGATGACGGACGTACGACGCAGCGCCATCGCATAAGCTCACAGGTTCGCTAAAAATAAACAAAATCCCAGATAGTTTTTTGGACGACTGATTATTTGCAAAAACTTTGGTGATGCTAGCTCCTGCCATTGTAGAGATAGATATGGTTAATGTACAGAGGACACAGGAGGCACTACACAAGACAGACGACGACACACCATTGCATAAGCTCACAGGTTCGCTAATAAAAGCACAAATTAAAAGCCTAGCCATAATGGGGTAAACAAAGGTAACATATATTTACAAGGGTAATGTTCTGCTCATTTTTAAAATGGTATAATATAGAAAATATACAAAATGTCCTAAGTAATTTACATAATATCTGTGATCTGCCTCTGTTTACGAAGAGTTGAGCTGTGTCCTGCATGTGCGTCTCCAGTGAGTAAAAGTGATCTATCTGGCACTTAGACTTGTATATATTTATTGTTACTCAAATTGTTAATGGAAAAGAGGACAAAGAATAGAGGAAGATATTTTATACATACATATTTACAGCATCTGAAGCACCTGAGGAATATGAAAAATTAAACATTAATTATATCTAATAAAGAATACCATATTTTACAGAATCAAAAGTAAACCATATCAAAAGAATATAATCTGTAGGCAAATTTGATGAAATACTTTACTGTCAATACATAAGATGGGATCAAAGCCAAATGGTAGGCCTATACACTCTCGGTCATTAAGTGCTAAAGAGTATTATTGTATGTATAATTCAAACACTGTACATGATTAAGGATTCACATGAGTGCAAAATGAATAATTACATCACATGTGAAAGTAAATAAAACGGAGCTTAATATTAAACAAAGTCCTTTAACCACACTGGTTCTTTCCTCCTCCTCTCTGAACGGGTTGGAATATCTGGGTCTGGAAGGGGCTGTTGGGTTGAATCGGTGTTTTAGTAGTGGTAAGGTCATCTGAATAAATGTCATTAGCTTGGTTTGGAGCACCAATATATTTTCTGAGATGGAAACTATGATGTGTGAAGTGGCGATCATTCGGCAATTTTAACAAAATACAAGGTCCTTTCTACTTCACAACAGTAAAGATTTGGTTGGCATATGTACTGGTAAACTTGTTTTAGTACTGCTGGCGAATGAAAACCTTGTCACCTTCATGAAACACTGTCACGTACTGTCTGCGATTATGGTTAGTGTATGATGCAATTTTCTGTTTTTTTATTTGATCTCTTGCTCGCAGGTGGCGCTGTGGTGGTACACAAGGAATCTGTGGTAATTTGGTGCAAATTGTACGGGAAAATAGTTACTCTGCCGTAGACTTCCCCCTGGTGGAGTGCACAGTATTTCTGGAACACATTACAAAGGTATATATTTCAAAATGCCAATCTTTGCTTTCCCCATTGGCTGTATGTATGGCTTTCGTTAAGGAAGGATTAAAGCGTTCAACCTCTCCATTTGCATTTGGCCACAATGGAGTTGTGTGATGATGATGTATACAGTCGGACCCCGTTAATCCGGCACCATCGGGGATTAGGAATTATGCCGGATTACGCAGTTTGCCGGATTACGTATCAGGGACACCCACAGCTAAAAACACAAACCCAGGGAAGAGCAATATTTGCCGTATCTGTGATTATAATTAAAAATGAATTATATTATGCATAAAGTAAAAATTGAGTGATAATAAAAGTAAATAAAACACTTCAAACAATGTGCAAATAAACTTTATTCAAAAGTTCCAGCAGAATGTATCGATACAAAAAATAATGCAAATCGGAGGAATTACAGAATCATCACCTATATACAATGTCCATATACATTTTTACACAGTGTGACTAGTTTTCACCAGGGTAAATGACTGAGTTACTTTGCACTGAAGTATCTGTCCAATGTGCACTGCTTGTTGTCACGGAGAGCGGCTGAATTGAGTCTAGACAGCATGTCTCGCAGTAGCAGCAAATCCCGCTCGCCAAAATCCTGGGACTTCGTCTCCGCATATCTGACCATATCCCGCAGTCCCTGTCTGGCGATCTTAGCAGTTGGCGGCTGCTGTTCGTCCGGACTCGCGTCACACTCGTCCTCGCTATCATCATCATCTTTCTTCCTGACCAACACAATATCCAAAATGTCCACGTCACTAAGCATATCTCCTGTAGGAACACCAGAATCAACCACAAGATATTCATCTGCGGTCAATGTGTTTTCGATTGGTAGCTGAGCAAAAACTCGGGCAAGCTCGGCAGTATCCGGCAGTGACGCAGAAGGGGGCGGGGCTGTCTCATCGCTGTTTGGGAGAATGCCTGTATGCTTGAAACAGTTGGCGATAGTCTGCTCGCTGACCTCGTTCCAAGCCTGTCTTATGAAGTAGATTGCATCTTTCACAGACGTTTTCTCTATTGCCCCACGGTCCTCAACTTGTGCAATCCAGTCCTTTGCCTGTATCTTTCTGTAGTGACATTTGAAGGCTTGAATAACCCCCCGCGTCCAGTGGCTGTAACTTTGACATGGTATTGGGCGGCAGATAAACCAGTCGAACATGATCCCAGTGCTGGTCTTTGTGAGAAGTGTGGTTGTCGACCAACAGCACGATTTTCCTTCCTTGAAGATTTATCTTCCTGTTTATCTGGCTGACATATTCTTCAAACATAGTGCTGACCATCCACGCTTTCTTGTTATTCTTGTACGTAACGATGGGCGCGGGGTCGAATCCTTTAAAGCAGCAAGGTTTAGCAGATTTTCCGATCACGATTGGTTTTAGTTTCTCAGATCCGTCCGCATTTGCAGCAAGACCAACTGTCAGCCGATCCTTGCACTTCTTAGTTCCCTTGACTGGTGCTGTAGCAAGTGTTCTGTCAGGGCCTAGGCGGAAGAATAATCCAGTTTCGTCAAAATTGAAAATGTTGCAAAGACTGTATCCGACAAGTGCTGCTTGAACATCACTTCGACCCTTTGATTCGACTTGTTGGTTTACGCTCCCTGATTCACCATGCATGACGTGCTGTTTGATGCCACCTTGTGCTTTCATCCTATCTATCCATCCATTCGAGTATTGGAAGTCAATCATTCGGTCAAAGCTAATTAATTATCAGTTTACACCGAAACCGCGGGTCTGTTTGCTCTGCACGCATGACCGCCAGTGAGCCGTATGATGTTCACCAGCCGGGAAGTCACAGCTAATTAATTATCAGTTTACACCGAAACCGCGGGTCTGTTTGCTCTGCCGGGCGTGCGACTTATGCATGACCGACAGTGAGCTGTTTGATGTTCACCGGCGGGGAAGTCACTGAGGCGTGCCGGATTACGTAGATGATGTTTATCATAAATAGGGATGTTGGTTCTCGGTAATTGTGCCGGAGCCGGATTACACAAAAAGCCGGATTACGACCTAAAAATATAATGTGGGAAATCCGTTCTCAAGAAATGTGCCGGTTTACACCAAATGCTGGACTATCGAAGGCCGGATTAGAAGGGTCCGACTGTACCACATTAACTGAGATAAGTTCTTAAATCCTCCGTGATAAATTGCGGACCATTATCTGTCGTGAGCATCTCCGGAAACCCGTGTTCTGTAAAGGTTTCATGAATCTGTTGTATTATTTTGTGTGTTGTGGTTGAACTAAAAATATGAACTGCTAGGTATCTGGTGTAGTAATCAATCAGTACTAACAAGTATTCACCAGTGGGAAATGGTCCCATGAGATCTGCACTTACATGTTACCAGGGATAGTCTGGGGGTTTTGACATCTGCACCGGTGGTGAGCGATCTGGTATGGATGGTAACTGGAAAGCATGACATGATGAGATCAAGTGTTCTAGCTCATGGTCGACTCCTGGCAACCATACTTTTTCATGAATTCTCTGCTTGCACTTAATTTTCTATGCCTTGATGGCCTTGGTGTACAAGTTTTAGTGTGTGTGTACGTAACTTGTGTGGTATGACAAGCGATTGTCTTTCAATAAGCACTGGCCACCAGTTGAGAGTTGTGATTGGACTCTGAAGTATGGTTGGAAATCCAGATTTATCTTTGGCCAGGATCCTTCTTTAACAGCAGTGATTACCTTCTGCAACACTTCATCAGTAACTGTTGCCATTGCAAAGTCTTTGTACTGGAGAGCCTTAGGCGCACTATGGTAGGCTACACAAATGAGGTAGTCATCTGCAGTGCATTCTGTGTGCTCTGACACTGTGCAGGGTGATCTTGACAACATGTCTGCAGCATTAGTAGATCCTGCTTGATAAACAACTTCATAAGTGTAACCTTGTAGCTTGATCAGCCATCTCTGGATTCTAGGGGGCGCCTGGTGTATTCTTGTGTTGAAGATAACCTCAAGAGGTTTGGGATCAGGTTTGACTTGAAATTCACTGCCATATAGATACATTTGAAATCTCTCAATTCCCCAAAATACACCAAGGGCTTCACAATCTGTTTGAGAGTAATGCTGTTCTGTTGTTGTAAGAACACAGCTTGCTTAAGCAAGTGTTCGATATGACATATCTGTTTGTTGCTGTGATAAAATGGCTCCCAGGCCAACTGGACTGGCATCAACTGTCACAAGAAGTTTGCCACTTGGTTTGTAGAATGCTAGCACTGTAGAGTCTGTCAGACTAATTCTCAGGGTTTCAAATGATTCCTGGTGTTGTTGCATCCACTGCCATTGCTGTCCTTTTCATGTAAGCTTGTGTCAAGGTTCAGAGAGTGTAAAAAAGTCTTTCATGAACTAAGAGCAAAATGTCACTAACCCCAAGAAACTGCGAACTTCCTTGGCATTGGTTGGAGTTTTGGTGTACCTGATGGCTTCAATTTTTATGCTGATCTGATTCATCTCCTTTTGCTGACAAGCAGTGGCCCATGAAGGTCAGTTTTGGTTGTGAGAATTTACACTTTGACTTGTTGAGAGTAAGGTGACATGAAGAAGTTTCTCTAAAACTGCTCTGAGATTCTGGTCTTACTGTAGACCGCGATGTCATCTGATATATTCTTACAGCCTTTCAGACCTTGTAAGATGTTCTGTATGATTCTCTGGTAGACCTCTGCAGCTGATGTGACACCAAATATTAGTCTTTTATATCTGAAGAATTGTACATGTGATATGAATGTAGTGATGTCACAAGAGCAGGGCTCAAGCTCGATTATGATGATAACCTGAGCGAAGGTCAAGGATGGAGAAAACTGTGGCACCATTTAAATCTTGCAGTGTCTCCTAAATGATTGGAATGGGAAATTGTTCTTGGAATATAGCTGCATTTGCCTGTTGCATACAAACCCATTATCTCATCCTGCCTTTGTTCTTCAGTACAGAAACAAGTGGTGACACCCATGACGTCACTGGTTTGATAATATCCTCACAAAGCAATTTGTCAATTTCTGTTTTCACTTTATCTCTCACCAGGAATGGAATGTGCCTCACTGGTTGTGCATGCAACTGGCATAATATCAGTGTCAATGTGCAATTTCAACTGGAAATCTTTCAATTTGCCTAGGACTTCAAAACACTTAGCTTTCTCATTGATAATTTGTTTCACTGAACTATCAGGCGCACAATCTGTTACATCATTGACCTCTGTCACTCTTGTTGGTATACTGATTTTCAGGATGTGCAATCTTTTGGCAGTCTTGCGGCCTATCAAGGATCCATTAGCACCTGGAGTAATGTGAAAGTCAACCATATAACATTTATTGGCAAGGTCAATCTCTGCCTCATAAACACCTAGTGTTTTAATCCGTTCTGTTGCATCATATGAGAAAATGCGAGCTATGGCAGGTTTAAGTAATCTCAGATCTGTATTCCCACTGACACTATAATGCGTGAATTCATCCATGATATCAACAGCTGCACCAGAGTCCATTAAAAATGTAGTATTCCTGCCACTGACCTGTAAACTAATGGTGTCTTGATTGTTCTGTCAATCACAAACAAATGTCTATCATCCAACTGATCATCCTGTGCAGGGTTTGAAATGTCTTGAGGGACAACATTCAATGTCTGTGGTAGGTGTCTATCACTTGCCTGATCTGGGCGTCTGGGTTTAAGTTTAGTTCTACAAACTGATGCGGAGTGCCCAAAACCACCACACCTGCAGCACTGCTTATCACGTCACAAAACAGTTTCTAGCAAAGTGGCCTGTATTTCCATATCTTGTACATGTAGGCTTGGTTTGATTAGAACTGTGCTTGGAATAGCCTGAAACATGCTGATCTCTACTAGGCTTGTGGGCCTGTCTAGTCACTGGGGTCTGCCTCGGTTTGGAAACCAAGTTTTAGGTCTGCCTTGTCTAATTGCCTGGACATGTTCTCTGGGGCTATCAGCACTGGTCTTAGCCAACTATGTCATTTCTACTGCATGTTGATCCACTAGGTCTATGCTACGCATATATCTAAGACTTTAGTCAAAGTAAGGTCCTGTTCTCTTAAAAGACGTTTACTGAGGGCCTGTGATTGACACTTTTCAAGCACCTGGTCCCTGATCATATCCTCTTTTAAAGTACCATACTCGCAAGATATTGTTAATTTTCTAAAACGAGTCACAAAACTTTCTATATTCTCAACTGGGGTTTTTTCGGCTTTCCTGAAGACATGGCGTTCAAATGCAACATTCATCAGCATCTGAAAATAGTTTGTGAGTGCATTTATTGCTTTATCAAAGTCTATCTCACCTCCTACATCTTGTAGAGTTTCAAAAAGTCTTGTGTAGCCAACCAGTTAGATGAAGAAGCAAAGCTTGCTTCTGAGCAGGGTCTGTAACACCAACGACATGAATGTAATATGGGAACCTGTGGATCCAATCGGCCCATCCTTGCGAGACACTTGACTGATATCCATTGGGGTCAAACAGAGAGATAACTGATAAATCCAGTCCCTTCGGAGTAGTCGTGGCACACTCATTCGCCAATGTAATGTTTGTAGCGTTGGTATATAACACTAGATGGCTCTTAACCATATAACAGCATTTACTGTCCGTCTACTTCCCCCTCGTATATGTGTGCACGTTCACAAGATGGCAACCTATACCAATCAAGTGACTTAAAGTCATACTGGAGATCACGCCATGTATACTTTAACACATTACAGGGCTGCCCAGGCTAAGGTGAGAAAGGCAGTTACCCTGAGTGAACTGTTACAGATTGCTGGCTCAAGCTACTGCACTGAGTGAACACTTGACCTGCACCTGGCTAGACTGAGTAAACTTTTGACCTGTACCTGGCTGCACTGAGTGAACTCTTGACCTGTTGCATAATCTGACTCAGTGGGCAGTCTGCCAAAGCTATAAATAGATCCAGGCTGAATTTTGGTGCCAAATCTGATGCAGTTGGCAGTCTGCAAAAGCTATAAATAGAATGCAGCTACTGCACTGAGCGAAACTCTTGACCTGTTGCCTAATCTGATACAGTTGGCAGTCTGCCAAAGCTATAAATAGATCCAGGCTGACCTTTGGCCTGTTGCCAAATCTGAAATAGTTGGCAGTCTGCCAAGCTATTTTTAGTTACAGACACAATCTTGGCCTGTTGGTAAATCTTTTTATACATAATGAAAGACAGCAAAATTATAAAACAGATACATCTCACTCATGGCAAATTCTTGAATAAAGTTGATCATGGATACCAATTATTTTTAATCCATGTTCACCTGTCTTTACATAGCCACAGACAGTTGAATATCCATGATTGTAACATTGCCTGGTATGACGAATAATTTAAATAATAGATTTTTTTTAAGCTTTTAAAAAGCATTGTAATCAATATTAACCATATATAGCCTGAAATCTAAATGTCAATAGCATGATGTAATAGATGCTGATAAATTGGTGCCAGGCTAGATGTAACTGCTTCAAACAGCTAACATATATGGTAAAATGACTCAATTCAATCTCCATATTTCAGCCAAAAATCATCCATCTGGAACCATTAAAGATAATTATTATAAGAATTATTGTGGGGATTATTCTTGTAAAATATTAAACAAATTGGCTTCAGTGGCGTCATTTAACAAGTGACCCATGGGTCATGATGCTCAGCTGAATGGGAAGAGATTCGCACAAGGAAATTTTATCATCTGTATGTATATAGCCATTCAGCTGAAGCATCAAACAGATTAACCAACAGGCCATGATTGTGTCTGCATTTTAAAAATAGAGAAAAAATGCGTAAACTTAAAAAAATACAGGTGGCTCCACCAGTCTGCAGAAACTAATAAAAACACTTAATGGTCAATATACATGCAAAGAATCATGGTGATCTCTGCATTAGTTGTTCAGATACTTCAGCTTTTGTATCAAATTTTCCATTATTCTGAGGGATACTTCGGAGTCCTATAGCTTGAAGGATATGGGAAACAGAGACCTAATTTCAGGTTTCCACAGACACTTTTCATGGGCCTCCTTGCATGACAAGAATGAAGATTCTAGGTTGAGTTGTTACTATTTGTACCCTGTTGACAGATAACCACATCTTAAAAGGTCTCAAAATAGAGAAAAAAATTCGTCAAAATTTGAAAACAAGGGACCTATGGGTCACGGCGCTCAGCTGATATATATGATAAAAAAATATGATTTAGAAATGAGGCACATGCTGGTTTTATATGGTAATAAAAATAAGCTGTATTATGAGTTGCTGTTGTTTAGCTAATGTATGATTTTGATAGTACCTTTGGAGACAGGAAAGAGGATAAATTTCATTTATTTCATTAAAAAATGGAGTGGGATTGTCACACAGATTTTGACTTGGCCATATAACTAATATAAGCAGAACATATAATATAAGAGTTTAACTATTTATTAGAAAAATTACAAATATTGTCCTAAATATAATTTTTATTAAAAATAATAAGAGAATAGTATGATTTTTTCAAATAAAATATGACTGAAATGATTATTAAAATAATATTAAAGAATATATTCATGAATGCATTCATTAATACATTTTGAAAATATTTGCACTGGTATTCATATACTTTCATTTTTACCTGAATTTCCATTCTTATGAAAGAAATTTTATAATGGAGTACATATTCATATTCGTGTTTAAATACAATTGCAAAGTATTCGCACCATGTCTGGTATTTATTCAGTTTTCACCAAACAATGATGTTGAGAATCCAGAATATACAAAATTCACACATTTGAATAATGATCATAAGTACCTGGTTTTATGGCTTTTATTTATATTTTAAAAAAATGTAATATATTTATTTTGGACTAATTTCACATCAATGTACACACTAGACACAGTAGGAATCTAGATTAATATTATCAACTGCATCTTTGTCTATCATTAATTTCCTTCATATGATCCCTAATGATTAGTAATGAATAATATGATTTACTTTTTTATCATATAAATTGAACTGAAAAATACCATAGGTGACTGCATGGTGTTATTTGGAATACATGACATTCTATCCATCGATACAAGATTCTTATATCATCAGTAACTGCAGGTTAATTTCCTGTTATTATCAACTAACAAATTCCTTTTCTATTTTTCTTTAATTTGTTATTATAAACCAATAAAAATTTATTAATTTATTGTTTATTGTTATGTTGTTGGTTAAAACTACTAGATGCGTTGGGTTGGACACCTAGATCAACTGTGGCTGGCCATTATATAATAAGCTGCCTGGAGCCCCAGTTTATGTCTCGCCTCAAGCATGCATAATTTGCTGAAAGTTCAACCAGGTCAACATACAGGTGACTCAAGAGGTGCTACAGAGAGCCAAGGTCTGACATGGTCTCATAAAAACATTAATAAAAGCTACAATTTTTGGCCAATTTCTTTCAGCTTTTCAAACTAAAAAGCTGAAATCTTTATGTGTGCATGATATGAAAATTATATCAACAGTACTCACAGGAAACAAACATGCCATGGTCAAAGTTGGGCAAAATTTAAGGTACTAATTTTATATTTATACTAATAACTTATACAATTTGAAAAATTCAGAACTAATTTTGGGTATTCAATTGAATCCTGATTAAATAATGTTACATCCCTGACAAAAAATCTCTAGCTTCAGCAATCCTCTTGTTAAGGGAGTAAATATATTTCTTGATTTTTTACAAAGTGCATTATGTTTGGGCCCATAACTTAAAACAATTACGCAATACTGACATAATTTCTGGCATGTGCATAGAGAATATATAGAAAAATATGTATATTATATATGATTAAAGTCAGATCATAGGTTTTGATAATAGGCTGTCTTGAAGTGTAACAATGGGTTTTTAATGGAAAAATGAAGTTTTTCATTAATATCTCAAAGGTATTAAGTCCTAGTGATCAAATTCTTGGCATGGTAGGGGAATTTGGAGACATCTAATTGTATGCCAAATTTTAGGAACTGAGAGCTAAAGTTGGGGAGCTGAGCACTTGCAAACTGCATGACACTAGTTTGATGTAAACAATATGTTACATGGTGCTTGAAAGCTTGAATAAAATATACAGTTTTTGATCAACTGGTTTCAAATTTTTGGTGTTTACAGACAAAATGCTTAAAAAAAACATGCTGTGAAAATTAAATCCACAGTACTTTCAGGAAAAAAACGTGCCATGGTCAAAGTGTGGCAAAATTTAAGGTACCAATTTTTTATTTTTGTTAATATTTTAACAAAATTAAAAGATTTTGATCTAATTTTGGGTATACAATTTAATTTTGATTTATTAAAGTTATATTACTGGAAAAAAAGTTTATAGCTTTAACATATTTTGTGTTAAGTGATCAAATATCTTTCCTGATTTTTTTAACAATGCATTATGTTTGGGCCCATAACTTTTTAAATTTTTATAATACAGACATAATTTCTGGCATGTACATAGGAACTTTATAGAGGAATAACTATGGTAAATATGAGGAAAAACAGATGAGTGGTTTTGATATTAGGCAGTCCTGAAGTGTAAAAATAGGTTTTTAATAAAAAATTGAGGTTTTTCTTTAATTTCTCAAAGGAACAAAGTCGCAAAGACCCAGTTTTCGGCTTGGTAGGAGATCTTGGGGACATCTAACATTATGCCGAATTTTGGATTCCTAGGTCTTACGGTTTCAAAACGTGCCACATCTATGGACGGACGGACGGACGGACGGATGGACGGACGGACGGACAGACGGACGGACGACGGACAATGGACCACGACTATAGCTCAGATGACTTATAGTCAGCTGAGCTAAAAATAGAGGTGGCGCACCCAGTCTGCAGAAACTGATTGAAAACCTCATGATCAATATGTATGCGAAAAATCATGACCATCAGTGTTTTACTTATTGAGACACTGCAGTTTTTGTATCAAATTTTTCATTATTCTGGGGGGTATTTTGGAGCCATACAGCTTTGAGGATATGGGTAACAGAGACCTAATTTCAGGTTTCCATGGAGACTTTCCATGGGTCTCCCAGTGTGTCAAGAATGAAGATTCTAGGTCCAGTTGCTATGATTTGTGCCCTGTTAACAGATGTTCATATCTTTAAAGGTCTCAAAAATAGAGAAAAAAAATTCGTAAAAAAACCTGAACAAATACAGGTGGTGCCACCAGTCTGCAGAAACTGATGAAACACTCCATGATCAATATCCATGCAAACAATTATGGTGATCTCTGCATTAGTTGTTCGGAAACTTCAGCTTTTGTATCAAATTTTCCATTATTCTGAGCTGTACTTTTGGAGTACCATAGCTCAAAGGATATGGGTAACAGAGACCTAATTTCAGGTTTCCCTAGAGACTTTTCATAGGTCTCTCACTGTGTCAAGAATGAAGATTCTAGGTCCAGTCTTTAAGATTTGTGCCCTGTTAACAGATGTTCACATTTTTTTAATGTCTCAAAAATAGAGAAAACAACTCCTAAAGAATGGAAAAATACAGGTGGCGCCACCAGTCTGCAGGAACTGATGGAACATCTCATGATTAATATGTATGCCAAAAATCATGACCATCAGTGGTGTAGTTAATGAGATATTGAAGTTTTTGTATGAAATTTTTGACTATTCTGGGGGGTACTTTGGGGCCCCATAGCTCGAAGGATATGGGTAACAGAGACCTCATTTCTGGTTTCCAAGGAGATTTTTCATGGACCTCTCAGAATGTCAAGTTACAAGTTTAGGTCCAGCGGTTATGATTTGTGCCAGGTTAACGGACGGACGGACAGACGGACAGACAGACGGACAGACAGACGACAGACAAAGGGTGATTGCTATAGCTCAGATGACTAACAGTCAGCTGAGCTAAAAAAACGTTTTGCAGGTTTGAAACTCATATAAGAAGATACAGCAAACTGGCTAAGTTCAGCTTTCCGTAACTCAGCCAACATGCACTGAACCAAAACCATTTGAACAAACTTGAATTATCAACATCTGAGGTTAATTAATGTGTGAGATTTAAGAATTTGGTCAAGTGGTTTTTGAGAAGATCTTTGTAGCCACTGAGCTAAAATGAACTGTTATGGCATATCACTAAATTAAGCTTCCCATAACTCAACCAAAAGTCACTGAACAGAGACAATTAGAAAACACTCCCTTAGGATCATTTCTTTGGATATTCAACAATTTAGCCATATGGTTTCAGCGAAAAAGTTTTTTGTAGCCCTCAGTGTGTGATACAGGCACTGATGACCCCAATTCAAAAAAAGGCCGATGCAGGTTGCACCACCATTACCTCAATTTCAGATATGTCTCATGTGACCAACATTGGCATAAAATTTGGTGATTATAGCTTTGAGATTGCAATTTAAGTATTCTTTTTTGGATAGATGACTTAGTTCAGCTTCTTGTAACTTGGCCAAAAATTAACGAACTGTAACCAATTGAACAAACTTTGGAGAGACTGTTTCTGGGATTAAATCTGTGAAATATTGGACAATTTGGCTGGACGGTTTCAAAGAAGGAGATTTTTAAAGGTTTTTAAGCTTTTCCAAAATAAATTCTTAGTATATGCAAATCGGCTGCCTCAGTGCCACCTGACACTTGTCAAAAAGACCCTAGATTTGAGCTCATAAAACTCTTAGAGTGGTAACTGCCTCAGAAAGGGGCTTGGTGAGGATAATATGCTGTATTACCATTTAAGAACAGAGCATCATTCAAAATGTTTGTCTGCCTAAGTATCTGCAGTTGCCTGTGCAGCCAATACTGTTCATGATCCACGCAGATGTCCCAACTTCATTTCAATGACCAGTTGTTTTTCACATTTTATGATTTTCAAGGACTTTAATGTAAATTCAAGGTGTTTTGAGGAGTTTGAAATATTTCAAGGACTTTTCAAGGACAGAACCAAAATCAAGGACTTTTCCAGGCCTGTGCCAACCCTGGTGAAGCTTTAGTATCAAATTTTTAATTATTCTGGGAGGTACTTCTGAGCCCCATAGATCAGAGGATATGGGTAACAGAGACTTAATTTCAGGTTTCCAAGGAGATTTTTCATGGACCTCCCTAGAAGCCACATAAGAAGGTCATTATTTCTAGGTTGCTCAAACATACCCCAAAAGCTCTAGGGCATTGCGATAGTGTACAGCTCACTACACAGCTCTAGGGCATTGCTATAGTGTACAGCTCACTACACAGCTCTATGGCATGGCGATAGTTTACAACTCACTGCACAGCTCTATGGCATTATGATAGTGTACAGCTCACTGCACAGCTCTATGGCATTATGATAGTGTACAGTTCTATGGCATGGCGAAAGTGTACAACTCACTGCATAGTCTATGGCATGGCGACAGTGTACAACTCACTGCACAGCTCTATGGCATTATGATAGTGTACAGCTCACTGCACAGCTCTATGGCATTATGATAGTGTACAGGTCACTTCACAGCTCTATGGCATGGCGATAGTGTACAGCTTACTGCACAGCTCTATGGCATGGCGATAGTGTACAACTCACTGCACAGCTCTATGGCATGGCCATTAATGTACAACTCACTTCACAGTCTAGGACATGGCAATAATGTATAGCTCACTCCACAGCTCTTGGGCATTGCTATAGTGTACAGCTCACTGCACAACTCTATGACATTGCGATAGTGTAAAGCTCACTGCAGAGCTCTATGATATTGCGATAAGGTACAACTCACTGCACAGCTCTATGACATTGTGATAGTGTAAAGCTCACTGCAGAGCTCTATGATATTGCGATAGTGTACAACTCACTGCACAGCTCTAATGGCATTATGATAGTGTACAGCTCACTGCACAGCTCTATGGCATGGCAATAGTGTACAGCTCACTGCACAGTTCTATGGCATGGCAAAAGTGTACAGCTCACTGCACAGCTCTATGGCATAGTGATAGTGTTTTCTTTTCTCTCTGTCTTTTTTTTTCACAAGCCAAGGGCTCATTAAAAAGAGATAATTTGCCATACATTGATTTGCATACAAATGTCACAAAACAGATTTTGACAAAAATGCCCATTTGAGAACTAAGCATAATATCATATTATTTACTTCTGTTTCATCTCACCAAGTTACAGACCCTTAGGCATGAGACATTTATATGAGTAGAGTTCTGCATATGCTGGTCTGCAGTCACTGGAGCTTACAGACTGAGGGGGTGCTGGAGGGGGATAGGGCTGGATTCGGCTCAATACAAAACCAGCGTGTCCTGGTAATTCTAGACCCTTTTCATAATACAGTAGGTCCTGCTTAACTGTAAATTGTATATCCCATTTAATTGTATGAAATAATGAAAATCAAAACCTTTTCCTATGTCTTCTTAATAAAATTCTCTGTTTACATGAATATCTGATAAATGTATATATCGGGTAATTGTATAGTAAAATCCGACCTTTATGCACGACAATCCCGGATATTCATGTGCGACAACAGCCTCATGGACTACCGACTGCCCTGTGCGCTAATTAGCCGTTGATATTGCTCGCCCGACAGGTTTAAAGGGTTACCTCATGGACCACTGACCACTCTGTCTTCTAATTAGCCTTTGACAAAACACGAGCCTCCAGCTAAAATGGTTTCCCTCCTTGATTACATGCTTAATTAAATGTTTGTTTGATGCATTAATTATTCACGTGCTCCCGGACAAACTGTCACAGGTTGCATCTTAAACACGAGATACGCTATATAAAACACAGTCTTTTATTCGATAGCATTACCTGCATGGTCAGTCGGTGAATATGTTTTATAATTCATAATAAAATCCGTAAGGAAAACAGTATCGATTCATTTTTTTATGGTTAATTCGAAGTATGAATCTGTATATTGCTGGCCTTATGTGGCCTCTCACCTTATTGACCTTTGACTTATTCATGTGATTGATATGCAGCCAGCTATGCACACTGCGTAGGATCGAACTCACAATGGTTTTGGGTAGAAACGTTCTCTGGTTCTTTGAAGGATGACGTTTTCCAGAAAAGTCGTTTTTTAAAGACCACACAAACAGGTTAACGTGCAGAAAGTATTTTAAAAGTTGAAATAAAGAAGATAATACGTGTTATAAAAATCAAAACCTTTTAGAAATCTTGCTAAAGTTCATGAACTTTGACACGTCCACGTGATTGTTAAACTGTCAGCTATTTTGCAGCGAGATCGTTTTTTATCAATAATAAATGCAAACAGGTGAATTTATAGTATTTTTTCTGTAAAAGGTGTAGAATTTATAAATAAATAAAATATATAAACTAATGCTGAAACATCATTAAATGAAAAATTCCAAAACAGATAATTCAAAACCATCTGAATTATACGAGAAACACAAGTAAGTCATCCGATAGCAATTCATAGTAACCTTGAAGGTTGACACCCCGTTTATTTGAATAGCCTACTTAAATGAATATAATCGGTTGACAAACATGATATTCAATTAAACAGGATCGACTGTATCAAGTAAGTGAACCTGTATAAACTTTAGTTTATTGTTTGATTTACTTCATTTGGTTTTCTAAATTTCAGATTTTTTTAGTTGAAATATGTTTGTTCACAGTAAAAAGGCTAAGAGGAATTAGATATGTAAAATTTACAAAAACAAGGGACCCCTGGGTCATGATGCTCAGCTTATATATGATCACATAATATGATGTGGAAGTGGTGGCAGACAAATGCTGGTTTTGTGTGGTAATGTAAGCTGTATTATGAGTTGATGGTGTTTAACTACAGTTATGTAAGAATTTGATAATATCATTGGAGTGAGGGAAGAGGACTGATGTAATTTATATTATTTACATTTGGAGATGGTGTCACACAGGTTTTGACTTGGCAATATAACTTTACCTACATTGCATTAGAAGTATTTGAAAATAAAAACTGTCCATTATCAGTCATGTTAATTATGCTTTTAACAAATGAGTTAACTTTAATAATTTCAGGTTATCCCTACCAAAGAGAAACACTAGCACATTAAAATAGGTTTTAACTATTAATTATTCAAATAGATTTGCCAAGTATTTGCACCATGTCTAGTATTTTATTTTTTCAGCCAAACAAAATTTTTGAGAATCCAGTATATACAAATTTCACATTTTCTAATAATGATCTTAAGTACCTGGTTTTATAGATTTAACTTATATTTAAAAAATAAAATTATTATATTCACTTTGGACTACATTCACACTAATCTACACCTTTGACATAATAAGAGTCTCATGACATTATTAACATTACAGAAATCATAATGAGAACTTGTCTAAGATCTAATTTTTTATCATATTAAAATATTTTTATTTAAAAAAATTATCTGAAAAACTAGATGTGTCGGAACGACACGAATGCCCCCGCCTTGGGCAAATTAGAAACATTTGTAAAATTTGGAAAATTTTTAAGTTAAGGTGTCGTATGGTCAAAAGTAGGTCAACAAGGGCAAAATGCAAACTCGATTTGTAACAGGTCATTATCAAGCAACACACCAAAAATCATGCCAGGATATGCAGGCATTGTGAAAAAAAGTCCATACATGTGCATTTTCCATAAAAATTTCTGTCTTTCATGAAATTTTCTATGTTTAGGAGCCGTAAAACAATCAAAAGTAGGTCAACCGGGATGAAACGCAAACTCGATCTGTAACTGTCATTATCTGCCAACACAAAAAAAATCAGGGTGGTATCTGCAGGCATTGAGGAAAATAAGTCAGTACATATGCATTTGTTATGAAAATTTATATTTTCATGAAACTTTCTATGTTCAGGAGCAGTCAAATGGTCAAAAGTAGGTCAACTGAGACAAAACAAAAACTCGATCTGTAACTGGTCTATATCTGCCCACACACCAAAAATCAGGCCAATATCTGAAGGCATTGCGAAAAAAAGTCCGTACATGTGTATCTGTCATGAATATTTCTATTTTTCATGAAATTTTCTAAGTTAAGGAGCAGTAAAACGGTCAAAAATAGGTCAACCGGGACGAAACGCGAACTTGATCTGTAACTGGTCTATATCTGCCCACACACCAAAAATCAGGCCAATATCTGCAGGCATTGCGAAAAAAAGCCTGTACAACTGTTTGATTTAGGAATGATGGAAGGACGGAAGGACGGCACGACGGACATGGGTAATACTATATGCCCCGGCCACTTTGTGGCGGGGGCATAAAAATTAAGAGTAATCTCAAATATGAAACCATTATACGGGTAAAAATAACCCAAGGATAAGACACCCTATAATTTTAAACATGGAGCAAACTAAAGATAAGCAAGTTTAATTTTATTAATTGAAACTAATTTTTTCTTGGCACCGCAGGTGCCAGAGTATCCCCAGACATGCTAATCCCCCCCCCCCCCACCCCCTTTAAGAATAGGCCCCCATCTTCAGGAGCTTATACTGACACTTGGCAAGCAACCATGGTTTCTTCCATCTATCAATCCACAATCTTTTTAAAGATGTTGGTCCTGTGACCTTGACCTCTGACCCCAAAATCAATAGAGGTCTAGCTTTATTAATGTGCCATATATAAGTCAGATTTGAAATCGATATATTAATCCAAGCTTGAATTATCCTCTTGGGAAATGAATTTTTGGATAGATGGCTCCTGTGACCTTCACCTTTAACCTTGTGACGTCAAAATTGACAGGGCTCTTCCTCTATTGGCAGATGAACTATATGTGCAAGATGAAAGGTCTGAGATGAAAATGCAAGCACAATCTTTTTAAAGATGTGTCCTGTGAACTTGACCTTTAACCTCATGACCCAAAAATCAATTGGGGTCTTGCTTTTTCAATGGGACATATATAAGTCAAGTTTGAAATCAATACATCAATAAAAGCAGGAATTATCATCCAGGAACTAATTTTTTGACAGATAGCTCCTGTGGCCTTGACCTTTGACCTTGTGGCCCCAAAACTGATATAGATCATCCACTATTGGCAAGTGAGCTGTATGTTCAAGATGGAAGATCTGGGATGAACGTTTGGCTTAAAATGCATCCACAATATCTTTAAAGATGCGAGTCCAGTGACCTTGACCTTTGACCTCATGACCCTAGAACCTTTAGGGTTCTTACTTTAGTGGTGGGCCATACATAAGTCACGTGTGAAATCCTTATGGCTATCAACACTGGAGATATCATAAGAGGTGTGTGATTTTCACCAAATTTGGAAATATTAAAGGTCAAGGCCACTCTCATGGTCAAGGTCATGACCCTCATCCCATAACCCATCTCTCTACATGTTCATAATATGAAAGAAATCTATCGATTAGTTTTTGACTTATAATGCCTACAGTACTGTCAAGTGGCAATTATGGGGTTATTAAAAGGCGTAAAAACAAGAAAAAGATAATAGGTGGCGCCACAAGTTTCCTGCATATCACAAGGCTATCCAAGATCTTTGGTCACCTTGATTTTTGGACCAATCCATGCAAGCTTACTTGAGATATTTAAGAATTTGTGTTATTTTCAGCAAAAAATGACCTATTCAAGGTCAAGGTCACTCTCCAAGCAAAGGTCACGACCCCATTTTAAATAGGCTTCGTCCTCTTACCTACATCTATACAAATGTAAAGTTTGGAAAAGATCAGTTAAATATATTTTTTAAGTTATCCTGCTCACAAATTTTCTGCGGCGGCGGCAGGACCTTCGTGAAACCATAGTATCCCAACTTTGTCTGGGGATACAATAAAGGAACCAATAATATAAATTTTGATTATTTACATAGTCTTCTTACAGCTGATACAGCCACAAGTCTTAATGTCATATGTGAAACATATTAAAATCTTTTATCAGTACTTGTCTGAGTAAAATTAAAAATTTTGACATATTTTATTTTTATTTTTTTTTAATTTTGCCATTTATATAAACTAAGAGGCTGAAAAACTTAGAAATGACCTGGAAATTGAAATTTAAATATTATCAACTGCATCTTTCTTGTCTATCACTTATTTCAACCATATAATCCTTAATAGAAAACTAGATACGAATGCCCCTGCCTGGGGCAAATTAGAAACATTTGTTAAATTTTGAAAAATTTTTTAAGTTCAGGAGGTGTCATATGGTCTAAAGTAGGTCAACAAGGGCAAAATGCAAACTCGATCTGTTACGGGTCATTATCAAGCAACACACCAAAAATCAGGCCAGTATCTGCAGGCACTGTGAAAAAAAGTCCATACATGTGCATTTTCCAAAAAAATTTGTCTTTCATGAAATTTTCTATGTCTAGGAGCCATAAAACAATCAAAAGTAGGTCAACCTGGATGAAACAAGAACTTGATCTGTAACTGTCATTATCTGCCAACACATAAAAAATCAGGGTGGTATCTGCAGGCAATTAGGAAAAAAAGTTGGTACATATGCATTTGTTATGAAAATTTCTATTTTTCATGAAACTTTCTATGTTCAGGTGCAGTCAAATGGTCAAAAGTAGGTCAACTGAGACAAAACAAGAACTTGATCTGTAACTGGTTATTATCCGACTTCACACCAAAAATCAGACCCGTATCTGTAGGCATTGCGAAAAAAAGTCTGTACATGTGCACTTTTTTATGAAATTTTCTATGTTAGAGCACCGTCAAAGGTCAAAAGTAGGTCAACTTGGACAAAACATGAACTCGATCTGAAACTGGTCATTATCTACCCACACACCAAAAATCAGGCCAATATCTGCAGGTAGTGCAAAAAAAAGTCAGTACATGTGTATTTGTCATGAAAATTTATATTTTTCATGAAATTTTCTATGTTCAGGAGCCGTAAAGCGGTCAAATTAGGTCAACAATTTTTTTAAGTTCAGGAGGTGTCATATGGTCAAAAGTAGGTCAACAAGGGTGAAAAAAAGTCCATACATGTGCATTTTCCAAAAAAATTTCTGTCTTTCATGAAATTTTCTATGTCTAGGAGCCATAAAACAATCAAAAGTAGGTCAACCTGGATGAAACAAGAACTCGATCTGTAACTGTCATTATCTGCCCACACATAAAAAATCAGGGTGGTATCTGCAGGCAATTAGGAAAAAAAGTTGGTACATATGCATTTGTTATGAAAATTTCTATTTTTCATGAAACTTTCTATGTTCAGGTGCAGTCAAATGGTCAAAAGTAGGTCAACTGAGACAAAACAAGAACTTGATCTGTAACTGGTCATTATCTGCCTTCACACCAAAAATCAGATCCGTATCTGTAGGCATTGCGAAAAAAAGTCTGTACATGTGCACTTTTTTATGAAATTTTCTATGTTAGAGCACCGTCAAAGGTCAAAAGTAGGTCAACTTGGACAAAACATGAACTCGATCTGAAACTGGTCATTATCTACCCACACACCAAAAATCAGGCCAATATCTGCAGGTAGTGCAAAAAAAAGTCAGTACATGTGTATTTGTCATGAAAATTTATATTTTTCATGAAATTTTCTATGTTCAGGAGCCGTAAAGCGGTCAAATTAGGTCAACAATTTTTTTAAGTTCAGGAGGTGTCATATGGTCAAAAGTAGGTCAACAAGGGTGAAAAAAAGTCCATACATGTGCATTTTCCAAAAAAATTTCTGTCTTTCATGAAATTTTCTATGTCTAGGAGCCATAAAACAATCAAAATTAGGTCAACCTGGATGAAACAAGAACTCGATCTGTAACTGTCATTATCTGCCCACACATAAAAAATCAGGGTGGTATCTGCAGGCAATTAGGAAAAAAAGTTGGTACATATGCATTTGTTATGAAAATTTCTATTTTTCATGAAACTTTCTATGTTCAGGTGCAGTCAAATGGTCAAAAGTAGGTCAACTGAGACAAAACAAGAACTTGATCTGTAACTGGTCATTATCTGCCTTCACACCAAAAATCAGACCCGTATCTGTAGGCATTGCGAAAAAAAGTCTGTACATGTGCACTTTTTTATTAAATTTTCTATGTTAGAGCACCGTCAAAGGTCAAAAGTAGGTCAACTTGGACGAAACATGAACTCGATCTGAAACTGGTCATTATCTGCCCACACACCAAAAATCAGGCCAATATCTGCAGGTAGTGCAAAAAAAAGTCAGTACATGTGTATTTGTCATGAAAATTTATATTTTTCATGAAATTTTCTATGTTCAGGAGCCGTAAAGCGGTCAAATTAGGTCAACTCGGACTAAACATGAACTTGATCTGTAACTGGTCAATATCTGCCCACACACCAAAAATCAGGCCAATATCTGCAGGCATTGCGATAAAAAGTCCGTACATGTGTATTTGTCATGAAAATTTTTATTTTTAAATGAAATTTTCTAAGTTAAGGAGCCATAAAACGTACAAAAGTAAGTCAACTGGGACGAAACGCAAACTCGATCTGTAACTGGTCATTATCTGCCCACACACCAAAAATTCGGCCAATATCTGCAGGCATTGCGAAAAAAAAAACAGTACATGTGTATTTGTCATGAAAATTTATATTTTTCATGAAGTTTTCTATGTTCAGGAGCCGTAAAACGGTTAAAATAGGTCAACTGGGACGAAACGCGAACTCAATCTGTAACTGGTCATTATCTGCCTACACACCAAAAATCAGGCCAATATCTGCAGGCATTGCGAAAAAAAGTCTGTACATTTGATTTGTCATGAAAATTTCTATTTTTCATGAAATTTTCTATTTTTCATGAAATTTTCTAAGTTAAGGAGCCGTAAAACGGTCAAAAGTAGGTCAACCGGGACGAAACGCGAACTCGATCTGTAACTGGTCATTATCTGCCCACACACCGAAAATCAGGCCAATATCTTAAGGCATTGCGAAAAAAAGTCTGTACAACTGTTTTATTTCGGAAGGACAGAAGGACGGAATGACGGACATGGGTAAAACTTTATGCCCCGGCCACTTTGTGGCGGGGACATAAAAATATAATTTTTTTTTTTCATTATTAAAATTGAAATGAAAAATACCATCGGTGACTGCATGGTGTTATTTGGAATACATTTTCATCCATCCATTCAAGATCCATACAACATCAGTAATTGCAAGGTGAATTCCCTGTTACTCATCAACTATCAAATTCCTTTTCTATTATTTTATTCTTAAAGTTGTTATTATAAACCAATGAACATTATTTATTTATAATTTTTTTTCATGTTTTTGGTCAAAACAACTACTAAATGAGTTGGGTTGGACACCTGGATCAACTGTGGCCAGACATAATCTGCCTGGCTGACCAGTATATGCCCTGCCTCTAGGTGCAATGTGCCTGAAAGGTCAACAAGTGACATACATGTGACTGAAGAGGGGCTGGGTAAAGCCTGGGTGTGACATACATGGTCTCATAAAAACTTTAATAAAAGCTACAGTTTTTGGTAATTTTTTTTCAACTTTCAAAACGAACAAGCTAAAATCCATATGTGTGCATGATATGAAAAATATATAAACAGTGCTTAAAGGGAACAAATGTGCTATGAGCAAAGTTGGGCAAAATTTTAAGTACTGATTACATATTTATGCTAATAACTTATAAAATTTAAACAAATGGACCATGGGCCAAGATGCTCAGCTGAATTCAAGGTGCCTTGAACAATGGGCAAAAAAACTCCCAGAGTGCTCAAAATCATGCATTTTGCTAATAGCCCTGAGATATAGGTTACAGTGACTTTAATCTACATGCAGCTGCTACCATTTGTGCCTTCCTGACTAATTGAGTGATAAAATCAAGTTCTTTCACACAGCTTGTAGAAAATGGGCCAGAATGACATTTCAGGTTTCCAAGGAGTTTTTAGGGACCTCCCTTAAAGTCATGTATGAGGATTTAAGGCCAAATGGATACAATTTGTGCCCCATCTGACTCACTAGGTGCTTAAAAATCATGTTTTCACCCCTAATTTGCAAAATATAGTTAACCATGACAAAATGGACAACTGGTTCACATAAGTTCTCAAAG
Organism: Sipunculus nudus; assembly: GCA_026874595.1. Classification (NCBI taxonomy): domain Eukaryota; kingdom Metazoa; phylum Annelida; class Sipuncula; order Golfingiida; family Sipunculidae; genus Sipunculus; species Sipunculus nudus. The sequence continues at coordinate 43,244,453 of CM049318.1, read as the reverse complement.
ATAGACATAAAAAATCAAAAAAAAAAAATTGAAATTAGAATGGCTTTGTTTTTGTAGTGCAAAACAGATATATGTCTCCCCCCTATGGGCCATATCCCAAAACATTAGGGGTAAAATATCCAATATCTCAAAATAATGAATCTAAATTTCAGCAGATTAGACCTTGAAGGTCAAGGTCACCAAGCTTCAAACTCAGATGACATTTTGGCAGAAAGAACTGGTGTGTCAAATTTGAAGAAAAAATCTTCAGTACTAACAAAAAAATTATGGGGGTCACAATAAGCCTAGAATTGCATAAATCTAAACTTGAAGATCAAGGTCAAGGTCACAGGATTTCATACACGGTCAAGATTTTGGTAGAAACAATAAGTGTTTCAAATTTTGGATGAAAATATGCAGCCCTTCATAAGTTATGGCGTTCACAAGACAATAACTATAATCTGGCTGATTTGACCTTGAAGATCCTGGTCAAGGTCACCGAGTTTCGAACTCCTCCTTGATTTTGCTTGGAACAACTGATGTACCAAATTTGAGGAAAAAATGTGAAATACTTCAAAAGTTATGGGGTCCAATAAAATTTTACATTTCAGCAGATTGATCTTGAAGATGATGGTCAAGGTCACCATCTTTCAATTTCCTCAGAGAATTTGTAAGAAACAATTGGTGTACCAAATTTGAGGACAAAATGTAAAATACTTCAACAAAAGTTATTGCTTTCACAAGACAATAAGTATAATTTCACTGACTTGACCTTGAAGACCCTAGTCAAGGTCACTGGTTTTAAAAATCTTCTGAGAACTTAGCAGGAACAATAGATTTACCAAATTTGAGGAAAAAATGTGGAATACTTCGAAAGTTACGGGGTTCACAAAAATTTCACATTTCAGCAGATTTTGCCTTGAAGTTGAAAGCCAAGGTGACCAGTTTTTGAACTCCTCCAAGATTTTGGTATGAACAATTGAGTGTTTCAAATTTTGGCGGAAAATATGCAGCCCTTCAAAAGTTATCAGGTTCACAAGATATTCTACAGATTAAGATGACAAAGGGGGTGGGGGGGGGAGTGAGACATAACAAGTGACCCAGGGGTCATGACGCTCAGCTGACCAGGAAGACATTGACAAAAGTAATTTTATCATCTGAATGTCAAATTTGAATGAAATACTTTTTCCAAACTTGACCTTTTGTATAAAATCATCCAATATTCATTGGGGTACTATGGAGCTCTGTAGCATGAAGGATAAGGGTAACAGACACCTATTTTCAAGGTTTACAAGATGACTTTTCAGGGGTCTCCCAGCATGTCAAAAAATAAAATTCTAGGTCCAGTTATTATGATTTGTGCCCTGTTAACAAATCCAAATGTTTATTCTGGGGGGTATTTCAAAGCCGCATAGGATGAAGGATATGGGTAACAGAGATGTAATTTCAGGTGCACAAGGAGACTTTTCAGGGGCCTCCCAGCATATCAAGAAAGGAGATTCTAGGTCAAGTCATTATAATTTGTGCTCTGTTAACAGATGACCAAATCTTTATTCTGGGGAGTACTTCAGAGCCCCAGAGCATGAAGGATATGGGTAACAGGGACCTTATTTCGGGTTTCCATGTAGACCTTTTATGGGCTTCCCTGGAGGTGAGGACAGAAGATTCTAGGTCCAGTCATTATGATTTGTGCCCTGTTGATATATGACCAAATCTTTATTCTGGGGGGTACTTCAGAGCCCCATAGCTCACAGAATATGGGTAACAGGGACCTTATTTCGGGTTTCCATGTAGACCTTTTATGGGCTTCCCTGGAGGTGAGGACAGAAGATTCTAGGTCCAGTCATTATGATTTGTGCCCTGTTTACAGATGACCAAATGTTTAAAGATCACAAAAGTAGAGAAAAAAAAATCGTAAAAAATAAAAAAAATATAGGTGGCACCACCAATCTCCAGAAATTGATGAAACACTCCATGATCAATATCCATGCAAAGAATCATGGTGATTAATGCATTAGTTGTTCAGATACTTGAGCTTTTGTATTAAATTTTGCATTATTCTGGGGGGTACTTCAGAACCCCATAGCTCAAAGAATATAGGTCACAGTGACCTAATTTCAGGTTTACAAGGAGAATTTCCATAGACCTCCCAGGATTTCAAGTAAGAAGATTCCCGGTCTAGTGGTTACGATTTGTGCCCTGTTAACAGACAGGCGCCTGGATGGCCGGACGGACGACGGACAAAAGGTGATCCCTAAAGCTCAGTCAGCTCAGCTAAAAATTGAAAAAAATACAGGTGGCGCCACCAGAATGCAGAAACTGATGAAACATTTCATGATCAATATCCATGCAAAGAATCATGGTGATCAATATAATAATTGTCCAGATACTTGAGCTTTTGTATCAAATTTTCCATTATTCTGGGGGGTACTTCGGAGCCCCATAGCTCAGAGGTTATGGGTAACAGAGACCTAATTTCAAGTTTTTAAGGAGACTTTTCATGGGCCTCTCAGCATGTCAAGAGAGAAGATTCTAGGTCCAGTCGTTACGATTTGTGCCATGCTAACAGATGACAGCATCCTTAAAGTTGTTAAGATTTGTGCCATGTTAACAGATGACCGCATCTTATGAGGTCTCAAAAAAAGAGAAAAAAATTCGTAAAAATAAAAAAAAAATACAGGTGGCGCCACCATACTGCAGAAACTGATGACACATTCCATGATCAATATCCATGCAAAGAATCATGGTGATCACTGCAATAGTTGTTTAGATACTTGAGCTTTTGTATCAAATTGTCCATTATTCTGAGGGATACTTCAGATGACTTACAGTCAGCTGAGCTAAAAACACTTAATGGTCAATATCCATGCAAAAAATCATGATGATCTCCGTATTAGTTGTTCAGATACTTCAGCTTTTGTATCAAATTGTCCATTATTCTGAGGGATACTTCAGAGTCCAATAGCTTGAAGGATATGGGTAACAGAGACCTAATTTCAAGTTTCCACAGGCACTCTTCATGGGCCTCCTTGCATGACAAGAATGAAGTTTCTAGGTCCAGTTGTTGCAATTTGTACCCTCTTGATAGATAACTCGAAAAAAGAGAAAAAAAATTGGTAAAAATTTGAAAAAAATAGAGGTGGCGCACCCTCTCTGCAGAAACTGATGGAACAGCTCATGATCAATATGTATGCCAAAAATCATGACCATCAGTGTTGTAGTTATTGAGATACTGCACTTTTTGTATCAAATTTTCCATTATTCTGGGGGTATTTTGGAGCCATACAGCCTAAAGAATATGGGTAACAGAGACCTAATTTCAGGTTTCCATGGAGAATTTTCATGGGTCTCCCTGTGTGTCAAGAATAAAGATTCTAGATCCAGTCGTTACGATTTGTGCCATGCTAACAGATGACAGCATCCTTAAAGGTCTCAAAAATAGAGGAAGAAATCGTAAAAAAATCAAACAATATAGGTGGCGCCACCAGTCTGTAGGAACTGATGGAACACCTCTTGATCAATAGTTATGCCACAAATCATGACCATCAGTGATGTAGTTATTGAGATATTGAAGTCTTTGTATGAAATTTTTGACTACTCTGGGGGGTATTTTGGGGCCCCATAGCTTGAAGGATATGGGTAACAGAGACCTAATTTCTGGTTTCCATGGAGACTTTTCATAGGTCTCTCAGTGTATTGAGAATAAAGATTCTAGGTCCAGTCGTTACGATTTGTGCCATGCTAACAGACGACAGCATCCTTAAAGGTCTCAAAAATAGAGGAAGAAATCGTAAAAAAATCAAACAATATAGGTGGCGCCACCAGTCTGCAGGAACTGATGGAACATCTCATAATCAATATGTATGCCAAAAATCATGACCATCAGTGATGTAGTTATTGAGATATTGAAGTTTTTGTATGAAATTTTTGACTACTCTGGGGGGGTACTTTGGGTTCCAATAGCTCGAAGGATATGGGTAACAGAGACCTAATTTCTGGTTTCCATGGAGACTTTTCATAGGTCTTCTAGTGTGTCAAGTAAGAAGATTCCAGTTCTAGCGGTTATGATTTGTGCCCTGTTTACGGACAGACGCCCGGACGGCCGGACGGACGACGGACAAAAGGTGATCCCTATAGCTCAGATGACTTTCAGTCAGCTGAGCTAAAAACACAGGTGACATCACCAGTTTGCAAGAACTAATGAAACCCCCGATGATGAATATGCATGCAAAAGATGATGGCATTCAATGCATTAGTTATTCAGATACTGGAGCTTTTGTATCTAACTTTTCATTATTCTGTGGGGTACTTACAAGCCACAAAGCTTGGAGGATATATGGGTAACAGAGACCTAATTTCATGTTTCCAAGGAGATTTTTCATTGACCTCCCTGGATGTGAAGTAAGAAAATTCCAGGTGCAACAGTTACAATTTGTGCTTTGTTAATGGAAGACCATTTAATTTGAAGATCTCAAACAGAGAAAAAAAAATGCATAAAAATTAGAAAAAATACAGGTGGTACCACCAGTCTGCAGGAACTGCTGAAACACTCCATGATCAATAGGCATGTAGAGAATCATGGTGATCAACGTCTTAGTTTTTCAGATACTGCAGCTTTTGTATCACATTTTTAATTCTTCTGGGGGTACTTTAGAGCCCCATTGCTCACAGGATATGGGTAACAGAGACCTAAATTCAGGTCTACATGAAGACTTTTCATGGACATGTTTAGATTTCAAGTTGGAAAATTTAAGGTGCAGGGGTTACGATTTGTGATCTGTTAACAGATGACAGCTTCTTTGAAGGTATCAAAATGAAGGAAAAATTTGTAATAATTAGAAAAAAATACAGGTGGCGCCACCAGTTTGAGGAAATCTCCATGATCAATATTCATGCAAAGATTCACATTCACTGTGATCAATGCGAAGTTGTTCAGATACTTGAGCTTTTGTATCAAATTTTCTATTATTCTGGGAGGTACTTCAAAGCCCAATAGCTCAGAGGATTTGGGTAACACAGACCTAATTTTAGGTTTCAAAGAAGACATTTCATGGGCCTCCCTGCATGTCAAGAAAGAAGGTTATAGGTCCAGTCGTTACGATTTGTGCCCTGTTAACAGATGGCCGCATCTTTTTGGGTCTCAAAACAGAGAAAAAAATCGTAAAAAATAAAAAAAATACAGGAAGTGCCACCAGTCTGCAAAACTGATGAAACCTTCAGATACTTGAGCTTTTGTATCAGATTTTCCATTATTTTGGGGGTTACTTCAAAGCCAAATAGCTCAGAGGATTTGGGTAACACAGACCTAATTTTTGGTTTCCAAGAAGACATTTTATGGGCCTCCCTGCATGTCAAGAAATAAGATTCTAGGTCCAGTCATTACGATTTGTGCCCTGTTAACAGATGACTGCATCTTTTTAGGTCTCAAAAACAGAGAAAAAAAATCGTAAAAAAATCGAAAAAATACAGGTGGCACCACCAGTCGGCAGAAACTGATGGAACACCCCATGATCAATATCCATGCAATGAATCATGGGGATCAATGCATTAGTTGTTCAGATACTTGAGCTTTTGTGTAAAATTTTCCATTATTCTGGGGGTATACTTTGGAGCCCCATAGCTCAAAGAATATGGGTAAAAGAGACCTGATTTCAGGTTTTCAAGGAGATTTTTAATGGACCTCTCTGGATGTACAGTTAGAAGTTTCTAGGTCTTATGGTTACCGATTGTGCCCTGTTAACGGACGGCCGGACAGATGGCAGGACAGACAAAGGGTGATCGCTATAGCTCAGATGACTTTCAGTTAGCTGAGCTAAAAATTCAGAACTGATTTCGGGTATACAATTGAATCTTGATTAAATAATGTTATACCTGTGACAAAAAATTTCTAGCTTCAGCCATTCTCATGTTAAGGGAGAAGATATATTTCTTTTTTTTACAAAGTGCATTAATTTCAGGCTCATAACAATAAACTATTACACAATACTGATATCATTTCTGGCATATGCATGGGGAATGTATAGAAGAATATGTAAATTATATATGATCAAAGACTGATCAGTGGTTTTGATATTCGGCAGTCTTGAAGTGTAAAAATGGGTTTTTAATGGACAATTGAATTTTTTCCTTAATATCTCAAAGGAATTAAAATCTTGTGACCAAAGTTTTGGTATGGTAGGGGATTTGGGGGACATATAACTGTATGCCAAATTTTGGGAGCTGAGATCTGGCCCAGGAAGCTGGGGAGCTGAGCTCTAGCAAACTGCATAACACAAGCTTAATTTAAACAATACATGTACTTGACATGGTGCTTGAAAACTTAATCTAATAAAATCTAGAGTTTTTAATCAACTGGTTTCAAATTTTAGATATTAAAAGATCAAATGCATATGAAAACATGCTGTGAAAGTGAAAATTAAATCCACAGCAATTACAAGAAAAAGATGTGCCATGGTCAAATCTTGGCAAAATTTAAGGTACTGTTTTTATAATTATGCTAATAACTTTTTAAATCAGAAAAATTCAGATCTAATTTTGGGTATACAATTGAATCTTGATTAAATAATGTTATATCCCTGAAAAAAGTCTCAAGGTTAGGCAATTCTCGAGTTAAGGGAGTAAATATATTTCCTGAATTTTTACAAAGTGCATTATGTTCAGGCCCATTACTTCAAAAATTTACAAATTATTGAAAAAATGTTGGTATGTACATAGGAAATCTATAGAGGAATGGACATATTATAAATAATGAATATCAGGACAGTGGTTTTGATATTATGCAATTTGAAGTGTGACAATGGGTTTTTAATGGAAAATTGAGTTTTTCCTAAATATCTCAAAGGAGCGAAGTCGTAGTGACTCAGTTTTCAAGTATGGAAGGGGATTTTGGGGACATCTAACTAAATGCCAAATTTCAGATTTGTAGGTTAAACTGACGGCCAGATGGACGATAGACAAAGGACCATGACTTTAGCTCATAATGACTTATAGTCAGCTGAGCTAAAAATTATACTTGAATAGCAAATGATAATTAATAACTTCACAATTCACACAAATTTTTAAAGATTTTAATGGTAAATTTTGAGATAAATATAAATAGTTCTGAATGAGAACCAAGAATATTTTGAATAGCCCTCATTTAAAATATGAAGTGTATGATCTTCTTACAGATCAAGCACGAAGTAATACATGAAAGATTTAAAAAACTTAAGATATCTTACCTGACATCAGGATCCCAGTTCTGAAAAAGATGAGAGTATATATATACATGTTTATATAAGTGGTAGGAATTAGTTGTAAAATAATCTTTGATGATTTAATGAAATGAAATAACTGATGACCGATAAATTCTATTTAACTATTAAATTTGCAGTATAAATTTAAACCTAAATATTGATGGAGTAAACTAAGTCTAACTTGTTCATTTTGCTATACAGTAAAGGTAACAGCAAGTTTTCTGACACTTAATCCCTGCACAGGGGAAGACATAATTTTTTATCTGATGGGTCTGAAATGTTAAAGCAAATGTCCTCTTAAAGGTGTCAATCTTCAGCAAAGTTTTGAAGGGTTCTTCATATAATGTGACTGGAAGGAATTTCAAGATAACTGCCTGACTGCCATATTTGATATTGGACTGGTCTGACATTGATAGTGAACATCCCCTCATGGTGTCCATCACTGATGGAGGACCCAGTCTGGACTAATTAAAAAAGACCATATATGTACAAAAACAATTATCTCAATGTAATTACACATTCAAGTAAAAACACTGTGTAAACTAACAAAAAAATACTTGTATTATACTGATATATAATCTCAAATTTTCACTTTAGAATTCTTTTGATACAGCAATTTGATTGGACTCGGGTTAAATATGAGACAGACTTGAAGACGGTGGACTTGGACTCAAACCTCAAGGACTCAGATGGTGTAGACGTGACTACATAAACACCATACATTATTATTATTATTATTATTATTATTATTATCATTATCATTATCATTGATGTCCATCTTTGCTAGAATCTTCTTGGGAAAATGCAAGTGAAAGGAATTCCAAGATTGCTGCCTGACAGCAATATTGTATTTTCAACCAGTCAGAAATCTGAGTGCATATCAACTTAAGGATTACAGTCTTTGATCAATCTCATTTTCTCTGATGTATGTGAAAAGTGTGACTGATGGACAGACTGACAGATGAACAGAAACCTGATTACTGTGGGAGGGATGAAAAGTGGGGCCCTAACAATACCAGAGCTTTTATATTATCCCCTATTATACTCCATTCCACCATCCCTGTCCACCTTATTTTTTGTGATATTTTATATACCATGGACTATAGCTTACCTTTATTTACCAAGAGGCAAATCAGACAAATCTGGCGATTATCTTACTGCAAATTAATATTTTCTATGGATTCCATATGATTCATTCAGAAAGAAAAATGACTGAACAGATGTATACTGTCTTGGGAAATATCAGTGACGACCTAAGGTGAGGGACTAAAATTACATCCATTTGATGATTCGTATTGATAACGTCAGAGTGGTATTTGTATGTTGATTACATCACATATACTTCCCTCGTACATTACCAAGATCAACAGATATGGACACTTGAACTGACGACTTCATTTTTGCACCTCTTTCCAGACAGGTCAACACCGTCCCAGCATCGCAAAGTAAGTATATTTATTTCATGCCCATTAAATTATCACAAATCGCCACATTAATTCCTTTGATAAAAACTATTTTTAGTGGCAAATAAAATATATTTTAAAGCAATAACATGAAAAATTAGGTCTACATGGGTGTTGGACAGCTAGAGTATAATTAATAAGAGTTTAAATCCTTCAATGCTCTTGTAGCTTTTGTCAAATTATTCAGATATTATGTGTTTATTAACAAAAGGCAGAAGCTTTGTAGCCAGAACAGGAAATATAGCCTATTGCAAAAAAATATCTATATAGCCAGCACAATAAAGATGCCCTTCAAAACTTTACACAAAACTCAAATCATTGTCACCACATCAGTTCATTCATGTTTCCTAATGCAAATGCAAGTAAAGGATGCATAAAAAAAGAGGATACATGTAGATAAATAAAAGTCAGTATCTGAAATATAAATAAACAACATTTGAATCATGATATGATGTATATTTTCATACATGTCATTCAGCTCGACCATGTATATACCTGTCAAGCAGTTTGGAAAAATTACTGAATATACCATGTGCATGAAAACACAGAAGTCAAAATTTGGTCTGTTAATTGAGCTTACCTCATTGAGGGTTAAGCTGGCTGAGGTATGCTTTACTGCAAGAAATAAAAGAAAATAATGGATACAAAACATTGCCAAATAACAATATTTTTTGTACTTTAATGGATACTTACTAGAAATCATAACAAACCTACTAAACCACCTGTGTAAATAACATACCTACTCCAAATGTTTTGTCTTCCTGAATTTCATGGTGCATATTCTTGGAAAATCTTTAAAGTTCTTGAGTTTAAAATAATTTCAAGGCCTTGAAAAATCTTGAAAATCGCTCTTTTCTTTTGAATTCCTTTCATTTTGTGGCTGAGCCACCATCCTTGATTATAGTTCCATGGTGCAAGTGCAGTATAAATTAACAGATTCATTCTTTTAGTTAAGTTTTGTGCTTGTTTTTACCCACTTTACCCACTGACCACAGCTACATAATGATCTTCAAATGGGTCAAACAAAACATAAAACATGACCCATGGGTCATGACGCTCAGCTGAATATGATGTACAGCTGATGCAAATATTAACTAGAAACTTCTTGGCATATGAGATGCCATAGTATAAGCAGTCACAATTAAGGTATATCCCCTTCTAAAATAGGCCCCCTTCTTCAGCCAAGGTCACAAATGACTGAACTTGTCTGACATCTTGTTGGAGACAATTTGCATATCAAAGAAAAGAAAGCAGTTACTCAAAAGGTATGAGGTTCACAAATTTCCTACATTTTTAGATTTGATTATAAAAACCAAAGTTAAGGTCACTAGTCTTGAAAAAAACTAGGGGCCCAGGGGTCTCGACGCTCAGCTGAATTTATTTACAGAGATATTTTTACAGAATTTTTTTTTTTTAGAATGAGTCCTGTGACCTTAACAAATGACCTTATTATCCTTGAACTTGCAGCATTTAGATTACTGTAACAATCTTTTAAAAAAGTAGGTCCAGTGACCTTGACCTCTGACCAGGTAACCTCAAAATCTACAGATTTCTTCCACTTTGGGCAAGTGCCATGTGTGAAAGATGGAAAGTTTGGGATGAAAAGTTTGATTTACAGTGCATCCACAATCAGTTTTAAGATGTGGCTCCTGTGACCTTCACCTTTGACCTCTGCATCTTGATAATCAAAATTTTCTTCCATAAGTGGCGAGTCATTAATAAATCATATTGAAGCCAATCTGTCAAGCCAAAGAAGAATTATCACCCATAAACTAATTTGTGAATGGATTGGCCCTGTGACCTTGACCTTTGACCCTATGACCCCAAATTAAAAAGAATCTTCCCCTATTGGCAGGTAAGTAATATCTTGAGCTGGAAGGTTTGTGATGAAAAGTATGACTTGACATGCATACACATTCCTTTTAAAGAAATGGGTCCTGTGACGTTGTTATTTGACCTTTGGACCCTAAATAGACAGGGTTCTTACTTTAGAGCCATATATAAGTTAAGTTTGAAACCAATTTGTCAAACTAAACTGGAGTTATCATCAGGAAACTAATAGCAGATGGCTCCTTTGACCTTGACTTTTGCCCTTGTGACCCCAAATTCATTTATGCTCTCCCCATTCTGGCAAGTCAATTAAATGTGCAAGATTGAAAGTACTTGATGAAAAGCTAGGCTTTAAATGCAGCCATAATTCTTTTTAAACAAGGGCACTGCAAAGCGGAGCATCCCCTCACATGGGAGCATAATGATATGGGGTGTATTATGCAAGTGTTAAAATGAGGAGGGGAGGTGTGTGAGCTTGACGTCAAACTCAATAAGTTGTATGTATATCAGTGGGTGAGGCATATGTGCAAGATGAAAGGTTTTGGGCAAATGGTATGGCTTGAAATCGATCGACAAGCTTTTTCAAGAAGTGGGTGCTGTGGCCATGACCTTTGTTATCATGACCTCAAAATCAATAGGTTTCTTCATCTATGGATGGGAGAGCCATATGTGCAAGATAAAAGGTTTAGGTCAAACGGTTTGGCTTAAAATGGGTCCACAAGCTTTTTCAAGAAGTGGGTGCTGTGGCCGTGACCTTTGACCCTGTGACCTCAAAATCGATAGGTTTCTTCATCCATGGGTGGGTGAGCCATATGTGCGAGATGGAGGGCTTATGTCAAACGGTTTGGCTTGAAATCGATCCACAAGCTTTTTCAAGAAGTGGGTGCTTGGGCCGTGACCTTTGACCCATGACCTCAAAATCAATAGGTTTCTTCATCCATGGGTGGGTAAGCCATATGTGTGAGATGTAAGGTTTTCGGCAAACGGTTTGGCTTGAAATTGATCCACAAAGCAATTTCGGACGGACAGATGGACAGACGGACGGACGCACGAATGGAGGCGTTACTATATCCCTTTCGCAACTTCATTGTAAGGGGATAAAAAATCTCAGGGTGGGTGAGCCATATGTGCGAGATGAAAGGTTTAGGTCAAACGGTTTGGCTTAAATTGGGTCCACAAGCTTTTTCAAGAAGTGGGTGCTGTGGCTGTGACCTTTGACCCTGTGACCTCAAAATCGATAGGTTTCTTCATCCATGGGTGGGTGAGCCATATGTGCGAGCTGAAAGGCTTACATCAAACGGTTTGGCTTGAAATTGATCCGCAAGCTTTTTCAAGAAAAGGGTGCTGTGGCCAAACCAAGATGTACGAGTAAAAATTTTAGGCAGATATGTCAAACCATGATATGAATTTTTTTTCTTCCACGGCAAACAAACAGACGGACACTGCAAAAATGATTGCAGGTGGTGCCACCAGTTTTGGGTATGATAAAGAGCTATGTGAGATCTATAAACATGCAAAATTTTTGCCCAATCCGTCAAACAGTTCCAGAGATATGAGCTTGGATGTCTGCAGCGTAAATTTGAATGAAAGTGGCGCCACCTACCATCAAATCAAGAATGCTGTTAAGGATGTATAAACCTGCAAAATTTCAGGTGGATAAGTCAAACAACTGCCAAGATATGATTTGCATATAATCATGGATGACTCGAAACCAGAGTGGCATGGCTGAAGTGAGGCATGGATTGAGAGGCGAGGGGAAATAGAGAGGGGTGTGTTGCATAAGCATGGATGTCTGCAGCCGAAATGTGTACGTAGGTCGTGCCACCTGCCACAAAATCCATAAAGTTATCTAAGTTGTATGCAATTGCAAAATTTATAGCAGATAAGTCAAACCACTGCCGAGATATGAGTGATTTTATCCCATGGCAGACAAACGGACAGACACCTAGCAAAATTGTGTGGCACCAACAGTTTTGAGTATGATAAAGAGCTATGTGAGATCTATACTCATGCAAAATTTCAGGAGGATACTTTAAACCAATCCTGAGATATAAGCCCGGATGTCTGCAGCCTGAACCTGAAAGTAGGTGGCCCCATCTGTCATAAAATCCAGAAAGCTATCCAGGATGAACACACATGCAAAATATCAGGTGGATAAGTCAATTCATTGCAGAGATATGACTGATTTTATCCCAAGGCAGATGAACAGATGGACATTGTGCAAAAATGGTTGCAGGTGGCACCACCACTTTTGTGTGTTATAAAGCTATCAAAGGGCTACATTTGTGCAAATTCTTTTTTCTGATTGGTTGAACGTGTCCAAAGATATGTGGGTTAATGTGTCAAAACACACACACAGATGGACACACTGGAGAGAGGAAAGGTCAGAGGTCAACACAAAAATTTGGCACCAGTTCACATGTAAACCGATAATTGTGTAAAGTTTCCAAAAATCTGTCCAGTGGTCTCAGAGTTCTATTCCAGAAACGAACGCGGCGGCAGCGGAACCTGGTCAAAAACATAGTATCCGAAAAATTTTGTTTTGGCGGATACAATTATTGATGTAAATGATCATATGACACTTATGTAATGAGAGAGAGAGAAAGAGAGAGAGAGGTGTCTATGTTGTGGTTAATGCTGGCTGCGTGACCTACATTCAGCCAGCTGCCAAACTGTTGTTACATAACAAGCCCTTGGTGGGCATATAGGATCTAAACAGTTATTCATATGATATGTTCTTCTAAAACATGCTGCAGCCTTGGATCAACTGCTTTTACATTTCAGACTTTTCCTGCCATAGCAGCCCATTAGTTATAGCTGGTCCACTCACTGCATCCCTGTGCATTGGGCTGGCTTGCTGTAAACAATACTTGACTTGATCTTCCAAAAACTTTTTACAAGCTACATTTTTTTAAACAATTGCTTTCAAATTTCACATTATAAAAGCTGAAACCCTTGTATCTCCATCATATGAAAATTAAATCAACAGTACTTACAGGGGGAAAATGTGCCATGGTTGAACAAAATTCAAGGTAATTGTTTTACATTTATGTAAACTTAACTTACAAAATTTTGAACTTATTTCTGGTATACAATTAAAACTAAATGAAATGTAGTTATATACTTAAAATAGCCTCTCCAGCTCCAGCATTTACCAAGTTAACTGAGTAAATATTTTTCCTGTCTTTCAAGTTTGACAAAGTGCATTATGTTTGGACCCATCACTTCAATAATTTATGCAATATTGAACTAATTTTTAGCATATATACATAGGATATATATGCAGAATTAGTTATGCTGATTAAGAACACAACAACAACAGTGGTTTTCATATTGTGCAGTCTTTAAGTATAACATAAGGTTTTTAATGGAAAAATGGTGTTTTTTCTTTATATTTAGAAGGAACAAAGTTGCAGTGATACAGTTTTCAGTTCGGTTGGAGAACTTAGGGACATCTTACTGTATGTTGAACTTTGGATTCCTAGGTCCAACAGTATCAAATCATGCCTTGTTAACGGACGTCAGACAGAAGACCATCTCTATACATCATCTGAGCTACAAATGATTATAGTCACATTTTTACAAACAAGTTTACTCAAAACTAATCTGCTACATATGCTCCTACACTACATAACAAAAATATTGGTAGTCTACAAGCAACTTAGTGTATCTGCCAAAATCAGAGTGGTATGGGTGAAGTAAGGAGGGATTGATCAGTAAGGGGAAAGAGTAAGATGTGTTGCATTATTGACAGGATGGAGGGTTAGGGTGATATATCAAACAAGTCCTGAGATAAAAGCATGGATGTCTACCGTGTAAACATGATTGTAGGTAGCACCACCTGTCACTTGAATGATTAGTGATCCAAGATGTATACAAATGCCAATATTTCAGGTGATTAAGTCAAACCACTGCTGAGATAAGAGTGATTTTACCTCAGGCAGATGAACAGATGGCCACCAAACAAAAATTGTTAGGTTGTTGGTCAGGCCACAAAATTTGTATATGTTGTAGAGCTATGTAAGAATTTAATCATGGAAAATTTCCGGCCAATACGCCAAACCAGTCCTGAGATATTAGCATGGATGTCCGCCATGTAAAGGTGTTTATAGGAGGTGCAACATGCCAACTCAACAAACAAGGGACCCATATGTCATTTCGCTCAGCTGAATTTAGGAAAGTTTAAGCAAATGCAAAATATACCGATTTCATTTGGTTTTTCATATATATTGCATTTGATTAGCTATGAGGAAAAGACCCTGCTAAAATGAAACCCTGTAAGTTATAGAATAATGGACATGAGCCCAAATATAATAATAAACATTAATTTATTTACTGAGATAAAATGCTGTAAAAAATTCAAAAGAGCATAAACAAATTTAACCAGCATGTTAAAACAAGTGAATTAGGTATTTAAATCGCATTTGTACTGTGTAATAAATTAAACTTGTGACATGAAACCATTTTATGATGCAATAAGGAAAAGATGGACAAAAGTGTATTATGAAAGGATACATTTCATAAACAAACAAGGCCTAGAGGCCTAATGCGAACCTGGAAGTGGCATATACACCAGGTAAAAAGCTTCAATGCTTGACCATTACTTTTCAAAAGACATGTGTAATATGTACATGAACAATGTAAATACTAAACATTGTGAACAAAAAACAATTACAAAAACATCACTGTTGAAATACTGGCATGGGTGCACACAACACAAAAAGATTGTAGGTAGCACCGACAGTCTTGTATATGACAAAGCTATCCCAGATGTTTACATATGCCCAATTTAAGGCTGATATATCAAACCCCTCCTGAGAAATAAGCAGGGACATACACTGTGCAAAAATTATTGTAGGTGGCACCACCAGTCTTGTGTATGACAAAACTATCCATTATGTGCAAATATGCATAATTTCAGGTTGATATATCAAATCCCTCCTGAAAAATAAGCAGGCACATACGCTGTGCAAAAGTCACTGTAGGTGGCGAGACCAGTCTTGTGAACAAGAAAGCCATCAAAGAAGCATGGACAGGTCAAAATATCAGGCCAATACATCAAACTTCTCTTTAGTTAGGTGCACTGGGCTAACCAGGCTTAGGTTAGAAAGCAAGTTGCCCCCAGACTACTGGAATGAATTTTTGGCTCCAGCTACTGCACTGACTGAACTCTTGACCTGTTGCATAATCTGACACAGTTGGTAGTCTGTCAAGGCTATAAATAGATCCAGACTGACCTTTGGCTTGTTGCCAAATCTGAAATAGTTGGCAGTCTGCCAAGCCATTTATAGATACAAACACAATCTTGCCTTGTTGGTAAATCTGTTTACATGTACTGAAAGACTTTTGCTACAATACTTTTTTTCAAGCTGACATATTCATAAGATTTTTATTCAAAAGGTTAAGAATAATAATATATGCAGTCCCTTCATTGTTTAAGGACCAATAATTCTGCCAAAAAATCATTACAGTAAACTTAAACAAAGGCTTCCTAAGAATCATTTTTTGGCAATGTCACAGAAGTTGAAACAACACTATTGCAGCCCTCTGTTTGAAAAAGGCTTACTAATGGCCACAAGACCAACTTTAGCTATCTATGACTCCACCAAAAATCAATGAACACAATCTATTCTTATACACTTGAAAGAACCGTACCATAGGATAATTCTTGTAAAAAATTAAACCATTCAGCTTGACAGTTTCTTCATAAAACATTCTTAAGTTGAAAGGGTCTAAAATTATGAGGATTTTGCCTGTAAAAAACAAGTCTATGAAGGTGGGGCCACAAAAACTGCAATTTCAAATATAAGTCAGGCGACCAATATTTGCACAAAACTTGGTAATGCTAGTGCCCTATAGTTTCTGAGAATGTTATGTTAGTATGCTTACTTGGCCAAATGACTAAGTTCAAATTCCTGTAACTCGGCCAAAATTCATCAAACCCAAACCATTTTAATAATCTCAAGAGAGCTCATCTCTGGGATCATTTCTGTGAAACATTAAACAATTTGGTTGTATGATCTCAGAGAAGATTTTAAAAGATTATTTAGCTTTTCCCCCGAAAAATGCAAGAACTTAATGCAGGTGGCGCCACAAAAAGCTTAATCCAACAATATTTGATATGTGATATTGTTTTGCATAAAATGTGGGGATGCTAGTTCCTGCCTTTAAAAATTTTGGGTTAATATACCGAATACTGATGACCCGCATACAAGAAAGGTTGATGTAGGTGACACCTTCAATGCCTCAATTTCAAATTCGAGTCATGTGACCAACATCTGCATAAAATTTGGTGATGATAGCTCCAGTCTTTCCTAATATTGTAATTTTAGTATCCTTTTTTTGGCTAAATGACCAGACCTGGGAGCCGCCACCAAATTGCGGCAGCCGCCGCCTTTTATTTTATAAGCAAGCCGCCGCCGATAGTTTTCTTGAGCCGCCGATTATTAAACACCGGCTCAGCCGCCGGTAAAATACTGATAAGCTGATGAATAATAGGGATCTTCGCTTGCATACTTCAGCTTGTAAATATTTACTACAGTAACATGTTAACACAAACTCATCTCAAGCAGATATCACCGAGCTGCATGCCTTCGCAATGGTAATGCATGATTAATTTTATGTCATTATGTTAGACAGTTAACAAGGTTCCCGCAAGCCCCTTTTTTCAGACGGGATAACTGGCATACTCCCCGTTTGATCAAGGGCGTTTCTCTAAACCTGGTTACTCAAAATAAAGAGAAAAAAATGCCAGAATCCAGATAATTCCCAAGTTTATTCAGTTAGATACTGATGCTTGATCATTTAAAGTTATTGAGGTTGATGTGCAATATTAAAAAAAAAAATTATATACTGCTCGGTTAAAATTCAGGATAAAATGAACGAAAACCATTGGGAAAAGCTATTATTTGTATGGAGAAAATATGCATGCATTTTTGTTATCTTTGTTTCCAGCCAATATAAGATATTTTAGTATACGTGTAACCATGTCGGCAGCCAGCGACCATTCATTACTACCTCATATTATAATCATGCTACAAATGTCATTCGCATTAACACATATGGATAAATGTCATAAAATCCTTGAGTAGAACTATTGGTCAGCAATTTGAATTTAAAACGCGAGACCAAATCCGTGTCAAACAGCTGCAGGCACCGGTTGCTTCAACCACTGACAAACATATTACTGCATGAACATATTAAGGGTCACGGGGATGATTGAGGCTGAAACCTGCGAAAATCCATGACAGAATTCCTATTTCAATTATGACACGTGACAAATTACGTATACGATTGCGACCTGGAAAGTTCTGCGCAGGAAAAAAACATGTTGATCATAGGCTAGGCCAAAAGGAATTAGAGATTTCGTGGTTGTGGCAGTGAGTTGGTCTGTTCACATTACATCAAGAAGAATTCACAATATGTTTTAAGTAATCAAATTTTCATGATTATTATAAAAACTCTTTGGCTAGGGTTCGATTTTGTACGATTATGTCACCTCTCTCCCTCCTCAAATGACAGATTATTACCAAATGTTTTGATTAATTTAGAGACACTCGCGGGTGAAGCAAGACTTTCTGTACACACACACTCTCTCTCTATATTATATATATATATATATATATATATATATATATATATATATATATATATATATATATATATATATATATATATATATATATATACAAAATATCCTGCCCTTTCACATAACCTCATGTGATACAGTTAAAAAATGAAGCACACAGTACATCAAGCCATGACACTTTAAGTTCGGGACACGAAAAACGATTATCTGGTTGAATTGTCATGCAAGTGAGCGCACGAAAACAGTTGCTTAGAGGATGCAAACAATGATATCTATATACATGTATCTCAATAGCTGAATTAAAACCTTCGATTTTTCAAGATGCTTTTAGCAATTTAACGTTATATAAGTTGAGATCAAATAATTCATGTGAAACCAATGTCTGTCACAGGAAATGAGGAAAATTATAACAATTTTCAACTGATTAAATGAGCGGTCAGCTTCACCAAAATACGCTATATTGTCAGATCTGAAAACACAACGGGGGAACCCCCATCCTTCACGTTCCCACTTTCTGTCCTTGTACATGCCCGGCGTGATATTGAATAAAATTAATTTATCTAAAGGGTAATTAACTTGTCAAAATATTCGTTAAGTTTGTTTCATATTATTGTTCATATAAATATAATTGCATTAGACAGACAACTTTTGTCCATTAGATATTTGCCTCATCTTTACGGCTCAGCCAGCTAGCCAGCCACAACATTGTCCACTCAGCCATCATCATTGTTTTTAGACCTGCGCCGGCTCAGCCGGCTAGCCAGCCATTTTTTCTTCAAGCCAGCCGATTTACAGGTCAACGGCTGGCTCCCAGGTCTGTAAATGACTATAAGTTCAGCTTCCTTTAACTTGGCCAAAATTCATGGAACTGGACTCATTAGAACAAACTTGAAAGAGATGGTTTCAAAGATTATTTCTGTGAAATATTGAAAATTTGCTGGACAGTTTCAGAGAATAAGATTTTTAAAGGTTCTTTGGCTTTTTCCTTATAACATTTAAACCTTATTAAATTTGGTGATGCTAGCTCCAACTGTTTTTGAGACTGCATGGGTTAACATACAGACAATGGCGGATGGATGACTCTGAGCCATTGCATCAGCTCACAGATTCGCTAAAAATGTAATAAATTTTTCAATAGTTAAATATATGGCCATATGAGCTAAAAATTAATCCCAAGAAAGTTTGTCCAATATTCCTGATTAACTAAGTATAACAGTGTTATTCATATCAAGGCCTAGCCAACTTTAAGAGATATGAATGAAATGCTACAAAGTATTTATATCTTATTAGATCTGAAAACATGTTGATAAGTACTTACATTAGGTCCGAAAATTAAAAAAATTAAAAAATAAAATTATTCATGTCTCAACAAAAATGAATTTAACATTGAAATAACAAGATTCATCTGTCCTGTGTATTGAAGGGGTGGGTGGAAGAGGAGTCTCTGTGGTTACTGCTGGTTGCTGAAACAAATGTAAAATTATAAGTTTTATGTTGTTTATTGTACAGAATAGGGTGAAGGGAAGGGAAGGGAGAGAGAGAGAGAGACAGACAGAGAGAGAGAGAGAGAGAGAGACAGAGAGATTGAAAGGCTCTCTGTGGTAGTTTCTGCAGATAGCCTGACCAAGCTCACCGAGACAGAGCCAACTGGCCAGGAGTGAACTGATAACATAAGAATCTGGCGAGTTTAGGGCTACCTGCATACCACTGTTCTTGGCAGGCATTATGTAAACAATACTCAGCATGGTGCATGAAACTTGAATAAAATCTAAAGTTTTTAATCAAACTAGTTTCAAATTTCAGAATTTGTCTGATGAAATGCTTATATTTTTATGCTGTGAAAATCAAATTCACAGCAGTTACAGGAAAAGAAATCTGTATTGTTCAAATTGGACCAAATTTAAGGTACTGGTTTTATATTAATGCTAATAACTTAAAGAATTGGCAAAATTCAGATCTAATTTTTGGTTTACAATTAAGTCTCTATTATATTAAGAAAATAACGGAATACTGAGGTTTTCCCATTATATCTCAAAGGAAAGAAGCCAAAGTAACCCAATTTTGTCATGGTAGTACATTGTACATGGGGACATCTAATAGGTCCAACAGTTTCAAAACTTGCCCTGTTAACAGACAGCTGGACAGAATGCCCACGACTATAGCTCTGATGACTTATAGTCAGCTGAGCTAAAAATCTATCCAAGATGTATACACATGCAAAATTTCAGGCAGAAAAGTCAAACAAAGATATGAGTGATTTTTACCCTAGACAGACAAACAGAGGGACACCATGCAAAATAGTTACGGGTGGCGCCACCAGTTTTCTGAATGATTAAGAGTAATATGGATAAGTCAAAACAGTCCTGAGATATTTGCATGGATGTCTGCAGCGTAAACGTGGTTGTAGGTGTCACCACCTGTCATATAAACAAGAAACTTGTACATGATCATGATGTTTGTATGTGCAAAATTTCCGGCAAACAAGTACAACCACTGCAGATATGCCAGTGATTTTAACCCAAAGTAGACGAACAGATAGATGCTGTACAGAAATGGCTATAGATGGTGGCACCAGTTTTGTGTGTGATATAAAGTTATCACAGAGCTCTACTCATGCAAATTTCAGCCGGATAAGTCAAATGAGTCCCAAGATATGTTGGTTTATGTGTAAAAACAGATGCATGGATGGTCGCTTTGCAGTAGGAAAGGTCAGAAGTCAACTCAAAATGAGGACGCAGCAGTTCACATATGACCTCTGTTCATAATTCTGAATCTCATAAAATTATGTCCAGTGGTTATGGAGCTCTCCGGAAACCTAGCAGCAGCAGCATTCAGCTGTTAACATAGTATCTGCAAAACTTTGTTACAATAACAAGGGAATCAAAGGTATGTATTTTCAAACAAACACACTAGCTTACTGCTATCAACAGTGTGTACACGGCATTTATCATCTGAACAGGTCAGTGCCGTAGTAAACAACAGACCCATGGTTATGATGCTCACCTAAAGTTGATAAAAATCTGAAATTATAACATATGGAAATAAATGTCTAAGATGGAAAGTTAATATAGGCTATGGTTGGTTGATATAATGACAAGTAAGGAATTTTCGCAAATTATGTTTTGTGATCTGACCATGTGTTTTCCAATGTGAACATAAGATTTATACTATTACCATGATCATTGGTTGGTTTTATACATTTGCAATATAATTGGGGGAATTGTTGGAAGTTATATTATCACTGCATATACATTCAGCTGAATTTGTCGATAATGATATTTTTATGAGCTTATTTTCATGTCAGTCCTGTGACCTTGATCAGGGCCCTGTGCCAGTGGGTTGTTGTGAGTTCTCTGTGAGCCTGTGGCCTATGCACTGGGGTTGCCCTACTGGTGTGCTGTCAATCAACACTGGCACTCATCGGTCCTCACAGGGTTGGGCTCTGTCTTGCTGGCAACAGAGAAATTTCTACAACAAAATGTCATAACAGGTCTATGAAGCGGCAACAAAGTGGAAGTGTGCCAATTATTTTGTAACATTCTTACCCTTTGACCTGGCCAGGGGTGGGGCATGAACACTGATTGACAGTCAATATAGAGATGCCCCAGAGCCAATCACAGGCAGCTAAGGACTTCGCCCTCTGTCCCTCTGGGATAAAACCCCCTTGCCCTGGCGATTCTCTCTCTCTTGGACCAGACAAGTGGACCCCTATGCCTGCCCTCTGTGGCAGGCAGAGGGTATATGGCTTCCTTTTCACCTTGGGGTTGGTTTTACGACAGTGTGGGCTACCCAGGTGAAGAGCCACCCACTACCAAAGAGCAGTCCTGTTACCTAGCCTGGTAAGTATCTTTCTGTTTCATTTATAAATCTAGATAATAATATGCAGTCCTGATATTTTGAAGGTTTAGGCTCTAAATTGTATTCCAGTAAAATAGTGTTATTTTATCTCTGTAAATTGTGCGAGTGCATGTTGTCCAAGCCCAATATCCTCCCAGAATAAATAAGCAACTTCAATTTAATAAGAGTAACCAATGGAAGACCCAGTTGTGGTTCTGTATTAAAATATACAGAGCCACAAGCCTCTGCCTTCACTGATCCAGCAGACTGATACCTATAGCCCTGTAACACAAACAAATCTTCTTTGTTTTTTCTTGTTTGCGTTACAGCCCTTGAGGGGTGGAGACTGTACCTTGTAAAGTATGGTCAGATCTGACAAAAGTGGTTCAGCTCAAGATATTCTGTGTTCAGCATGAGGACATGCAGAAAACCCAACATATTATGTATGATACAGTTGTGTTTACTCTGGTGGGGCACAAATTGTAAATTAATGTTTTATATATATAAAAATATGGGCACTTTCTCTCAAGAAAATAAGAGAACTGGTACCTCCATCCGCTTTTGTTTAAAGCATGGCAAGGCATGCTCAGAACTAGAAGGCTTAAGAAGGTTTTAACACGGGGTGATATCATGGGGATCTATGAGGGAACCACCATCATTTGGGTGTTTTTAGGGAATTTACATAGATCCCCACAGGTGTTCAGACTCCACTTCTGAATGGAGGCTGAATGTACAAGCTGGCAGACTGAGTGCATGCAAAATGCAGTCTTTTTTATAACATTTTTATAAATGTGCCTAATGATATGAATGAAATGAATTTGTGAAAAATGAGTAAAAGAAACATCCCCTTATAATCTATAAATATAAACAGAGCACTGTTTAGGGGTCACATAGCTATTCCATGGAAGTGAATTAGAGGTTAAAGTAAATCTTTCAGTTTGGTTGAATTATCCTGTAGCATGCCACTCACACACTGACAATAACACAAAAGAAAAAGACTGTTTCTTCATTAACTTGGATATTGTTAAAAAATATAAACATATTTTTTCTGTTAAAAAATTGACATTGCCTGTATATTTAAAAAAATTTTGTTCCTGACATTTACAGTTTTAAAACTAGAATACGGGTAGTCGACAAGCGACTATGTATATCCGCCAAAATCAGAGTGGAATGGGTGAAGTGAGCCATTGATTGAATGGCAAGGGGATTCAAAATATTAGCATGGATGTCTGCAGCCACCTATCACAAATGCAGAAAGCTGTCACATAAATGTAGGTGGCGCCACCTGCCAAAAAAATCAAGAAAGCAATCCAAGATGTATAAACACGCAAAATTTTAGGCAGATAAGTCAAACCACTACAGAGATTTGAGTGATTTTAGCCCACGGCAGACAAATTGACAGACTCTGTGCAAAATGGTTGCAGGTGGCCCCTCCAGTTTTGTGTATGATAAAGAGCTATGTGATATCTATACACATGCAAAATTTTGGTCCAATCCGTCAAACGGTTCCCGAGACATGAGCTTGGATGTCTGTAGCATAAACTAGAATGTAGGTGGCGCAACTTGTCATAAAATCAAGATAGCTGTCCAGGATGTATAAACCTGCAAGATTTTAGGTAGTTATGTCAAACCACTACAGACATATGAGTGATTTAAGCGCATGGCAGACAAACAGACGGACACTGTGCAAAAATGATTGCAGGTGGCTCCTCCAGTTTTGCATATGATAAAGAGCTATGTGAGATCTATACACATGCAAAATTTTGGCCCAAACGGTCCAGCGGTTCCCAAGATATGATCTTGGATGTCTGCAGCGTAAACTAGAATGTAGCTGGCGCCACCTGTCATAAAATCAAGAAAGCTATCCAGGATGTATAAACCTGCAAGATTTTAGGTGGATATGTCAAACCACTTCCTAGAAATGAGTAATTTTATCCCACAGCAGACAAACAGACAGACCCTGTGCAAAAATAGTTGCAAAATGCGCCACCAGTTTTGCATATGATAAAGAGATATGTGAGATCAATACACCTGTCACAAAATTGAGAAAGCTATCTAGGATGTATAAACTGGCAATATTTTAGGTGGATATGTCAAACCACTGCCGAGAAAAGAGTGATTTTATCCTACGGCAGACAAACAGATGGACACTGTGCAAAAATGGTTGCAGGTGGCGCCACCAGTTTTTGTATGATGAAGAGCTATGTGACATCTATACACATGCAAAATTTTGGCCCAATCGGTCAGACAGTTCCCGAGATATGAGCTTGGATGTCTGTGGCGTAAAGGTGAACATAGGTGGCGCTACCTGTCATAAAATCAAGAAAGCTATCCAGGATGTTTACGGTGTTGAATTTCAGGTGGATAAGTCCAACCAATGCAGAGATATGAGTGATTTTATCCCAAGGCAGATGAACAGATGGACGCAGTTCAAAAATGGTTGCAGGTGGCGCCAACATTTTTAGTGAATGTTATAAAGCTATCCAAGGGCTACATTTGTGTAAAATTTTTAGCCTGATCGGTCAAATGGTTCCTGAGATATGATGGTTTATGTGTGGAAACAGACGCACAAATGGATGCAGAGCGCAGAGGAAAGGTCAGAGGTCAAAACAAAATTAGGGCACAGTAGTTCACATCTAACTCAAACATAATCCCGGGTTTTGTAACATTCCACCCAGCGGTTAGGGAGGAGTTCTCCGGACACCTACGCTGCGGCTGTTTATTTAAATCAATAAAAGAAAAATATATTTTAAAATAATTTGAAAAAATCTGGACTGTTGTTGTTCATTTAATTAACTGTTGTATATTATCTTTGACACTAACACTGTCAACAATAATTTAAACTTCAAACCTAATATTAAAATGTTCATCCAAATCACTAGGCACAGTAACAGTGTTAAAGAAAAGATATGGTTAAACAGGAAGTTGTGAATTTTAATCCAGTTAAATTTGTCATTTTTTTTCTCCACCAAAACCCCCGGAGGACCATGATTCATGGAACCTAGTATAACATATTCCATCCTTATTATTTGGTACACAGCAGCATTAAAAACACAAAAATAACACTAGAGTGCCCTCAGATCGAGTCAAAATTTGTTCATTTTATTCCTCTCACAAAAAAAAAAAAAGTGACCCATGGGTCATGATGCTCAGCCGACTGAAATGTTGACATTATGTCCTTGACAGGCAACTAATTAAGATAATGTAGGTGGCATCATTGTTCATGCATATTAGCTTTAGTTCATGAAGACCCATAAGCACACCAAATTTGATGATAATCCATCCAGCCATTCCTGAGGAATGTCGCAATTTGTGTGTATTTTGCATTATTTCTGAGGTGCTCAAACATGCCCCACAAGTTGGAGAATATAGGTTACAGTGACCCAATGTTAATTTTCTGAGAACATTTGAGGAACTGTCAGGATGTCAAGTTAGAAGATTCTAGGTCCACTGGTTATGATTTATGACCTGCTTTGGTATCAAAATTTCAATTATTCTGTTGGAGGCTTATTAGCTGCATAGCTCGGAGAATATGGGTGACAGACACCTAATTTCAAGTATGCAAGGAGACTTAGTTTGATTAGGTATCAAATTTTCAATTATTGTTGGGGGGGGGGGATTTTTAGCCCCATAGCTCCACAAATACGGGTAACATAGATCTATTTTCAGGTCTTCAAGACTTTTCATGGACCTCCCTGGATATCATGTTAGAAGATTCTAGCACCAACAGTTATGATTTGTGCCACATCTTTAAAGGTCTCTATTTTTAAAATAGAGAAAAAAAAATTGATAAACATTCTTTTTAAATTAAGGTGTCAGCACAAGTCTGCAAAAACTGATGAAACACTGCTTGATCAATAAGCATGCAACGAATTATGGTGATCAATGCGTTAGTTGTTCAGATACCCTGGAGCTTTTGTATCAAACTTTTAATTATTCTTGGGGGGGGGGGGGGGGGGTTAGTTCTGAGCCCCATAGCTAAAAGGATACGGGTAACAGAGACCTAATTTCAGGTTTCCAAGGAGAATTTCTTTTCATTGGGCCTCCCTGCATGTTGAGAAAGAAGATTCTAGGTTCATTTGTTACAATTTGTGCCCTGATAAATACTTTAAGGACTCAAAAATAGAGAAAAAAAATTTGTAAAAAAATCGAAAAAATACAGGTGGCCCCACCAGTCTTCATAACTGATGAAACACCTCATGATCAATATCCATGCAAAGAATCATGGTGATCAATGCAATAGTTGTCCATATACTGGAGCTTTTGTATCAAATTTTCAATTATTCAGTGGGATATTTTGGAGCCCCCATAGCTTGAAGGATATGGGTAACAGAGTCCTAATTTCAGGTTTCAAAGGAGACTTTTCATGGGTCTGCCTGCATATCAAAAAAGAAGGTTCTAGAATCATTGTTATGATTTATGCCCTGTTAACAGATGACTGCATCTTTCAAGGACTCAAAATAGAGAAAAAAATTCATAAAAATAAAAAAAAATACAGGTGGCGCCACCAAGCTGCAGAAACTGATGAAACACTCCATGATCAATATCCATGCAAAATATCATGGTGATCAATGCATTAGTTGTTCAGATACCCTGGAGCTTTTGTATCAAACTTTTAATTATTCTTGGGGGGGGGGGGAGGTGTTAGTTCTGAGCCCCATAGCTAAAAGGATATGGGTAACAGAGACCTAATTTCAGTTTTCCAAGGAGACTTTCTTTTCATGGGCCTCCCTGCATGTCAAAAAGGAAATTCTAGGTTCATTTGTTACGATTTGTGCCCTGTTACATCTTTTAAGGACTCAAAAATAGAGAAAAAAATTTGTAAAACAAGTGACCCATGGGTCATGACGCTCAGCTGACAAGCATGACCTGTATTTAAAGCCTTCCCCAACACCTGTCCTGCTATGGTATCAGAGGGCAAGCATAACAATAATTGCATAACTATAACATTATATGTGAACTGTTAGATTACTATTTAAGTGAAGGCCTTATATCAATTAACTGAGTGAAACTGGAACATTTTTTAGGAACAACAGTAAACAGGATTTTGTGATCAGACTAGGAACTCTCTATTGCAGAAGTTGATGTATTAGGGAAGTTTGATCAATACAAGATCAATAATACTGCCATGATCATTTGTGTTTTCTGTCATAAGCTGCTGAAACTGAAGAAGATGTGAGAGATCATCCAATACACAAGTATTTTTTTTTATTACTGATATCAATGTTGAAATCTCCCATAACTAACAATGGTTTTTGTGTGTCCACAAATGTTAAAAGCTCTTCAAGTTTTGAAAGAAGGTCTGTCTGTTTAGATTGTGGTGATCTGTATATACTAATCAGTTGCAAGATAGATGTTGGTTGATTTATTTATAACACCGATGCATCAATCTTACCACTTGACCTGTGATGCATTTCAAAGAAGTGGGTCCTGTGACCTTGACCTCTGACCTTGACCTCAAAATAATTATGGTTTTTCCCCTGTTGGCAGGTGGGCTGCATGTGACAGATGGAAGGTTTTGGATGAAAGGTTTAGCTCAAAGTTCGTCCAAAATGGTTTTCTAAGAAGTCCTGTGACTTTCACATCTAACCTTGAGACTGAACAATAAATAATGTTCTTCCCCTGTTGGTTGATGATCCATATTTGGAAGATGGAAGGTTTGGGATGAAAAGCACTTGAAATGCATCCACAACTTTTTTCAAGAAGCTGGTCCTGTGACATTGACCTTTGACCCTAAGACCTAAATATCAAAAGGTTTGTTCCTCTATTGACATGTAAGGTTTGGGATGATTATTTTGGCTATAAGAATTAATTCTGGGAGGTGCAAACACACCCCGTAACCAAGAGAATATAGGTCACAGTGACCTAATTTCTGATCTGCAAGGAGATCCTTTTAGAACCTCTAAGACTGCATAGGGTTCATGTATCTAGCCCTTACAGTTACAATTTGTGCCCTGCTAACGGCCAGACGGCTGGTCAAATGGACAGATGGAAGGACGACGGACAAAGACCCATCGCTATAGCACAGCATGACTAAAAGTCAGCTGAGCTAAAAATCACTGAAACTGCACTGACAAAAGGATTTCTAAGGTGGCTAACTGGCCATAATGGATTTCTGACAAGTCTGACATTTGATATCACACATCCTCCAATAAGAGACCAAACTTGTAGCAAATTCTCCAAAGGATGTTACAGTAATGAATGTCCAAAACAATTCAAAAGGCATTTTCAGGCGCTAATATTAGATGTATAGATATGCAAATGTAAAAAGTGTAAGTCCAATATTTTTTATTATCACTCTGCTTTTCAATGGGATCAGCAGGGTAGGTAAACTGCAAAACCTGAAAGAAAAGAAATGCAGAAAGCATGACTTAAGGTCTTGTAACAAGTGACCCATGGGTCATGATGCTCAGCTGACTGGGAAGAGATTTGCAAAAGGAAATTTTATCATCAGAATGGTAGTATATACCCATTCAACTGAAGCATCAAACAGATTAACCAACAGGCCAAGATTTGGTCTGTATTTATATCTCAAAAATAGAGAAAAAATGTGTAAACTTTAAAAACTAGAATACGTGTAGCCGACAAGTGACTACGTGTATCCGCCCAAAATCAGAGTGGAACGGGTGAAGTGAGGCATGGATTGAGTGGCAAGGGGAAATAGAGTGAGGTATGTTGCATATTAGCATGGATGTCTGCAGCCTAAATGTGTATGTAGGTTGTGCCACCTACCACAAATCAAGAAAGCTGTCCAAGTTGTATACATATGCAAAATTTTAGGCAGAAAAGTCAAACCACTACATTTATATGAGTGATTTTAGCCCACGGCAGACAAACAGACAGACGCTGTGCAAAAATGGTTGCAGGTGGCCCCTCCAGATTTGTGTATGATAAAGACCTATGTAAGATCTATACACATGCAAAATTTTGGCCCAATCGTTCAAACGGTTCCCGAGATATGAGCTTGGATGTCCGCAGCATAAACTAGAATGTAGGTGGCGCCACCTGTCATAAAATCAAGAAAGCTATCCAGGATGTATAAAACTGCAAAATTTTAGGCAGATATGTCAAACCACTGCCAAGATATGAGTAACATTATCCCACGGCAGACAAACAGACAGATGCTGTGCAAAAATGATTGCAGGTGGCGCCACCAGTTTTGCATATGATAAAGAGCTATGTGAGATCTATACACATGCAAAATTTTGGCCCAATCGGTCAAACGGTTCCCGAGATATGAGCTTAGATGTGATCAGCATGAACATGAATGTAGGTGGCGCCATCTGTCATAAAATCAAGAAAGCTATCCTGGATGTATACGCATGCCAAATTTCAGGTAAATCAGTCAATTCACTGCAGAGATATGAGTGATTTTAACCCAAGGCAGATGAACAGATGGACACTGTGCAGACATGGTTACAGGTGGCACCACCATTTTTTGTTATGTTATAGAGCTATCCAAGGGCTACATTTGTATAAATTTTATTTCCTGATTAGTCAAACAGTTCCCAAGATATGAGCTTGGATGTGATCAGCGTGAATGTGAATGTAGGTGGCGCCACCTGTCATAAAATCAAGAAAGCTATCCAGGATGTATACGCATGACGAATTTCAGGTGAATTAGTCAATTCACTGCAGAGATATGAGTGATTTTAACCCAAGGCAGATGAAAAGATGGACACTGTGCAGAAATGGCTGCAGGTGGCGCCACCATTTTTTGTGTATGTTATAAAGCTATCCAAGGGCTACATTTGTATGAATTTAATTTCCTGATTGGTCAAACGGCTCCCGAGATATGAGGGTTTAAGTGTGGAAACAGACGCACAAATGGACGCTGGATAGAGGAAAGGTCAGAGGTCAACGCAAATTGGTTAGGCACTAGTTCACATGTGACCCGATAATTGGTGTAAGTTTCGGAAAAATTGGTCCATTACTCTCAGAGGAGCACTCTGGAAGTGCGGTGGTGGAGGAACCCAGTCAAAAACATAGAATCGGCAAAACTTCGTTTTGGCGGATACAAAAATACAGGTGGCTCCACCAGTCTGCAGAAACTAATAAAAACACTTAATGGTCAATATCCATGCAAAGAATCATGATGATCTCTGCATTAGTTGTTCAGATACTTCAGCTTTTGTATCAAATTGTCCATTATTCTGAGGGATACTTCAGAGTCCTATAGCTTGAAGGATATGGGTAACAGAGACCTAATTTCAAGTTTCCACAGGCACTTTTCATGGGTCTCCTTGCATGACAAGAATGAAGATTCTAGGACCAGTCGTTGCAATTTGTACCCAGTTGACAGATAACCACATCTTTAAAGGTCTAAAAAAAATGACCATCAGTGTTGTAGTTATTGAGATACTGCAGTTTTTGTATCAAATTTTCCATTATTCTGGGGGATATTTTGGAGCCATACAGCTTAAAGAATATGGGTAACAGAGACCTAATTTCAGGTTTCCATGGAGACTTATCATGGGTCTCCTTGTGTGTCAAGAATGAAGATTCTAGGTCCAGTCGTTACAATTTGTATCCTGTTGACAGATAACTACATCCTTAAAGGTCTCAAAAATAGAGAAAAAAAAGTGAGAAAATTTGAAAAAAATACAGGTGGCACCACCAGTCTGCAGGAACTGATGGAACACCACTTGATCAATATGTAACCTAATTTCAGGTTTCCATGGAGACTTATCATGGGTCTCCCTGTGTGTCAAGAATGAAGATTCTAGGTCCAGTCGTTACGATTTGTACCCTGTTGACAGATAACTACATCCTTAAAGGTCTCAAAAATAGAGAAAAAAAAATTGTGAAAATTTGAAAAAAAATACAGGTGGCGCCACTAGTCTGCAGGAACTGATGGATCACCTCTTGATCAATATGTATGCCAAAAATCATGACCATCAGTGTTGTATTTATTGAGATGTTGCAGTTTGTTTTTATCAAATTTTCCATTATACTGGGGGGTTATTGGGAGCCCCCCACAGCTCAAAGGATAAGGGTAACAGAGACCTTATTTCAGGTTTCAATGGAGACTTTTCATGGACCTCTCAGTGTGTCAAGAATGAAGATTCTAGGTCCAGTCTTTATGATTTGTGCCCTGTTAACAGCTGTTCACCTTTTTAAAGGTCTCAAAAAAAGACAAAATTTGTAACAATTCGTAACAAGTGACCCAGGGGTCATGACGCTCAGCTGACCAGGAAGACATAGACAAAAGTAATTTTATCATCTGAATGTCAAATTTGAATGAAATACTTTTTCCAAACTTGACCTTTTGTATAAAATCATCCAATATTCATTGGGGTACTATGGAGCTCTGTAGCATGAAGGATATGGGTAACAGACACCTATTTTCAAGGTTTACAAGATGACTTTTCAGGTCTCCCAGCATGTCAAAAAATAAAATTCTAGGTCCAGTTATTATGATTTGTGCCCTGTTAACAAATCCAAATGTTTATTCTGGGGGGTATTTCAAAGCCGCATAGGTTGAAGGATATGGGTAACAGAGCTGTAATTTCAGGTGCACAAGGAGACTTTTCAGGGGCCTCCCAGCATATCAAGAAAGGAGATTCTAGGTCAAGTCATTATAATTTGTGCTCTGTTAACAGATGACCAAATCTTTATTCTGGGGAGTACTTCGGAGCCCCAGAGCATGAAGGATATGGGTAACAGGGACCTTATTTAGGGTTTCCATGTAGATCTTTTATGGGCTTCCCTGGAGGTGAGGACAGAAGATTCTAGGTCCAGTCATTATGATTGGTGCCCTGTTAATATATGACCAAATCTTAATTCTGGGGGGTACTTCAGAGCCCCATAGCTCACAGAATATGGGTAACAGGGACCTTATTTCGGGTTTCCATGTAGACCTTTTATGGGCTTCCCTGGAGGTGAGGACAGAAGATTCTAGGTCCAGTCATTATGATTTGTGCCCTGTTTACAGATGACCAAATGTTTAAAGATCACAAAAGTAGAGAAAAAAAATCGTAAAAAATAAAAAAAATATAGGTGGCGCCACCAATCTCCAGAAATTGATGAAACACTCCATGATCAATATCCATGCAAAGAATCATGGTGATTAATGCATTAGTTGTTCAGATACTTGAGCTTTTGTATTAAATTTTGCATTATTCTGGGGGGTACTTCAGAACCCCATAGCTCGAAGAATATAGGTCACAGTGACCTAATTTCAGGTTTACAAGGAGAATTTCCATAGACCTCCCAGGATTTCAAGTAAGAAGATTCCCGGTCAAGCGGTTACGATTTGTGCCCTGTTAACAGACAGACGCCTGGATGGCCGGACGGACGACGGACAAAAGGTGATCCCTACAGCTCAGATGACTTTCAGTCAGCTGAGCTAAAAATTGAAAAAATACAGGTGGCGCCACCAGAATGCAGAAACTGATGAAACATTTCATGATCAATATCCATGCAAAGAATCACGGTGATCAATATAATAATTGTTCAGATACTTGAGCTTTTGTATCAAATTTTCCATTATTCTGGGGGGTACTTCGGAGCCCCATAGCTCAGAGGTTATGGGTAACAGAGACCTAATTTCAAGTTTTTAAGGAAACTTTTCATGGGCCTCTCAGCATGTCAAGAGAGAAGATTCTAGGTCCAGTTGTTACGATTTGTGCCATGTTAACAGATGACCGCATCTTATGAGGTCTCAAAAATAGAGAAAAAATTCGTAAAAATAAAAAAAATACAGGTGGCGCCACCATACTGCAGAAACTGATGACACATTCCATGATCAATATCCATGCAAAGAATCATGGTGATCACTGCAATAGTTGTTTAGATACTTGAGCTTTTGTATCAAATTGTCCATTATTCTGAGGGATACTTCAGATGACTTACAGTCAGCTGAGCTAAAAACACTTAATGGTCAATATCCATGCAAAGAATCATGATGATCTCCGTATTAGTTGTTCAGATACTTCAGCTTTTGTATCAAATTGTCCATTATTCTGAGGGATACATCAGAGTCCTATAGCTTGAAGGATATGGGTAACAGAGACCTAATTTCAAGTTTCCACAGGCACTCTTCATGGGCCTCCTTGCATGACAAGAATGAAGTTTCTAGGTCCAGTTGTTGCAATTTGTACCCTCTTGATAGATAACATAGGTGGCGCCACCAGTCTGCAGGAACTGATGGAACATCTCATAATCAATATGAATGCAAAAAATCATGACCATCAGTGATGTAGTTATTGAGATATTTGAGTTTTTGTATGAAATTTTTCACTACTCTGGGGGGGGGTACTTTGGGGCCCCATAGCTCGAAGGATATGGGTAACAGAGACCTAATTTCTGGTTTCCATGGAGACTTTTCATAGGTCTTCTAGTGTGTTGAGAATAAAGATTCTAGGTCCAGTCGTTACTATTTGTGCCATGCTAACAGATGACAGCATCCTTAAAGGTCTCAAAAATAGAGGAAAAAATCGTAAAAAATCGAACGATACAGGTGGCGCCACCAGTCTGCAGGAACAGATGACACATCTCATGATCAATAGTTATGCCACAAATCATGACCATCATTCAAGTAGTTAATGAGATATTGAAGTTTTTGTATGAAATTTTTTACTTTTCTTGGGGGTACTTTAGGGCTCCATAGCTCGAAGAATATGGGTAACAGAGACCTAATTTTGGTTTCCATGGAGACTTTTCATAGGTCTCTCATTGTGTCGAGAATGAAGATTCTAGGTCCAGTTGTTATGATTTGTGCCACATTAACAGATGACAGCATCCTTAAAGGTCTCAAAAATAGAGGAAAAAATTGTAAAAAAACAAACAATACAGGTGGCGCCACAAGTCTGCAGAAACTGATGGAACATTTCATAAACAATATGAATGCCAAAAATCATGACCATCAGTGATGTAGTTATTGAGATATTGAAGTTTTTGTATGAAATTTTTTACATTTCTTGGGGGTACTTTGGGGCTCCATAGCTCGAAGAATATGGGTAACAGAGACCTTATTTCTGGTTTCCATGGAGACTTTTCATAGGCCTCTCAGTGTGTCAAGAATGAAGATTCTAGGTCCAGTCTTTACGATTTGTGCCTTGTTAACAGATGTTTACATTTTGAAAGGTCTCAAAAATAGAGAAAAAAATTCATAAAAAATTGAAAGATACAGGTGGCGCCACCAGTCTGCAGGAAGTGATGGAACATCTCATGATCAATATGTTTGACAAAAAATCATGACCATCAGTCAAGTATTTAATTAGATATTGAAGTTTTTGTTTGAAATTTTTTACTTTTCTGGGGGGTAGTTTGGGGCCCCATAGCTGGAAGGATATGGGTAACAGAGACCTAATTTCTGGTTTCCATGGAGACTTTTCATAGGTCTCTCAGTGTGTCGAGAATGAAGATTCTAAGTCCAGTCATTACGATTTGTGCCTTGTTAACAGATGTTCACATTTTTAAAGGTCTCAAAAATAGAGAAAAAAATTCGTAAAAAATTGAAAAATACAGGTGGCGCCACCAGTCTTCAGGAACTGATGGAACCTCTCATGATCAATATGTATGCCAAAAATCATGACCATCAGTCAAGTAGTTAATGAGATATTGAAGTTTTTGTATGAAATTTTTGACTTTTCTGGGGGGTACTTTGGGGCCCCATAGCTCGAAGGATATGGGTAACAGAGACCTAATTTCTGGTTTCCAAGGAGATTTTTCATGGACCTCCCAGGATGTCAAGTAAGAAGATTCCAGTTCTAGCGGTTAGGATTTGTGCCTGGTTAACGGACAGACGGACAGACAGACGGACGACGGACAAAGAGTGATCGCTATAGCTCAGATGACTTTCAGTCAGCTGAGCTAAAAACTGAAAAATACAGGTGGCACCACCAGTCTGGTTTCCATGGAGACTTTTCATAGGTCTCTCAGTGTGTTGAGAATGAAGATTCTAGATCCAGTCGTTACAATTTGTGCCACATTAACAGATGACAGCATCCTTAAAGGTCTCAAAAATAGAGATAAAAATCGTAAAAAATCGAACAATACAGGTGGCGCCACCAGTCTGCAAGAACTGATGGAACATCTCATGATCAATATGTCTGCCAAAAATCATGACCATCAGTGATTTAGTTATTGAGATATTGAAGTTTTTGTATAAAGTTTTTGACTACTCTGGGGGGTACTTTGGGGTCCCATAGCTTGAAAGCTATGGGTAACAGAGACCTAATTTCTGGTTTCCAAGGAGATTTTTCATGGACCTCTCAGTATGTCAAGAATTAAGATTCTAGGTTCAGTCTTTATGATTTGTGCCTTGTTAACAGATGTTTACATTTTGAAAGGTCTCAAAAATAGAGAAAAAAATTCGTAAAAAATCAAACGATACAGGTGGCTCCACCAGTCTGCAGGAAGTGATGGAACATCTCATGATTAATATGTATGCCAAAAATCATGACCATCAGTCAAGTAGTTAATGAGATATTGAAGTTTTTGTATGAAATTTTTTTACTTTTCTGGGGGTACTTTGGGGCCCCATAGCTCGAAGGATATGGGTAACAGAGACCTAATTCCTGGTTTCCATGGAGACTTTTCATAGGTCTCTCAGTGTGTGGAGAATGAAGATTATAGGTCCAGTCATTACGATTTGTGCCACGTTATCACAGGACAGCATCCTTAAAGGTCTCAAAAACAGAGGAAAAAATTTGTAAAAAATCGAAAAATTCAGGTGGCACCACCAGTGTGCAGGAACTGATGGAACATCTCATGATGTATGCCAAAAATCATGACCAGCAGTGATGAAGTTATTGAGATATGGAAGTTTTTGTATGAAATTTTTGACTTTTCTGGGGGGTACTTTGGGGCCCCATAGCTCGAAGGATATGGGTAACAGAGACCTAATTTCTGGTTTTCAAGGAGATTTTTAATGGACCTCTCAGTTAGTCAAGAATTAAGATTCTAGGTCCAGTCTTTACGATTTGTGCCTGGTTAACGGACGGACCGACAGACAGACAGACGGACGACGGACAAAGAGTGATCGCTATAGCTCAGATGACTTTCAGTCAGCTGAGCTAATAAAAAAATGCCATCCTAAATCCAGGTACACATCCACATATTATGAGAACAAACATCTGCTTTTATATCTGGTGATTTATATAAAAATATTCAGATATCTAGGAAACTAAGTTTATTGCTATGATTCCATAAAATAAACTGCAAAATGTTCCCATCATCTTATAAATCAGTAGCTAAAACCTTAATACTATACTCTCACAGTCTTAATGCCTGGCTGAAGCATTCTGGCAACAGTGTTTTTGTTATGCAGTAATGAGGTATTTATCCCTCAGCCTTATCACTTAACAGGCTGATACAAAAGAGAGTCATATGTCACCAGCATCACTCACAATTACAGCCACACAGAGAGATGTACCAGTTGGTTATATGTACAAGAAAAATAGAGATAGTCTACAAAATAAGTTATTGTGAACATCCCTGACCTATGACCATGGCCTTTTGCCCACATATCAACTAGATTCTTTCTAAATGATGGGTAATTACTAACCACTTACATCTGACCAGGTGTAATTACTTGGCAACCAATGAGTGAATAACTTAGACCTGCAACCTTTAACCTCCTGACCAGCTGAGCTCAAAATCAATTAGTTATTTCTTCATGCAAAAAGACCCATAAATTTGAAGTTTGAATCACATTCAGTGATGCATAGATGTGGCATATGTGAAAGACTGAAGGTTTGGGTTGAACAGTTTCACTTGAAATATGTTCACAAGCATTTAGAACAATATTGTACCTTTACCTTTGACCTTTTGAACTCAACATCAATAGGCTTCTTCCCCTATTGGTAGGTAAGCCATATATGACAGATGGAAAGTATAGATTGAAAAGTTTGCCTGAAAATGACTCCACGCAAGAAGAGGTGCTGTGAACTTGACCTTTGACCTCGAAAATCAACAGGTCTTTTCCCCTGTTGGCAGAGAAGCAATATCAGTGCTGAATGGTTTGGAATGAAAGGTCTAGCTTGAAATGTGTCCACAACCTTTTCAAAGAAGTGGATCCTGTGACCCTGACCTTTGACCTTGTGACCTCAACATCTATAGGATTCTTCTCCCACTTAGTAGGTGAGCTATATGTGAAAGATCAAAGAATTGGGATGAAAGGTTTGGCTTAAAATGCATCCACAGGCTTTTCAAAGAAGTTGGTTCTGTGACCTTAAACCTTTGACCTTGTGACCTCAAAATAATTATGGTTCTTCCCCTGTTGGTAGGTGAGCTGTATGTGCAAGATGGAAGGTTTGGGATGAAAATTTTGGCTAAAAGAATTATTTCTGGGGGGTGCAAACACAACCCATACCTTCGAGAATATATGTCGCAGTGACCTAATTTCAGGTTTGCAAGGAGATCTTTTTAGAACCTCTAAGACTGCATAGGGTTCATGGCCCTAGCCCCTACGGTTACAATTTGTGCCCTGCTAACGGATGGCCAGCCAGACGGACAGACGGAAGGACGACGGACAAAGACCCATCGCTATAGCCCAGCATGACTGAAAGTCAGCTGAGCTAATAATATATTATACAACAAAGAAACGATGTAGTATTAAATCAAATAGTAATATCGCTAGATGATATATATATATATATATATATATATATATATATATATATATATATTATAATAATAATCTTAGACTGTTTAATATGATTATATATTGTATTTTATATACTGAATGAGGAATAAAAATAAATAAAAACAAATTTATATTCAACTGAGTTAGCATGTTAAATATTATATTATTCTGTGGTACATGGTGTTGTGTTCAATTTACTCTTTTTACCCATTTATATTTTATTGTATGGATTACTATCACATTCTGTTTAATTATATTCTGTTATTCTGCATAATGTATAAAATGTTTAGGTATTCATATAGTTATTGAATTATACCTAAAATTATGATGTTATTGCATGTTTATTTTTATCCTATAATTTTTTTTGGTAGTGTTTTATTCTTTTTACCAATATATGTTATATATATATATATATATATATTATATATATATATATATATATATATATATATATATATATGTATACATAGAATATTAATGATTATACCGATACTATTATTATTATCATTACTATTATTATTATTATCATATTATTATTTTATTATACCATCTCCATTATACTAACTCCACATTCATCATAATATTCTATACTTTTAATCAATATTATATATTTGGAAACATGTTATTGTTTTGAAATTATATTATATATCTATTTTTTTATTCTTTTTTAAATATTATATATATATTCTTACACAAAATTATATATTTATACAATTTTATCCTGTTATAAAATTTTATATTATTATTATATTTTTAGAAAATATTTTATTAATATGTTAGAATTTAGCAGTCAGAAGCATATGACTCATTCTTTTGTGTTATTTTGATTTATCCTTATTTCTTTACACATCAGGATCACTGGTCATTTCTCGGACGACGTCTATGTGGGTTCTGACACTAAATCTGCATTAATTT
Source organism: Sipunculus nudus (assembly GCA_026874595.1). Taxonomy (NCBI): domain Eukaryota; kingdom Metazoa; phylum Annelida; class Sipuncula; order Golfingiida; family Sipunculidae; genus Sipunculus; species Sipunculus nudus. The sequence goes on along the minus strand of CM049318.1, from coordinate 43,206,014 downwards.
TATATCTTGTAACTCAAAATTGCAGACATCATCGGTTGGCCGGAGGGAATAACACCATTCTTAAAGCAAGAAAGATGTATTGATTTTGCTATTATTTTGAACATGTACACTGGAAATTAAGTAATACTAACCACCGTATTTCTACAGTCGTGTATTTTCGTGTGCAGACAAACGTGTGTGCAACTTTCTGTGTGCAAGAAACTCCCTGCATATACGAAGCAATATACACGATAAATAGTGTACATAAGAGATTGTAGGCACGATATTGTGTATGCAGTACATAATATACACGATATTGTGCGTATAGGCTCTGCCTACTTAGTATTAGGCCCCACACTCAAGAGTGTGAAACTGGTTTCAGTTCAGCGAAACCATTCACTTACTAATAGCGAAAGCGAAACTGGTGTTAGCGAAACTGCGAAACCATCTCCGGAGATGGTTTCTGTTACGCCAAAACCGCCCACTCAATAATTATACTGGCGAGATGGCGGAGGTGGGGAAAAGTAGTGCAATTTTGTTAATTATTCTATTAATGGATACTGTTGATGCCTGTTAGAGTTGAATAAGCAATGACTGCGATAAAAACATTCTTTCCTATGATTTTTTAATTCAATATTCCCTACAATGACCATGTATAGGTAAAGATGAGCCACACGTATCCTGTACGTCCATGCCGTCTGACACGTACATGTTATAAGTTGGAGAGAAACAATCTATTTTCATCATAATTTAATATATATTTGCCAGTCACAATTAATAATGCTCTCATTGGGTCTCAAAGTGCCCAGGCATTGATCTCTAGCGTTTGAGAAAATTTTCATCATTATTTTTTTTATTTATAATAAATAATTTACGATGTTATCAATATTTTCTATTAAAACTGAAACCGTCCACTTAAAAATACAAGGTGAAACCATACAGAACCGGTATTCCGGAACCAAAACCAGCTCAAATTTTCGAGTGTGCCCTTAGTGACTATTATAGTCCATTTCACCACCTGCTGTCCACCTGTTTTTTGTTGATGATTTACTTAAATGTTTATATTTTTCAATATTTTCCAAGAAAACAACATATGGAAGTGACAACCTAATATGGCAGTTAAGATTTTTACAATAAATCCCCCGTTTATGTTTCACAACCTTTTAGTCTCTTTATCTTGATAGGGCAGATATGGCATGTCCCTCCATAACCAGCCATCTTTGTTTAAGCTAGTTACATTTTTTAGAGTGTTTACATGAGATCATCTAATCAGCAGCTGTCAGGTGAGGCTGTTTCTGCATGTGACCAATGACCTTGACTGCCATCAGTCGGTCTGATATTTAGTAAAATTTAGACTGTTTTCTCATATTTTCAGAAAAACCCGTTACCCAGATAAGGCTTAAGGTACGAATTTAGTTACCTTGTCGGAAATTAGTTTCTGTTATCCTCTCCTCTACACTATAATTGTTTCCTTTGAAATGTAACTAATAAAAATTTTCATAGCAAAAAAACAGGTGGACATGATAGACCCAGTTGTGGCTCTGTTGTAAACACAGAGCCACAGGTCCCAGCCTTCATTTATCTAGTGGATGGAAGTAGGCTACACCTGATGTTGGGTGCCTATCCCAGTGCCCCATGTGCTGATTGTTTCAAGAGGCAGTGTACATGCATGTGTTACATCATCACTGGTGCGAGTGTCCTGTAACTGGACCACTCCACACACACACACACACACACACACACACACAGACCATTGGCCATAGGCAGCGTTGTTACCAAGGAACAGGCTTGATTGTTTCATCTGGCCAAGTGCATGTATCACATTTCAGCCTGGTGCGCCAGTAAGTTTGCAGTGATGATGTAACACGTGCAGTGCATAGGGCTTGCCTGAAACAATCACCCGGGGCTTAACCACAGGCTGAATGTCCTTATAATGGGTACATCGTAGTCACCTGCATGCGCTCCTGTCCGCTAGATAAATGAAGGTAGGGACCTGTGGCTCTGTGTTTACAACAGAGCCACAACTGGGTCTAGTGGACATGAGGGGATGAAACGGACTATACCAACACCTATCGCCTATTATCGTTCAAAATAAAACGATCCTACATTTCATAATTCACACACTCACTTAAGATATGGCAAAGACCTATTTTTATCTTCTTTATATCAGACAATTCGTTTATTTTATCTGTTATAAGATGGCATCCACGTTTCCTGGCTCCCACAGAAATTTCCGTCTGAAACCACACAGGACATGCCATGATTTGAGAGAGACTTGGGTAGAGGGTTATTCCGCTCCTAGTCACGATACTTTGTTTCCTGTCCACCAGGTGGCATCAAGGAGCATCTAGATAGACTGGTACCCCGCCCTATTTTGGTTCTCTACCAATCATAACGCCATCTTTAGACTGCTGTAGGCCAATCAGAAGGGCGTACATCTTATAAATGTACTCCCGGCAGACTGGTTCCAACCCCAGTATGTATTATATATGATAAAAATAAGCATTTCGTTTGCTCAGAGAAGTTATCAAAAGTTGGCTGTACATTACGTGTGACATTAATGATTAGATTTATAGATATTAATAATAAATCACTGATTAGTCCTGCCTGGGCTTTAGTGTATTGATGTTTACTACTAAAATGCTTCAAATGAAACGTGATTCCGTGTACCGATACGGGCGACGTAACTCAGTTCTATAGCTCTTATCACTAAAGCCCTGTAAAGTCCGTATGGTGAATCCCTGATATTTGCATATTAGGGCGTCTCAAGGCTCTTGACGATTCCTTCGCATTTGCATATCAGGGCGCCTGGCCTCCTGTGAATGGCATCGTTGCCATGAGGAGGCTGACAGCGTCCTATATAGGTTATAGACAACTCAACCCGCTTGGAAACATTCACACTGCACATACAAAACTTTCCTATGGGGGCTGCATGTGTTTGCCTATCACATGATCAGCTCATGAATATGGCATGACCCAGCGGAGAACCAATAGGAGATAAGGACAAATGACATCACTCATAGACTTGTAACCTGCTCATAAGCTTATCACTAGCTGTCATGACACATCAAGTTAACCCATATTAAAAGGCCTAAAGCCCTCATACACTTCTTATTGCCTCACCAAACCCTAACAACATATATTTTCAAATACTTTTTCAAATGATTTTAATAAGAAGTTATAATATAAGTTTTATGCTTTCAAATTATATATGTATTGCTATATTAAAAGTGTTTTCCAGTGCACATATACAAATATTTTAATTTTGTATATATATATATATATATATATATATATATATATATATATATATATATATATATATATGTGTGTGATTTTGAGATATAATTCTTTATAATAATTATATTTTATTTTTTTCTTTATTCAAATATCAGCTATTTGACTGAAATCACCATTATGTTCAGTTATACGTGCGTATTTGTTTAGAAAATATTTAAGTATACATTGTTTCAATTTTTATGCATGGCCATATGTACCAGTGATAATGTTAGCTAACTTTCAGATATGTAGGCCTATTAAGTATTTGTATTAGAATTATAATACTAGATACTTTTGTACCTCATTTGTTGTATGTATATATATATATATATATATATATATATATATATATATATATATATATATTTGAATAATTTTAATGACATTTCTAATGGTTTAAGCAAATTGTAAAATAATTTTAAAATGATTATTGGTTCATACAGCTAAACCAATATTATTTTCCAAATACACATGAGTGTACATATGTTTTGTGTGTGTTATTATTTAATATCTTACAAATTTCATATATCATGTGTGTGTGTGTGCCAATATGTTGTGCATTTTTAATAATTTATTTTTTTTATATTTATGAATCACCTCTTAAATTAAACTGGTTTTGTTATGTAACACTTGAGTAAATACAATACATAAAGGTGTGTGTGTGCTGAAATGTATATGTTTGATTTATATCAATCTAGGTTTTTATATCAATTATTTATACCATTCATATACTTAACATATGTTTTAACTTTTTAGGTGTTTCCAGGATCCATTTGTTATTAAATGCAAACACTGGCCCAGTTGATTCCATGCTCGGAATATGTGCGGGCTGTCTGGTTATGCAGCTTAAATATTTTCTTTCTGTAAGTTTTCAGAAGTGCATCAAAAACTTAAATTTAAATAGGAGTATTTACCTGTATTATATAATTGAAGTGATAAATACTGATCACTTGTTTAAATGGTCATACACTTGATCACCCACACATAACAAGCACACATACACCAGAATATAGTGCTGAATGTGTTATATTAAAATAAACATCCAATATTACTGTTGTCACCTTTGTTATATTTACAATTATTGTCTTGCACTATTCATTAAGGTTGATTTCCCTTGTTTTGACATAGAAATGTGCACATTCAATAGGTGTAAATATAGAGCATTTTATAAATGATCAGTTTTACCCTACAACTAAGATGCTAATCTCAACAACTCATTCTACAGCTCTAGGATGTTTGATCCACTTGAGGGTGGTGGTAACATGGTGGCCAACCTCATTAGCAGCTAGTTAAAATAGCACCAAGTCTAGAGCTAGTCATTTTGTGAAATGCCTGAGTGAATCACGTTCACTGATTTTGCACATTGACTATATATATATATATATATATATATATATATATATATATATATATATATATATATATACAATATATATATGTATATATACAATATATATGTGTATATATAAATATATGTTTATTAGGGTAGGGGCCAGGTACTTGTACCTGTACCTAGATACACATTTCAGAGTATATGTACCTGCAGGTCATGAGTAGGAAGTACCTTGTACCTGTACCTATACCCAGAATTAAAATACCTGTACCTGGAACAAGGTACTCCAGGTACAGTTTTTTTTAAGTTTTTTTCCTTTTTCTTGTTTTAAAATTGGTTACCTGTAATGTAAAATAATCATCCATTTTTACGTATAATTTTTTTTATCATAAATAAAAACCTGTTAGACTGCACAAGTAACATAGTAAAAATTATTGTATATTTACATAATTAATGAGTCCCCTGATATCAACATTATAAATAACAACACCTAATATACATTATTATTTTCACAGATAATAATACATCAAAACACAGATTTATTATTTTTTCATAACGCTGAATTTTCTCCTAACTTAATTATTATTGTTAATGTAACTATGTGATGTAAAAGTTGAAGCCGCTTTTGGATATCTAACCCAAAATATACACATATTCAGCATAATTAATTTTAAAGAATGTTTTGGATTAAGCAGTTAAAGACATCACATATGTACAAATGTAAAATGTATAAAACATCACTACATATATATATATATATATATATATATATATAATTTTTTCGGGGGGGGGGGGGGCTTTTGTCCTCTTTATCATTATGGTAGGTGGCTTTTTCCCAAGGAATCATTTTGTCCAGGGGTACTTTAGTCCTACACCTATTAAAAACCCATAAAAACATTAGTGTTCTTCATACCAAAAGTTTTTTGTCAAATCTTTTAGTATCATTTTATGTAATGAATTTAAAATAATCTAAGTATCATCCTACAATACCCTAGAATTTCATTATGTGTGTACAAATGAAAGATATAATAATTAAATAATTTTATAAGACCACATTATGTGTAATATTTATTTTTGAAAATAATTAACATAAGATTGATTATACAAATAAAGTTATATAAGACAATAAATTCATTTACCTTTTTTTTTCTTATGTAAGGGTCATGTTGAATTTTCAGCCAAGTATTGCTTCAATGCTTGCTTTTCAAATTGATGTTGCTGCTTCAGTCACAGAAGATATCACTCGTGATTGGAGATTCATCTCACATTTATAAACTGACCAGGCCTAACAAAGCTGAGTGGCCAGTGTACAACCATCTTCAGTTTTGGCAATTATTGACCTAATGATGAGGCAGCAAACATAGAGCAAAAGCTGGTCACCTACCTGCCCAGACATCTGTTGTTACATTATATATGACTGACTGACCCCTCATTGATACTTTGATGTCTGCCATAGCTCTAGACTTGGTGCTATTTTAACTAGCTGCTAATGAGGTTGGCCACCATGGAACCACCACCCTCAAGTGGATCAGACATGTTATTGCCTGGGATTGCATACTGTAAAATTTGTCTGTATAGAAACAAAATATATTTACACACAACACACACACACTGAATTTTGAATAACATAAAGCACATTTACATCTATATATGATTTTTAAATATAAATATATATATATATATATATATATTTATATATATATATATGATTTACAGACATATATTGTTTACATATAAATTGTATGTTATTTTTTTATTTTTGACATATAAAAGTTACATATTATATATATATATACATTAATATTTATATATATATATATATATATATATATATATATATATATTTATTTATATTATTATACATTAATATTTCATAACAATATAATAAAAAAATAATATAATATAGTATAATATAAGAATTAAAATAATGTATATACCATTACATATATACTCTGATGTGTTTATATGCATAAGTATTGAAAAGCCTGAATTTAATGAACATGAAATGTGAAAATGTAACTAAAAAGCCCTTAAATCTCTGTAGATATAGCAGGACTAGACTGGTACCCTGCACAATTAATGATTGACAAAACCCTAGTTAAGCTATATAAATCATACAAAAATAATTAAAAAATAACAATGGGCAACCTATTTACATATACTAGTGTGAAGGACAACACTTGTAGAATACGATTATTTATACTTTTTCTCCTGATGTGACCGGGATTGGCTGCTTTTAATCAGTGAAATGAAGCTTGTTGAATCTGACATGCCAATTCTGACATGAAGCGGCGTCATGAACAAGGGTTGAATTCTTCACTTTTTTCGCTAGTAACGATCTCTTACTGGTCATTTCATGTAAATAACCACTCAGGACATCATTAAATGTAACAGTTTGATGAAAAAAACTTTAATTAATTAAGATAAATACTCATTCTAACACTGAAGCGATCTTCGCCAACATGCACGCCGCCTAGTGGTAGAAGTTTGAAACGGCTAATTATGCGTGGGTAAATCTGCACAGCATGTTTGATTGTGCACTGAAATCATGCATGTTTTCAGAAAGTCCATACATGGACTTTCGTGTCCTATGATATATCTCTGCTGTTCGAACATACGGTCCATGGGCCAAATTTAAGTGCATTGTAGACAATGTCGCATCGATTTTGTACTGTGTATTTTTTAGTGTTCAAGTTTCACATGAAAGTCTTGCCACTGTTAAGTTGCCAACACGCTGAACGTCGTGATTGTTTCAGCCAGCTGGTACATGAATTACAATTGACTGCGTTCGTCGCGTGTGGACCAGAATATCTCACACTGATTGGCTGAGCTGGAGACACATTTTAAACAAGTGACCCATGGGTCATGACGCTCAGCTGACTGGGAAGAGATTCGCCAAAGGAAATTTTATCACCAGAATGGTAGTATATACCCATTCAACTGAAGCATCAAACAGATTAACCAACAGGCCAAGATTTAGTCTGTATTTATATATCTCAAAATAGAGAAAAATGTGTAAACTTTTAAAACTAGAATACGGGTAACCGACAAGTGACTACATGTATCTGCCAAAATCGGATAGTGAGGCATGGATTGAGTGGCAAGGGGAAATAGAGTGAGGTATGTTGCATATTAGCATGGATGTCTGCAGCCTAAATGTGTATGTAGGTTGTGCCACCTACCACAAATCCAGAAAGCTGTCCAAGTTGTATACACCTGCAAAATTTTAGGCAGAAAAGTCAAACCACTTCATGTATATGAGCGATTTTTGCCCATGGCAGACAAACAGACAAACACTGTGCAAAAATCTTTGCAGGTAACCCCTCCAGTTTTGTGTATGATAAAGACCTATGTGAGATCTAAACACATGCACAATTTTGGCCCAATCGGTCAAATGGTTCCTGAGATATGAGCTTGGATGTGTCCAGCGTTAACTAGAATGTAGGTGGCGCCACCTGTCATAAAATCAAGAAAGCTGTCCACGATGTATAAACCTGCAAAATTTTAGGCAGTTATGTCGAACCACTACAGAGAAATGAGTAATTTTAGGCCACAGCAGACTAACAGACAGACGCTGTGCAAACATTGTTACAGGTGGCGCCACCATTTTTTGTGTATGTTACAGAGCTATCAAAGGGCTACATTTGTATAAATTTTATTTCCTGATCGGTCAAACGGTTCTCAAGATATAAGCTTGGATGTCATCAGCGTGAACGTGAACGTAGGTGGCGCCACCTGTCATAAAATCAAGAAAGCTATCCTGGATGTATACACATGACGAATTTCAGGTGAATTAGTCAATTCACTGCAGAGATATGAGTGATTTTAACCCAAGGCAGATGAACACTGTGCAAACATGGTTACAGGTGGCGCCACCATTTTTTGTGTATGTTATAAAGCAATCCAAGGGCTACATTTGTATCAATTTTATTTCCTGATCGGTCAAACGGTTCCCGAGATATGAGGGTTTAAGAGTGGAAACAGACCCACAAATGGACACTGGATAGAGAGGAAAGGTCAGAGGTCAATGCAAATTGGTTAGGCACCAGTTCACATGTGACCCAATAATAGGTGTAAGTTTGGGAAAAATCGGTCCATTAGTCTCCGAGGAGCTCTCTTGAAACGAACGCCGCCGCGGCGGAGGAACTCGGTCAAAAACATAGTATCCGCAAAACTTCGTTTTGGCGGATACAAAAATACAGGTGGCTCCACCAGTCTGCAGAAACTAATAAAAACACTTAATGGTCAATATCCATGCAAAAAATCATGGTGATCTCTGCATTAGTTGTTCAGATACTTCAGTTTTTGTATCAAATTGTCCATTATTCTGAGGGATACTTCAGAGTCCTATAGCTTGAAGGATATGGGTAACAGAGACCTAATTTCAAGTTTCCACAGGCACCTTTCATGGGCCTCCTTGCATGACAAGAATGAAGATTCTAGGTCCAGTTGTTGCGATTTGTACCCTGTTGACCGATAACCACATCTTTAAAGGTCTCAAAAAAAAAAGAAATAAATTCGTAAAAATTTGAAAAAAAATAGAGGTGGCACACCCAGACTGCAGAAACTGATGGAACAGCTCATGATCAATATGTATGCCGAAAATCATGACCATCAGTGTTGTAGTTATTGAAATACTGCAGTTTTTGTATCAAATTTTCCATTATTCTGGGGGGGGGGGGGTATTTTGGACCCATACAGCTTAAAGAAAATGGGTAACAGAGACCTAATTTCAAGTTTCCATGGAGACTTTTCATGGGTCTCCCTGTGTGTCAAGAATAAAGATTCTTGGTCCAGTTTTTATGATTTGTGCCCTGTTAACAGATGTTCATATCTTTAAAGGTCTCAAAAATACAGAAAAATTTCGAAAAAAAAAGAAAAAATACAGGTGGTGCCACCAGTCTGCAGAAACTTATGAAACACTTCATGATCAATATCCATGCAAACAATTATGGTTATCTCTGCATTAGTTGTTCAGATACTTTAGCTTTTGTATCAAATTTTCCATTATTCTGATCTGTACTTTGGAGTGCCATAGCTCAAAGGATATGGGTAACAGAGACCAAATTTCAGGTTTCCATGGAGACTTATCATGGGTCGGTCTCCCTGTGTGTCAAGAACGAAGATTCTAGGTCCAGTCGTTACGATTTGTACCCTGTTGACAGATAACTACATCCTTAAAGGTCTCAAAAATGGAGAAAACAATTCGTGAACATTGAAAAATACAGGTGGCGCCACCAGTCTGCACAAACTGATGAAACATCTCATGATCAATATGTATGTCGAAAATCATGACCATCAGTGATGTAGTTAATGAGATATTGAAGTTTTTGTATGAAATTTTTGACTATTCTGGGGGGTAATTTTGGGCCCCATAGCTCGAAGGATATGGGTAACAGAGACCTAATTTCTGGTTTCCATGGAGACTTTTCATAGGTCTCTCAGTGTGTCGAAAATGAAGATTTTAGGTCCAGTCGTTACGATTTGTGCCACGCTAACAGATGACAGCATCCTCAAAGGTCTCAAAAATAGAGGAAAAAATCGTAAAAAATCAAACAGTACAGGTGGCGCCACCAGTCTGCTGGAACTGATCGAACATCTCATGATCAATATATATGCCAAAAATGAAGACCATCAGTGATGTAGTTATTGAGATATTGAAGTTTTTGTATGAAATTTTTTACTATTCTGGGGGGTACTTTGGGGCCCCATAGCTCAAAGGATATGGGTAACAGAGACCTAATTTCTGGTTTCCAAGGAGATTTTTCATGGACCTCTCAGAATCCCAAGTTACAAGGTTCTAGGTCCAGCGGTTACGATTTGTGCCTGGTTAACGGACGGACAGACGGACAGACGGACGACGGACAAAGAGTGATCGCTATAGCTCAGATGACTTTCAGTCAGCTGAGCTAAAAACCGGCCTGCTGCGATAAGCAATGGTCTTATAAACGGTGACACACTGACTCACTGAGGCTGAGGGTTATATTAAGTGTTAAAAATCTTGCCGTACTCAAATAGGCGAGGACCGAAAAATTTAAGAATGAAAAATGGGAATATATATATATATATATATATATATATATTATATATATATATATATATATATATATATATATATATATATATATTATATATATCAAGCTGGAAGCCCACAATAGACGGTTACTGAATTAACCAAGTTGGTTTTGAAAAAGATTCTGGGAAAGACCACTTTAATTACTCCTTACGTCACTGGGAAAGACCTTAGTTCAGCGAGGCGGTGATGTGTGGCGCTGACTGTCCGGAACGACCCAAGTTTACCAGTCGATGAAATAAGAGGGTCAGAGAGTAGTAATTAGTTATGTGAGTTGCCGCCTGGTAGCAGTACCGGCACTAAGTGCGACACAATGAGAGCCGTTTGATATCTCTGTCAGAGCCATTTCATTGACAGGGCCAGTCTAATCACTGATTCGCACAGTGGAATATCAAAGATCCACTATATCGTATTATCTATACATCCATCATTCAATTTTTGTGCAACAACTCATTCTTCAATATTTGAAAACTAGAAATAACTAAAGAAAGTTATCTTATAAGAAATCTTCATGGATTATCAACCAGGATCGCGTGAACGTCTATGACAACCGGTATGAGCGTGCGGACTGGAGTTGGAACCAGTCTACAGGTAAGTCAGGAGTTGCAACTTATAGATGGCGTTGTACGCTTGTCTCTCAGTCTCTCCGACAGACGCAAGGTGCCCCTACTGCTCGGCACCTTGCGCCTGTTGGAGAGACGAGCCTGACTCTGTGCTTGGCTGAGGGCCATAATAGGACAGGGTACCAGTCTACGCCATCTTCAGTACTCCCGGCAGACTGGTTCCAATGCCAATATGGATATAAATGAGAAAAATAAACATTTTGTTTGCTCGGGGAAGTTGCCAAAATTTGGCTGTACATTTCGTGTGACATTAATGATAGGATTGATAGATTTTAATAATAAATCAATGTCATCCATGGTAGAATATCAAACTTATTCAGCATATTGTATTATCTGAACATCCACCATTCGATTTTGTGCAACAACTCATCCTTCAATATTTTTAATATATTAATTTAGAAGTGATAAAATGAAGTTATTTTACAAGAACTTTTCATGGATAATCAACAAGGACCGCGTGAGCGTCCATGACAACCGATATGTGCGTGCATATCGGAGTAAGTCTCTTACACGGACACATAGTGGCGCTCCACAACCCCCCGTGTAGTGTCTCCAACAGGCACCTGGCGTCTGTTGGAGAGACTACCCCCAGTGGAGCCTGTGGAAGAGGGTAATGTCGGAGTTGGACTCTTGAGAGTTCGAGTCTGCGCGGTGTGGAGTTGCAACTGGGAGTACCTAAGATGAGGTTGTACGTCTGTCTCTGTGATCAGCTGAAGGCCATAATAGAGCGGGATACCAGTCTAGGTGGCATCAATTGGATATTAAAAAAAAGGGAGTTCCCTAGATTATCAAATTCGCATATTCACAAATTACTTGCAGGTCATCACTCTACATGGCTGTTGTCGGCGGGAAAAGCACGGGATCTTGTAACTGCGATGTCTCATGCAGTTCGCTGGTTGTGATATGAAGCTGCAGAGCGGTCATGGATGTTAGGTAACACTGAATTCTCAAGTTTATTTATATAATTATAGTAATGTCATGAATATATATATATATATATATATATATATATATATATATATATATATATATATATATATATATATATATATCATACAGAAATAATTTTTTGTTTTACCTTATGTATTGGTTTGGTAAATTACTTACATTTAAAGGAAAGACTATTCTTTGCAAATATTTTGTATGATTGATGATTTTTTTATGTGACAAATATTGGGATATTATTGATAAATGGGAAAAGAATATATACACACATATATATATATATATATATATATATATATATATATATATATATATATATACATTTTTTTGTAAATTTACATTAATGAATTACAAGTTTTTAAGTAAATTTTAAATACTCTACACAATATATAAGTAATATGTTCATTTCATCTGAATCAGACCAGGAATTCATTTAAGTATGATTGAGGGTGTATGTGTTAATTATTGCATAATCATGTGTGTTATGCATCATGATCGATGCTTCGTGGTGTTTTTTGTCTGGTATATAACCCACGCACACATACACAATATATATATATATATATATATATATATATATATATATATATATATATATATATATATATATATATATATATGGCCAAATAGTTCAGGCACGCACATATAGCATTAATTTCAATGAAACGAAACTATTTAACAGAAGGGGGTTTTAAATCGTTATCATTTTACTAATGTTCGTTAAAGTTTTCCAGTACCTGTAGTGTGTGCGCTCTCACGATCTCTGACTGTCTGAATGTCTAAACTCAAGAAAACGTATCATGAGACTGAACTGAAAACGAGGCAGGCTACTTAAACAAAAGAAGGGCGGTAAATAACCTTTTTGGAAAACCGCAACCTGTAAACGACTGAAAACTGAAAAGGCGCATTGTAAAAGGGTGACCAGAAAAGAAAACTGAAAGAGATGAATGTAATGACCCCTGGTGGCAAACCAAGACAATATTGTATTTAATGACCGAGACCACCTGTCACATTCACCCCGCCAGACTTTTAAATGTTGTCCCGACATTATGCATAAAAAGTCACGAGTCAATGTTAATGTTAATTGTAAGTTAAACGTTATTTCTTAGTCTATACGTACATAATGTTTATCACTACAGGCATAACAGTAATCAGTCATATGTTTTATGACCACATAAACTGATAAACATCATTAATTATCACAGACACGCAAACACGTACAGCTTATCGGGGTTTTTATTACGTTAAACATGATATACACGGGTTATTTGATTCTGCGGTTTAGAGAAAAATCCAATCACTCGTGCAGAACCATGCAGGTGCTCTTTTGGCGCGCGAGGACCGCCTAGGAAATTGACATGGTGACGTCACCGAGTCAAGTTCGCGTCTTTTGGAGAGACTCATTTCTTGATCAACTGATATAACGTATAATGTTTCCGCAGGCAACATAACCAACGACGCACATACTGCTGCTACAGTTTATTGGAATGACTGTAACACCGTGAAAACTGAAATACAAGATAAACTCTTGGTTGGATAGCATTCACATCTTTTAAACTGTTACAGCAATAAATAAAACAATAACATTAAATATATACACTACTAAAGGAGGGACATAGTACCTACTATCACATGCACAGTTGTCACTAAACCCAATTAATCTATTCCAACATTCACAGTAACATCAAACCTTATTAACACATCTCCACGCAAGGACCATTTAATAATACTCCTCATGCATTTAAATTCCAACTTCTCCGACAGACTGCATCATTATAAGTACACCCTTTTGTGACATGAAGACATTAAATATGTTTACCGCGGTGCGATATCGCAATATACTGGGCTGCCATCTGTTGACCATACAACGAACTAACATGGGTTCATATATAAATATACTGAAGTCATCGCGCTCACAGAATGAGGAAGATCCTTTGTTATAAACCACAGGACTATTGTAGTTAACTACAGTTACCAATAGAAATGAGGTATGCAAGGTATAAAGTACAAGATATCAAGAGAACAACTATACTTTACGGGATGAAAATGGACGGACTATACTTAAAGGACATGACCAGCGTAAATAAAACCGCAATTTGATCATATATTATCCCGTAAATGAATTGTTTTTGTAACTTTTGGCTCTGTGTGTAGTCGTTACTACCGGTCTAAAGTAATTAAAACCGCGTCTAATAAGAGCTCTAAGATGCTTGGTATTACCCTGTCCGCGTTCGGCAATGGTCGGTTCCGTGCCTCATGAATATTCGGAATGACGTCAGCTCAGGAACGGCAGTCGGTCATAACAAAGCCACATGTGAGAATTCATGACAATAGGTGTACCTTTTCCTGTATTGCGTCCGATCGTTAATAGTTAAAATAATGATGGTGTGAGTTTATACAGGTTTCCTTTGAGCCAGCCAGAACGTTTGAAGAAATGGGTCAACTTTGTTTGCGTGAGGCGAGCAAGCAGGGAGGGGCCATTAGCTCGTTCCGTTTTGTGCTTAGCCTTCACACTACGTTACAATCGAGCCATTGTCAGCGTATTATAACACAGGCAACATCAACTTTATGTTAGAATGAAGAATTGATTACTATCTTAACGAAATTCGGATAGTTAATTAAAATTATATTGCCAATTTAAAAGCAATCCACTGTTTCCCATTGCTTGTTAGTTGTATTTAGTCGCGTACTTAACACACAAGTACACCTCTATAACATCCTGCAAGCATGCCTTAAAAAAACAATAAAAATTGAAGCCCTTCGTACAAATTATGTAAAAATATATATATTAAGATCTGGCTGCCAGGTATATTTTTGGGAAATTGCTTTGTTGAGTATTTAATAAATCCAAAAATATTATAAAAATATAACTTTGATATGTAGGCCTACCGGTGATGTACAGCGTTTTTTGCCGACTTTAAGCAATCCACTGTTCCTCCATTGCTTGTAAGTTGTATATAGTCGCGTGCTAAAATCGAAGTACGCCTCTAGATAACTTACCAAAAGTATGTCTTCCTTCCAATAACAGTGAAAGGAAATCCCCAGGCACTGATATTAACATATGGATTTCATATAGGAATCATTCGTGTCATAATTAAACGAATTAATATCTGGATATATTTCATTTTGAAGTGCGCCTATAAAATAATGCAAGTATGACTATACCAAGAATTGACATAGCAATTTCTTTCTTAGAGCGATTTTTATGTATATTTTAAAATATACGGTAATTTACTAGACTTCTGTGTAATGAATTAACACATGATTAAAATTGGCAACATTTGTTTTTTTGCAATGTTCATTCATAGAAGACCTAAAATTATAAAAATAAATTAATAAAAATCATTATTCATATATGTCTCTTTGTTTGCAGATTTTATTCCAGAACTAATAAAGCCAAATGATGACACATCTTGTTTAATTTTTCAATCATGTGATATATAAACACCTGAAACGTTGAATAAAAATCAATTGAACCTCTTCACAATGATGTTTTACTTTATTATCAGAAACATAAAAATATGAAAAACACAACACAAATGGATTTAATGTATAATGAATGACCGTGATTTAAAAGATCTGAAGAGTTAACTGGAGTTCATCGGAAGCCCGGAGGCATGCACAATTGCACACCAAGGTTTGCTGCCACGACCACAGCTGTGAAGATACATAGCTGTTATCATCTGTTCCTGCAGGATAAATATAACCCATTACAAATAAAAAAGTATATAAATATATTTACGTCAACCATGGACATTGTGATGGCATGTATTTCGACTTTTAACAGATGTAGAAAATAAATGTATTTTAATTACATATTTCCTGCGTGGGTACATTAATTCATATGTACAGTTTTATTTTTTAAATGTACAAGTTTTTTTTTAACAATATATCATTTATAACTAAATTGAATAAACAAACAGAATATTTAACTGACATTTTGCAAACACACACGGGTGTCTTGTGCATTTAAACACTGCACCATGCACCGGTATAGGCCTACATGTAACATATCAACATCATATACTTCTAATATTATTAAGTTTATTAAATACACAAATAAATAATTTCCACAAAATATCTGACAGTTATATCTTTATTTATATTTTTACATATTTTTTAATCGTTTTTCACGGCATGCTTGCGCAGTCGATTTAAGTACGCGAATATACACAACTTACAAACAATGCATGGATAACAGTAGATTGCTTTAAAATCGACGATAGAATCTTAATTAACTATCCGAATTCCGTTAAAATAGTAATTAATTCTTCATACTAACATAAAGTTGATGTTGCCCGTTTGATAATACGCTCATAATAATAGCTCGATTTAAACGTTGTGTGCAAAGAACCTCGTCAAAGATCGTCTCGTGTCCGCCACTTTGGGCAAAATGCGCTCTTGTCATCTGGCATCCAATCAAGTTGCCCGATTCATTGGCAGTGGCTCTGAGCTAAAAACTGACCAATAAACATTGACTTAATATGGAGAAAATACGGATAAAGTAATCGCAAGTTGGCAACACGAAGGCTGTGGGTTTCGTACTTCGATTTAAGGACGACCGTCCTTCCTCTGAAGTACGTACCTAAATCGATGGACGTCTTAAAACTGTGGTCAGCTCTTACCTGGTTAAATGTATCGCATATTATGCAAATTAAATTATCAAGCATTATATTAATAAGAAAAGGATACCTGTCTGTTAGTCATTCGCATTATTTTAAAGGACTCGCACACTTTTCTCTCACGCGGGACGATATTAACGTGGGGATTTTATCATTCACAGCTGACGTATTAAAAATTGCTGTGCATTTATCACAGAATATGTGAAATTAATTTACATAACGTTCACCTATTTTACATGTATATTTGGAATAAAAACAACTTATAAAATAACCATTCTTTGTTCTCGATTCGTTACGGTGATTGTATATTATTGACTCGTCACTCGAATTGTCATCATGGGCCGTCTCAAACATGTACGGCTGTACATTTTAGCTCCCCGGTATCCTTGTATCTTTACCTGCATGAATGATCACTAAAGTTGTCGTAGCTTGAAGAGTCAAAATCGACTGTTGAATCCGTGATGGATTCGAAACTTTCAGGAAGGACATCGTTACAAAAACCAGTGGCAATTGTGTATACACAGGGTGACTGCCGTAGTAAGCCTGCAGTTCCTGAGCTGACGTCACAGCCTGTGCCTACACTTGAGATCCCGAGCGGCTCTGTAGCACTGACCCCGGGGCGAGTAGCCACATATTTGCCTAATTGCTCATTAATCAAGCTCAGTCAGCACAGGTCACCAGCGGTATGTCACTTTAATAGGGGTAAGATGCACTCTACACAAATGGGGTATGGTTTGGGGGCTACCTCCATGTCCCTTGCATCCACCCAGCAATCACAGCAAAGCTGCCTCACTGATGGTTCTGCCAATGACGACGACGACGACGACGACAGTGCTGGCCTCTTGGAGTAGTTTGTGGCAGCAGCACTGCCGACGACGACAGTCACAGCAAAGCTGCCTCCCTGATGGTTCTGCCAATGACGACGACGACGACGACGACAGTGCTGGCCTCTCAGAGTAGTTTGTGGCGGCAGCACTGCCGACGACGACAGTCACAGCAAAGCTGCCTCCCTGATGGTTCTGCCAATGAAGACGACGACGACGACAGTGCTAAATCTTGGAGTAGTTTGTGGCAGCAGCACTGCCGACGACGACAGTCACAGCAAAGCTGCCTCCCTGATGGTTCTGCCAATGACGACGACGACAGTGCTGGCCTCTTGGAGTAGTTTGTGGCGGCAGCACTGCCGACGACGACAGTCACAGCAAAGCTGCCTCCCTGATGGTTCTGCCAATGACGACGACGACGACGACGACAGTGCTGGCCTCTTGGAGTAGTTTGTGGCGGCAGCACTGCCGACGACGACAGTCACAGCAAAGCTGCCTCCCTGATGGTTCTGCCAATGATGACGATGACGACGACGACAGTGCTGGCCTCTTGGAGTAGTTTGTGGCGGCAGCACTGCCAACGACGACAGTCACAGCAAAGCTGCCTCCCTGATGGTTCTGCCAATGACGACGACGACGACGACAGTGCTGGCCTCTCAGAGTAGTTTGTGGCGGCAGCACTGCCGACGACGACAGTCACAGCAAAGCTGCCTCCCTGATGGTTCTGCCAATGACGATGACGACGACGACAGTGCTGGCCTCTTGGAGTAGTTTGTGGCGGCAGCACTGCCGACGACGACAGTCACAGCAAAGCTGCCTCCCTGATGGTTCTGCCAATGACGACGACGACAGTGCTGGCCTCTTGGAGTAGTTTGTGGCGGCAGCACTGCCGACGACGACAGTCACAGCAAAGCTGCCTCCCTGATGGTTCTGCCAATGATGACGACGACGACGACGACAGTGCTGGCCTCTTGGAGTAGTTTGTGGCGGCAGCACTGCCGACGACGACAGTCACAGCAAAGCTGCCTCCCTGATGGTTCTGCCAATGACCACGACGACGACGACGACAGTGCTGGCCTCTTGGAGTAGTTTGTGGCGGCAGCACTGCCGACGACGACAGTCACAGCAAAGCTGCCTCCCTGATGGTTCTGCCAATGACGACGACGACGACGACGACAGTGCTGGCCTCTTGGAGCAGTTTGTGGCGGCAGCACTGCCGACGACGACAGTCACAGCAAAGCTGCCTCCCTGACGTTCTGCCAATGACGACGACGACGACGACAGTGCTGGCCTCTCAGAGTAGTTTGTGGCGGCAGCACTGCCGACGACGACAGTCACAGCAAAGCTGCCTCCCTGATGGTTCTGCCAATGATGACGACGACGATGACGACAGTGCTGGCCTCTTGGAGTAGTTTGTGGTGGCAGCACTGCCGAAGACGACAGTCACAGCAAAGCTGCCTCCCTGATGGTTCTGCCAATGACGACGACGACGACGACAGTGCTGGCCTCTTGGAGTAGTTTGTGGCGGCAGCACTGCCGACGACGACAGTCACAGCAAAGCTGCCTCCCTGATGGTTCTGCCAATGACGACGACGATGACAGTGCTGGCCTCTTGGAGTAGTTTGTGGCGGCAGCACTGCCGACGACGACAGTCACAGCAAAGCTGCCTCCCTGATGGTTCTGCCAATGACCACGACGACGACGACGACAGTGCTGGCCTCTTGGAGTAGTTTGTGGCGGCAGCACTGCCGACGACGACAGTCACAGCAAAGCTGCCCCCCTGATGGTTCTGCCAATGACCACGACGACGACGACGACAGTGCTGGCCTCTTGGAGTAGTTTGTGGCGGCAGCACTGCCGACGACGACAGTCACAGCAAAGCTGCCTCCCTGATGGTTCTGCCAATGATGACGACGAGGACGACGACAGTGCTGGCCTCTTGGAGTAGTTTGTGGCCGCAGCACTGCCGACGACGACAGTCACAGCAAAGCTGCCTCCCTGATGGTTCTGCCAATGACGACGACGACGACAGTGCTGGCCTCTTGGAGTAGTTTGTGGCGGCAGCACTGCCGACGACGACAGTCACAGCAAAGCTGCCTCCCTGATGGTTCTGCCAATGACAACAACGACGACGACGACAGTGCTGGCCTCTCAGAGTAGTTTGTGGCGGCAGCACTGCCGACGACGACAGTCACAGCAAAGCTGCCTCCCTGATGGTTCTGCCAATGACCACGACGATGACGACAGTGCTGGCCTCTTGGAGTAGTTTGTGGCGGCAGCACTGCCGACGACGACAGTTACAGCAAAGCTGCCTCCCTGATGGTTCTGCCAATGACGACGACGACGACAGTGCTGGCCTCTTGGAGTAGTTTGTGGTGGCAGCACTGCCGATGATGACAGTCACAGAAAAGCTGCCTCCCTGATGGTTCTGCCAATGAGGACGACGACGACGACGACAGTGCTGGCCTCTCAGAGTAGTTTGTGGCGGCAGCACTGCCGACGACGACAGTCACAGCAAAGCTGCCTCACTGATGGTTCTGCCAATGATGATGACGACGACGACAACAGTGCTGGCCTCTTGGAGTAGTTTGTGGCGGCAGCACTGCCGACGACGACAGTCACAGCAAAGCTGCCTCCCTGATGGTTCTGCCAATGACGACGATGACGACAGTGCTGGCCTCTCAGAGTAGTTTGTGGCCGCAGCACTGCCGACGACGACAGTCACAGCAAAGCTGCCTCCCTCTTGGTTCTGCCAATTACGACGACGACGACGACAGTGCTGGCCTCTTGGAGTAGTTTGTGGCGGCAGCACTGCCGACGACGACAGTCACAGCAAAGCTGCCTCCCTGATGGTTCTGCCAATGACGACGACGACAGTGCTGGCCTCTCAGAGTAGTTTGTGGCGGCAGCACTGCCGACGACGACAGTCACAGCAAAGCTGCCTCCCTGATGGTTCTGCCAATGACAACGACGACGACGACAGTGCTGGCCTCTTGGAGTAGTTTGTGGCGGCAGCACTGCCGACGACGACAGTCACAGCAAAGCTGCCTCCCTGATGGTTCTGCCAATGATGACGACGACGACAGTGCTGGCCTCTTGGAGTAGTTTGTGGCGGCTGCACTGCCGATGACGACAGTCACAGCAAAGCTGCCTCCCTCTTGGTTCTGCCAATGACGACGACGACGACGACAGTGCTGGCCTCTTGGAGTAGTTTGTGGGGGCAGCACTGCCCATGACGACAGTCACAGCAAAGCTGCCTCCCTCTTGGTTCTGCCAATGACGAGGACGACGAGGACAGTACTGGCCTCTTGGAGTAGTTTGTGGCGGAAGCACTGCCAAAGACGCCAGTCACAGCAAAGCTGCCTCCCTGATGGTTCTGCCAATGACGACGACGACGACAGTGCTGGCCTCTTTGAGTAGTTTGTGGCGGCAGCACTGCCAACGACGACAGTCACAGCAAAGCTGCCTCCCTGTGGCTTCTGCCAGTGACAAAGACAACGACAGTGCTGGCCTCTCAGAGTAGTTTGTGGGGCCTGCACTGATGAAGACGACAGTTTGTGGTAGCAGCACTGATGACTACAACTGTCACAGCAAAGCTCCTTCCTCGTTGCTTCTGCCAATGACGACAATGACAGTGCTGGCCTCTTGGAGTAGTTTGTTGCAGTAGCACTGCCGACGACAACAGTCAGAGTAAAGCTCCCTCCCTGTAGCTTCTGCCAATGATGATGACAGTGCTTGTTTGTAGGATATGTTTGTGGCAGCAGCACTAACACAGATGACAACGACAGCAAAACTGTAGCTTTCTCCCTGTCGTGCCCACCAACCACGCTGCCAACAATATTGTCAGCATGGAGTAGTTTATGGAGGTATCACTGCAAAACAGGAGAGTTGTGGTGGCAGCACTGACTTTGATGACAGTTAGAACGAGTAAAGCTCCCTCCTTGCAGCTTCTGCCAATGACAATGACAACAACAGTGCTTGTTACTTTGAGATGTTTGTAATGGCAGCAGTAATAAAGACGACGATGACAGAAAGACCTGCGACACTATTGTAGCTTATTAACTGTCGCACTGGCACATAGTCACTGTGGCAGTATTGCAGCTTATTTATTGTGGCACACTGTTGCAGATTTAGGATATCTACTGTGGTGTGTACTGTTGTACATTCTCACTCGGACAGTTTTGTAGCTTATTGATTGTCACACATTGTCACTGCGACAGATTGTAGCTTATTAATTGTCACACATGATCACTGCGACAGTATTGTAGCTTATTATTTGTCACATATAGTCACTGTGACAGTATCATAGCTGTAGTCCCTGCTACAGTAATGTAGCTTATTAATTGTCTCACATTGTCACTGCGACATTATTATAGCTTATTAATTGTTGCATATAGTGACTGCGAAAGTATTGTGGCTTATTAATTTGAGCAAAAAGTCAATGCGACAGTATTGTAGCTTATTAGTTGATGCACATTGTCACTGTGACAGTATGATAGCTTATTATTTCTTGCATTGAGAAACTGGGATAGTATTGTAGCTTATTACTTATTACGTTTAGTCACTGTGACAGTATTGTAGTTCATAAATTCTCGCACATTAATTGTCACACGTTATGGCAGAAGTAGGATATTCACTAGGCAATGTGTCACAAACTGTCTCACGTGTCACTGAAACAGTATTATAGCTTATTGAATGTTGCATATAGTCCCTGCAACAGTATTGTAGCTTATTAATTCTCGCACATTAATTGTCACACATTATGGCAGAAGTAGGATATTCACTAGGCAATATGTGTCACAAACTGTCTCACATGTCACTGCGGCAGTATTGTAGCATATTTATTGTCACACATTGACACTGCAGCAGTATTGTAGCTTATTAATTGATGCATATAGTCACTGTGACAGTGCAACAGCTTATTAATTGTTGCATATAGTAACTGCATGTGACAGTATTGTAGCTTATTACTTGTCCCACATTGTCACTAAGACAGTATTGTAGTTTATCAGCTGTCACGCATAGTCCCTGCAACATTATTGTAGCTTATTGATTGTTACATGTAGTCACTCTGACAGTATTGTAGCTCATTAATTCTCGCACATTAATTAATTGTCACACATTATGGCAGAAGTAGGATATTCACTAGGCAATGTGTCACAAACTGTCTCAAGTGTCACTGAAACAGTATTTTTAGCTTATTAATTGTCTCACATTGTCACTGCGACATAATTATAGCTTATTAATTGTCACCTATAGTGACTGCAACAGTATTGTGGCTTATTAATTGTCGGATAAAGTCACTGGACAGCATTGTAGCTTATTAATTGACACACATTGTCACTGTGACAGTATAATACTTATTAAGTGTTGCATTTAGTAACTGCAACAGTATAGTAACTTATCACTCGTCTCATAGTCACTGCGACATTATTATAGCCTATTAATTGTCACATTAAATCACTGTAACAGTATTGTAGCTCATTAAATCTCGCACATTATTTGTCACACATTATGGCAGAAGTAGAATATTCACTAGGCAATGTGTCACAAACTGTCTCACGTGTCACTGAAACAGTATTGTACCTTATTAACTGTTGCACATGGTCACTGCCACAGTATTGTAGCTTATTGATTGTCACACATTGTCACTGCGACAGATTGTAGCTTATTAATTGTCACACATGATCACTGCCACAGTATTGTAGCTTATTATTTGTCACATATAGTCACTGTGACAGTATCATAGCTGTAGTCCCTGCTACAGTATTGTAGCTTATTAATTGTCTCACATTGTCACTGCAACATTATTATAGCTTATTAATTGTCGCTTATAGTGACTGCGAAAGTATTGTGGCTTATTAATTTGAGCTAAAAGTCAATGCGACAGTATTGTAGCTTATTAGTTGATGCACATTGTTACTGTGACAGTATGATAGCTGATTATTTCTTGCATTGAGAAACTGGGATAGTATTGTAGCTTATTACTTGTCACGTTTAGTCACTGTGACAGTATTGTAGCTCATTAATTCTCGCACATTCATTAATTGTCACACATTATGGCAGAAGTAGGATATTCACTAGGCAATGTGTCACAAACTGTCTCAAGTGTCACTGAAACAGTATTTTTAGCTTATTAATTGTCTCACATTGTCACTGCGACATAATTATAGCTTATTAATTGTCACCTATAGTGCCTGCAACAGTATTGTGGCTTATTAATTGTCGGATAAAGTCACTGGACAGCATTGTAGCTTATTAATTGACACACTTTGTCACTGTGACAGTATAATACTTATTAATTGTTGCATTTAGTAACTGCAACAGTATAGTAACTTATCACTCGTCTCATAGTCACTGCGACATTATTATAGCCTATTAATTGTCACATTAAGTCACTGTAACAGTATTGTAGCTCATTAAATCTCGCACATTATTTGTCACACATTATGGCAGAAGTAGAATATTCACTAGGCAATGTGTCACAAACTGTCTCACGTGTCACTGAAACAGTATTGTACCTTATTAACTGTTGCACATGGTCACTGCCACAGTATTGTAGCTTATTGATTGTCACACATTGTCACTGCGACAGATTGTAGCTTATTAATTGTCACACATGATCACTGCCACAGTATTGTAGCTTATTATTTGTCACATATAGTCACTGTGACAGTATCATAGCTGTAGTCCCTGCTACAGTATTGTAGCTTATTAATTGTCTCACATTGTCACTGCGACATTATTATAGCTTATTAATTGTCACATATAGTGACTGCGATAGTATTGTGGCTTATTAATTTGAGCAAAAAGTCAATGCGACAGTATTGTAGCTTATTAATTGTCTCACATTGTCACTGCGACAGTATTATAGCTTATTAATTGTCGCATATAGTTGCGACACTATTGAGGCTTATTAATTGTCGGATAAAGTCACTGTGACAGTATTGTAGCTTATCACTGGTCCCATAGTCACTGTGAAATTATTATAGCCTATTAATTGTCACATTGGGTCACTAGTGTAACAGTATTGTAGCTCATTAATTTTCGCATATTAATTGTCACACATTATGGCAAAAGTAGAATATTCACTAGGAAATGTGTCACAAACTGTCTCACGTGTCACTGAAACAATATTGTACCTTATTAAATGTTGCACATGGTCACTGCCACAGTATTGTAGCTTATTAATTGTCTCACACTGTCACTGCAACAGTATTATAGCTTATAAATTGATGCATATAGTGACAGCGACAGTGTTTCAGCTTATTAATTGTCGCATAAAGTCACTGCCACAGTATTGTAGCTTATTAATTGTCACACATTGTTCCTGTGACAGGATAAAAGCTTATCAATATGTTGCATATAGTAACTGCAACAGTATTGTAACTAATTAATTGTCGCACATTGTCACTGAGAGTTTTTTAACATATTAATTGTCGCACATTGTCACTGAGACAGTGTTGTAGCTTATTAATTGTCTCACATTGTCACTGAGACAGTATGATAGCTTATTATTTGTCACATATAGTGACTGCGACAGTATTATAGCTGATTAATTGTTGCCTATAGTCGCTGCGACAATATTGTAACTTATTACTTGTCTCGTTTTGTCACTGACAGTATTGTTGCTTGTTACTTGTTGCACATAGTCCCTGTGACAGTATTATAGCTTATTCATTGTCACATATAGCCACTGTGCCAGTATTGTAGCTTATTAATTCTTGCAAATTAATTGTCACACATTATGGCAGAAGTAGGATATTCACTATAGGCAATGTGTCACAAACTGTCTCTCATGTCACTGAGACAGTATTGTAGCTTATTAATTGTTGCACATAGTCACTGCCACAGTATTGTAGCTAATATTAGTTGTCATACATTGTCACTGAGACAGTATTGTAGCTATTTAATTGTAGCATTTAGTCACTGCAACAGTATTGTTGCTTATTAATTGTTGCGCATTGTCACTGAAACAGAATTGTAGCCTATTAATTGTCACACTGGCATATAGTTACTGTGACAGTATTGTAGCTTATTTATTGTGCACATTGCAACTGAGACAGCATTATAGCTTATATACATAGAAACTTGAAGGAAAATGAAAATAAAAGATCCTCCCTTGTTATTGGTCATAATTTCCATAGTGCGTGTGTAGATCCAAATACATTATTAAACTCCAATCATTTTCACTGATACTTATATCTGATCATGTTGTTTCAGTATAGCATGAATTAACTGTGATATCCATTCATTAGCTCAGCTGACTATAAGTCATCTGAGCTATAGTCGTGGTCCTTTGTCCGTCATCCGTTCATCCGTCCTGCCGTAACCAGGGCACATTTTAAAACCGTTGGACCTACGAATCCAAAATTCTGCATACCATTACCCCAAAATCTCCTACTATCCAAAACATTTGGTCATTAGGCTTTCATTCCTTCGAGATAATAAGGAAAAACCTTTGTTTTTCATTAAAAAAAGCCATTGTTACACTTCAAGGCTGCCTAATATCAAAACCACTGATTTGTTTTTTATTATATTTAGTATTCCTATATTTCCATACATTTCCTATGCACATACCAAAATTTTGGTCAGTATTTGGTATTATTTTTAAGTTATGGGCCTAAATATAATACAATTTTTGAAAATTCAGAAAATATTTGCTCACATAACATGAGATATGCTGAAGCAGGAGACTTTTTTTTTAGCAATATAACTTTATTTAATCAAGATTCAATTGTTTACCCAAAATTAGATCTGAATTTTGCCAATTTTTAAAGTTATTAGCATACATAAAAAATAGCTTAAATTTTGTCCAACTTTGGCATTGGCATGTTTTTTCCCCTGTAAACACTGTTGATTTAATTTTCACTATACATATACATAAGGATTTAATCTTTTAAAATCTGAAATTTCAAAGTAATTGATTGAAAAGAGTAGCTTTTATTCAAGTTTTCATACACCATGTCGAGTATTGTTTACATCTAGCCCACCTAGTGGTACAGCCTTCACTTGCATTATGTAACCCACCCCAGGCAGCTTGCCTTTGCTCAGCTTGGCCCCTAGTAGCAGGCTTCCCCTATGCCCTGCACTCAAAAAAAAATGGTGCATTAACTAGATGAATGTTATAATTTTCTGTATTTTATTTTATTCTGCCATTTTACCTGCTACCGTTGCATTAGATGACAGCCTACTTCGCCATAAAAGATGAGCCCATTTCATTAATCCCAATGCACAGTCAACTTGAGACTACTGAACACCCTGTAACTGTGATGTTTATTCCACTCTGTCACAGGAACATGCTTTAATTTCATTAGAACCTGTTCAGACATCGCTCCCTAACACATGGACAGCCCTGATTGATATATACTGTATATTTTCAGTAACATCTTCAACTACAGGTACAGGCACCAATTCATCAAACACTACATTCCATGCAATTTGTCCAGACCTTGTATGTAATATAAAATGTTTACATGTTTATATGATATCCTGAGTAATAATATAGTTGTAATGCAACAGCAGTTTCTGAAGCCTGTCACACAGAGTTTAGGGTCATTTAATCATTTATTGGAAGAGCTGTTAAAATTTGAACTCATGCCTTCACATGAATCTTGATAAGGATTGGCTTTCTCAAGAACAAGAGTAATATGTGCAACACATCACAGTGTTTGATGCTGCCTGGCCTTAAGCCAGTCTCCCAAACTGGTAAAAGTTATATATTGGTGACAAGATTTATATCAACCAAGTTCTCATAATGAAAAATGACTTGAATGTCCTAGAGATAGTGCATGCTAAAACAGGGCTAAGGGTTGTGCTTACAGTTGCAAATAAAGGATAACCAAGGTAATGTATGGCCCTGTAGGTTCACCTCTGCAACTTGTATGAACAAGGTGTGAATGGATGCTGTCCTGTATGAGCCTGATTAGCTTTGCCATTAGAACAGATAAGCCATGTGCAACAGGGAATAATGGTTACAGGGTTTGTGGAGTGGGTGTAGCTAGTCATCAACAGTGCCTATCATTGGAGCACAAACAATAAAGGGGCTAATCTCATACATAGGGAGAGAACAGCTTGTTGTGACTTCCCAATAAAGATAAATCAGTAACTACCAGATTGGGTGCTACATAGAACAGGGTATAGAGCCCCATAGAAGTGTAGGAAAGTATTGTGTTGGCACACTGTAACATGACCTTAATTATGCTCTGGGGAAAAAGGAATACAACCCCCCCCCTTCAAAACCCACTAACTTAATCATGAAGAGGGCTTATCCCCAACCCACACCCTCAAAAGTTGTTCTACATTCTATATATAACGTTATTTAATGAAACAATCTTAAAAAAGAATAAACAGAGGGACTGAAAACTATAATAGAATCATATTTATAATATATATTGTATTCAAAGAACTAAGAAAGGACAGGGACCAATTCATAGGCATGGGAATTATTAAGATTGCAACATCATGCACAGTTTCTCAGCTGAAAGCTCAGTTGAAAATGATATTTATGACACTTATCAAATGTCACTAAATATTATTATATCATGTACAATGCAGTATATCAACATTTATACATATATATTTCATTTAATATTTCATAGTACTGTTATATATTAGCTTTCTTCTACCAGCTCACTACTTGCCAGAATTCATCCCTTTGGTTGAAGACTTTTGTTTCAACCGAAATTAACAAAAAATGAGATAATACATATATTATTTCAAATGTGTATGTGCCTTGAAATATAAATAAATACATGGCATATCTAGTTTACTAAAAATTACATAAATGAAATGCAGTAATTCATTTATCTTCCTCCATTTCACAGCAAGATTTTAAATATAATGATGTTGAATTTTATGAGCTAGACCATGAACCATGACAGCAATGAAGACACCCTTGCCATCATCATTCAGATGACATGGGTCATATGGAACTGTCCCATGAGAGTGGTTTCCTACTTAACATAAAATTGAGCCCTTGTCCATTGTTATTAGTCACCGTTATAGCAGTTTCTTTCACAACAAAATTTTAGTATAGCTCATTCAATTATGTACAGTGTAGATTCATTTTCTAATGGTATATTACACTAAAAATACCAAATTATAAAAAAATGTAGTATTTTTGAAATATGTAGTATATATAAATATATATATATATATATAGAGAGAGAGAGAGAGAGAGAGATAGAGGGGGGTTGTCCTACACCTATGTATCAATATTGTTTATAGTGCTCTTGATAAAATCAGGCAAGGACTACCTCGGACACTATATGCAAAAATGCATTGGTAGTTAATTCAGGCCCAACTGAACCTATGAGACATACTTTGAACTACTACTTCAACTAACTGAAGATATCCTTTAAACTAATCTACTGTTATCCTTATGTAAGGTTAGTTATTCTGTTAATTAAGGACTTGATTGAGTAGTTCTTGATTGTTTGACACTTTATTAAATGTATTGTTTGTTTCATAGTCTTTATTAATCACTAACTTGACAGTAGGGTCCAGTTCAAATAGGATTAATTAGAAATTTTTGCAACTAGCAATTCACAGAAACGGAGCTAGATCCAGCTTCTAGAATGACAATAACACTGTAATACATGTTGATGGCCACAAGCACATTTGTGTGTACAATATGTCGGCGTCGTCGTCATTGGCAGAACCAAGAGGGAGGCAGCTTTGCTGTGACTGTCTTCGTCGGCAGTGCCGCCGCCAGAAACCACTCCAAGAAGCCAGCACTGTCGTCGTCGTTGTCGTCATTGGCAGAACCATCAGGGAGCTGGTAAGCTTTGCTGTGACTGTCGTCGTCGGCAGTGCTGCTGCCACAAACTACCCCAAGAAGCCAGCACTGTCGTCGTCGTCATTGGCAGAACCAAGAGGGAGTAAACTTTGCTGTGACTGTCGTCGTCGGCAGTGCTGCCGCCACAAACTACTCCAAGAAGCCAGCACTGTCGTCGTCGTCTTCATTGGCAGAACCTTCAGGGAGGCAGCTTTGCTGTGACTGTCGTCGTCGGCAGTGCTGCCGCCACAAACTACTCCAAGAGGCCAGCACTGTCGTCGTCGTCGTCGTCATTGGCAGAACCATCAGGGAGGCAGCTTTGCTATGACTGTCGTCGTCGGCGGTTCCGCCGCCACAAACTACTCCAAGAGGCCAGCACTGTCGTCGTCGTCGTCATTGGCAGAACCATCGGGGAGTAAGCTTTGCTGTGACTGTCGTCGTCGGCAGTGCTGCCACAACAAACTACTCCAAGAGGCCAGCACTGTCGTCGTCGTCGTAGTCGTCGTCATTGGCAGAACCATCAGGGAGTAAGTTTTGCTGTGACTGTTGTCGTCGGCAGTGCTGCCGCCACAAACTACTCCAAGAAGCCAGCACTGTCGTCCTCGTTGTCGTCGTCATTGGCAGAACCTTCAGGGAGGCAGCTTTGCTGTGACTGTCGTCGTCGGCAGTGCTGCCGCCACAAACTACCCCAAGAGGCAAGCACTGTCGTCGTCGTCGTCATTGGCAGATCCATCAGGGAGTAAGCTTTGCTGTGACTGTCGTCGTCGGCAGTGCTGCCGCCACAAACTACCCCAAGAGGCCAGCACTGTCGTCGTCGTCGGCAGAACCATCAGGGAGTAAGCTTTGCTGTGACTGTCGTCGTTGGAAGTGCTGCCGCCACAAACTACTCCAAGAGGCCAGCACTGTCGTCGTCGTCGTCATTGGCAGAACCATCAGGGAGGCAGCTTTGCTGTGACTGTCGTCGTCGGCAGTGCTGCCGCCACAAACTTTCCCAAGAGGCCAGCACTGTCGTCGTCGTCGTCGTCATTGGCAGAACCATCAGGGAGTTAGCTTTGCTGTGACTGTCGTCATCAGCAGTGCTGCTGCCACAAACTACTCCAAGAGGCCAGCACTGTCGTCGTCGTCGTCATTGGCAGAACCTTCAGGGAGGCAGCTTTGCTGTGACTGTCGTCGTCGGCAGTGCTGCCGCCACAAACTACTCCAAGAGGCCAGCACTGTCGTCGTCGTCGTCGTCATTGGCAGAACCGAGAGGGAGGCAGCTTTGCTATGACTGTCGTCGTCGGCAGTGCTGCCGCAACAAACGACTCCAAGAGGCCAGCACTGTCGTCCTCGTCGTCATTGGCAGAACCAAGAGGGAGGCAGCTTTACTCTGACTGTTGTCGTCGGCAGTGCTACTGCAACAAACTACTCCAAGAGGCCAGCACTGTCATTGTCGTCATTGGCAGAAGCAACGGGGAAGGAGCTTTGCTGTGACAGTAGTAGTCATCAGTGCTGCTACCACAAACTGTCGTCTTCATCAGTGCAGGCCCCACAAACTACTCTGAGAGGCCAGCACTGTCGTTGTCTTTGTCACTGGCAGAAGCCACAGGGAGGCAGCTTTGCTGTGACTGTCGTCGTTGGCAGTGCTGCCGCCACAAACTACTCCAAGAGGCCAGCACTGTCGTCGTCGTCGTCATTGGCAGAACCATCAGGGAGGCAGCTTTGCTGTGAGTGTCGTCGTCGGCAGTGCTGCCGCCACAAACTACTCCAAGAGGCCAGCACTGTCGTCGTCGTCGTTATTGGCAGAACCAAGAGGGAGGCAGCTTTGCTGTGACTGTCGTCATCGGCAGTGCTGCCGCCACAAACTACTCCAAGAGGCCAGCACTGTCGTCGTCGTCATTGGCAGAACCGAGAGGGAGGCAGCTTTGCTATGACTGTCGTCGTCGGCAGTTCCGCCACAAACTACTCCAAGAGGCCAGCACTGTCGTCGTCGTCGTCGTCATTGGCAGAACCATCAGGGAGGCAGCTTTGCTGTGACTGTCGTCGTCGGCAGTGCTGCCGCCACAAACTACCCCAAGAGGCCAGCACTGTCGTTGTCGTCGTCGTCATTGGCAGAACCATCAGGGAGCTGGTAAGCTTTGCTGTGACAGTCGTCGTCAGCAGTGCTGCCGCCCCAAACTACTCCAAGAGGCCAGCACTGTCGTCGTCGTCGTTGTCGTCATTGGCAGAACCTTCAGGGAGGCAGCTTTGCTGTGACTGTCGTCGTCGGCAGTGCTGCCGCCACAAACTACTCCAAGAGGCCAGCACTGTCGTCGTCGTCGTCATTGGCAGAACCATCAGGGAGTAAGCTTTGCTGTGACTGTCGTCGTCGGCAGTGCTGCCGCCACCAACTACTCCATGAGGCCAGCACTGTCGTCGTCGTCGTCATTGGCAGAACCATCAGGGAGTAAACTTTGCTGTGACTGTCGTCGTCGGCAGTGCTGCCGCCACAAACTACTCCAAGAAGCCAGCACTGTCGTCGTCGTTGTCGTCGTCATTGGCAGAACCTTCAGGGAGGCAGCTTTGCTGTGACTGTCGTCGTCGGCAGTGCTGCCGCCACAAACTACTCCAAGAGGCCAGCACTGTCGTCGTAGTCGTCGTCATTGGCAGAACCGAGAGGGAGGCAGCTTTGCTATGACTGTCGTCGTCGGCGGTTCCGCCACCACAAACTACTCCAAGCGGCCAGAACTGTCGTCGTCGTCGTCGTCATTGGCAGAACCATCAGGGAGTTAGCTTTGCTGTGACTGTCGTCGTCGGCAGTGCTGCCGCCACAAACTACCCCAAGAGGCCAGCACTGTCGTCGTCGTCGTCATCGTCGTCGTCATTGGCAGAACCTTCAGGGAGGCAGCTTTGCTGTGACTGTCGTCGTCGGCAGTGCTGCCGCCACAAACCACTCCCAGAGGCCAGCACTGTCGTCGTCGTCGTCATTGACAGAACCATCAGGGAGGCAGCTTTGCTGTGACTGTTGTCGTCGGCAGTGCTGCCGCCACAAACTTCTCCAAGAGGCCAGCACTGTCGTCGTAGTCGTCGTCATTGGTAGAACCGAGAGGGAGGCAGCTTTGCTATGACTGTCGTCGTCGGCGGTTCCGCCACCACAAACTACTCCAAGCGGCCAGAACTGTCGTCGTCGTCGTCGTCATTGGCAGAACCATCAGGGAGGCAGCTTTGCTGTGACTGTCGTCATCGGCAATGCTGCCGCCACAAACTACCCCAAGAGGCCAGCACTGTCGTCGTCGTCGTCGTCATTGGCAGAACCATCAGGGAGTTAGCTTTGCTGTGACTGTCGTCGTCGGCAGTGCTGCCGCCACAAACTACCCCAAGAGGCCAGCACTGTCGTCGTCGTCGTCGTCGTCATTGGCAGAACCTTCAGGGAGGCAGCTTTGCTGTGACTGTCGTCGTCGGCAGTGCTGCCGCCACAAACTACTCCAAGAGGCCAGCACTGTCGTCGTCGTCATTGGCAGAACCATCAGGGAGGCAGCTTTGCTGTGACTGTCGTCGTCGGCAGTGCTGCTGCCACAAACTACTCCAAGATTTAGCACTGTCGTCGTCGTCGTCGTCATTGGCAGAACCATCAGGGAGGCAGCTTTGCTGTGACTGTCGTCGTCGGCAGTGCTGCCGCCACAAACTACTCCAAGAGGCCAGCACTGTCGTCGTCGTTGTCATTGGCAGAACCATCAGGGAGGCAGCTTTGCTGTGACTGTCGTCGTTGGCAGTGCTGCCGCCACAAACTACTCCAAGAGGCCAGCACTGTCGTCGTGGTCGTCGTCATTGGCAGAACCATCAGGGAGTAAGCTTTGCTGTGACTGTCGTCGTCGGCAGTGCTGCCGCCACAAACTAATTCAAGAGGCCAGCACTGTCGTCGTGGTCGTCATTGGCAGAACCATCAGGGAGTAAGTTTTGCTGTGACTGTCGTCGTCGGCAGTGCTGCCGCCACAAACTACTCCAATAGGCCAGCACTGTCGTCGTCGTTGTCGTCATTGGCAGAACCATCAGGTAGGCAGCTTTGCTATGACTGTCGTCGTCGGCGGTTCCGCCGCCACAAACTACTCCAAGAGGCCAGCACTGTCGTCGTCGTCGTCATTGGCAGAACCATCAGGGAGTAAGCTTTGCTGTGACTGTCGTCGTCGGCAGTGCTGCCGTCACCAACTACTCCATGAGGCCAGCACTGTCGTCGTCGTCGTCATTGGCAGAACCATCAGGGAGTAAACTTTGCTGTGACTGTCGTCGTCGGCAGTGCTGCCGCCACAAACTACTCCAAGAAGCCAGCACTGTCGTCGTCGTCGTCATCGTCGTCGTCATTGGCAGAACCTTCAGGGAGGCAGCTTTGCTGTGACTGTCGTCGTCGGCAGTGCTGCCGCCACAAACTACTCCAAGAGGCCAGCACTGTCGTCGTCGTCGTCATTGGCAGAACCATCAGGGAGGCAGCTTTGCTGTGACTGTTGTCGTCGGCAGTGCTGCCGCCACAAACTTCTCCAAGAGGCCAGCACTGTCGTCGTAGTCGTCGTCATTGGCAGAACCGAGAGAGAGGCAGCTTTGCTATGACTGTCGTCGTCGGCGGTTCCGCCACCACAAACTACTCCAAGCGGCCAGAACTGTCGTCGTCGTCGTCGTCATTGGCAGAACCATCAGGGAGGCAGCTTTGCTGTGACTGTCGTTGTCGGCAGTGCTGCCGCCACAAACTACCCCAAGAGGCCAGCACTGTCGTCGTCGTCGTCGTCGTCGTCATTGGCAGAACCATCAGGGAGTTAGGTTTGCTCTGACTGTCGTCGTCGGCAGTGCTGCCGCCACAAACTACCCCAAGAGGCCAGCACTGTCGTCGTCGTCGTCGTCGTCATTGGCAGAACCTTCAGGGAGGCAGCTTTGCTGTGACTGTCGTCGTCGGCAGTGCTGCCGCCACAAACTACTCTAAGAGGCCAGCACTGTCGTCGTCGTTGTCATTGGCAGAACCATCAGGGAGGCAGCTTTGCTGTGAGTGTCGTCGTCGGCAGTGCTGTCGCCACAAACTACTCCAAGAGGCCAGCACTGTTGTCGTCGTCGTCATTGGCAGAACCATCAGGGAGGCAGCTTTGCTGTGAGTGTCGTCATCGGCAGTGCAGCAGCCACAAACTACTCCAAGAGGCCAGCACTGTCGTCGTCGTCGTCGTCATTGGCAGAACCATCAGGGAGGCAGCTTTGCTGTGACTGTCGTCGTCGGCAGTGCTGCCTCCACAAACTACCCCAAGAGGCCAGCACTGTCGTTGTCGTCGTCGTCATTGGCAGAACCATCAGGGAGCTGGTAAGCTTTGCTGTGACTGTCGTCGTCGGCAGTGCTGCCGCCACAAACTACTCCAAGAGGCCAGCACTGTCGTCGTCGTCGTTGTCGTCATTGGCAGAACCTTCAGGGAGGCAGCTTTGCTGTGACTGTCGTCGTTGGCAGTGCTGCCGCCACAAACTACTCCAAGAGGCCAGCACTGTCGTCGTGGTCGTCGTCATTGGCAGAACCATCAGGGAGTAAGCTTTGCTGTGACTGTCGTCGTCGGCAGTGCTGCCGCCACAAACTAATTCAAGAGGCCAGCACTGTCGTCGTGGTCGTCATTGGCAGAACCATCAGGGAGTAAGTTTTGCTGTGACTGTCGTCGTCGGCAGTGCTGCCGCCACAAACTACTCCAATAGGCCAGCACTGTCGTCGTCGTTGTCGTCATTGGCAGAACCATCAGGTAGGCAGCTTTGCTATGACTGTCGTCGTCGGCTGTTCCGCCGCCACAAACTACTCCAAGAGGCCAGCACTGTCGTCGTCGTCGTCATTGGCAGAACCATCAGGGAGTAAGCTTTGCTGTGACTGTCGTCGTCGGCAGTGCTGCCGCCACAAACTACTCCAAGAAGCCAGCACTGTCGTCGTCGTCATCATTGGCAGAACCTTCAGGGAGGCAGCTTTGCTGTGACTGTCGTCGTCGGCAGTGCTGCCGCCACAAACTTCTCCAAGAGGCCAGCACTGTCGTCGTCGTCGTTGTCATTGGCAGAACCGAGAGGGAGGCAGCTTTGCTATGACTGTCGTCGTCGGCGGTTCCGCCACCACAAACTACTCCAAGAGGCCAGCACTGTCGTCGTCGTCGTCGTCATTGGCAGAACCATCAGGGAGGCAGCTTTGCTGTGACTGTCGTCGTCGGCAGTGCTGCCTCCACAAACTACCCCAAGAGGCCAGCACTGTCGTCGTCGTCGTCGTCATTGGCAGAACCATCAGGGAGCTGGTAAGCTTTGCTGTGACTGTCGTCGTCGGCAGTGCTGCCGCCACAAACTACTCCAAGAGGCCAGCACTGTCGTCGTCGTCGTTGTCGTCATTGGCAGAACCTTCAGGGAGGCAGCTTTGCTGTGACTGTCGTCGTTGGCAGTGCTGCCGCCACAAACTACTCCAAGAGGCCAGCACTGTCGTCGTGGTCGTCGTCATTGGCAGAACCATCAGGGAGTAAGCTTTGCTGTGACTGTCGTCGTCGGCAGTGCTGCCGCCACAAACTAATTCAAGAGGCCAGCACTGTCGTCGTGGTCGTCATTGGCAGAACCATCAGGGAGTAAGTTTTGCTGTGACTGTCGTCGTCGGCAGTGCTGCCGCCACGAACTACTCCAATAGGCCAGCACTGTCGTCGTCGTTGTCGTCATTGGCAGAACCATCAGGTAGGCAGCTTTGCTATGACTGTCGTCGTCGGCTGTTCCGCCGCCACAAACTACTCCAAGAGGCCAGCACTGTCGTCGTCGTCGTCATTGGCAGAACCATCAGGGAGTAAGCTTTGCTGTGACTGTCGTCGTCGGCAGTGCTGCCGCCACCAACTACTCCATGAGGCCAGCACTGTCGTCGTCGTCGTCATTGGCAGAACCATCAGGGAGTAAACTTTGCTGTGACTGTCGTCGTCGGCAGTGCTGCCGCCACAAACTACTCCAAGAAGCCAGCACTGTCGTCGTCGTCGTCATTGGCAGAACCTTCAGGGAGGCAGCTTTGCTGTGACTGTCGTCGTCGGCAGTGCTGCCGCCACAAACTTCTCCAAGAGGCCAGCACTGTCGTCGTCGTCGTTGTCATTGGCAGAACCGAGAGGGAGGCAGCTTTGCTATGACTGTCGTCGTCGGCGGTTCCGCCACCACAAACTACTCCAAGAGGCCAGCACTGTCGTCGTCGTCGTCGTCATTGGCAGAACCATCAGGGAGGCAGCTTTGCTGTGACTGTCGTCGTCGGCAGTGCTGCCGCCACAAACTACCCAAAGAGGCCAGCACTGTCGTCTTCGTCGTCGTCATTGGCAGAACCATCAGGGAGTTAGCTTTGCTGTGACTGTCGTCGTCGGCAGTGCTGCCGCCACAAACTACTCCAAGAGGCCAGCACTGTCTTCGTCGTCGTCATTGGCAGAACCTTCAGGGAGGCAGCTTTGCTGTGACTGTCGTCGTCTGCGGTTCAGCCGCCACAAACTACTCCAAGAGGCCAGCACTGTCGTCGTCGTCGTCGTTGTCATTGGCAGAACCATCAGGGAGGCAGCTTTGCTGTGACTGTCGTCGTCGGCAGTGCTGCCGCCACAAACTACCCCAAGAGGCCAGCACTGTCGGCGTCGTCGTCATTGGCAGAACCATCAGGGAGTAAGCTTTGCTGTGACTGTCGTCGTCGGCAGTGCTGCCGCCACAAACTACTCCAAGAGGCCAGCACTGTCGTCGTCGTCGTCATTGGCAGAACCATCAGGGAGTAAGTTTTGCTGTGACTGTCGTCGTCGGCGGTTCCGCCGCCACAAACTACTCCAAGAGGCCAGCACTGTCGTCGTCGTCGTCATTGGCAGAACCATCAGGGAGTAAGCTTTGCTGTGACTGTCGTCGTCAGCAGTGCTGCCGCCACCAACTACTCCATGAGGCCAGCACTGTCGTCGTCGTCGTCATTGGCAGAACCATCAGGGAGTAAACTTTGCTGTGACTGTCGTCATCGGCAGTGCTGCCGCCACAAACTACTCCAAGAAGCCAGCACTGTCGTCGTCGTCGTCATTGGCAGAACCTTCAGGGAGGCAGCTTTGCTGTGACTGTCTTCGTCGGCAGTGCTGCCGCCACAAACTACTCCAAGAGGCCAGCACTGTCGTCGTCGTCGTCATTGGCAGAACCATCAGGGAGTAAGCTTTGCTGTGACTGTCGTCGTCGGCAGTGCTGCCGCCACAAACTACTCCAAGAGGCCAGCACTGTCGTCGTCGTCGTCGTCATTGGCAGAACCATCAGGGAGTAAGCTTTGCTGTGACTGTCGTCGTTGGCAGTGCTGCCGCCACAAACTACTCCAAGAGGCCAGCACTGTCGTCGTCGTCGTCATTGGCAGAACCATCAGGGAGGCAGCTTTGCTGTGACTGTTTTGTCGGCAGTGCCGCCGCCACAAACTGCTCCAAGAAGCCAGCACTGTCGTCGTCGTCGTCGTCATTGGCAGAACCATCAGGGAGTAAGCTTTGCTGTGACTGTCGTTGTCGGCAGTGCTGCCGCCACAAACTACTACGTCGGCAGTGCATATGCATCCTTAGCATGTAGATGCATCCAGGGTAGGCAGATGCATCTGAATGAATGTGCACACTGTGAGTCCTGGATGCATTTGGGGAGTGTGTCTTCAGTTGGTGATCCTCCGTGCCCCTTGCATCCACAGTGTTAGAAAGGTTTATGGGGAATCAACACATATAAGCTACATATAAGGTTGATAGGGACATGGAGGATTCCCCATATTTCGCTGGTCATGTCCTTTAAACTTGGTCATAGTTACCTCGTTGCGACGTGTGAACCTGGGATTCATCGTTTATATATCGTTAATCACTGTACATCTAGGTTTTCTTACTTGGTCCAAGTACTTTAAAACAGAAATTAAAGAGAAGTCCATAAACTTTAGCGAAAACTGCTCAACAACCGCCATTTTTCTGTGCCAGTAGTTACCGTCTTAATATCACTACACCAATAAGCGGCCTGACAATAAAATCTCCTTCGTAATACAAATACAGCTTTCCTACAAAAAAGGAAGACGGTAACGGATTTCCCTTAGAAAAACTATGAAAGACATTTTAAAAGGAACTATTTTCTTACTCTCAACTACACACAATAACCTCAGGTTATTAGTCTCTACATAGACTGGTAACTGCTCCCAACTGCGTCTCTACATAGATTGGTAACTGCTCCCAAAGCTGCGACAGCTACACTCCCCCACCAAATCACTGGTGATTTCTCTGTAATCGTAATAGTGGACTATCAGAAATTAAAATAGACCATCAATGTTCAATCTTTAAAATTCTAAAGACGCATCATTCACTCTTTATCCCGATCCCCAACAATAATGTTAACTTATGTATCGGTCTTATCAGTTTGGTGGCCTTGTGTAGTCTCCGCCCTCGATCAGTTACGGTTGAATCGGCCATAAGAAGTTTAACTTTGCGTACTAGTTCGTCCTTGTCCGGGATTACTTCCACAATGCGGGCAAACTTCCATCTACCGCGAACTTAGTCATCATCTTTAAGGATGACTATATCACCAACCTCAAAATTCCTACGCTGGTTGTTCCATTTTTGTCGGATCTGCAAGTTCATCAGATATTCTCGCTTCCATCGCAGCCAAAATTCGTTTGCTAAGTGTTGAACTCTCCGCCATCTTTTGCGAGCATACAGGTCTTCTTTCATGAAACTGCCTGGAGGTGGCAGGGCAATTTCAGATTTCATTGTTAAGAGCTGATTGGGGGTAAGAGGTGTTGGCCCCAGTGGATCATACAGATTTTCCGTAGCAAGTGGTCTGCTGTTGACTATTGCCATAGCTTCGTACAGAAATGTCCTAAGCGAGGAGCCATCCAAACAGGTACCGGATTGATCTAGAAGAGCCGTGAGAACACTTCGTATAGAGCGAATCTGCCGCTCCCATACTCCGCCCATGTGACTAGATAAGGGAGCGTTCATGATGAAGTCACAGTCCTTTTCTAGAAGCCTGGCTTTAACAGCTTCTTCATCGAGTTCTGAAAGGGCTTGTTGTAGGTCATGTTTTGCACCAACGAAGTTTGTGCCTTTGTCACATCTGATCTGTCGGACTTGTCCCCGTAAGGCCATGAAACAACGAAGACCGTTTAAAAATGCATCCGTGGACATATCATCAAGAAGCTCTATATGTACAGCCCTTGAGGCCATGCATGTGAATAGTAGCAAAGAAAATCAAGATTTTCCTGATCCACCACCACATATATATTGGATTCCCACTTGTCAGCGATTTTCGCTTTACCTTTCACGCGCGGATTTATAACCAAAACTCTGTCTCCTTTTTTATAACCTGGCTCCTCTTAAAAATGCATTATAAGCTGCGCGCTGCTTGTTGTTTTTATCAGCCCCTTGATTTAAAGCAGTCTTATAAGCCTGTTCTAATTTATCCTTTAAGTCGGAAGTGAATTCAGTGTAAGTGTCATGGGGTTTTGAATCTAGATTGGTATACAGTACTAAATCTACTGGCAATCTTGGTTGTCTACCAAACATTAGAAAGTACGGAGAATACCCTGTGCTTTAATGCTTTGTACAATTATAAGCGTGGACCAAAGGAGCTACATGTGTTTTCCAATAATTTTTCTGTGACAGATTGAGGATACCAAGCATGTTAACTTGGTTCATTCGCTCACAGGCGCCATTACCGAATGGGAGTATGGTGAGGTGGGTGATTTCTGCATTCCAGAAATATTACAGAGCTCTCTTATAATTGTGTTTTCAAAGGACCTACCTTGATCGCTGTGCAGACGTGGGGAAAGCCATCGTAAACGATGAAATTGTTGAACAGAGCTAATGCTGTGGTTTTTGCGGTTTTTGGTAGGAACGTCCACTGAAAGCAGTATGTTTTCAATGCCGGCCTTGTAGGCTTCAAGTGTTAATTAAATCTAGACAAAGGAGTTCCAGTGGCTGCGATGTATGAATAGGTGTTAGCTTTTGGTTTTAAAGCTTTTCTCCGCGTACAACGACCACAGGATCGTACATAAAATTGGACATCGCGGCCCATGTGTACCCAGAAAAACCGTTCTTGGGCTAAACTCAATGTTCGATCGCGCCCCATATGATCTACCTGGTCATGTAATCCAAAAAAGCCTTTTCACGCAGATGTTTCGGCAATACTAGTTGAAGCTCTATAGTGCCATGCATTAACCGCGATCGATACAGTACTCCATGTCTGAAGCAGAGTTTATGTCTGAATAATAGTTTAGCCTCTTTACTGAGTTTAGAATCAGACCGTTGGTGTTTTAACGCGTCGATTATTTCAACAATCATCGGATCTTTCGCTTGTTCATGGATCCAATCACAGTTAATCATACACGTCAAATCTAGATCTAGCTACGGGATTTACGGGCTGCTGTTGACTCAGACTGATACAGTCAGCATATGCTACTGGTTCTGATGCGCCAGAGAAAATTGCTGCTACGAAATCAGTATCTATACTACAGTCTGTACTACATCTTGGAAGAGCTTCTGCATCCACGATCGCTTTTCCGGATCGGTAGACTATATCAAAATCAAACTGCGATAGCTCTGCGACCCATCGATGCATAGTGGCGTCAAGTTTAGCTGATGACAAAACATACGTTAACGGATAGGCAGTAAATTTGTTTGAATACAATTAATCACGGAATTTGTCCGTTACAGCCCACTTTAACGCTAAAAATACACGTATGTGCACTGGGTAATTTAGCTCGGACGGAGATAACGTCCTGCTTGCATAGCTGATGACGCGGTTACTACAGTCTTGCTCCTGGTACAGGATAGCGCCTAACCCATCCCCGCTAGCATCTGTATGAAGAATGAACGGTTTATGGAAACTGCGTAACCTAGGACTGGTGCAGAGGTGAGCAAATCTTTTAATTTGTCAAATGTAGTTTGTTGTTCCGATTTCCAGTTGAAAACAGTCGAACTATTTTACTTGCCCCTCATTTGTTTCTTTCAACAGGTCATAGAGTGGACGTGCTACTCTACCATAGTCAGAAATGAAGCCCAGAAATTTTCCTAGCTCTTTGACGTTAGACGGTACGGGCCACTCCTGGACACACTTTACTTTATCTGGGCCAGTATGTGCACCGCTTTCTGATACTATATGGCCCAAATTATATTTTTTTCTGGAAATATTTACATTTTGATGGTTTTAACTCTAACTTTAACCCTTCATCGCTCAGCCGTTGAAAAACCGATTTTTACGAATTTTTTATCTATTTTTGAGACCTCTTAAGATGCGGTCATCTGTTAACAGGGCACAAATCGTCACGACTGGACCTAGAATCTTCTCTCTTGACATGCAGGGAGGCCCATAAAAAGTCTCTTTGGAAAACTGAAATTTGTTTTCTGTTTCCCTATAACCTCTGAGCTATGGGGCTCGGAAGTACCCCCCAGAATAATGGAAAATTTGATACAAAAGCTCAAGTATCTGAACAACTATTGCATTGATCACCATGATTCTTTGCATTTAAATTCATTATGGTATGTTCCATTACGTCCTGCAGACTGGTGGCGCCACCTGAATTTTTCCAATTTTCATGTATTGTTTTCTCCTTTTTGAGACCTGCAATGAAACTGTCATCTGTTAACAGGGCACAAATCGTAACCGCTGTACCTGGAATCTTCTCATTTCAAATCTAGGAAGGTCCATGAATAATCTTCTTGGAATCAGAAAAAGGTCTCTGTTACCAATATTCTTTGAGCTATGGGGCTGTAAGGTACCCCCCCCCCCCCAGAATAATCAAAATTTTGATACATAAGTACAAGTATCTGAATAACTACTGCATTTATCACCATGATTATGTGCATGAACATTGATCATGGGGTGTTCCATGCATCACCTCCTGCAGACTGGTGGTACCACCTGTATTTTTTCCATTTTTAGCTCAGCTGAGTGAAAGTCATCTGAGCCATAGCGATCACTCTGTCCGTCACCCTTCCGGTTGTCCGGCCGTCCATTAACAGGGCACAAATCGTAACCGCTGTACCTGGAATTTCTTTCTTGGCATACTGGGAGGTCCATAAAAAAAATCTCCTTGGAAACCTGAAATTAGGTCTCTGTTACCCATATTCTCCGAGCTAAGGGTCTCGTAAGTACCCCCCAGAATAAAAAAATTTAATACGAAAGCTCAAGAATCTGAATAGCTACTGCATTGATCACCATGATTCTTTGCATGAATATTGATCATGGAGTGTTCCATCAGTTCCATCAAACTGGTGGTGCCACCTGTATTTTTTCTTATTTTTACATATTTTTTTTCTCTATTTTTGAGACCTTCAAAGAAGTTGGCAGGTGTTAACAAGGCACGAATCGTAACTGCTGAATCTTCTAACTTGACATCAAGGGAGGTCCATGAAAAGCCTTTCTGGATGGCCAGCTGCTCAGCGACCGACATAAGAGCCCATGGTGTTCGGGAGAGGTACGGGGCATCTGATTCCAGAGGGAGCTTGCAGGTGGGAATCTGTCTTATAGCCCGGCATGTTTCGGGCTTCTGTAGGGACCGGCAGGACACACCAAAATAGCACCTCTCCAGCCGTTGCATCAATGTGTGGGCCTCAATGAGGTTTCCTACAAAACAGTGACGATGGATACGGTAGTTGGAAACTCCGGACTCCTGGAGTATTTGGAGCATGTGGGCCGCTGCGGTACCCGTGCCATAATCCCTAACATGCAACACCAACACCTTTCCTCCCATGGGACGCCTCTTGATGGTGGTGAGGAGCGCACGCAAGAATTCTCGCTGCCGTTCCTGTTCTTGGAGTGACATCCCGGTGTATTCAAGCCCCACCTCCCCTATGGCTATGGCATCACACGCGACAGCTGTCTCCACCAGTTCATTGGCCCACACGACAGGAGCCACCTCATGGCCCACTACCCGTGGGTCCATGCCGACCGCTGTTTTTGCAGTTATCCCGAGAAGAGTCATTGGG
The DNA here is from genome assembly GCA_026874595.1 of Sipunculus nudus. Lineage (NCBI taxonomy): Eukaryota > Metazoa > Annelida > Sipuncula > Golfingiida > Sipunculidae > Sipunculus > Sipunculus nudus. Next base: position 43,162,647 of record CM049318.1, on the reverse strand, counting down.
GGGAACGTGTCGCTGTCCCAAAAGACCCGGTTGTCCACCAACCCAACAACTGGTACTGATTGATACTCAAAACATGCGTAATAGCTGCTCCAAGACCTGAAACCAGAACCATGCAACAGTCTATCAGCATGCATGTGGGTATCAATCAACATGGGGGCGTGGTGGTCCTGATCCCTCCAGCTGACGATGGACATGCGTGTTACGTCGGGTACCTGTTGTAGCAGCCTCCACAAGATGGAATAGTGAATCAGTGCTGACTCAGAGTTAGGGGGAGACGCCTGTAGGACTGAGGGTTGTGTCCACTTATACACCCAGCGACAGTGGTCAGCAATGCCGCATGACGCTCCGAGAACCAAGTTCTCCCTGCAGAGCTTCGGGTGGCCGGTACATATCATTCTGCACTGCATATTGCAGCAGAGCCGGGACGTAAGGAAGATGCAAGGCTACTGCTAGGGAATGCAACAAGACATAAATGCGGCGGATGTACTGGTGCTGCCTCTCATCTGAATACGGGTCACCGTCATGGCTGTGATGGCGGGTGCGGTCATAGGGGTCGCCCGTGGAAACTACACACGAATGACAGGCTGCCTCCGAGACTATCCAATAGGGTAGATGGGCGCTGATGACATGCCTATGCAATTGACGGCGGGAAAAACTTTCCTGGCACACTGGACAGAATCTCCAGTTGGGCCCTGGATGCCCACTTCCCGCTGCCCAAAGGGAGACCACCCTACTTGCCCTAGGAGAGCGACGAGGTCCGATCAGGGCGGTGCGCGTGTTCCGGCTCCGCTGGTGCCGTTGAGGCCCCACCCCTGACACACTCTGCTGGCCCTCTTCCGACCTGTGGGTGCTACTGGCCATTCTAACACCCCCTGGCTGACCTGATGGTCTCTCCACCTCCTGGCACGCATTTCCCTTCAGGGGAACTAACAGTGCTGGCCACCACAAGGACATCAGTGACCTCCGGTTCCCCCTTGCTGCCGCTCTCCCCACTGTAGACGCTGACGAACTGATGTTCTTCTCGGTCCATAGCTACAACAAATTCCGAGACAGTCATTATCCCTACTGCCTTAACTATGTTAGTTCCCGGTCTTGTGAACTAATTGATGCACTTGTAGTAATAGGCTATCGCCGGACCATGCAGGGCCATCACGTCTCATAGAGACGCCGCATAGCGGACCTTCTCATTCATTTTGCACACGCTAACTTAACTAGAATAGTCCCAGACTACTTTTCTTTCATGAGTTTTAAAGAGACGCCGCATAGCGGACCTTCTCCATTAGTATGCACTAAATTAGTCCCTGACTGCCTATTCTTGCCCCCCCCCCCCATACATGTAATCTGTAAAGTAATCCATTAGAGTTGTCGGCCGCCGCCTGACCCTACTGGACCTTCTTAAGTTCGAGGGAGACATCGCAGAGCGGATCTTCTCCACTATGCTGTGACCAGCATGAGACCCGTTAGACACAGAGGTGGGTGTTATAGGGGACGGTGGTTGGCGATAAGAGTCCTTGACTGTTCGGTCATTCAGGGATCTATAGTCAATGCACCACCGCACCTATCCATTTTTCTTGCGAACCAATACAGGGGCTGAAGCCCACTCTGACACAAATGGCCTGATGACACCTGCTGCCAGTAGCTTATCAAGATGTTTCTTTTCCTCTCCTTCAAACCCCAGAGGCGTCCTGCGCATGCGCTCCCGAACAGGAGCCGCATTGCCTGTATCTATCTTATGCTGTACCCCCTTCATACACCCTAGATCCAGGTCATGTGCCGCAAATACATTATGGTAACGGACTAATAACTCCTTTAGGCTGGCCAGCTGCGAATCTGTCAAACCTTATGACTCTGTGTCCTTGTATAGGGCCACTAGATGTGGTGGTAACTGCTCCTCAGTGGCGGCCAGTAGGCTCACTGGTCCCTCCCCAGGTCCGAGCGGCTCCTTTATGAGATCCCTAGTTTGGGGGGTACCCGCTTCTAGTCCCCTGGTTGAGAAACTGCTACCAGGAGACACCGGGTCTACTACAGATTCTTGGGGTGATGCTATCCGAACCACTGGGGTGTGGGGGTCCACGGTCCCAGAATCGGCACCCATCCTACCGGTACCAATTGGCTGTACTATCACATCCATCTCTGATGCTGCGCCAAAGACTTGGTCTTTCTGTAGTACCACTGTCTGCTCTTGATTATTGACCACTCTCACAAACCCATCGGCCGGTGTCAACGACGTTAAGGGGACCAATCCCTTTAAATCCGACGTCGGCTCCACCACGAACCCTAGATGTTCCCTTTTAGTGTGGCGGCTAATGGAAAAATTGTTCAAATTGTGATAAAAGTACCAAATTTGGTACAGTTGTAGTATTGTACACTGGCTTTCATTTAAGAAATAGTTCCACAAAATATTCATGGTATTTCAGGGGTAGATCCTGCAATTACTTTAGGGGTAAAGATGAATAAATTAAATAATTGATAATTAATGTCTAATCTAAAAGGGTTCGGTCAAGGCCTTTATTTTGCAGCACATGGAATGCAGAAGTCTGCTGATGCTCAAACTTTACTTTCAAGTGAAGTTAATTCAGTTTAACAAGCGATCTGCAATAGTTATAATTGAGCAGGATGTATTTATTTATCAGGTATTGTGCAGAACTAACGCGATATAGCACGTCTTTTTAATTTTGTTGACATGGGTATATCACAAACTTGTTTCATGTAAATTATAACAAACGTAGGCTTACCATTAATTGAATAATTAACTAAATAAAGGGTATGGTGGCAGCATGAATGATTACATGGATATAATAATAACTATTTATGTTTGTCAATCAGCCTACTAAGGAGCAAGTTAATTATTCAGTAAAAATGTTTCGGAACTCTGCCTGTTTATATTTTCTGTTCATATGAGGGCTCTAGACCTATTGAATTACGTACCTGTCAAAATTCCAATATGGCCACCACAGCCCAATCGCTGATTTTCTTTCGCACGTGATAACTAAACAACAACAACATACTTCAGCTTCCCAAATTCACAAGGATGATTGGTTCATACGAGGGCGTCAGACCTATTGAATTACAGACTTGTCGGAATTCCAATATGGCCACCAGATCATAATGGGTGATTTTCTTTCGCACCGGATATCTCAACAAGAACAAGCTTGATCTTTCTCATTTTCTCAGGGATTATTGGTGCCTATGCGGACTCAATCCCTTTCCAATAACAGACCTGTCAGAATTCCAATATAGCTCCCAGGGCACAATTGGATATATTCTTTTAAGCGCGATATCTCAACAAGAACAAGCTTGATCTATCTCATTTACACAGAAATAATTGGTACCTATAAGGGCTCCATCTCTATCGAATTGCAGACCTGTCGGAATTCCAATATGGCCACCAGAGCACTATCGTTGATCTTCTTTCGCAACAAAATGCTTGATCTTTCTCAAATTGACAGGGATCATTCGTGCCTATGAGGGATTCTGACCTATTGAAATACAGATTTGCTCAAAATCAAATATGGCCAACAGACTACAGTCCTTGATTTTCTATTGCACACATTATTTCAGACATATCTCCTTTAATATTATTTGAACCAGTAGGATTTTTCCCTTCATGCATATTGATAAAAACCTGTTTCTGTTTGTCATATTTTTCAACTTTAACTTAATTTTTCACCCATATGTAAACTAGTCCAGAACTAGCAGAAAAATACTAATGCAGAAATAGCAACATGCAATGCACATGGACATAAGAACAAAATTAAATCAGTAGAAGTTAAAGAATTGATAAATAGTCACAGTATTGTATGTATTACTGAGACTTGGGCAAACAAGGATGATAAATTTTCTGATGCATTCCACGGGTATTATGGTTAGGGAATAGTCAGGACAGGGAGTACAGGGAAAGGAGGGGTCTTAGTATGTGCAACAGAAATTAAAGGCTATGATGGTACCTTAATTAATGAAGATAAAGATTAGGCCATAGTTTGCTGCTATATTGCGCCAGCAGGTTCATCATTCTATGTGGATGAAGATGAAATAAATGGTATCAACAGGCTGGAAAATTTATTGGCAGATACTTTAGCAAAATTTGATTAATTTAATTTAATTTTCCTTGGTGATTTTAATGCTAGAACTGTAAATATAACAGATATACCAGATATATCAGGAGCCCTTTATTATGTGTTTAACTCCTTTTGGTAGCAGTGTAGTTGATTATGTAATTGTCAGTAGTTGTCTACTTCATAAGGTAGATGGATCCTGTGTATTATCAGATGATCCGTCCGATCACTTTCCTTTAAGCTGTTCACTTAATATTATCAGACCAAGGAAAGAGCCTTCGAATAAACACATATGCGAACTGACAAAATGGGTAAAATTTTATCAGACTGAAGAAGATAAAACAAATATTTCAAAATCATTAGAACAAATAGAATGTGCATTACTTTTCAACACATTTTAATGAAACCTTAGAAACATATCCGGACAAAGCAAGTGAGGTATTGGTTAGTATTTATCAAAATATATCCTACAGAAATAAACAAAACTTCCGAGACAACATAAAACAAAAGAATGTGAATTTTGGAAAAATGAAAAATATATAGCTTTGAATAACTATAGATGTACAATATCACATGGCGACTTACTTAATTATTAACAAACAAAACAGAGGTTTAAAAAATTATGTGAAGAAAATAAGGCAATCATCCAAGCCTCAGAGGTGCAAAAGGTGATAGGTACAAAAGACACTGATTCCATGTGAAAAACATGAGATTTTTAAATAAAAAGAAAATTGTTACAACTGTAGAACCGGTACGTTGGTACAAACATTTTAAGGAATTTTTGAATTCATCAACACATGAAATTAATCAAGAGTTTTAAAATCATACTCTGGAATATTTAAAAAATGTATAAGAAATTGAAAATGATACAGAGCTTGATGGACTCATAACACCATGTGAAGTACAGAAAGCCATAAATGAAATGAACAGAGGAAAGGCCCCAGGGCCTGACGGGATAACGGTAGATATATTGAAAGATACATATAGTCACATATTGTCTCATATATTATAATTATTTAATATTGTATTAGGAAATGGATTTTTCCCAGCCTCTTGGAGCAAGGCATTTATTGCACCAATTCACAAAAAGGCTTCCACCATAGATCCTAAAAAAATTACAGAGGTATTTCATTACTTAATACCGTGGGAAAACTATTAACAAAAATATTGGCAAACAGAATTCAAAATTGTGTTGATCAAACTGGATTATTATTTGAAGCACAAGCTGGCTATAGGAAAGGTTATTCGACAGTACATTTTACTTTAATGGGGTGTGTGAAGAAATATTTAACAAAAAATAAAAGAAGGTTTTATTACACTTTTATTGATAGTGTACAACATAATTTATTGTGGTATGTTTCAGTTAAATCTAGGATAAAAGGGAAACTCTCACAGACACTTCAGTCAATATATAATCAAATGAAATCATGTCTTCTTACAGAGGAAGGATTAACAGATTATTTTGAATGTACTAACGGAACTCGACCAGGGTGCATGGTGAGTCCCCTTCTGTTTCCTTTATTCATAGATGAATTTATGAACAAATTAATGAAACAGATTGTCATGGTATAAATATTGAATAATATTTGCCAAACTTAATGATATTAATGTACGCTGATGATTTAGTATGCTTCAGCGATACAATAGGACGTCTATAAGAACAAATCAACCAGTTGCATGTTTTTTTCTGTCAATTATGGCTTAAAAGTTAATTTAGGAAAGACAAAAATTATGGTTTTTAGACACGGGGGTTCACTAAAAAGAATAAAGAAATGGCACCACGAAAAATACTCAGATTGAAACGGTAAATGACTATAGATACTTAGGGGTAATATTTACAAGTACATTGTCATGGTATAAAACAAAGAAAGCACAGGCAATGCAGGCTGAAAGAGCAGTGACTCTCATAAAAAAACTTTTATAGGAAAAATAGTTGTTTATTAGTGAGCCAGCTGTTTCATCTATTTGATTGTATGGATACACCGGTATTATTATATGGTTCAGAACAGTGGGGCTATGAAAGATGTGAAATAATTGAAAAGGTGCAATATAAATGTTGCAAGTACATTATAAAAACTAGCTCTTCAGCACCGAACGCAGCATCATTGGGAGAGTTTGGAAGGCATCAAATGTATGTCGGTCAGTTATTAAGATGTGTAAAATACTGGATAAAACTAGTACATAATAATAATAATAGATATCCAAAGCGTATATATAACATGCTGTTTAATCTAGATATGAATGGAAAAAAAACATGGGTTAGTCATGTTTAAGAAGCAAAATATGCAGCGTAGGTTTTGGGTATGTGTGGATGAATCAAGAAGTAGGAGACATTAGAATATTTTTGGCTAAAAAGAAAGAATTATTGATATGGCAGAACAAAACTGGTCTTGTGATGAAGAAGTAAATACTAAATTAAATTTAAATGGTACTTTTAAATCCATTCTCTCAATTAATGGAGAAATATTTACTGTGTGTGACTAATACCAAGCATAAACAAGCGCTAGCTAGATTGAGATGTTCATGTCATGATTTGATGACTGAAAAGGGAAGGCATACGCAAATGGGTAGAGTTTGTTGGTTTTCAAGATTTGTTTGTAGAAATAAGACTTCAAAACGCTGTTTAGTTGTACATTAACGATAACATTTTAAAAGAATAATAATAAATATTTATTAACTGATAATTAAATATGACCCGCCCCTGGAAATTCATGGGGTTTATATCAGTGCTCACATGGAAATGCCCATAAGCTCATTAATACAAACAACAAATATTTTGCACTAAGAACAATAAAACTGTACATGATTTTTAAGCACGAAGCAATTTACACATTGTATGATGAAATATGTTATAATGTTTATACAGTGAACCCGTACTGCGTAAGTAGTACCCCCTCCCCACCTTCTCCTATATTCATCAAAGGAGACATCGACGAGATGTGAATTGAGAATAGTGATTATACCTTACTTTAAAACAGAAGATTTATGTCATATTTAACAATAAATTAACTTCAGTTAACTACATGTCGTTGAATGGCAAATAGTCATCTTTTAATTACAAATGTTTAAATTAATGAGATCACAAAGGTAATTTTACATTTCTCATGATGATATTAATTAAATAGAACTAAATATTCCAAACATTTTTCCCTATCCAGAAGGAATGTATAAGATGTAATGTAACTATGATGACCTTCCGTGTATTTTTCATATAAATTTGAGAACCCCAAATTTAACATAGGATCCGCCCCGTTACACTGAGAAGATTTGGTGGAACTAATAAAAAAATGAAAATGTATTATCCAAACTTCATCTCCACCAAATTTAGTACTTTTATCACAATCTGAACAATTCTTCTGTATTATGCCGTTAACCGCTGCACTATTGCGATATCCACTGCTTGCACGGTCACTGGGACCACTGAGACAGACCCCGGAGAGATGACGCTTTTTTTATAGCTCAGCTGACTATAAGTCATCTGAGCTATAGTCGTGGTCCATTGTCCGTCGTCCGTCCGTCTGTCTGTCCGTCCGTCTTGCCGTCCGGATGTCCGTCCGTAAGACTGGAACGTTTCGACACCATTGGACCTACGAATCTGAAATTTGCCATACAGTTAGATGTCCCAAAAATCTCCTACCATGCCGAAAATTGGGTCAATAGGACTTCGTTCCTTCGAGATATTAAGGAAAAACCTCAATTTTTTATTAGAAATCTATTTTCACACTTCAGGACTGCCTAATATCAAAACCACTCATCTGGTTTTCTTCATATTTACCATAAATATTTCTCCATATAGTTCCTATGTACATGCCAGAAATTAAGTCAGTATTATTTGATTTAAAAAAGTTATGGGCCCAAACATAATGGACTTTGTAAAAAAGTCAGGAACTTGAGTTGATCAAAATTTAATTGTATACCAAAAATTAGATCAAAATCTGTTAATTTTTTTTAAATATTGGCAAAAATATAAAATTGGTACCTTAAATTTTGCCCAAGTTTGACCATGGCACGTTTTTTTCTGTAAGCACTGTGGATTTAGTTTTCATAGCATGTTTTTGTTACCATTTTGTCACCAAAAATTTGAAACCAGTTGATCAAAAGCTGTAGATTTTATTCAAGTTTTCAAGCACCATGTCACATCAAGTTTACATCAAGCTAGTGTTATGCAGTTTGCTAGAGCTCAGCTCCCCAGCTTCAGCTCTAAGTTCCTTAAATTTAGCATACAGTTAGATGTGTCCAAAATCCATTAAAAACCCATTGTTACATTGTAAGACTGCCTAATATCTAAACCACTGATGTGACTTTGATCATGTATAATATACATATTTTCTATACATTCGCTATGCACATGCCAGAAATGATGTCAGTATTGCGTAATTGTTTTACGTTATGGGCCCAAACATAATGCACTTTTTAAAAAATCAAGAAATATATTTACTCCGTTAACAAGAGGATTGATTGCTGAAGCTAGAGATTTTTTGTCAGGGATGTAACATTATTTAGTCAAGATTCAATTTAATACCAAAAATTAGTTCTGAATTTTTCAAATTTTATAAGTTATTAGTATAAATATAAAATTAGTACCTTAAATTTTGCCCAACTTTGACCATGGCACGTTTGTTTCCTGAGAGCACTGTTGATATAATTTTCATATCATGCACACATAAGGATGAAAGAAATTGGCCAAACATGTAGCTTTTATTAATGTTTATATGAGACCATGTCAGACCCAGGCTTAATCCAGCCCCTCTTCAGTCACCTGTATGTCGACCTTGTTGACCTTTCATCAGATTATGCATGCTTGAGCGAAGCATACCCTGGGGCAGCCAGGCAGCTACTGCCTAGCCACAGTTGATCCAGGTGTCCAACCCAGCTCATTTAGTAGTTGCTTTGAAAAACAACATAACAATCAACAATAAATTAATAATTTTGTATTGTTTTTATATAAAAAATTAAAGAAAAATTAATAGAAAAGGAATTAGTTAGTTGATGAGTAACAGAAAATTAACTTCCAGTTACTGATGATGTAAGAATCTTGTATGGATGGATAGAATGTCAATGTCAATGTTATTCCAAATAACACTATGCAGTCACCTATGGTATTTTTCAGTGAAATTTTAATGATAAAAAAATAAATCATATTATTCATTACTTATGATTAGGAGGAAATTAATGATAGACAAAGATGCAGTTGATAATATTAATCTAGATTCCTACTGTGTCTAGTGTGTAGATTGATGTGAAAGTAGTCCAAAGTGAATAAATTACATTTATTTTTTTTTAATATAAAAAAAGCCATAAAACCAGGTACTTATGATCATTATTTAAATTTGTGAATTTTGTATATTCTGGATTCTCAACATCTTTGTTTGGCTAAAACTGAATAAATACTAGACATGGTGCGAATGCTTTGCAAATGTATTTGAATACAAATATGAATATGTACTGCATTAAAAAATTTTATTGCATAAGAATCGGAATTCAGGTAAAAATGAAAGTATTTGAATACCAGTGCAAATACTTTCAAAATGTATTCATGAATGCATTCATGAATATATTCTATAATATTATTTCAATAATCATTTCAGTTATATTTTATTTTAAAAAATCATATGATTTTCTTCTTATTTTTTTTTAAATAAAAATTATATTTGCACAATATTTGTTATTAAATTTTAATAAATAGTTAAACTCTTTTATAATATGTGCTGCTTATAAGTTATATGGCCAAGTCAAAATCTGTGTGACAATAGCACTCCATTTGTTAATAAATGAAATCAATCCTCTTCCCTGTCTCCAAAGATACTATCAAAATCATACATAAGCTAAACACCAACAACTCATAATAAAGCTTATATTTATTACCACACAAAACAAGCATGTGCCTCTTTCCCAAATCATATTTTTTATCATATATAACAGCTGAGCGCCGTGACCCATGGGTCCCTTGTTGCTACCAACACCCTGTAAATTGGGGCGGCTCACACCGTCTACCTCCTTCTTGAGAGTGGCAGTGATGACATGGTTATCTATCCGAATTTCTCCCGTGGCAAAGTTGACTACACACTCCATTTCATACAAGTAGTGTAATCCTAGGTCCTGAATCTCTGCGATGTAGACTGTCCACAAATTGGCGCGTTTCCCTAACTTGATGGCTACCCCTTCCCTTCTCACTGCTGGTACCATTTCGTCTGTATCCCAAATACCTTTAAGGACCACTTTTTTTCCCTTGGAGGTCGGTAAACCTCTCCCCCAGGAGAGCCGGGTTTACTACGGTGACTTGTGCCGCGCTATCCATAATGGTTTCACACTCCTGCCCATTAAATCTCTACAGGTTGCATTTAGATAGAATTGCCCCATTGTCACTGATAGTATTTACCCTTACCTTCTCAACTTGGCCCTTATCTGGAGAGGCCATAGGCGACTTACCTAATACCAGTAGACCTGCATATATTGTTGGCAACTGTCAGGGAAGGAGTACCATCTACACAATTATCTGTGATGTGGTAGTCATTAGATAGAACTGTCCCATTGCCACTGAGAGGACTAACCCTCACATTATCATCCGGACCATTATCTAGAGACGCCTTACCTGATACCATTAGCCCTTCAGGGACAATATTGAACTCATGATTATCCTGTTGGCCTACCTGTGTAGTCGAGCGACGGCCACCTGCTTCGACCGCTAGGAGTTTAAAGGGGATGGTGCGTCCAATGGTGCAGGCTTCGTACCGCTAACGGTTCCCGAAGCCGGTGGGTTGGCACTACCAGTCTTGGGAGTCTTTGTTGGACATTCGTGAGCAAAATGGCCCGTCTTGTGACACCGGTAACATTCAAGCTGGGTTCTAGCTGCACCCCAAGACCGCGGTGGCTGTCGCACGCCCTGGTTGGTATCAGCCACAGACCCCTTATGGCTGGTAGACATTTGGCCCATGTGCTGTGTCAGCTTCTCAATTGATTTGGTCATCATGTCCATAGAGCCCTTCAAGTGAGTCCCGAGTTCATTCACCCGTTTGGCCAACACACCAACTTGGGTAGAAGGAGGCGGTACGGTCAATGCACGAACAGCCGGGCCCTCCTTTGTACCTTTTGTATTCCCATGTGGTCCCTCCCCGTCACTATAATGCACCTGTCTTACAGAGGCAACACTGGTACGGGTGTTGCCAAAGATGATCTGCGGTTGTTGATATCTTCTTAACATATCTTACGGCCTTCCGGACGTTCCGGTGGTTCTTGTCTGTTGCTGCCTTGGCGGCATTCTTATCCTGAATGCCTTTCAAGAAAAAGTCTATAGCAAACTGTTCCCTTACTTCGTCATTTGCAGAAGAAGGTAAGCCCTGTTTCACTTCGAGATACACTCGTTGTGAGAACTCTTCCAAGCACTCGTCATCCTTTTGCCTGAGCTGATAGAGTTGTCCCCGCACGGTACGGGGCTCCTACTTGACTCCGAACCGCCGTCCCAAAAGTTGACCAAACTGGTATAGCCGCGGTCCATCCCCACATCCCTGACGAAACGTAACGCGGCCCCACTCAAACAATCTAATAGTTTGTCCAACCGCTTACTACTGGACCAGTTGTACCTATGGGCCATCCGGTCAAAGTGAAAACGAAACGTATACCAGTCGTCGACGCCACTATACACTGGCATCTTTGCAGAGATCGGGAACCGCGGTCGCCTGCTGTAGTACCGACGATGCTGTCTCCCTCTACGCTGCCCTCGCCTCCGGCCAGACGAGCATTCACTCTCACAGTCTGACGTTTCACTGGATGAACTAGAGCCACTGCATGCTGAATACTTCGAGTTGGTAGAACAACACCCTGTCATGCTGCCACGCCCATGCAGGGTCCTGTTGGCGTTAGCACTCCTACACGACCTATGTATTAATGGGGTACTGTCTGAACTTCTTCGCATGCCACTGCAGTCAGTATCATGCTTGTGAGTTCTCGTTTCCACGGACCTATCCTTAGTCCCCTGCAGCTACTCTGACTTACATACTCTAGAAGTGCCAGGTAGACATCCTCCCCGGTATGTTGGAGTAACTGGTTGCTTTTGATTGCTGCCAATAAGGCTTCCACTGATCGCTGCAGTGATGCTGAGCTTTCCTGTCGAGGACTCTTCCGCGCATGTCGTTGAGGCACATCATGGAGCTGGTGCTGTACAGGAGCAGCAAGCGCCTGCTGACAGTCGAGGTAACTCTGACTGGGACCATAATAATTATATGAGTCACTGGTCTCGGTACTGGTTGCATGCCATGCCAGTCTTGGTCGGTAAATATAGGTATTGGTTGACGCAACTGTTCCTTCCCCGGTGACCTGTGATCTTCCCGACCTAGCTCCTCTGCTAATGTATGTCCCAATGTCGGACCTCCACCCCCAGCGTCAGACCGACCACATCTTAGGCCATCTACAGGACCAGACCCAAAGGGGGTCATCATATCTGCTGTACGGGTATAGAGTACACTTGCACCCTGCCCCACTGGGCTAAGTTGAAGGTCATCCCTAAGTTCTAAGGAGTGTTGGTCCCGATAGTGCTCTGGGAACCCATGGCTATATGGGATTGTATGTTCCATATCGGGACAGGAATATGATACATTATGTATTACAGGACCCCATTTTGGGTCTGTATCCGGTCGGGTCATAGTTGTGGGGCCAATACGCACACTACCTCGTGAGGACCTCCCCCCCCCCCCCCCAGGACCCCCGGCCCCAAAACGATTATTCTGGAAAACGGCAAAAGGGGAAGTTGGGGTTGCTTCTTATGGACCTGTCGGACCCCGGACTCTTAGGGTATTGCGTGCTACATGACTCAACTGACTGTCATTTCTTGTTCCCGAAATAATAAAAAACCCTGCCGTGAACAGTTCGTTCCAGGATGTGGCTGACCTCTTAGAGACCTGCGCTAATTCTGCACAACCAAAACATGGGTGTTCATGGCGCAAGCGAACAATAGCTTGTGCGGTTATATCGGGGAACAGTGTTGGGTTCGACCTAGTCATCTCTACTGCTGAAGCAATGCTTAAATCTATCACATGCGACAAACCTGTTCTGATGTCCACAATTCTGTCACCAGCAGTCAGGAGGTACAGGTTAAATGTTAGTATACTGCAGTATTAATGCGGGCCAGCATGCGTTAACAACTCAAAAACAGTTCATGCCCTATTAATAACTTAGAAAAAAAAATTTCCATGTATTCTTTATTTGAAAAGTGGTATAGAAATTTAAAAAAAATAGTTAAATAGAGCTTTGTTACCCGTAATGTGTACTGAAAATAAACAATCGCTACTTTACTTTGATTGCCCAGCCCTAACAAAATGCCCTAAAAAGTTATAAACAATTTTTTTAAATGACCCCTTTAATGAGAACGTAATACCCTCAAGTGGATGTGACAATCTTTGAACTTAGCTATACTGGAATGCGTGTTAATAGCCTTACTAACACACTGCTAGGTAATATATTTTGCGACTTTATCTATTTGTCTAGATAAGCATATGATTCAGTTTCCATGCAAGCACTGCTCCAATTCCAGCACCCTTATTAATTACTACAGTCAGTAAGTGATGCCATACAGTTCCATGTACAAGAATAATAATACACACCCTACTTTAATAAGACATGTACCCGGTTATGGTATTGTTAAGATATTCTCATGAACTGACAATTCTGTTCACACTTCAACAATAGAGACTGTTAATATCACTATTAAAGGTTATAGTACTGTTTACATAATATACCTACACACCCGGCTCAGCAACCTCAGGGTTATACAAGACACAATGCTACTTGTTCAAATTGGTCAACAATACTCAGATTCCAGGCCGATGCACAGAGCCGGTGACCTCAGACCTGGGTACGTTACCAGCCACAACTAACCACGACTTGGCAAATCTCTGCACTTCGAATGGAAAATTAGCCAGCCGAGGCAAAACCACCAAAAAATTCTAACAATTGCCTTGGGTTTCTGATCGAAATTCCATTCGAATGGCTCCTTTATTCTTTGCGCAGTTAGGTGCACCGCGGCGGTGACCCCTGACCTTCAGCCAATCGAACTTTAAGAAACAGCAAAGAAAAGAATCCACTCGACATAAAATTCCTCTCTTACTCCCCACGACCAATTACAGCTTGGTAGTTTATTCCCTAACTGACCAAATAAACCATAATTATGCGTCCAAATTCCGCTAGCTCAAAAAAAAAAAAAATTCCCAAATTATCAAAATGGCCACCACGTGCACCGAATCTCTCGGTCGACCAATTTCAATCTTAAAAAAAAACTTTTTTTTTTTAAGTTGGGCGCCAGATGTTGAAGGTGCTGGCTGAGCACGGGTGGTGTATAAATGTCACTTACCCCAAGTACGTCACGATATCGATGTCACGGCAAGGTAATTCGACCGTTCGCTCTCAACCTCGGTGATCGTTCTGCTGTCTCAGTCAATCTTGCCGCTTCTCCCCGCTTCCGGCCTACTGCGCCTGCGTGCACATTCATTGACCTCTGACCCCAGGTCAACTCCTTAACACTACCAAGCTCTCAGAAGAGTTTGAAACCTAGTGACCTTGACCAGGATCTTCAAGGTCAGATCAGTGGAATTATAGTTATTGTCTTGTGGATGAGATTACTTTTGAAGGGCTGCATATTTTCCTCCAAAATTTGAAACACTCATTGTTCCTACCAAAATCTTGGACGTGATAGAAATCCTTTGACCTTGAACCTTGATCTTCAAGGTCAAAACATATGCGATTCTCAGCTTATTGTGACCCCAATAACTTTGTAAGTACTGAAGATTTTTCTTCAAATTTGACACACCAGTTTTTTCTGCCAAAATGTCATCAGAGTTCGAAAAGCAGTGACCTTGGCCTTCAAAGTCTAATCTGCTGAGATCTCGATTCATTGTTTGGAGATTTTGTATATTTTACCCCTTATGTTTTGGGATGAACCATAGGGGAGACATAAATCTGTTTTGCACTGCAAAAAAAGAGCCATTCTAGTTTCGACTTCTTTTACACATTTTTATGTGTATTTTTGAGAACTTCAAATGAAGCAGTTGTCCATTAACAGGGCACAAATCATGAGTGTTGGACCTAGAATCTTCTAACTGATATCCTTAGAGTTCCATGAAAACTATCCTTGGAAAATTGAAATTAGGCCATTGTTAACTATATTTTGTAAATTAGGGGAGAAAACATGAGCACCAAGTGAGTCAGGTGGGGCACATATTGTATCCATTTGGCCTAAAATCCTCATACTTGAATTTCAGGGAGGTCCCTTAAAGTCTCCTTGGAAACCTGATATGGGTTTCACTCTGACCCATTTTCTACAATCTGTGTGAAAGAACTTGATTTTAACGCTAAATTAGTCAGGAAGGCATACCTGGTAGCAGCTGCATGTAGATTAAGGTCACTGTAACCTATACCTAAGGGCTATTGGCAAAATACATGATTTTGACTCTGGGAGTCTTTTTGCCCATTGTTCCAGGCTCCTTGAATTCAGCTGAGCGTCATGGCCCATGGGCCACTTGTTAAATTTAGTTTTCTGAAATCGACACAGAATCTTAAGGACTGATCTGGTTTTCGAACAAGAACAATTTCAGAACTGTAAGGGCTATAGCTTTTTCTAATGATTTTAGCATCTAGCATGTTTTGAATATGTTCTTCAACTTCATCAAACAGTTGTGGTGGAATTCTTCTGTGTCTTTCTTGAAAGAGTTTGTCATCACTCAACCTTATTTTGTTCTGTACTTTAAGAAACACCATAATCACCAGAATGAAGGGAGAAGACGTGTTTCCATTTGGTCAGAAGCTGAGCTACTCTCTCGATCTAGTCAGGCTCTAATCTATTACTCGGTGAAACTGGGACAGAAACTCAACTTGTTCCGCGCCATCTTGTGGAAGGACCTTAACCTGTTCTAGCTGACAAACCACATATTTGGCTGGAATAGTCACAGGATGTTCTAAGAGATTTAGCACCTGCAAATCAACACGCTGGACACTTTTATTACTGCCATCAAGTGTTAACAGTACCGGTTGCAGTAAAATACCTTTCGGCAAAGTACGAGCTGGTAAATCTGTGGCCATAACATTAAGTTTACCTGGGTATCTTACCCTGCAGAAAGCATGTATGACTTCCTTACACGTGCTGGGATACTCACCGGCTTTGTGGTTCGAGGTCTGAACAAAGATTCCTTGTTTTTAGTTGGACGACTTACCGTTTGAAACGCCAATTTCCAGGGACTACCTATGTGGAACTGTTGGATAAAGCGATCATTTTGCTTTTGTGATATAGCAAGGACGTTTGTCCCTAACACTATTGGCACCCCTGCATTATATCTTGTGTTTTGTACAACAAGTACAGGTGCAGATACTACCAGGTCTGGTTGGGAACAAATTGCCAAATCAAGACAGACATAGCTAAGATATTCTAAAGTATTGCCACCTGCAACTTCTATTTGCAATAGTTCCTGCAATGGTCTGATCCCAAGATTGTTTAGATGGTTTCGAACAAAAGCTTCAGAGATTGTAGTGATTTGAGATCCTGTGTCTAACAAAGCAGAACAGGCAGTCTGGTTAACTAATATGTCGGCCTCATTTGTTTGTCCAACCATCTCAGCTGTTTCAGACTTAAAATGGTTCCTACTGCCACCGAACCATTGTTTTTCTTGCCTATCGCCCGTCCCTTTGCGCTTGGCATCCCGCGTTTAAAGATCCCCTATCTGGACAGCAATATCCTTTATGTCCCAGCTAACCACAACAAAAACAACCGACGGGTCTTTCGTCGGGTTCGATCTGTTTTGATTATAGACCATGCTTTCTAAGTTTTGCAGCCTATCATTTATACTTTTTAGAAGTTTACTTGTTTCATCCTCCTGTGAAACACTATGTTGATCACTTGATCCAGAAGATGCCAATTCATGTTCATTTGCCCTAACTACAGTGAACAGTTGCTAATATGGGACTCCACTGTCAAAAATAAGACGAGTCGATTCTCTAAGCCGTGGGTTCAACAGCCCAGTCCAAAATTTTGACCTCATCATGCTAGTCGACACTAGCTGTATGTTTTTGTGCCATATTGTTGACCATGCTTTCAAGTTGACAACCCCAACCCACAACGGATTCTTGGTTACCCTGTTTAGCAGAAAAAAACTATTCCAGCATCACCTAGGGTGACAAAATATCCCCGACAACTGAATCAAACTTATTCAAGACTAGCTGATAAACCCTGTATACCGGGCTAAATATCGGGGTTGGGGAGATATATTAAAGGAGATGTGGACTGTTTGCTCATTTTTTTTGCCCCCGCCACAAAGTGGCCGGCGCATATAGTTTAACCCATGTCCGTCCATCGTCCTTCCGTCATTCCGTCATTCCGAAATAAAACAGTTGTACGGACTTTTTTTCGCAATGCCTGCAGATATTGGCCTGATTTTTGGTGCGTGGGCAGATAATGACCAGTTACAGATCGAGTTCGCGTTTCATCCCAGTTGACCTACTTTTGTACGTTTTACGGCTCCTTAACTTAGAAAATTTCATGAAAAATATAAATTTTCATGACAAATACACATGTACTGACTTTTTTTTCGCCATGCCTGCAGATATTGGCCTGATTTTTGGTGTGTGGGCAGATATTGACCAGTTACAGATAGAGTTTGCGTTTCGTCCCAGTTGACCTACTTTTGACCGTTTTACGGCTCCTTAACTTAGAAAATTTCATGAAAAATATAAATTTTCATGACAAATACACATGTACGGAATTTTTTTCGCAATGCCTGCAGATATTGGCCTGATTTTTGATGCGTGGGCAGATAATGACCAGTTACAGATCGAGTTCGCGTTTCATCCCAGTTGACCTACTTTTGTACGTTTTACGGCTCCTTAACTTAGAAAATTTCATGAAAAATATAAATTTTCATGACAAATACACATGTACTGACTTTTTTTTCGCCATGCCTGCAGATATTGGCCTGATTTTTGGTGTGTGGGCAGATATTGACCAGTTACAGATAGAGTTTGCGTTTCGTCCCAGTTGACCTACTTTTGACCGTTTTACGGCTCCTTAACATAGAAAATTTCATGAAAAATATAAATTTTCATGACAATACACATGTACTGACTTTTTTTTGCAATACCTGCAGATATTGGCCTGATTTTTAGTGTGTGGGCAGATAATGACCTGTTACAGATGGAGTTTGTGTTTCGTCCCAGCTGACCTACTTTTGACCGTTTAACGGCTCCTTAACATAGAAAATTTCATGAAAAATATAAATTTTCATGACAAATACACATGTACGGACTTTTTTTCGCAGTGCCTGCAGATATTCGCCTGATTTTTTATGTGTGGGCAGATATGGACCAGTTACAGATTGAGTTCGCGTTTAGTCCCAGTTGACCTACTTTTGACCGTTTTACGGCTCCTGAACATAGAAAATTTCATGAAAAATATAAATTTTCATGACAAATACACATGTTTTGTTCCAGTTCACCTACTTTTGACCGTTTGACGGTGCTCTAACATAGAAAATTAAATAAAAAGGGCACATGTACGGACTTTTTTTCGCAATGCCTGCAGATACGGGCCTGATTTTTTGTGTGTGGGCAGATAATGACCAGTTACAGATCAAGTTCTTGTTTTGTCTCAGTTGACCTACTTTTGACCATTTGACTGCTCCTGAACATAGAAGGTTTCATGAAAAATAGAAATTTTCATAATAATGCATATGTACCGACTTTTTTTCCTCAATGCCTGCAGATACCACCCTGATTTTTTTATGTGTGGGCAGATAATGACAGTTACAGATCGAGTTCGCGTTTCATCCGGGTTGACCCTCTTTTGATTGTTTTACGGCTCCTTAACATAGAAAATTTCATGAAAGACAGAAATTTTTATGGAAAATGCACATGTATGGACTTTTTTCACAGTGCCTGCAGATACTGGCCTAATTTTTGGTGTGTTGCTTGATAATGACCCGTAACAGATCGAGTTTGCATTTTGCCCTTGTTGACCTACTTTTGACCATATGACACCTCCTGAACTTAAACATTTTTTCAAAATTTAACAAATGTTTCTAATTTGCCCCAGGCGGGGGCATTCGTGTCGTTCCGACACATCTAGTCTATTCTAAAGGTTTACAGTAAAAATAGGTTTTCAGTGGGAAACTGTCTCAATAAGATATGTAGAGATATTCTTTACATTTATTTTGTGGGGTTGTCCTCGTAGCAAGAAATTCATACACCGGTATGTTTACCTTGAAGACCTGGTCAGTGATGTTTACATTACGAACTGGAATGAGACGCGAGGGCATTCAGGTTTTCGATGATATTTGACTGGATTCTATCTTTGGACGTATAAAGATCAGGTTGATGTGAGGAGCACATGAAATATTTATTAAATGTACTTTGCAAAGAAACTGTTCCTAAAGAAAGAAACAGAAATATGCATTACTCGTAAGTAGCAGAAGCGGACCCAACGCGACTCCATGCAAAGGGTCCTTATCCCATTTTCAGCCACAGCAACCTTATTTTCATCGTATCAGACAAATCTAGAGGCCTATAACCCCCGA
The DNA here is from genome assembly GCA_026874595.1 of Sipunculus nudus. NCBI lineage: Eukaryota > Metazoa > Annelida > Sipuncula > Golfingiida > Sipunculidae > Sipunculus > Sipunculus nudus. The sequence goes on along the minus strand of CM049318.1, from coordinate 43,143,047 downwards.
CACCATTCCACCCCACCCAACGTCTGTTCCTGAAATTGGGACCTTGAATTAGGTTTTGTCATTATTCCACCTGGGTTGAACTCTCCATTTCATAAAGCGAGAAACATGTGTTTTTCTCCTTTATTGACTACACACGTGGGTGAGAGACTCTTTCAAATTTAAGTCCCGACAGGCTCAAATCCCTCACTTAAAGCAAGCGTTATTCATACTAACAATAGTAGTGTAATTTGAGGTTGACTGACCACGATGCACGCAGTCCGGTCATTGCCGAAAGCAGTTCGTCTGTGCTCGGTCTAAGTCAGTAAAAACCGAAAAATCACTCAAAATTATAGGTACATTAAAAATTATTTATTCTCATATCACCTATGTCACTGCGGGAATAATAACCTTTAGAATGATGTATGGCACAGTATTGTACACAACGCGGTTTTAGAGAACATTGCGAACAGACGTGAACCGAATTCCTTTTATAAGTATTAGATATTATTTACATCAAAACCCTCCCCTAAGAGGGGCGGCCGTTCCCTTGAGAGACCCCCTTATTGCCTGTATGATTAACCCTTGAGGGAGACCTTCTGTTAAGAGACATCTTATTTCGTACCTCCATTATGAATAATTTACTTCCCCTTTTCCCTCAGTTCCTGAAAACAAGGGAATTCTTGGAAAGGGATCAAAATTAACCACACCAGCAGGGTTAGTCTCATTTGATAGGGTAACGTGACTTTCCTTACTTCTAGCGTCAGCTATGGCAGATGTTAGTTGAGCTTGATTCTCTGGCGACAGTGTTAGTACACGTCCCAATAACGGGTCAATCTCGTCTGAACTGTCATAGTCTGATTTTAGTTTCTCTGATGTGTTTGACACGATGGATGGAAGAAGAAAACGGAATGATCAATGAGAGAAATTAAAGGCCAGAGAAAATGGACGAAAGAAAAGGCAATCTAGACCCAACTGTGAACTGCCAAAAAGTGACTCATGAGTGAACTTTGATACATTTCCTGTATCAACAATACAGCGAAACACTGTTTAACATCGTCAACTAGCAGGTACATTCAATACTTGGGTACATTCAATAAATGGCAATGGTATAATACATATCTTATAAGTAATACTCACATATACGGCAAGGCAACACCAAGTCCATTCAAAAAGTTCAGATATATATAGTCCATGTGTTCTTGGGTATATCCAGTACACAGATTCCCGGGAATTATGTACAATGTTGACACTCTGACCAGAAGCGCGCGCAGCCAGTGAGGTCCACGTGTACTGGGTCCTTGACAGTACGCGGCGACTCGGCTCCACATAACCAGGTTCACTGTTGAGCGAATTCCTCGGAAACCAGGCTTGGACGTAGACCTGCGGAAACTTGCGGTGTCCCGGGCTTTGTCTTACCAAGACACTTTTTCCCCTCACACAGTTGACCTGTTGAGAACCACAGTTCCAGTGTATTTACTGGATAACAGCAGTTTTAATGTGTGTTGAGTGGTTACTTTAGGAAGAGGACGAAGACTTTGGTGTCCACACTAACATGAACAGCCGGTGCTTCTGATGTTATTGGTTGAGAAGTATATCCCCTCAAACCAGAAATGGACACACTAGGGCAAAAGTAAAATAGATACACTATCTGTCCCAGCTAACCACAACAAAAACAACGGATGGGTCTTTCATTTAGTTCGAACTGTTTTTATTATAGACCTTCCTTTCTAAGTTTTGCAGCCTCTCATTTATACTTTTTAGAAGTTTACTTGTTTCATCCTCCTGTGAAACACTATGTTGTGCACTTGACCCAGAAGATGCCATTTTAAATTCATGTTCATTTGCCCTAACTGCAGTGAACAATTGCTCATATGGGACTCCGCTGTCAAAAATAGGACGAGTCGATTCTCTAAGCCGGGGTTTAAACAGCCCAATCCAAAATTTTGACCTTAGTATGCTAGTTAGTCTTAGACACTTTTTTCCCCTCACACAGTCGACCTGTTGAGAACCACAGTACCAGTGTATTTACTGGATAACAGCAGTTTTCATGTGTGTTGAGTGGTTACTTTAGGACGAGGTCGAAGACTTCAGTGTCCACACTAACATGAACAGCCGGTTCTTCTGATGTTATCGGCTGAGAAGTATATCCCCTTAAACCAGAAATGGACACACCATGGCGAAAGTAAAACAGATACACTGTCTGTCGTTTAACATATCAACGTCTGCATAAAGACGTCACCGGCATGGCAATGAAAACGAGAGAGCGTAAGCGTTGTTAAACCGGCACCAGTTTGTCGGAATACATGTTTGTGACATGTTTGTTCAAATGTCAATAAATCTGGTTCAAATGTGTATTTCAAATTATATAAACAATGCTATATTCACATCCTGCAGACTGCGCCATTTGTCGTAGGCCGAAAAGTTCAGGCACGCACACGTAGCATTAATTTCACAGACACGAAACTAGTTGACAGAACGTGGTTTTAATCGTTATCATTTAACAAATGTTCGTTTGAAAGTTTGCCAGTACCTGTGGTGTGTGCTCTCTCACGATCGCTGACTGTCTGAATACCTTAACTCAGGAAAACGTATTTGAGACTGAACTGAAAACGGGGCAGGCTACTAAAACAAAAGAAGGGCGGTAAATAACCTGTTTGAAAACCGCAACCTGTAAACGACTGAAAACTGAAAAGGCGCATTGTAAAAAGGGTAACCAGAAAAGTTAAACTGAAGCAGATGAATGTAATGACCCCTGGTGGCTAACCAAGACAATATTGTATTGAGTGACTGAAAGTAACTGCCATATATATATATATATATATATATATATATATATATATATATATATATATATATATATATGATGTGTAGCATTTATACACAGCATGCAGTATGCCTGTACATGTGACTCATGATGTTTAAAGCAAAATAAGGCAATCTGTCTGTGTCAGGTATATAAAATAGTATCCAGCCAAGTTTAGGTGACATGTCAAGTACAAGTATAATTGATATGTGCGATTGGGGAAAGCACTTGTACATGCATATAAGTCTCTGTCACAACAAAATATTAAAAGGGAGCTGTATAATTATTCTTGTATTAATTAAATAACCATTTTTACTAATTGCCAGTCGTGAAACGTTATGAATATACCGACCTGAGTTCAAAATACCCCAACGGTACTAACGATCATAACAATGCCAAATCTATCTATAGCTCTCTATCCTAGACTCAGTCTGCTAGGTGTATTTATAGCTAGTCCCCTAAAGACTGAGAATCTAAACGAAACAGCCATAACCAAAGGCTAAATTTTGTGCTATATGGTCTCGGTTTAGCAAAATTTGTGTCTTTAATGCAAAATAACTTATCTAAAATATAACTAATTTAGGTATGAATAACCTTAACGTGAAGAAGCTATTCTCTAGCACATATCTTACTAGATGTTAAAAAATAGGCATTAATGGGATATTTAATATAACTAAATTAATTGTAGGGAAGTGGATATAATTTCATCGTGTTGTGCTTTCATCGTTAATTGCTTAAATGTTACAACACGTAATCCTTAAATAACCAACACTAGTGTGGTCTACAGTTATGGCTACCTAATGATACATAAATGAACCAGACTGGCTAAAAGACATTTTAAACTATAGGGACCTCAATTATCCAAACTATCACACGCACTATATCGCTTTGTTTTTGAACTGTATGCTTTAGTTGACCAGTACACCAGTGCAATTTGTTCAACAGCAAACCCCATACAGTAAGTACACAGCGCATAAGCAAAACGGTGCTGTGCCCGACCTGTCAGCCTGTCTGGGGCAAGCGACTGGAGTCTCCTCCTGAGGGTAAACGGTCACTGCTAACGCTTATACTACAGCGTGGTTTTAGACTATAACACAAGCAGTACAGCTCCGGGTTGGTGACCTTCCTGTCTTCTATTTGTTTAAGTGAGATGATAAATTTGATAATTCATCTGAACATGATAAATGGTGCTTAAATGTTATTTATCAATATGTAACTATTTTCATTTCTTAGTTTTTTTTCTGTGGCTGTTGTTCATTTAAATGTGTTAATTTGATTAGAAATATCACAAACCATCTTAGCTCGGACAATATATAACTTTCTCTCTTTGTATTTTGCCTCTCTCTCTCTCTCTCTCTCTCTCTCTCTCTCTCTTTGATGTAACATGATCAGAGAAAAAATGTATCTAGTCAAAATAGACAAAAGACACCTGATATACAAAGAAAAGAAAGCAATGCATAGGATATTGGGTAGAGCAACAAGAGAAGCTTGAATACATGGAATTAAAACTGAAAGCTCTTAGCTTTGGGCAATATAATAAAGATCTATAATGTGTAACAGTGTGCTTTATATATATATATATATATATATATATATATATATATATATACTCACTTATATGATTACATTGATATTCATATAATATTGTGAATTTTTAAAAGTATTAATTTGGGATTTATTTTCAAAGGTTGTGCACAATCATGAGGAAAAGAAGAAGAGATATGTGCAAGCAACCAAAAAGCTAAACTGTTGGAAGATCCACATTCATCATATCATCAAATTTCCAAACCATGAGGTAATGTTAAAGAAGTTACATGGAACATTTTGTTATATATGAAATTCTTTAAGTCTGAGATGGCCAGCAATCCTGATACCCCTAGTCTTCTTTTTTTATTTACATAGGAATTATATTGTCTGTTATCTTCAGAGTTTTGCTTATATTAACCCACTTCTTTCATTTACGTGTATATAAAAAAATTCCTTTTTTTTTGTTTTCCACAGTGTGCAGAGGCAATCAGTTCCAAAGAAGAGAGGGATTGGATTGCAAGTGGATTACGAGCTCTTCTTAAAGCTGAGAAAGATGTAACATTTGAGGAACAATTCCACGTATTTCTCTTGACTATTTATTTGTTAATTGTACCTGCCAAAACAAAGTTTTGCGGATACTATGTTTTTGACCGGGTTCCGCCGCCGCCGTCCGTTCGTTTCCGGAGAACTCCTCTGAGACTACTGGACTGATTTTTCCGAAACTTACACCAATTATCGGGTCACATGTGAACTGCTGCCTAACTAATTGGCGTTGACCTCGGACCTTTCCTCTCTCCAGTGCGTCCATCTGTGCGTCTGTTTTGACACATTAACCCACATATCTTCGGACTCGTTGGTTGACCAATCAGGCAAAAAAATGTACAAATGTAGCCCTTGGATAGCTTTATAACATACACAAAAAATGGTGGAGCCACCTGCAACCATTTTTGGACAGTGTCAATCTGTTCGTCTGCCTTTGGTTAAAATGACTCATATCTCTGCAGTGGTTTGACTAATTCATCTGAAATTCGGCATGCGTATACATCCTGGATAGCTTTCTTGATTTTATGAAAGATGGCGCCACTTACATTCCACGCTGCAGACAACCATGCTTATATCCTTACTAGTAAAACATTTTTGTTCACTAACCTTGTTATAACTGAAAAATTATGCATAATTATATACGCAGATATGGGTGTAAGCATGAGGGTATGAACTTCACTAGGAAAGTAAAGTTGACCTTAAATTGGTCCATCGAATGTGATAGTAAGGTGTGCGTATTAGTTTGATAACTGGAACTGGAACTAGTAGGTCAGCCAAAAATCAGCCAAAATACAGAAATATAGTGAACTCTATATCTCTGATGTAGTGCATAATCATGACCCTGGCTGCACTGACCTTGTAAAGTGCTATCATATTCCATAAGGAAAGGAGTTCTTTTTAAAGGGGGTCTGCCTGATGTATGGGTATAGTTTGGCATCTCTTTTTTACCTCTTTCGATTCGCAACCACTCCTATTGGAACCATCACCCAGTCCTCCAGGACAATCACCCACTCCTCCTGATGCCAAGACACCTACTCATTGCTGAAGGAATCATCTCCATATCCTCCAGGATCCATCACCCAGTCCTGCAGGACTATCACCCTCTGCTGATGATGCCATTAGACCATCACCCTCTCTTGCAGGAACCATCAGCCACTTCTGCCCACAAATCCTGATGCCATGAGACTGTTAACGACTGCTGCGGGAAGCATATCCAAGTTCTGCAGGACCATCACCTACTCTATCTGATGCCGTTAGTCAATCACCTACTCCTGCAGGAACCCTCATCCAGTTCTGCAGTACCATCACCCACATCCTGATGCAATGGGACCATTAAAAACTCCGGGGGGAAGCATCATGCAGTCCTGCAGGACCGTCGCCTACTCCTTCTGATGCCATGAGACAAACACTCACTACTGAAGGAACTATCACCCACACTTCCTGATATATTGAGACCGTCGCCTGCTCCTCCTGATGCCATGAGACCATCACCCACTCCTGCAAGATCAATAACCCAATCCTGCAGGACCATCACTAGTAGTGTGCTGATCATCGAGTTTTTTCGAAAGTCAGTCGGTTTGCTGCCACTTTCAAGCGCTCGATTACCAAAGGCAACTAACGATTACATCATACTCATGATTGTTTTTTTCCAGAATGTCTTTATGTTATAGGCAAACATTATTCTTCCATTTTTTTTTACAACATTCCGTGCTTCATATAATGAGTCTGTGTTCCCAAATAACCTCCGTATCTAACTGAGTATGACACGGTAGATGAGAGAATGGAGGACAAATTAAACCTCTGTCACTGTGAACTGGCAGGGAGTTGGAGAATTAGCGGAGAGTTTTCTAACGAGATGTTCATTGCAAAATATGGGTGATATGGCGTTAAAATGCTCCAAAATTCTCCAGGTCTTTGCCAATTTTGCCAGATTCTCTTATAAATAATCTCTTCAACTGACGCCATGTGACGTTGCCGCATGAGTAATTATATATTTAGCTTTCAATTACTTTTTAAAAAAATTTATAAAAAATTATATAAGCCTGTAATTTTCCTGGCGGGGTTGTGAAACCAGTATGTATGTCGGCAGTCGTCAAAATTGGTATAAAATGAAAGTCCTTGCTTGTGGTGAAGATAAAATGATACGCGGGAATATTCATGGGGGCCAGCAAGTAGATGTGGTGGACTGTGGTTTAAGTCTTGATTATTAAAATTCATTAAAATGAAACTTTGAATAGCATAACTTAGTAATAATAGGAAAATATAAAAAAGGCAGACTTCTTTTCATAAGGTAGAATTACTAAGACATACGGGCTGGGTTAAGAGACTACAGTTTCACAGATAATTGTATATTTCTTTTTTGCAAAAAAAAAAAAAAAATATATATAGATGGCGCTGCACAGCGGCGACGTCGACTTTGCAATTTGAATTGTTTATATTTTTATATTTTATATATGTCGGGCATTATACAAGACGAAGCACACGCACTTCAGCTTAAAAGATGGATCTTTCAAAGTATGTACTTTTAGTCTGTATGATTATCGCCTTTCTTGTGTTAACTGGAACTGGAATGCCGCTTTTGGGCGATAATGGAGTACATATTCGCTAGTGACCTTCATCAACTTCACAACAAACTCTCACATTCTAACAATAAGTTTGACACAAGTATACTTCCGGAAGAATGCAAAAAGATTAGAAGAAGACCACGTGGCAGGAGAGGTGGAGTAAGAGTCAGGTTAAGGAGAAGATGCAGTACTAAACCGTTTGTGCCCACAATAACATTTGGTAACGTCCGTTCACTCAGCTCAAAGATTGACGAACTCCGTGCAAACTGCCGATTTCTTTATCAATATCGAGAGGCTTGTTGCATTGCATTAACGGAATCATGGCTGAACCAAAATATATCTGACACATTCTTGAACATTCCTTATTTTACCTTATTAAGACAAGACAGAACCCAGGACTCTAATAAATCAAGAGGCGGTGGTGTAGCTCTTTATATTAATAACAGATGGTGTCAGAATATAACCGTCAAGTCTAGTATATGTTCACCAGACCTTGAAGCCCTATCAGTGAGCCTACGTCCTTCATACCTACCTAGAGAGTTTACCAATATATCTATCACAGTTGTTTACATTCCCCCCAGTGCTGATAAAGACATTGCATCAAAGAAGATACAGGATATTGTTGCCCAATTAGAAGAAAAGAAACCACAAGCTCTGCATATTGTACTCGGAGATATGAACCACTGTGATCTTGATCAAGCACTACCAAACTACACACAGTACGTGAACTGTAACACAAGAGGTCACCAGAAACTGGACTTATTTTATTGTAATATTAAATCTGCTTATAAATGTGTTCAAGGTCCTCCACTAAAAAATAGTGACCATAATATGATCTATATGCAACCTACTTACAGACGTAAACTTCAAATGCTGAAACCACGTGAAATTAATATTAAAGTGAACTCAAAGGAAGCCTATGAGACCCTACAAACATGTTTTGATCTAACAGACTGGCAAATGTTCATTGACACTTCATATGATTTAGATGAACTTACTGAAACTGTGTCTAGTTATATATCATTTTGTGAAGACGTGCTGGTACCAACTAAAACCATTAAGATTTACCCTAATAACAAACCTTGGATTAATAGTGATCTAAGGAAACTTATTGTATGTAAGCACCAAGCCTTCACAAGCAATTCAGATAACAGATATGACTTACAAAAAGAAACTGATTCTGCCATTGAGAAAGCCAAACAACAATATAAAAAGAAAGTAGAAAAACTGTTCCATAGCAAGCAATCAAAAGATGCTTGGAAGGGTCTTCAGGAATTAACTGGTATAACTAAAAGCAAGAAAGAATGCTCACTGCTTGCTGAAAATGGCTATGCTGACAAATTAAATACATTCTATGCACGTTTTGATGAAAGTGACTTCTCAAAAGAAAAAGATGATATTCGGAGCAGTCTGAGAGCAAATTTAGAATCATGTGATGATGGCATCCTTACTGATGTAACTGATGTAAACAAAGTGTTAAGTAAGATTAATGTAAAGAAAGCCTGTGGACCCGACAAAATCAGTGGCAGATTAATTAAAACCTGTAGAAATAGTTTGTCCTTCATCATACATCACATTTTTCAATTGTCTCTCTCCTTATGTAAACTACCAAAATTATGGAAGACCGCAGAAATAATTCCAGTCGCCAAAAATAACTCTCCTAAAGTGATGAATGATCTTAGGCCTGTTGCACTAACATCTATTCTCGCAAAATCTTTGGAGCGAATAGTTCTTAATAAATTACTTCCAATTGTTAAACCAATGCTAGATCAACATCAGTTTGCATATTCATCCAACAGATGCACAAGCGACGCAATTGCCACATTAACTCATTATATTTATCAACACTTGGACAGGGACCCCAGAAATTATGCCAGATCACTTTTCATTGATTATTCTTCAGCCTTCAATACAATACAGCCACACATTATGATCAATCAGCTCTGTAGATATAACATTCCTTCTTCCTACTGTCTATGGATTCTAGATTTTCTCTCGGATAGAAGACAACATGTTAGAACAAGCAAAGAAACTTCTTCAGATATAATCATAAATACTGGTGCTCCACAAGGCTGTGTTCTGTCAGAGGTCCTTTTTATTCTATATACAAATAATTTGTCTGTGAGCCTTTCAGATTGTAAAATTATCAAATATGCAGACGACACTGTCATTCTAGGCCTGATACACAAGAATGATGAATCGCTCTACAGGAAAACCATTCAATATGTGACTGGTTGGTGTGAGGAACACTACCTTCAGTTAAATGTAAAGAAAACTAAAGAAGTAGTCTTTGATTTTAGGAGATCAAAATCTGTAATTACCCCAGTTGCTATCAAAAATGAAGATGTTGATATTGTAGAAAATTATAAATACTTAGGATGTATTATTGACAGAAATCTGAATTGGAAAGAACATGTGTTGAATCAATCCAAGAAAGCAAACAAAAGATTATATTACCTTTATTATCTAAGAAAGCTTAATATTGACAAAACCATAATTACCATGTTTTATAATTCAGTAATTTCCAGTGTCCTTACTTATTCACTGGAGTGCTGGTTTACAAATATATCTGATAAGTTAAAGAAACAGTTGAATAATACCAGGAAGAGAAGTAGTAGAATAACTGGTACTTCTCTTGCCACACACCAGGAAATCTGTGAAACCAAAACAATGGCCTTCATATCAAAGGTCATGAATGACAAAACACATCCCCTATATTCAGAGTTCCGTTTTTTACCTTCAGGTAAACGCCTAGATACAATATTCTGCAGAAGAACTCGTTTTAAAAAATCTCTCGTACCACACAGTATTAAACTTTTTAACTCACAACCCTCTTAGAAATTTAATGTTTTGAATTATGTGTTTTACCTGCAGAATTATCTGTTTTATCATTTTTACATGCTTAATTTTACATGCATAGTCAATATGTTATGTGTGATTTTTATGTATTATTTTTATGTATTTATCTATCTATTTACTTATTTATTTTTTATTAATGAATTGCAAGTCAACAACAAATTCCTGGAACTGAAGGCTAATAAATGTTATCTTATCTTATCTTATCTTATCTTACTCCTTCTGATGCAATGAGACCATCACCCGCTCCTTCAGGAACCGTCACCCCGTCCCACATGACCCTTACCCACTCCTGATGCCGTTAGTCAATCACCCACTCCTGCAGGAAGCAAAATCCAGTCCTACCGGACCAACACCCACTCCTGATGCCATGAGACCATCACGAGCTCCTGCAGGAAGCATCACCCAGTCTAAGACTGTGTTCTGGAAGTATCTCTCTCTCTGATTCGTGGTATTGACTGCTACAAGCCTCAGCTCTGTACTTTGTATACTGACGTCCTGTGGCCAAAGACTTTTTGATGTGGCTACCGTCTTGAAATTTATGAATATTTCACCTCCATCATTCCTCACTGATTCTTCTGCTTACCCTTCTGTGTATGCTCTTGCCCGGATGATAGGTGGGTAATTTGTATCAAGAGTTTCCAGGGTCAATGACTTCAATTTCTCCTCCATGTGGCTCTTCTTGGTTCTAATGCTTGGGATGTCAAGAATGATGGTTCGGGTAAATGTTTGAAGATCTTCCAAATCTTTGAGAATTTCTAGAGATTGGTTGCTAGCTGGTAGATGATGCATGTGTTTCCTTTGGAGGATTTTTATCAAATGGTTGGTGTCCTGTCTCTTTGGTCTGTTCTTGGTGGCGGCGGCGAGGTGTAGGTGTAGAAGATGTGAAGGTAGTCAGGTGGCCCAAGTTAGTTTTAGCAGCAGTCGACCAGGCATTGGAAGCATATTCCATGTGTGGCCTGATTGTTGCTGTTTAAACATGTGTTAAAATTGTCATGTTTGCTCCCCATTTGGTCCCTGCAAATTTCTTCATTAAGGCCATTTTCTTTATGGCTTTGCTGTGCATGATATTTATGTGTGGAGAGCAGGTGAGTTTTCTGACAAATCTTACCCCTAGGTAGGTTGGAGTGTCTTGCTAGGGGATTTCTTGTCCATTAATATTGAGAGTGAGAGGGAAAAACACGTGGTCTCAGTTTTGGTTCTATTGATTGTGACAAGCCACTCTCTGGCCCAGTCTGAGATGTGGTTCATAGCTTCTTGCATCCTGAGGGCTGTGGTGGAAATCTTTTTGGCCTTGGTCCATATGATCAGGTCGTCTGCATGCAGTGCTTCTGGAGTGTGGACTGACAGCTGGTATGTCATCTATGAAGATTATGAAGAGGGTTGGTGAGATGACCCCATCCTGTGGAACAACTTCCCTGATCTTTACTCGTGTGCTGGTCTGTCCTTTAAGTTTAACTCGTGCTGATCTCTTGAAGAGGTAGCTTTGGATCCATGAGTACATTTTACCACAGACTCTTTTTTGGAGACGTTTGAGAAGGAGACCCTCTTTCCATACCTTGTCAAAGGCCTTGCTGAGGTCATGAAGACAGCCAGAGTCTTCATTTTCTGCTGGAAACCATTTTCAATTTCCTGGCTGATCAGAGTTATCTGTGCTTCAGTTCTTCCTGAAGCCTGACTAAGTGGATGAGATGAGTTTCCAACTGTTCCTGGAGACGTTTGTTGACCGTACGCTCCGTTTTTTTTTTACCGAAGCAGCCCAAGAGGCTGATGGGGCGGTAACTGTTTTTGCTGTGACTGTCTTTTCATTTCTTTAGGATCCGGATTATAATGGCCACCTTCATACTGGTTGGAAATACCCCTGAATTCCAAGATTGGTTGTAGACATCTAATAGCTTATGCTTTGCATATCCCCCAAGGTGGCGGATCATTTCATTAGTGATTCCATCTTTGCCTGGGGGACTTCTTACTCTTGAGCACTGTTTATCTCATGGATGGAGAAGTCAGAAGTCATGCTGGGAGTTGGTGTTTGCTTCTTGTGCTGTTCCTTGATCTTTGATCTGACGCCTGCTGTTTTCTCTCTTGGGACATTAAGGAGGCTATCCTCTTGAAAGCTGTTTGCAAGCAGGAAGGCTGCCTTCTTCCTGGTGTAAATTTGGTTGCCGTCTTTCAGGAGAAAGGCTCTTGGGGTGTCCTTTTCCATGTTAAGTGAACCAGGTTTTTTTACTTAATCATTTGCCGATTTCCTTTGTCTTTTCTTCATCAAATCTCTTTCTTGTCATGTTGAAAAGAATGATGTTTTCTGTGGTCGGAGATTGCTCAGGTCGTTCTCTGGCTACTGTTAGTTGGTCATGTAGCTTCTGAAGGTGGTCACTCCAGAAGGGCATGTAGTCTTTTCTTCTGCCTCTTGGTATGCTCTGCTTTGCTGCCTGTAGTATGGAGTGAGTTACATGCTGTACATTGGTGTTGATGTCCCTGCTGTTGTTTATGTTTTTTCCACAGAGCTCATTGGTTAAGTTGTGAAAATTGGACCAGTCTACCTTTGTAATTCCTGCGGGGTTCTTTCCTCTGAGGGGCGGGCTTCTCCGCCAGAGAAAACTTCATTAGGATAGCCCTGTGATCCCAACCTCCATGATGGGTCATGATTTCCCAGTTGCATGTCTTCTGGATGTCCTCTGTTGCAACTGCAAGGTCAGGGGTACTTGTGGTTTTCCACGCACGGGAGAGAAATGTGGGTTGGTCGTCTGGTCCATTTATTAGGATGAGATTGTTTTCGATCATCCAGTCTCCAATCTGTCCTCCTCTGGTGCTTAGGTCAGTGTATCCCCTACCTAGGGAGTGGGCATTAAAGTCAACAGTGATATGCAGGTTCTGATTGGTCAATGGGAGAAGTGTGAAGTTGCAGGTCTTTGTCTGGATTGCAGTAGCAGTTGATGACTGTACATCTCTCCCATGGAGGACCACTTTTACAGCAAGATATTCATTGTCTCCTTCTGATCTCCGTCGCAAGGATTGGTTACAGACAAGGGTTAGAGTTCCTCCCTCATGTCGCCTGGCTTTGTCATGTCGGAAGTAGAATGCGTAGTTTCTTGTTTTCTCCTGCATGTATGACCTTGCAGAAGGTCTGCCCCCTATTTAGCCAACACATTACGACTTCAGCGCTGTTCATGGTTTGAGTTTGGAATTTCCTTCTCCTAGACTGGTGGCCTCTAACAGCTGACGAGTTCAGTCTCCCTGATGTGTGTCCAGTTTCTCGTAGCTGGAGATTGTACCTACCCAATCCGAAGCTGAAGAAACTGCTAAGATATCCAGGGGCGGATCAAGGATTTTGCAAATTGGGGGGGGGGGGCTAGTAGATACTTTGCATTATCATATATATATATATATATATATATATATATATATATATATAAATATATTTAGGCGCAGGCACTTGCCATAGACATTTATCTTTATATATATATATACACATATATATACATATATATATATACACATATATATACATATATATATATACACATATATATACATATATATATATATATATATATATATATATATATATATATTGCAGTGTAAACTTCTGATGATCAAAAGATTATACTGTGTGAATCGTTGGATACGTTATATGAATTTAAGTCACTTTATACCTATAAAAACAGAATTCTCTGCCGGTTAAAAAAAACGAAAAACTGCCCTTTTTCTATTCATAAACTTCAGAATAATGATTTTAACCAAATCAACTGTTCATGATGGATGAGAGAAAGAGGTAATAGATGGCCAGTACCACATTTAATCTCTTGTAAACATTTAGTCTCATTTCAATCTAACATTAAATAATTTGCAGACTGGAAACTATCAAAACATGACTTCACGGCTATATATATATATATATATATATATATATATATATATATATATATATATATATATATATAACCTATTGCATTTTCCACTTCGTATATGCTCTGACAATTTGTAAATTGTGAAATAGTTGTAAATTGGTACAGATGTCCAACTTATAATATTTTCCCGAGACACAGTTTACAACTGGAAACTCATGAACAAAGTTGAGAAAAACGTAAATGCAGATTTTACGTCAGACAATTCATATAATGTGTATTTTTATTTATTGAATTTACAGCGTTACAAAACCTAATAACAACAGGTCACGTAGTCGTGACGAGCATATATTTTGTTATGGAGATAAAAAACAGATTCTGTAACACTAGGCAGCGTGAAATGTTTTGGGGAATGAATAAAGAAAACAGTGGTTTTTGTTAACAAATAATTATAATTTATTCTTAAAACAACCCTAACATTACAAAACATAAAATCAATACAATTGCACAGTATAACAACAGTATAACAGTAAATCAATACATTTACACAGTATAATAAATAAAGTGTAAAGTACATGGATACCACCACTGTTACAGCGACAACAAGTCCTTTAAAACTTATAATCCAGATGAACAGTTCACATAAATCTTCTCAGAGAATAAAGTCCAATTCAATTACAAAATCAATCTGTTGTAATCCAAAAGTGAAGTTCTTGAAATAATCCCAAAAGCAACCTGGAGACAAGCCGCACTAAATCTGCATAGAGTTCTTAGAATCCCTGACACTTCTGCAATTATCGGATAGATCCGAAACTGACTCACACTCTGGGATATTTCTTTCCCCCGGCTCGAAAGCACAGCCCCTATTTATAACTTTTTCATCCGAAAATTCTAGAAACTTCTATTTCACGAACGATCCCAAAGAACTCAACAACACATAATACAAACGCCCAAAGAACATTACAAGACACGCGCTCATAGAGCGCGACCTGCCCAGAAAGTTCCAGATTAGTATGAGCGCTGTGTTTCTACACTCCGCGAAAGTTCAGCAGGTGCGGTTATTTATAGCAGCGCACAGGGTTTGCGCTTGACACGAAATTGAATGCCTACAGACACATGTACCACATTAAAAGATACACCTGTAACAACAATTTATAGCGCGAGGATTATATTAATTTAAAAAAATGTGGGGTAAGTTCACCAATTCGATTTTGCATAACCGGTCTGCTAGCCCCTTTCGGAAAATTATATTCAATTAAAGATTCCCCTAAACCAAAAAATGCAGACGGTCTTTTTATTGCCTTTTTTCACAACAGTAAAGCATCTTTTAAATAAAAAAATATTATTGTGATCCAGGTAAACTCTAAATTATTTTGGATTTTTTTTTCTTCTGGCTCTCCTCATAAGTCCGTCAATAACTGTTGAATACAGCTGCTATCAGACGAATCAACCAATGTCGATAATTAGATGCTAAACCTTGCTTCACAGGGCTATAATTAACTCAGCAAATAAGACTTTTCTGGTGCAAGCAGTTAGAATGCGGAATTCATAGCAAAAGAATAAATGATCTGGACATTATTTTTTTTATCAACCGATTTATAAATAAAAATAAGACTAAATTAATAATCCCTTTTTAGCAAACCTGTGAGCTTATGCGATGGTGCGGCGTCGTCCGTCGTACGTCGTGTGTCGTGCGTCGACTGTACGTTAACCATAGCTATCTCAAAAACGGCAGGAGCTAGCATCATAAAAATTTCTTGCAAATAATCAGTCATCCAAAAAACTATATCGGATTTTGTTTATTTTTTTCTAACTGCATTTTCTTAGATTTTATAGGGAAAAAGCTAAAAAAGCTTTAAAAATTTTCTTCTCCGAAACTGTCCAGCCAAATTGTCCAATATTTTACAGAAATGATCCCTAGAACAATCTTTCTCAAGTTTGTTCGAATGGTTCTAGTTTGGAGATTTTTGGCCGAGTTACAGGAGGTTGAACTTTGTTAACTTTGCAAAAAAGCATATTAAAATTTAAATCTCAGAAACGGCTGGAGCTATCATCACCAAATTTTATGTTGGTCACATAGGTCATATCTGAAATTGAGGTATTGGTGGCGCCACCTGCATCGGCCTTTTTTGTACGGGGTCATCAGTGCCTGTATCACACTGAGGGCTACAAAAAACTTCTTCTCTGAAACCATATGGCCAAAATGTTTAATATCGCACAGAAATGATTCTAGGGTAGTGCTTTCTGAAGTTTGTTCAAATGGTCTCTTTTCAGTGACTTTTGGCTAAGTTATGGGAAGCTGAATCTAGTCATATGCTGTATCAGCCCATGTTAGCTCAGTGGCTACAAAGATCTTCTTCTCAAAAACCACTGGGCCAAATTCTTAAATCTCACACCTTAATTATCCTCAGATGATGATAATTCAAGTTTGTTCAAATGGTTTTGGTTCAGTGCTTTTTGGCTGAGTTACGGGAAGCTGAACTTAGCCAGTTTGCTGTATCTTCCTGTATGAGTTATAAACCTGCAAAACGTTTTTCGACTGGTGTCACTGAAGCCAGTTTGTTAAATATTTTACAAGAATAATCTCTACAATAATTCTTATAATAATTGTCATTAATGGTTCCACATGAATGATTTTGGCTGAATTATGGAGATTGAATTGAGTCATTTTACCATATATGTTAGCTGTGTGATGCTGTTACATCTATCCTGGCACCAGTTTATCAGCATCTATTACATCAAGCCACTAGACATTTAGATTTCAGGTTATCTTTGGTTAATATTCACAAGAAAGTTTTATAAAATTTTTTTAAAAATTTAGATTTATGATTTTAGTTATTTATCATACCAGGCAATGTTACAATCATGGATATTCAGCTCTATGTGGCTATATAAAGACAACTGTACGTAGATTATAAATTATTGGTATCCCTACTCAACTTAATTCAAGAATTTGCCATCAATGAGATATATCTTTATTTTAATTTTGCATTCAGTATGCATCCGTAATAATTTACATACATTCCTGATTTCTTTTTTTTATAAAAAAAAGTCAGCTGAAAAGCATTTTGTATTGGGAAAATAAATTTCAAAGTTATTTCAAGTAGGGACCACTTTTGTGTACAGATGGCAGCACTTGGTTTGCCATTGGCAGATTGCCAGTGCCTTGATGTTGGCCATTAGCCAAGATGATGTCAGCTCTATAAATGGTTTTGGCACAGTGCCAGGATTGGAAGAAGTGCAGCCAGATATAGGTCAAGAGTTCACTCAGTGCAGTAGCTGCATTCTATTTATAGCTTTGGCAGATTGCTCACTGCATCATATTTGGCACCAAAGTTCAGCCTGGATCTATTTATAGCTTTGGCAGACTGCCAACTTTGTCAGATTATGCAACAGGTCAAGAGTTCACTCAGTGCAGCCAGGTACAGGTCAAAAGTTCACTCTGTCTAGCCAGGTGCAGGTCAATAGTTCACTCAGTGCAGTAGCTTGAGGCAGCAATTTGTCACAGGTCACTCGGGGGCAACTGCCTTACTCACCTAAGCCTTGTAAGCCCAGTGCATCAAACTCTGGGGAAGTTTGATGTATTGGACTGATATTTTGACCTGTCTATGCGTCTTTGATGGTATTCTCATTTACAAGACAGGTGGTGCCACTTACATTGACTTTTGCAGTGTATGCGCCTGCTTATTTCTACAGAGGAAATTGATACATCAGGCTAAAATTGGGCATGTTTATACATATCGGGTAGCTTTATAGTGTACAAGACTGGTGGCGCCACCTACAATAATTTTTGCACAGTGTATGTCCCTGCTTATTTCACAGGCGAGGTTTGACATATTAGTCTGACATTGGGCATATGTATATATCTCTTCGTTGTATATAACACTGGTGGTGCCAGCTACAATCATTGTATCCGCCAAAACAGAGTTTTGCGGATACTATGTTTTCAGTTGGATGCAGACGCTGCCGCCATCACAACATAGGTTTCCGGAGAACTCCTCCATAACCACTGGGCAGAATTTTTAAAAATTCGGAAATCTGATCAGTCACATATGAACTGCTGCGCCCTCACTTTTGGTTGACCTCTGACCTTTCCTCTCTGCTTAGTGTCCATTTGTGCGTCTGTTCCCACACATAAACCAAGATATATCGGGAACCGTTTGACTGATAAGGCTAAAGATTTTGCTCAAACGTAGCCCTTGGAAAGCGTTATAACATACACTAAAATGGTTGCGCCACCTGTAACCATTTTTGCACAGCGTTCATCTGTTCATCTGCCTTGGGATAAAAACACTCATATCTCTGCATTGGTTGGACTTATCCACCTGATATTTTGCATGTGTAAACATCCTGGACAGCTTTCTTGATTTTATGACAGGTGGCGCCACCTACATTCACGTTTAAGCTGCAGGAATCCAAGCTCATATCTCGGGAACCGTTTGACCAGGTGGGCCAAAATTTTGCATGTGTATAGATCTCCAATAGCTCTTTATCATACGCAAAACTGGTTGCGCCACCTGCAACCATTTTAGCACAGCTTCCATCTGTTCATCTGCCTTGGGATAAAATCATCATATCTCGGCAGTTGTTTGACTTATCCACCTGAAATTTTGCACGTTTATACATCCTTGACAGCTTTCTTGATTTTATGACAGGTGGCGCCACCTACATTCAAATTTACGCTGCAGACATCCAAGCTCATATCTCAGGAGCCATTTGACCGATTAGGCAAAAATTTTGCATGTTTATAGATCTCACATAGCTCTTAATTATACACAAAATTGGTGGCGCCACCTGCCACCATTTTTGCACAGTGTCCGTCTGTATGTCTGCCGTGGGCTAAAATCACTCATATCTCAGTAGTGGTGTGACTTATCTGCCTAAAATTTTGCATGTTTATACATCTTTGATAGCTTTCTCGATTTTGTGGCAGGTGGAGCCACCTATATTTATGTATACGCTGCAGACATTCAGGCTTATATAAATCAGGACTGGTTTGACATATCCCCCCAAAATTTTGCATGTGTATAGATCTCACATATCTCTTAATCATACACAAAATTGGTGGCGCCACCTGCCACCATTTTTGAATAGCGTCCGTCTGTTTGTCTGCCATGGGCTAAAATCACTCATATCACAGTAGTGGTTTGACTTATCTGCCTAAAATTTTGCATGTTAATACATCTTGGACAACTTTCTGGATTCCGTGGTAGGTGGCGCCACCTACATACACATTTCGGCTGCAGACATCCAGGCTATTACTGTGGTTGCCTTTTTGTTCGCGAGGGTTTTAATTTCGCGATATTCGCGAATGGGAAATAATCGCGAAAATGACACCCTCGAGAATAATTGACCAATTGAGTGTGTCCTTCTGATTAAGTGTAGCCAATCCTTGAATAGGAATAGGTTAGAACAGTGAGAAATCTTAATATAAGTTACATCCATGCAGGTATAGGGAAAACATTCCCTTAAATTTGAACTGAAGAACCTGTGCTGTGTGTACGGGTCCATCCTTATATGAGGAGAATATCACAAGCTCATGAATTATTCTCAAATTATAATACACACAGCAATGGCTTTACCAAAGATTTGATATAGGTTCTGGTGAGATCGCGAAAATGACATCCTTGCGAAACATTAAAAATGGAGAAAACGCGAAATTTCAGCCTCGCGAATATGAAGCCAACCACAGTATGCAGCACACCTCACTCTATTTCCCCTTGCCACTTAGTCCATGCCTCACTTCACCTTTTCCTTTTGGCGGATACACGTAGTCCCTTGTTGACTACCCATATTCTGGTTTTTGTGTTGTGTGCACCTAAGCCAGAATTGCAGCAGTGATGTTTGTTTAATTGTTTCTTGTTCTAAGTTTTTAGTACTTGCATTGTTCATATACATGTTACACATGTTCTTGAAAAGTAATGGTCCAGCATTGAAGCATTATACCTGGTGAAATCTCATTGCACAGTTTCGCATTAGGCCTGTAGGACTTGTTAAGGTATCGTATAGAGATGAACATAAGATGTGAGCACAAGTGGCCAACGATGTAAAAATTCAGACATTATTTAATCTCAAATAATTGATCAGTCATAAAATAAAGACACAACTATATCTAAACATTTAAGTGTATTAAACATCTTTGAAAAAGGCAAAAGAAAAACTCATGATTGAATATTATTCTCTAACTATTTTATAAGATATTACTCACCAGCGTTTATTTTGAATAAGTGGTATAGCTTAAATTACCTTTCCATGTGTGTAGTTGTTTCATTAGTCTGTAAGTATAACATGCTTTTGTACGTTCAAAAGTCAAATCTCTTATATATATGTCTGAATTATAAAATGCATCTCTTTCGTTCGCATTTTTATGCATTATCGTTTACATATTTATTTGGCAATTTATATATTTGTATTCGATAATAAATCTTCCATAAAACTTTTGTTTTTCAGTTGAAAGGGTTAAATTTGTATGACGGCAACTGAAAATAATGTAAAGAAAATTTTCTCTGATAAAAAATGATAACAATGTTTCAAGCTTGGGGGGGGGGGGGGGGTTCAGCCCCAAAAGCTCCCCCTTTGGAACCGCCACTGATATCCTTGGTCTGGCCCTTCCCCTAGGCCTGGTTTGACCTGCTAGGGGTTTGGGGCCCCGGCCAACATAGCCCCTAGGATCATGCGGGCACTCAAGCCCTACCACCACTGCAAGGTGATATCACTGGGTAGGGAACCTTCTTATATGATAATCTTGTCATCTGTTATCTCAGATGTGTCAGTGTGTCTGTCTGTTTGTCGGTTGTTTTCAGCTACTCCTGCTTTCATATTCTTCTGTGTGATATATGTCATTCAACAGGCCCAACTTTTCATCAATCACTCTAAAAGTCACTCATTTGATAGAAAACCAACAGTTTGTACCGTCTGTCATTTCAACTTCCGGCAAGCGCTCGACCTATGGTCGTCTAGTTTATTTTATCAAATGTGTATAAAGCGTATAGCCTGTTTGTTTCTGTTTGAAGGAGTGTGCGGGTATGAGTGAGGTGGAGTTTTAAATATATGTGGAAGTTATAAGCATAATATTTAGGAAGTGTCTAGGCAGCCGACAATGTCGCCTGTGGAGTGTCAGACAATGTCGGCTGCCCAGACAGTCCACACTCCAGCCACTGCGCAACTGACCCTGCTTTAACCGATATCTTTAAGTGTCAGCTGCCTAGCTTGTGACATTCAAGACCTAGTAGTAAGGCCAAA
The DNA here is from genome assembly GCA_026874595.1 of Sipunculus nudus. Classification (NCBI taxonomy): domain Eukaryota; kingdom Metazoa; phylum Annelida; class Sipuncula; order Golfingiida; family Sipunculidae; genus Sipunculus; species Sipunculus nudus. Next base: position 43,121,688 of record CM049318.1, on the reverse strand, counting down.
AAATAAGGTTTGGTTCTCAGTGACTTTTATCAGAAATCAATGCGGACGGGCATTTTTTTTTATTTTTATTGTTTTTGTATGTTTCGATTAAAATGTCAAATGATATGAGAAAACAAGATAATAACAGATTTATTTTGCTAAAAAGTAAAAGCAGTACATAACAAAGGAGATTTTATCAAAATTGTATGATTTTATCTTCTTGAAAGAAATGTCCGAGCAGCAGGAGCCCAAAATTGGTAAATTTCTATTTAATATCAAATTAAAAATTTTTGATGCAGGGGTTTAAAACTGACGCTGGCGGTGCCTGAGAACCATACCTTTTATTTTTTAGCCCAATAGTTAGTAAAGTGTTGCTGAATTTAAAAACAAAACAGTTAACTGGGTTTGATTTTAACCTGGAAAATGAAAACACAAAAATGCAGCATCACATTGCATGTAGTATTAATCAAATAATAGGCAAAAAATGTATTCGTATTCACTGGAATACATACACCTACACTACATGTTTTTTATAAGCAGGTATTTGCATATTATTGACTCACAAGGTCAGATGATTAATGCAGTGTACACAATATTGATTTTGTGTTTGTTTTGCACTTGACCCCTCTGAACGCCTTTGATGATCCATTGATATTATTGTGGGTATTTATTAGCTTCATGGTTTGGCAATCAGTTAACCCAATGATTTCATAATTTTTGTACCGCTAATATTAAGAGAGCAGATTATGAGTTTCTAGTGATTGTGTACATACTGAATATATGTATGTCTTGCAACTTTCTTCACAAGTCATGGATTAACGAATGTAATAAAATAACAGAAGTGGTGGCCCATCAGGGCTTAACATTTATAAACGATTGAAATCAAGGATAGTTAATAGTGGCTAATCCGCACCATGGCAGTCAACATCTCTGTTGGGGATGAATTCCCCTCTTTTAGTGATCTGGAGACAAAGCTATAAATCTGTATCAAAAGTCTCACCATGTCAAATTATGGAAACAGGATGCTTAAACCATTGCTGGGTCTAGGTTCGGTTGATACTGGGACATTCCTTTGGACTGGGATGAAATAATGGAATGATTTACCAATGAATATTCAGTTAAGTAACTCATACAGTAGTTTAAGTAAGTTGATAAAACTACATCTTATGGAAAATGCACAGAAACTTGAAGAGAATGGTTACATATATTATAAATTGGGTATAGAGAGTTCTTAATTTTCATGATTTTATGAATGTATGGAATCTCTTAAAATAATGCACTCATTACCTATAGTGTTTTATAAAATAATTGTGATTAGACCAATTCTGGTCATATAGTATGTAAAATTGTATATGGACTTTCACCTATACATATGTGATCAAATAATTCTATTCATATATTGGTTTTAATGTAGTGACACCTCTGTGTGTGATTGCACAAAGTTTTGTCATATATTCTGGAAAATGCAAAGCAAGCTTCATCTGTGATTACACAATTTCTAGTCAAATACCCTGTTGAATGTATTTTTAGCAAAATCTTTGATAACAAATACTTTTTTCTCTCTCTTTCTCTTCTTTGTTCTGTAAATATATTCTGAGATCAATGTGTGATATAATGATTTCTGGTCATATATTATGTTAATAATCTGTCATTTTATCTGGATTGTGTATACAAAATATCTGCCATTTTAGTAAAACTACTTTCTGGTAATTCTATGTATTTTGTCAACTTTAACTAAGAAAAACATAATTATTGTCCTGTAATTTATATTTTGTTATTGTACATAGACTTTGCCTGCTCTAACTTGATCACCTGGACCACTATGGAAATAAGTTTTAAAACGTTTTAGTGCTATCCTCGGTGAATGGCAGGATATCATGTTTTATTGTATATGCATGTAACTGGTTGTCAGAATAAAATCAATCAATCAACCAATCTAAGAAGTGGTGTCCTGTAGTCCCTTTTTTTGTTTGTGAGGGTTTTATTTTCGCGATATTCGCGAATAGGATATAACTACGAATATAAAACCCTCGGGAATAAGCTGCCCTTTTATCGAGGATAGACAAGAGGATATGATGCATCTGCAGATTCTGCACAAATGAATTTGTTATCGCACCTCCGAAAACAAGGTTTATTAATCAACAACATAAGCTGTGGATGTTATCGCAACCTTCTCATACAAACATTTTAATGATAATTTTCAAAACATCGATTATGAGACTATAATACAGGTTATAATACAATGACTATAACGGTAATGAGTTAGGTATTGTAGATTTATTTTTATTTTATAATAAATATAAATATTATTGTACTTCGATTTCATAGATTCTGGTGCAATCGCGAAAATAAAAACCCTCGCTAAACATTCAGAATTAAGAAATCGCTAAATTTCAGCCTAGCGAATATAAAGCCAACCACAGTATATGCTGTTTGTAATATTTTGTACAATAAAAGTTCAAATAAATGTTGTTATGAAAATATTGTCCATTATGTTTTAATGTATGATTTAATGTATCTAACCAGACATTGTCTGACATTCCGCCGCCGACATTGTCGGTTGTCTAGACTTTTCCTAAATATTATGTTTATAACTTACACATATATTTAAATCTCCACCTCACTCATAGCTACTTCCTAAAATTAAAACGCGATATCTTTGATAACTTAGTCTTTATAGAAATGGCAGAACCAGAGGTAAACTACTAGCAGCACTGAAAAACTCCAGGTTCGATGAAAGTTTTGTGAAATTGTAATGAAATGTCCCCTCAGCCTGAGTTCTTTTGTATGCAGACGAAAGCAAACGCAGCCAAAATAAGTAGTTTCTACTGACAGGCTTATATGCCCTAAGTGATGAGGGGCCCGGCGGCCGAAATGATGCTGTCCGGTGCACACCGCGGCCGATATGTTTGATCAGACAGAGTAAGTGCCGGTCTGTGGCTCACTTGAGCTGGCGGCCGAAATCGAGAGAGCCATAATTGAGTTATATAATTTGCCGCGAGGTGGAAGTACCTGTTCTAAGCGAGGCAACACAGCAAAGGTGGTTCTGAGAGAAAGAAAAACTAGATGACCTGAGGTCACGCGCTTGCCGGAAATGATGTAAAGTTAGTCAGATGAACGAGCAGTATAAAAGTGAAAGAAAATAATCCATAGTTAGTGAAGAAAGAACCAATATTAACAAAGTTCTAAAGAAAATAAGATTTAGATATATTTTGATCACCTTGTCCTTGACCTTTGACTTATTTGAATAATAAACATAGGACTTCCAGATATCATCATGATATATGACAAGTGTAATTTACAAAACGATTCCTTCAAAACTGTCCAGTAGAATGCTACATGTGAGACGCAAGCACCTGGAAGCAGGCGAAATTGAGGACAACTGACAAACAGACAAACATACTGACAAACTGACCCAAGATGAGACCAGTTGACTTAATCATGTGATGGAGAAACCTCAGAGGAAGATAATAAGCTATAGTTTATGTAAATGAGGTTTATACTTTTGGAGATATGGTCAAAAAATGATATGTTGTGCAAGTTTGAGTGCACCGCCCCCTAGCGGCCTTATCTGGAAAATGAAAAATTCGTTTCGAGATTTTAGTGTAAGACATAAGATGTAATAGTTTTAAAAGGATTCTTTCAAAACTGTGGCCTGTAGAATGCTATATGTATGACGCAAGAACCGGCAAGCAGGCGAATTTGAGGACAACTGAGAAACAGACGGACACACAGACAAAGTGACTCAAGATTGAGACCAAATGAATACACCAGGTTTTTGGAAAGACCCGGAGGAAAAAAATAAGCTATAGTTTATGTAAATGAGGTTTATAGTTTTGGAGATATGGCCAAAAAATGATATGTTGTGCAAGTTTGAGTGCACCGCCCCCAAGCGGCCAATTCTGGAAAAGGAAAAATCCGTTTCGAGATATTAGTGTAAGACATAAGATGTAATAGTTTTAAAAGGATTCTTTCAAAACTGTGAGCTGTAGAATGCTATATGTGAGACGCAAGAACCGGCAAGCAGGCGAATTTGAGGACAACTGATAAACAGACGGACACACAGACAAAGTGACTCAAGATTGACACCAAATGAATACACCAGGTTTTTGGAAAGACCCAGAGGAAGAAAATAAGCTATAGTTTATTTAATTGAGGCTCACAGTTTTGGAGATATCGCCAAAACATGATATGTTGGGGAGGTTTGCATACAGCGCCACCTAGCGGCTGCATTCAAAAAATGGAAAAATTGTTTCGAGATAATAGTGTAGGACTTATGCTATGTCAGTTTCAAAAAGATTCCTGCAAAACTGTGACCTCCAGGGCAAGATTACTGAAATCTCGAAATATCTCGTTTGACGAGATATTATACGAGATATCCCGAGACCTTAATAAAATCTTGCATTACTTGTTAAATGCTACCTGATGCCAAAAACTAGACCTCTCTAGCTGTAAAACTGCCAAAGTAAGAAGAATAAAGGCCCCTTATTTTCGAATATCATGACTTTTTCCCAAAAATTCGTAACCATGGTTACGGCAAATTTGAGTCAGCTACACACAAGATGACTGGCCTTGGAATGACGTTTAAAATGAGCTATGTTTTGAAGAAGATACGACTAATAGTGACAAAGATATGAAGAAAACACCGTTTTGAGAAGTTTTGATGACCTTGACCTTGACCTTTGACCTATATTGACCAAAAACAATATGTTTCTTGCATTTTTGATTATCTATAAAGTGTGTAAGTTTGAAAGTGATTGGTGCAAAATTGAGACCTGTAGAGAGATGACAGACAAACAGACAAACAGTTAGACATCCGCGACTGACCAACCAGCTTGCGAAAATCGAAGATTTCCGGCAAGCAATAAACCATTGCATCGACTTCGGCTAAGATTTTTTTTTCAAGTTTACATTTCATGAAATTTAGTTATGGAAAACTTATGGACACCAACTATCTGTTCGATAAAAGTTTTGTGAAATTGTAATGAAATGTCCCCTCAGCCTGAATTCTTTTGTATGCAGACGAAAGCAAACGCAGCCAAAATAAGTAGTTTCTACTGACAGGCTTATATGCCCTAAGTGATGAGGGGCCCGGCGGCCGAAATGATGCTGTCCGGTGCACACCGCGGCCGATATGTTTGATCAGACAGAGTAAGTGCCGGTCTGTGGCTCACTTGAGCTGGCGGCCGAAATCGAGAGAGCCGTAATTGAGTTATATAATTTGCCGCGAGGTGGAAGTACCTGTTCTAAGCGAGGCAACACAGCAAAGGTGGTTCTGAGAGAAAGAAAAATAAACCGTTGCATCGACTTCGGCTAAGATTTTTTTTTCAAGTTTACATTTCATGAAATTTAGTTATGGAAAACTTATGGACACCAACTATCTGTATTGCTTGTACAGCTCCACTTATATAATCATAGAACTCCCAGTCTATTACCAATTTACTACAAACATCTATACCAACTTTCTTTTAACCCAAATAACTCTGTCTTTCATTGTTAAAGTCCAATAAAACAAATTCATTTGAGAAAACTTGAATAAAAGCCATCTAAGAATCATTTTAGCTCCGCTGACCGTAATTCAACTGAGCTACAGTGATTTGTCCGCGTATATCGTCCGTCTGTCTGTCTGTACGTTAGACTGGCACGTTTTGACACCGTTGAACCTACGAATCTGAAATTTTGCATACAATTAAATGTCTCTTAGATCTCCTACCAAAGCCAAAACAAGGTCACTGCGACTTCGTTCCTTTGAGAAATTAAGGAAAAACTCAATTTTCCATTACACTTCAAGCCAACCTAGGCCTATTATCAAACCACTGGTGTTGTCCTGTTAATATTTGGCATATTTATTGAACTATATGTTTCCTACATGCCAGAAATAAGGTCAATAATGAGAATTTGTAGGAGTTAAATACCTGAACACAAGTATATTGTCAAATGTCAGGAAAGCTATTTACTCTTTTTATATGGTAACTGGGGAAGCAGGAGAGCCTTTTTTCCAGCATGTAACTGTATGTAATTGAGATTTAATTGTCTATCAGAAATTATGTCAACATGTTTTGTATTTGTTTAAGTTATTAGTTGAAATGTCTAATCATTACATTGAATGTTCTCTCCTTTGAAACCTGAAATTAGGTCTTGGAGACCTACATTTTGCAAGGTTTGGCGGGTAACACCCAGGCGGGTAATACCACTTGTTACCCGGGTGGGGCAAGAAGTCTTAAAACCCACATGTGGGTTTCATGGGCAATATGATACGGACTGTTCTTGAAACTGTTCGTGGAAACTGTTCGTGTTTATATCTAAATTCCTAATTATAAGGTAGTGTATAAAACATATCCTGTCATATATTTACATGTTGATATCACTGTTTACATGTGATTGGATTGTCAACAATTAAGTTAATAACTGAATTAGATAAACACATTTATCAATTCTCAATGTCAGAGCTCCTTATCAGAGCCGTATGGCTATGGAAAACATCAGCTTGGAAGGCTTCTTTGACCCAGTCAGTGTCTTACTGTAATGTGCATTGCAGTTCCACTCAACACATATAACTAGATAAGGTGCATCGAAATAGTAGTTACATAAGGGCTAGTCAGTCATGACAGCCTGACTGGAGATGTTTCAATTGCATCAGGATTACAAAAGAATCCCCTTCACTCCACCACTTAAATCACTGTTTTCTGCATCTGGACATTTGCTAACAATTAAAAGTGCACAGCCCTCGTTTAGCCTGGCCATAAATATGGGAGCTACCTCCATGTCCCTTGCATCCATCCAGCAATTGATCACGCAAGCTGGCAGCACTGACAATGCCAATGAAGATCAGAGCAAAGCTCCCTCCCTGTTGGTTCTGCCGATGACGACGACGACAGTGCTGGCCTCTTGGAATAGTTTGTGGCGGCAGCACTGCCGACGACGACAGTCACAGCAAAGCTGTCTTCCTGTTGGTTCTGCCAATGACGACGACGACGACAGTGCTGGCCTCTTGGAGTAGTGGCGGCAGCACTGCCGACGACGACAGTCACAGCAAAGCTGCCTCCCTGTTGGTTCTGCCAATGACGACGACGACGACGACAGTGCTGGCCTCTTGGAGTAGTTTGTGGCGGTAGCACTGCCGACGACGACAGTCACAGCGAAGCTGCCTCTCTGTTGGTTTTGCCAATGACGACCACGACGACGACAGTGCTGGCCTCTTGGAGTAGTGGCGGCAGCACTGCCGACGACGACAATCACAGCAAAGCTGCCTCCCTGTTGGTTCTGCCAATGACGACGACGATGACGACAGTGCTGGCCTCTTGGAGTAGTTTGTGGCGGCAGCACTGCCGACGACGACAGCAAGACCTAAGCTTCTTCTTCCTGCAATACTGATGACGACGACGACGACAGAAACCCTTAACTTACTCCCTGTAAGGACCGCCAGTGATGATGACAACGACAGTGCTGGCCTCTTGGAGTAGTTTGTGAAGGCAGCACTGCCGACAATGACAGTCACAGCAAGGCTGCCTACCTGTTTGTTCTGCCAATGACGACGACGACGACAGTGCTGGCTTCTTGGAGTAGTTTGTGGCGGCAGCACTGCCGACAACGACACTGACAGCAAAGCTGCCTCACTGTTGGTATGCCAATGACGACGACGACGACAGTGCTGGCCTCTTGGCGTAGTTTGTGGAGGCAGCACTGCCGACGACGAAAGTCACACCAAAGCTGCCTCCCTGTTGGTTCTGCCAATGAGGACGACGACGACAGTGCTGGCCTCTTGGAGTAGTTTGTGGCGGCAGCACTGCCAAAGACGACAGCAAAACCTAAGCTTCTTCTTGCGGCAATACTGACGACGATGACCACAGAAACACCTTAACTTACTCCCTGTAGGGACCACCAGAGATGATGACAACGACAGTGCTGGCCTCTTGGAGTAGTTTGTTGGGGCAGCACTGCCGACGACGACAGTCACAGCAAGGCTGCCTCCCTGTTGGTTCTGCCAATGACGACAATGACGATGACAGTGCTGGCCTCTTTGAATAGTTTGTTGCAGCAGCACTGCCTACAACGACAGTCACAGCAAAGCTACGCTCTTTACACAGCGCTATAACTATAGGCCTACTCCCTATATGCTAAGCGCTGTTTGTTATGACCTCGTATCCTGAATTGGTACACCAGAGGGGAGCACTGTATTTTTGTCCAATCAGATGAGACCTTGTCCTTGAAGACACGGCCAAGCGAGGAATACACGGAGCCAATCATGTTCATTTCGTTTTGAGTGACAGCTCATCATTCCGGTAACCATCTGAACAGGTCACAGGCTCGGAGAGAATTTCCGCACACGTGGTTTGCGTAGGGCCTTAGGCACATTGGATTCCCGGCCGGTGAGCTGTAATTCAAACGAAACGTAACCACAAAGGCTGCGTGCACACCTCGCTGGCTGGTTTCTGCAGACAGCAGATACATGGCTACGCTAACACAGTCATACTGTCAGAATCGAATCGGTCGATTATGCGAGAATGCAGAGGGAGCAATTAAAATTCGACCGTTAACTGTCTTCAAACGGCGCTTGAAGCGCAGCTACGGGGGGAGCCAGGATGCCTGTCGAGTGTTTGTTTATTGGCATCTGGTTGGCTGCTTGTCACATCATACGCATGTGTTTTTCAGCGGACAACGAACCGCCATCTGGTGTCTAAATATATCATAATCGGTCAAGGCTGGCAGCGTGAAAATCAGTTGCTTCTTTAGAAGCGTAAAATTTCCGCTGCCTCGGGAGCGTACAGCAAAGCTGCCTCCCTGTTGGTTCTACCAATGACGACGAAGACGACAGTGCTGGCCTCTTGGACTAGTTTGTGGCAGCAGCACGGCCGATGACGACAGTCACAGCAAAGCTGCCTCCCTATTGGAGCTGCCAATGACGACGACGACGCCGACAGTGCTGGCTTCTTGGAGAAGTTTGTGGCGGCAGGACTGCCGACGACGACAGTCACGGTAAAGCTGCCTCCCTGTTGATTCTGCCAATGACGACGACAACGACAGTGTTGGTCTCTTGGAGAAGTTTGTGGAGGCAGCACTGCCGACGATGACAGCAATACCTAAGCTTCTTCTTGCTGCAATACTGACGACAACGACAACATAAAGACGTTAGCTTCCTCCCTGTAGTGCCCACCAGAGACGCTGACAACGACAGTGTTGGCCCCTTGGAGTAGTTTTTGGAGGCATCACTGCCGACGACGACAGTTTCTGGTGGCAGCACTGACGACGACGACGATAGTCAGAGTAAAGCTCCCTCCCTGTAGCTTCTGCTTGTTTCTTGGATATGTCTGAGGCACCAGCACTGCCAACGACGACAGTTTGTGTTAGTAGCCCTGACGACGACGACAACGACAGCCACACAGTGCTGGCCTCTTGGAGTAGTTTGTGGCAGGAACACTGCCGACGACAACAGCTTGTGGTAGCAGCACTGACGACCACGACAGTCACAGCAAAGCTTCTTCCCTGTGGCTTCTGCCAGTGACAAAGACAACCACAGTGCTGGCCTCTCAATGTAGTTTGTGGGGCCAGCACTGATGAAGACGACAGTTTGTGGTAACAGCACTGACGACGACAGTCACAGCAAAGCTCCTTCCCTGTTGCTTCTGCCAATGACGACGACGACAGTGCTGGCCTCTTGGAGTAGTTTGTTGCAGTAGCACTGCCAACGACGACTGTCAGAGTAAAGCTCCCTCTGTAGCACTTACTTTTACGTCCAGTTGCAGAGCTCTGCCGCTCACACTCAGGGACGACCACTCGCTCCATGTCACCGCACATGACTCTCATCAACCAATCATATTCACAGGCGGGAATCCTACCATCCTTGATACTTGTAGTAATCATATTCACTGGCGGGAATCACACCAGCATTGAATCCTGACGTAAACTCAGCACAATCATAAAGTTTTTCCTTGAACTCCACAGCAGAATAAATATGTACAATGCTAGTAATACAGTATTTACATATATACATCAAAAGTACATCACTATTACTGTGATGTGTATATTTCCCTGTCTGAAGTATCTGTAACAGGGAATCACATTTTGCACAACGTTTAGTGAGACAGTTCGCAATCTGATAATCTCCAGGGATCCAAATGAGATTCCTAACATCCCTCTCGAAGATCTGTTTCAAACTGCCCATGTATATTCGGAGCCTACGACCATCAACCAATCTGGTACTCCTAATAGAGTCCACCAAGCTTCTATTGTCCACATAAACGTCTATGGGAAGTGAAAATAACAGATACAGTTCTCTTATAATTGTACGAATGTAAAGAGCTTCTTCAACTGCTTCCTGTAAAGCAAGAGTCTCCGCCGCTAAGGTCGATTTCACGACCCTTTTGATCTTGTTGGCTCGCCAAGAGAGGGGACAAACATTTCCAAACTCATCAGCTAACAGAACAATGATTCCACTGGTGCTACTAATTCCAACAGACAAATTCCCAAAAGCCAGCATCACTGAATACACTGATATGTATGTTACCAGTCAGCTTGGGGAAAAATATTACTGAATCATATTCTCTAAGACCCAGAAATATTTTCTTTGCACTGTTTAAGATTTTAACATCCGTTTGCTGGAGTTTTGTGCTGAGGTCAATCAATTCATAATATTTATCTGGTCTTGCACCCTGATCCACCCAATTCAAGCGTCCAACAATTGCTCTATATTCTGTTTGTTCCATATCACTGAGCTCTCGGTTTTGATTCCCAGGTTTAACGATGATGTCTGACGTCTTTTGTTTACATAACTATTCATGCTCACTGTGATCCCTTGTACATCCTGTGACACTTCAAATCCTGCGTACTGAAAAGAATCCTTTTCTGTCTTACCAGCAATAAAGCGTTCTAAGAGTGGTTTTATCACATATTGATCAAATTCAGAGTCCCCACAATGCAAAAAGTCGTCAATGTGGCTGACCAGTACTCCACACAAAACACCTCTTCTAAAAAAATAAAAGAGAGATGGATCGACAGAGGATACTTTACACTGTAAGTCCAGAAGCTTTTGACGTAGAGATAAATAAAACTGACGCGCTCCATCATTGAGCCCATACAGACATTTCTTTAATTTCCATAATGCACCCGGTGGCGTTTCAGCTTCTTTAGGGGGCTTTAAATACACATCACGATCCAATTCTTTTCCTTGTAGAAATGCAGATTTTATATCAGTTGACACTATTGTCCAATTGTTTCTAGCTGCAACTATGAGAACACACCTAAAAGCTGTCTTCGCCACTGTGGGGGGGAATCAGCAGGTATATACTGTTGTTCTTGGAAACCTCGGGCAACTATCCTTGCCTTGATACCGTTCCCTTTATATGTAATGACCCATCTAGTGTCAATACATCGCTGCCCTTCGTCAGGTACTTCCTCATAAACATGGTTAACTTTTTTAATTCATCTTTCTTTGCTTCCATACATTCAGGGATATTATGCAATTCACGTGGAACATCACTCATGAATATGTAATAGGGGACATTTGGCTCTGCGCAGTAAACTTGCCATCCATATTCTTTGTTTAGAAGCCTGAGTGACCGACGTGGAACATTAACTGAATCATTATTCACATTATCTTGTTGCGTATAATCAACTGTGTCATTACAGTATTTATGATTGTCAGTTCCGACTGATTGACCTATCGTATCCAGGTCAGAAGCAGGTGTCAAATTAGTTCCATTCTCAACTCCAGTATCGTCAGTTTCCATACAAGTGTCTGTGGATGTAATGGACATTTGATGAGATCCTACAAATTCTGCACCAGATTTGACTAAGCGGTTAGGTGATACTTTGACCCATACAGCACCATGACGGACAAATACTACTTTGCCATCTTGAAAGATTACTTTAGCAGGTCCAAGCCAACGTTCTTGGTTATCCCTCTTATTATACTTGTTCACTAGTCCGTATCCTGTGCCTAAGAGCCTTTTTAATTCTGACACACGCTTCACTTTCTGTGAATGCTGTCCTCGAAGCAAGTAAACTATTCATATGCTGAGTAAACGCATGAGACATAGATGTAGTTTCTATAGAAGAGGGAGAGGAATTATTTATACAAGGTAACCGAGGATTCCTGCCTATGACCAATTGATAAGGACTGAACCCTTCTACCATTTGCATGCAATTTTTTGCCATGAATGCCCATTTCAGGAGTATATTGACTAGAGTCCTTGGGAAATCTTGTATCAGTTTTGTTAAGATGGAGTCTACAATTTGATGATTCCTTTCACATATTCCATTTTGAAATGGCGACTCCGCTGCTGTCGATAACACCTCTATGTTCAACAGTGACTCCACTTCAAGAAGTTCTTCATTCACAAATTTCCCACCGTTATCAGTCAAAACTGACTTCATAAATCCAAAAATGCTACACCATTCATTGAGCATGGCATGAATAACATCAGCGGGTCGTTTCCGGGGAATGAATACAGATATTGTTAACCTTGACCACAAGTCAACTATATGTAATATCTATCTGTCCTTCCACATTTTCAAATCCATGGCTACTTTCTCGTTGAAGTCCCTTGCCAATGGTAATGAAACTACTGGTCTCACAACTTTATCCTTGAAACGACATAATCCTGATTCTCTACATTTGGAATATATTCGTTTCATATTGTCCTTATACCTGTCTTTCCATGCTGAAGCATCCTTGAGAAGATTGATCAATTTATGTTCAGGTGGATGACCGAACTGGCGATGCAATTTCAGAAGAGTTTTGTCCATATCATTATCTTTGTTAGTCATTTCAGGAAGTTCATCTGACAACAAAGTTGTTACTTCATTAACAGAATACGTTTCTTTCAGAGGTATGCACTAATGGCCTGAAGTGGGAGTATTGAGGTGCACTGAGTTGCCAAATAGTACAGCTGTATCAGTGTTCATGTCAATCACAATACCAGCATTCTTCATGGCTGATTTCGACAACAATAACGGAATGTCACAGTTTACCACATCAGTCCTGAGATTTACATCTACTCCAGCCATTTTTACAGGTATTTCATACATCCCATGAGATTCTACTACAGGACCAGCTCCAAATCTGAAAGTATTACTGCCCTTAGATGCAACCTGTTTGATTTGATTGTCTTTGTAATTGTCAGAGAATGACCTAAACCACTCCAAACCACACACAGTGCTGCCACAAGCTGTATCAAGTACTTCCTCGGGTAGTTTAATACTATTGTTTTTAATTTTGGAATATTTAGAATCAAAAACACGTATGTATTCAACAATGTTCTCTGTTGTACGATGATAATCCTCAAATTCATCATACTTACTCAAGGTCATCTTTTCCTAACAACTCATCCAATACTTTTATAAGTTCTTCCAATCCTTTAGAAGAAGTGAGCTTACTTTGATCAATTTTCTCTACGACTGTGGTACGAATACTACATTGTTCGGTATTTGGTAGAGTCAAAACAACTACAGCAGCTCGCTTCTCAGCAGGTATATCAGTCACCGCTTCCCACAGCTTCAGTTCAGACTTAAATATTTCATAATTTTTATCAGGATTGTAAACCGGTACAGGAATCTTACTCGCCATGTCTAAGTAACTAATACAGTATCCACTGTCACTATATTCAAACTGACTGACGCTGTCGGTAATTAATGTCCATGAAAATCCAAAGAAAATCACCACAAAGATTATCCTTATAAGAAGTTGCATACTAATGAAAAGTAGTGAAAGTCTTCTCAATATACTAGTATTATAACGTCAGAACACGGACTTTTCAAGTTTGTGAAGACGAAATTGTCACCCGGTCGACGGTCAACCGGACACTCCGCGTAACAGCGACACGGCGCTAATTCTCAGGTCTATACAAATTAACAATGAGCTCTCCCGATAGCAAATGTTTGATAACAGTTATATACGACTTCTGAAGAAATGTCAACGACAATAAAGATTTGCACACTCGCGAATTATGCAGTCCAAGGTCAGAACAAAATGTCTTCCGTCGTGCATCGTGGGCGCCGCCATATTTACATCCGGGAACTGATGTCTCAATTTCAGCATGAGAGATAATAATACGAAGTCACCAATAATATGAAACTCTCGCTCACTCACTTGTTACAGTCCCATGCCGCAATAATCTTCACTCTCCGAATATGCAGGGTAAACCACGCTCTGCTACCATTTGTAGCACTTACTTTTACATCCAGTTGCAGAGCTCTGCCGCTCACACCCTCCCTGTAGCTTCTGCCAATGATGACAGTGCTTGTTTCTTGGCTGTGTTTGTGGCAGCAGCACTAACACAGATGACAACGACAGCAAAACTGTAGCTTTCTCCCGGTAGTGCCCACCAACGACGCTGCCAACAACAATGTTGACCGGTTGGAGTAGTTTATGGAGGCATCACTGCCAACGAGGAGAGTTGTGGTGGCAGCACTGACTTTGATGACAGTCAGATCGAGTAAAGCTCCCTCCCTGTAGCTTCTGCCAATGACAAAGACAACGGCAGTGCTTGTTACTTTGAGATATTTGTAATGGCAGCACTAATAAAGACGACGATGACAGAAAGACTGCGACACTATAGTAGCTTATAAATTGTCGCACTGGCAGATTGCCACTGTGGCAGTATTGTAGCTTATTTATTGTGGCACACTGTCGCAGAGTTAGGATATCTACTATGGTGTGTATTGTTGTACATTCTCACTGGGACAGTATTGTAGCTTATTAATTGTCACACATTGTCACTGCGACAGTATTGTAGCTTATTAATTGTCACACATCACTGCGACAGTATTGTAGCTTATTACTTGTCGCTTATTAATTGTCACACATTGTCACTGCGACAGTATTGTAGCTTATTAGTTGTCGCACATAGTCACTGCGTCAGTATTATAGCTTATTAATTGTCGCATATATTCACTGTGACAGTATTATAGCTAATTAATTGTCGCATATGTTCACTGTGACCGTATTTTAGCTTATTGAATGTCGCATATAGTCCCTGCAACAGTATTGTATCTTATTAATTGTCTCACATTGTCACTGCGACAGTATTACAGCCTATTATTTGTTGTCGCACATAGTCACTGCGACAGTATTATAGCTTATTAATTGTCACATATAGTCACTGTGACAGTATTGTAGCTCATAAATTGTCGCACATGGTCACAGGACAGTATCATAGCTTATTAATTGCGGCAAATTGTCACTGAGACAGTATTGTAGCTTTTAATTGTCGCACTTAGTCACTGCGACAGTATTGTAGCTTATTAATTGTTGCACATTGTCACTGAAACAACATTGTAGCTTATTAATTGTCGCACTGGCACATAGTCACTGCGACAGTATTATAGCTTATCAAATGTCGCATATAGTCCCTGCAACAGTATTGTAGCTTATTAATTATCTCACATTGTCACTGCGACAGTATAATAGCTTATTTATTGTCGCATATATTCACTGTGACAGTATTATAGCTTATTGAATGTCGCATATAGTCCATGCAACAGTATTGTAGCTTATTAATTGTCTCACATTGTCACTGCGACAGTATTACAGCCTATTATTTGTTTTAGCACATAGTCACTGTGACAGTATTATAGCTTATTAATTGTCACATATAGTCACTGTGACAGTATTGTAGCTCATAAATTGTCGCCTTGGTCACTGGCACAGTATCATAGCTTATTAATTGCGGCACATTGTCACTGAGACAGTATTGTAGCTTTTTAATTGTCGCATTTAGTCACTGCGACAGTATTGTAGCTTATTAATTGTTGCACATTGTCACTGAAACAAAAGTGTAGCTTATTAATTGTCACACTGGCATATATTTACTGTGACAGTATTGTAGCTTATTTATTGTGCACATTGTAACTGAGACAGTATTATAGCTTATTATTTATTCCATATAGTCACTACGACAGTATTGTTGCTTACTTATTGTCGCACATTGTCACTGAGACAGTATTATAGCTTATAGAATGTCGCATATAGTCCCTGCAGTATTGTAGTTCATTAATTGTTAGTCTCTCCAACAGACGCGGGTGCCGCTTTCGCTCTGCACCAGAACGTCTGTTATTGGACGCCATTTTTTTTAAATGGAAGTGTTGTTTGGCATGCGCAAGGAATCCCCCTATTATCACATCTATGCAAAAGACAAGCAAAAGTGGATTATTTTTGCCAAACAAGCAACAGTATTGTTTACTTGTCTTTACTGGGGTCTGCCGGTTCTGTGCAAGGACGACATCCATTCTAGATTCACCTAGGGATGCTAGGGGGGTTTTGCGCATGCCAAACATCACTTCCGTTTTTCAAGATTCTTGAAAAAATGGCGTCCAATAACAGACGTCCTGGTGCAGAGCGGTAGCAGCACCTGGCGTCTGTTGGAGAAACTAATTAAGTGTCTCACATTGTCACTGCGAAACTATTATAGCTTATTAAACGTTGCATATAGTCGCCGCGACAGTATTGTAGCTTATTAATTGTAGCATAGTCACTGTGAAGGTATTGTAGCTTATTAATTGTCGTAAATAGTAAATGCGACAGTATTGTAGCTTATTTATTGTCACACATTGTCACTGTGACAGTATTATAGCTTTTTAAACATCGCATAGTCACTGCGACAGTATTGTATCATTTAATTGCGCACATTTTCACCGAGACAGTATTGTAGCTTATTATTTGTCGCATATAGTCACTGCGACAGTATTTTTGCTTATTTTTTGTTGCACATTGTCACTGAGACAGTATTGTAGCTTATTCATTGTCGCATATAGTCACAGTGACAGTATTGTAGATTTTTATTGTTCCACATTGTCACTGAGACAGTACTGTAACTTATTAATTGTCGCACATAGTCACTGCCACAGTATTACAAGTAGCTTTTGTAATTTGTTGTGGCACATTGTCACAGAGGTAAGATATATACTGACTACCACATGTGTACTATCTGACAACCAGTTCCATGCAATGTTCCGGAAACTGCTTAACGAAGACACGCATTTCTGTAATAATCTTCTGCATCCCCTTACGTACCATGACTCAAAGAAGAATGTCAGCAGAGAAAACAATCAGAAGACCCAAAGATCACAAGATTTCCTGAGGTAACTAAAACAGAACTAGAGACTCTGAATTTTACATGGCCAATGTAAATTTGGGGCATTTCAGAATATTTTGCAACACTGTATTGTAGCTTATTAATTGTTGTACATTGTCGCAGAGGTAAGATATACACTGGGGTCAGTGTAGCAAAATGTGACACATGGTCACTGCAACAATATTGTAGGTTTAATTGTTAATTGTCACACATTGTCCCAGAGGTATTTAATGGGGTGTGTCAGAAAATGTAGCCCATTGTCACTGCAACAGTATTGTAGCTTATTAAATGTCGTACATTATTTGTCATTGCGACAGTATTGTAGATCATTAATTTTTCACATTGTCGAAGAGGTCAGATATATAATGGGCATGTTGCAAACTGTTGCACATTGTCACTGAGACAGTATTGTAGCTTATTAGTTGTCGCACATAGTCACTGGAACAGTATTGTTGTTTATTCATTGTTGCACATAGCCACTGCAACAGTATTGTAGCTTATTAATTTAACATTGTCCCAGAGGTAGGATATATACTGGGATTCCTGAAGACTATGGTTTCAGGGGAATAAAGATAAGGCACAATGATATTTCATATTGCATATCCCAACATATTAATGGTACCACTGATGTGCAGTAACTTTCCATGAAATGTAAATGATATGAAGACGAGAGTACAAGGAGACAGGGAATATCTCGCTCTAAACTGTTCTGCTATTGTATTCAGCATTTGGGATTATGAACATGAAGCTAAAGTAAATGTGGGACCCTCATTCACATATATATATATATATATATATATATATATATATATATATATATATATAATGATACACACTGAAGGACACACAATGAGCTTTTTAATATGAAACACATGGGCATCACTTAGTATAACAATCTCATATGTTATAAAATATTATTGTATGAGGAAATATCCAATTGAATAGGTTACCATGGACATTTTGTGTATTGCACCTTGTAAATGGAGCAGTGTAAATTTGGTTCTATGTAAAAATAACTAATTAAGGTAAAAATGGCTCAGGAAAAAATGGCTAAGGTAAAAAAAAGACTTGATAAAAATGGCTAAGGTAAAAATGGCTCCGGGAAAAATTGCTTTGTTAAAAATAGCTATGGTAAAAATGGCTCAGGTAAAAATGGCTAAGGTAAAAATGGCTTAGGTTAAGATTATAGCTTTGCTGTGACTGTCGTCGTCGGCAGTGCTGCCGAGCAAACAACTTCCAGAAACAAGCACTGTCGTCGTCGTCATCATTGGCAGAACCATAAGGGAGGCAGCTTTACTTGCTGTGACTGTCGTCCACGGCAGTGCTGCCGCCACAAACTACTCCAAGAAGCCAGCACTGTCATTGTCGTCGTCGTCATTGGCAGAACCAACAGGGAGTCAGCTTTGCTGTGACTGTCGTCGTCGGCAGCTGCTGCCACAAACTACTCCAAGAAACAAGCACTGTTGTCATCGTCGTCGTCACTCGCAGAACCAACGGGGAGGCAGCTATGCTTGCTGTGACCGTCGTCGTCGGCAGAGATGGTGCCACAATTTTTTTCTCCAAGAAGCCAGCACTGTCGTCGTCGTCCTCATTGACAGAACCAACAGGGAGGCCGCTTTGCTGTGACTGTCGTCGTCGGCAGTGCTGCCGCCACAAACTACTCCAAGAGGCCAGGTATGTCGTCGTCGTCGTCATTGGTAGAACCAAAAGGGAGGAAGCTTTGCTGTGACTGTCGTCGTCGTCAGCGCTGGCGCCACAAACTACTCCCAGAAACAAGCACTTTCATCGTCGTCGTCATTGGCAGAACCAACATGGAGGCAGCTTTGCTGTGACTGTCCTCCTCGGCAGTGCTGCCGCCACAAAGTACTCCAAGAGGCCAGCATTGTCGTCGTCCTCGTCATTGGCAGAACCAACACGGAGGCAGCTTTGCTGTGACTGTTGTCGTTGGCAGTGCTGCTGCCAAAAACTACTCCAAGAGGCCAGGTATGTCGTAATCATCTCATTGGCAGAACCAACATGGAGGCAGCTATGGTTGCTCTGACTGGCGTCGTCAGCAGTGCTGCCGCCGCAAGCATCCCATAGAAACAAGCACTGTCGTCGTCTTTGTCATTGGCAGAACCAAAAGGGAGGCAGCTATGCTTGCTGTGACTGTCGTAGTCGGCAGTGCTGCCGCCACAAACTACTCTAAGAGGCCAGCATTGTCGTCATCGTCGTCACTGGCAGAACCAACACAGAGGCAGCTTTGCTGTGACTGTCGACGTCGGCAGTGCTCAGGCCACAAACTACTCCAAGAGGCCAGCATTGTCGTCGTCGTCGTCATTGGCAGAACCAATAGGGAGGCAGCTTGCCTGTGACTGTCGTCGTCGGCACTGCTGCCGCCACAAACTACTCCAAGAGGCCAGCATTGTCGTTGTCGTCGTCATTGGCAGAACTAACACGGAGGCAGCTTTGCTGTGACTGTCGTTGTCGGCAGTGCTGCCGCCGTAAGGATATCATAGAAACAAGCACTGTCGTCGTCGTCGTCGTCATTGGCAGAACCAACAGGGAGGCAGCTTTGCTGTGACTGTCGTCGTCGGCAGTGTTGCCGCCACAAACTACTCCCAGAAACAAGCACTGTCATCGTCGTCGTCGTCATTGGCAGAACCAACAGGGAGGCAGCTTTGCCATTACTGTCGTCGTCGGCAGTGCAAACTACTCCAAGAGGCCAGCGTTGTCGTCGTCGTCGTCATTTGCAGAACCAACACGGAGGGAGCTTTGCTGTGACTGTTGCCGTATGTAGTGCTGCTGCCACAAACTACTCCAAGAGGCCAGCTATGTCGTCATCATCGTCATTGGCAGAACCAAGAGGGACGCAGCTTTGCTGTGACTGTCGTCGTCGGCAGTGCTTCCGCCGCAAGCATCCCATAGAAACAAGCACTGTCGTCGTCTTCGTCGTCAATGGTAGAACCAACAGGGAGGCAGCTATGCTTGCTGTGACTGTCGTCGTCGGCAGTGCTGCCGCCGTAAGGATCTCATAGAAACAAGCACTGTCGTCGTCGTCGTCATTGGCAGAACCAACAGGGAGGCAGCTTTGCAATTGTTGTCGTCAGCAGTGCTGCCGCTACAAACTACTCCAAGAGGCCAGCATTGTAGTCGTCGTCATTGGCAGAACCAACACGGAGGCAGCTTTGCTGTGACTGTTGTCGTCGGCAGTGCTGCTTCCACTAACTACTCCAAAAGGCCAGCTATTACGTCATCATCGTCATTGGCAGAACTAAGAGGGAAGCAGCTTTGCTGTGACTGTCGTCGTCGGCAGTGCTGCCGTCGTAAAGATCTTATAGAAACAAGCACTGTCGTCGTCGTCGTCTTCATTGGCAGAACCAATGGGGAGGCAGCTTTGCTGTGACTGACGTCGTCGTCAGTGCTGCCGCCACAAACTACTCCAAGAGGCCAGCTATGTCGTCATCATCGTCATTGGCAGAACCAACAGGGTGGCAGCTTTGCCATCACTGTCGTCGACGACAGTGCTGCCACCGCAAGCATCCCATAGAAACAAGCACTGTCGTCGTCTTTGTCATTGGCAGAACCAACAGGGAGGCAGCTATGCTTGCTGTGACTGTCGTCGTCGGCAGTGCTGGTGCCAGAATCTACTCCAAGAAGCCAGCACTGTCGTCGTCGTCCTCATTGACAGAACCAACAGGGAGACAGTTTTGCTGTGACTGTCGTCGTCGGCAGTGCTGCCGCTGCAAGCATCTCATAGAACCAAGCACTGTCGTCGTCGTCGTCAGTGGTAGAACATACAGGGAGTAAGCTATGCTGTGACTGTCGTCGTCGGCAGTGCTGCCGCCACAAACTACTCCAAGAGGCCAGGTATGTCGTCGCTGTCGTCATTGGCAGAACATACAAGGAGTAAGCTTTGCTGTGACTGTCGTCGTCTGCAGTGCTGCCACAACAAACTCCTGCAAAAGGCCAGCACTGTCGTCGCCGTCGTCATTGGCAGAACCAATAGGGAGGCAGCTTTGCTGAGACTGTCGTCGTCGGCAGTGCTGCCGCCACAAACTACTGCCGAGGCCAGCATTGTCGTCGTCGTCGTCATTGGCAGAACCAACGCGGAGGAAGCTTTCCTGTGACTGTTGTCGTCGGCAGTGCTGCTTCCACAAATTACTCCAAAAGGCCAACTATTACGTCATCATCGTCATTGGCAGAACCAAGAGGGAAGCAGCTTTGCTGTGACTGTCGTCGTCGGCAGTGCTGCCGTCGTAAGGATCTCATAGAAACAAGCACTGTCGTCGTCGTCGTCTTCATTGGCAGAACCAAGGTGTTCACCGGCCAGGTGATAGAAATAGCTGAGATATATACTTAGTATGAATGTATATAAAATTTGAATTTATTTAAAATTAAATATGTTAAATGTATATCACAATGCACTGAAATGAGTACCCTGGATTTCAATGTAAAGTATTAAGTATTCAATTGACTTCCAATTTACTATATTTCTTTCCGAATGAACCAGTGCATTTATTTATTTATTTTTTAAATCGGATTTTTTTTATTCAAATCGGATATTAAAAAATTAAAATAAAAAATTATGGTTATATTTAACAGAATGTAAACTATATTGAGACTGCTGTTAGACCAATGATAGTGGTCAAGCACACTTTTGAACATTGTATATTATAATATTCGACATAATAATCTAATAAGAAAGGATTTTTTAAATTTTATTATTTATTTGCTTTATAGTGATGGACAGTTTATGGAAGCCCATATGATTATATGTATGCACTCATTGTGCATATCTGCACAGTTGCACTTACCTAGCAACTTATCCATTTTTAAATCCTTACTTATCGCTGGGAAATCCATTTGGAAACTAAATTACATGTATGCTGTCAACTTATGTAATTGAAAGTACGAGAATTAATAACAAAAAAAGCACAAGCAAGAAAAAGTATTTGACAGGTCGACACCCTTGAATATTTATATCCTCTATTGAATATTCTCCTTCAAAAGAGTTTATAAATGCAGCGTATTAAAATTTTTTAATATTTTTTTTGGGAAAATGATGGTTATTTATTGGTTTTGCATTTTACAGGTGAAAATAAAAACGATACTGTTAAATCAAACTTCATGAGGGTGTAACATTCTTTTAGAGTGCTTCTAAAGCACTTAGTATAAAATGAAAACGATTGAATTGAAAATATTTGTAAAAAAAGAAGAGAAAAATAGAGAAAAACTAATTTATTTTATAAAAGTTTATTTAAATAAGTTATTTTTTAAAAATCAACTGATTTAAATCGCGATTTAAATCGGCCATTTATATCGATGTGATTTAAATCAAACAACCCTCTTATTTTTAACTTTTAATTGTGGTGAATGTCGATGAATGGTGTTAAAATAAAAAGGTGACAGGATGGATGTAACATCTAAATTCTACAAACTGGCATTTTTATTTAGAATTTCATCGTTTTTATAGGAATCAATGTGTTAAGTATTTTTAATATTAAACTTTTAAAATATTTATTTAAATAGAAGTCTGCATATTTTAAGTAATAATTTTGTTAAAGATTACATTTATTTCAATTCAACACCGTTCTCCTACATGAACACCCCTATATATTGAAAATACGCATAATTAAAAAAAAATGACTTAAATAAATTACAAATGCTTTTATCGCCATCATTTTTATTGACCGAGATAGATAATATATTTTCCTACTATTTATTGCATTATATACCTTCTGTGCATGGCCTGCATGGTTGCTGTTGTATTTTGTTTTAGGATATAAATGTATCTCATTAAACTAAAAATACGCAATTTTACGTGGCTAAAATATATATTTGTAATAAAATACATCGTACAGGTGAACCTTTTTTATTTTTTTAATCAACTATGCGGGACCGTGAATTTTGCATTAAAAAATATCCAGCTTAATCTTCAAAAAATATAAATTCAAAACACTGCTTAAAGTCTGTACCGGTAAAGAAAATGCTAATACACTCAGGGCATTAAATTAGCCAAAACTATAATTTTTCATGAAACAACCTGCTCTGCTGAAAGTAATTTTATATTGTTTACATTTTTATTGCCATGTTAGACTCTTTAAATAAATATTAAGATATTATTTTTCAGATGCTGTATACCTGCTGAAATAGCAAAAGTTTTTCGTAGAAAGACCCTTTCATTTAATTGTAAATCTTATTATGGATTCTTTTAATAATGGACTAAATAGCCATCTTCTAAACAGTTAAGTAAATGTCCTTTCACTTTTGTCTGATCAAAAGACATGATGTTTTACCAGTTCCTATAGGCCTACTTTCAAATTTATTAAAAGAATATTCAACAATATTAGCGATTGCAAAAAATCCACAATCGACAATATTTTGCTGTGGATTCATAAGTGGCATTTCACAGAAATATATGTGCAGAATGTTGGATAATAAATTAAAATCTTTAAATACATTCAAACTACCGGTAAGTATATATCTCAGCTATTTCTATCACCTTGCCGGTGAACACCTACCAACAAATTACTGCAGCGTCCCCTACTGTCAGCTAATATCACCGAGTGGTCGGCGGGGAACATAAATTGTATATGGTACGATGTATTGGCAATCATTCGGTTTTCACTGGAAAAAAGTAAAACAACTGGAGCCCTCTATGTTACCATTATAGAGAATTACTGATGACAGGTATCATAACCAAGAAATACGTAAATCATTGCCGGCGAGCACCTTATTAGCGTCAAGCGATTGCGCAGTTTGCTGATCAGCGAAATAGTAGTTGGTAGAATGGTTTCATGCATAATAAGTAACACATAAAAAATGTATTCCTAGGTTTGTAAATACGTAATACTTATATAACCTGTGTCTTTAAATCCCATTTAGTCACATATAGTCGGAGGTTGCTATATGGGGGCTAATTTGCCTGATATTAATGCTTGGATTGAAAGGTCCATGGTCAGAGGTGCTGATCAGCGATAACGTAACTGGCAGGTATAGATTGCGTTTCTTGTTTAAAAATTTAACACAAAGAATATATACATGTTTGAAAATACGTTAAACTGATAAAAATGGTGTCTTTTAATCATATTTAATCACACAATAGTCGAAGATTGCTTTATGGGTGCTAATTTACCTGAAATTAATGCTTTAATTGAAAGGTCGCTGATCAGCGCGCTGATCAGCGTTTTATACTGCAGACCGCTGATCAGCGCGCTGATCAGCGAATTATACCCTCCCTATATATACATATATACATATATATATATATATATACATATAAATATATATATAAATATATATACATGTATATTTATATATATATACATATATATATACATATATATATATATATATATATATATATATATATATTGAGAGAGAGAGAGAGAGAGAGAGAGAGAGACCCCTTTACAGAAAAATGTCGAATATTTTTTTAACTTGTTTTTTGTTTTTCTAATTAATTTTGTAATTAATAATAATAAATAATAAAGTTTATCTCTGAGTGTACTGAATGTATAATTGAGTTCACAGGTGACATATATTTATACTACTGACTGTTCCCAGGTTACCTTTTCAACATGCCTTTAAAATAAATGTGCAACCTGTTGTTTCAACAGAACAGATTCCATTGTAACTCCTGCATTTCAAGTTAAATCAAAATTTGAATCACTATTTTAGTTTGAATTATATTTGATTTTCAAATCTGCCAATATGATTTAGAATAGTCTGCCGAAAGCTTTAAAACTTCAGTTTATATGCAAAACTTTTAACTAAAAATAATACTTTTGTTATAATAAAAATGACACATGAAAAAATTATTGTTTCATGATTTTTTTCTAAATTTATCACGGAACATTTATTTTCGGGGGAGGGGTT
This sequence comes from Sipunculus nudus, assembly GCA_026874595.1. Lineage (NCBI taxonomy): Eukaryota > Metazoa > Annelida > Sipuncula > Golfingiida > Sipunculidae > Sipunculus > Sipunculus nudus. The sequence continues at coordinate 43,096,780 of CM049318.1, read as the reverse complement.
GGGTAACAAACATCAAGTCCTGGATAATGTTGCTTATTTGTGTACATATCGCTTATACGACTGACTTATATTCAGGGGCGTTAATATGGGGGGGGGGGGGGGGGGGCTAGGAGGATGATCAATGTAACCACCCCCCCTCCTTTCAGAGAATAACTGTAATATATTGCAAATAATATTTTAACAATTAGAATTTACCATGAAATATTATATCTTAACCTGAATTAAAAGTCTATGTTTTGTCCTCGATTGTAAATAAAAATAAGTGGTAAAACGGCGTTTAAAATCCCTTATGATTAAAATATTATCCTTCCCCCGCTTAGGAAATATACATATTACATAAAAAGAAATGTGATATTTACAATGGAAAAATCATTGAGCAAAAAAAGTTATAAATATCTGTTAAAATAAAATAAATTTAATGGAAATAGAAATAATCCCTCTTTTTATATTTTTCTTTTATCAATGCATAATTCTAGAACAGTGGACAAGGAAACAATATTTCTTAGTTGTACAGTATTATATATCAATATGTAACGTACAAATGTCAAAGTCTGGTTATAAATGTTCCAGCTCTTTTGCGTTGAAGGTGAAAAGAAGCTATTCTTGTCCGATGCGAACGACAAAAAATAGAACATGTTCTATAGGCGGTTTCACACCGGATACGTCCGAACGAAAATTTGCTGTGCGAACGAAAAAATAAAATCCTTTATTTTATGTTGGCACATACACACCTAATCCGAACGATGGTATCCGAACGAAAAAAATAGAACATGTTCTAATTTTTGTCGTTCGCATCGGACAAGAATGGCTTCTTTTCACCTTCAACACAAAAGAGCTAGAACATTTATAACCAGACTGGTTCATTTTTATGTTACCTATTTGATATATAATACTGTACAACAAAGAAATGTTTGCTTGTCCACTGTTTTAGAATTATGTGATAAAAGAAAAATATAAAAAGAGGAATTTTTTTTTATTTCAATCAAATTTATTTGATTTAACAGATATTTATAACTTTTTTTAGCTCCAATGATTATATGATTATACTTATATTAATATGTATATTTCCTAGGGGGAAATTATATTTTTATCATAGGGGATTTCAATCGCCGCTTGGCCACTTATTTTAATTTAAAATCGAGGACAAAACATTTAGACTTTTAAACCAGGTTAAGGTCTAATATTTCATGGTAAATTCTTATTGTTGATATATCGTTTTTTCAATATATTACAGTTAATTTCTGAAGGGGGGGGGGAATATTACATTGATCATCCCCACTAGCCCCCACCCCCCCCCCCCCATATTGACGTCCCTGAATATAAAAATAAGCAACATTATCAAGGACTCAGTGTTCATTACGCAACCCCTCCCCGAAAATAAAATGTTCCTCGATAAATTTAGAAAAAAATATAATGAAACTAACTTTTTTCATGTGTCATTTTTATTATTACAAAAGTATTATTTTTAGCTAAACGTTTTGCATATAAACAGAAGTTTCAAAGCTTTGGGCAGACTGTTCTAAATCATATTGGCACATTTGAAGATAAAATATAAATCAAAATAAATTAGTGATTCAAATTTTGATTTAACTTGAAATGCAGGAGTTGTAATGGAATCTGTTCTGTTGAAACAACAGGTTGCACAATTAATTTTAAAGGCATGTTGCAATGGGAATCTGGGTCCAGTCAGTGGTTTATAAAAATATGTCACCTGTGAACTCATGACTATAGCTTGTACCTAGCAAGGCCTAATAATTTTCAATTATACAGTCAGTACACTCAGAGAAAAACTTAATTATTAATTATTATTGATTACAAAATTAATGAGAAAATCAACAAGTTAAAAAATATTCGACATTTTTCTGTATAAGTCTCTCTCTCTCTCTCTCTCTCTCTCTATATATATATATATATATATATATATTTAAATATATATATATATATATATATATATATATATATATATGTGTGTGTGTGTATGTTAATAAACTAAAAGGTTTATCTATATAAAAAGTCTATCTAAAAGGCGTCACTTTTTTTCTTTACCTTCGCTTCAGCTACAGACTAACACGGCTATACCACTTATCATTATTATTATTATTATTATTATTATTATTATTATTATTATATATATATATATATATTTATATATATATGGCAATAAAGCCTATATTGTAGTGAATCCGATATATTTCTCATATAGCTGTCCAATACGAATTTCGGAGACGAAAATTTCTCGGTCGGAAACCAAAAATATCGTTCGGATTTGGAGTGAATGAAATTTCGGATGCGTCAGGATTTTAGTTGGAACGACAAAAATATTCGTTCGTGTCATATTCGTTCGGACGCATCCGGTGTGAAACCGCCTTATTTTTATCGTACGGAAAGCGTCGTTCAGATTAGGTGTGTATGCACCAATATAAAATAAAGGATTTTATTTTTTCGTTCGTACAGCAAATTTTCGTTCGGACGTAAAATTCGTTCGGACGCATCCGGTGTGAAACCGCCTTTAAGGTAACCCGTATCCCAGATAAAGTATATATTCATAGTGACAAACTCTTACTGGAGTATTTCATGTCCGAAGGGTTAGGGTAACCTGTATCCCGCATTCGCCATATATTAATAGTAAAAAAGACTTACTGGAATATCTCATGTCCGAATGCTTAGGGTAACCCGTTTCCCGGATATAGCATATATTAATAGTGACTGACACTTGCTCCGGATACGGATTTAGCATAAATAAATAGTTACAAATACAGAAGAATTTCATGTCATATGGCTTAGGGTCAACCGTATCCAGGATATGCCATATATATTAATAGTGATAAACACTTACTGGAGTAAACACATACTGGTGTGTTTCGTGCTCGAAGGGTTAGGGTAACTCGTATCCCGGATATAGCAAATATTAATAGTGACAAACACTTACTAGAGTAAACACTTACTGGAGTAATTCATGCTTGAAGGGTTAGGGTAACCCGTATCAGGGATATACCATATATTTATTGTGACAAATACTTATTGGAGTATTTCATGCACAAAGGAATAGGGTAACCCGTATCCCGGATATAGCATAAATTAATCGTGACAAACACTCACTGGAATATTTCATTCCCGAAGGGTAAGGCTAACCCGTAACCCGGATATATCATATATTAAATGTGACAAACACTTATTGGAATATTTCATGCCCGAAGGGTTAGGGTAACCCGTATCCCGGATATATCATATATTAAATGTGACAAACACTTATTGGAATATTTCATGCCCGAAGGGTTAGGGTAACCCGTATCCCGGAAATAGCATTTATTAATAGTGACAAACACTTACTGGAGTATTTCATGTACCAAGTGTCAGGGTAACTCGTATCCCGGATATAGCATAATCCTAGTAGTGACTAACACATAATGGAGTATTTCATGCTCTAAGGTTTAGAGTAACCCGTATCCCGGATATAACATATATTAATAGAGATTAACACTTTCTCCAGATAGGGATATAGCATATATTAATAGTTACAAACACAGGAGAATTTCATGTCCGATGGCTTAGGGTCACCCGTATCCAGGATATACCATATATTAATAGTGATTAACACTTACTGGAGTAAATACTTACTGGTGTATTTCGTGCTCGAAGGGTAAGGGTAACTCGTATCCCGGATATAGCATATATTAATAGTGACAAACCCTTATTGGAATATTTCATTCCCGAAGGGTAAGGCTAACCCGTATCCCGGATATAGCATATATTATATGTGACAAACACTTATTGGTTTATTTCATTCCCGAAGGGTAAGGCTAACCCTTATCCCGGATATAGCATATATTAATAATGATAAACACTTCCTGGAATATTTCATTCCCGAAGGGTAAGGCTAACCCGTATCCCGGATATAGCATATATTATATGTGACAAACACTAATTGGAGTATTTCATGTACAAAGTGTCAGGGTAACTCGTATACCAGATATAGCATATTACTAGGAGTGACTAACACATACTGGAGTATTTCATGCCCTAAGGGTTAGGGTAACCCGTATCCCGGATATAGCATATATTATTAGTGACAAACACTTATTGGAGTACTCATGCCCGGGGGTTTCAAAAACTAACTGGAGTATTTCATGCCCGAAGGGTTAGGGTAACCCGTATCCAGGATATACCATATATTATAAGTGACAAACACTTATTGGAGTATTTCATGCCCTAAGGGCTAGGGTAACCCGTATATAGCATATATTAAAAGTGACAAACACTTACTGGAGTATGTCATGCCCGAAGGGTTTAAAACACTTACTGGAGTATTTCATGCTCGAAGGGTTAGGGTGACCCATATCCCGGATATTGCAAATACTAATAGTGACAAACACTTACTGCAGTATTTCATGTCCGAAGGGTTAGGGGAACCCGTATCCAGGATATATCATATATTATTAGTGAAAAACACTTACTGGAGTATTTCATGCCCGAAGGGTTTTGTTAACCCGTATCCCGGATATAGCATAAATTGATCGTGACGAACACTTTCTGGAGTATTTCACGCTCGACGGGGCATATATCACTAGTGAGAAACACTGACTGGAGTATTTCATGCCCTAAGGGTTAGGGTAACCCGTATCAAGGATATAGCATATTTACCAAATAAAGACATCTTGTAAAATGTCACCAGTGTCACGCGCTCACTCTAGTATTCAATGCCCGAAGGGGTAGGGACACCCATATCACGGACATTAAACGGAACCTGGGTCAAGCACTTTACAAATAAGGGTTAGGGTTACACATATCACGGATATATTAGGAGACCTGTGAAACGCACTTACTGGAGTAATTCATGCCCGAAGGGTTAGGGTTACCCATATTATGGACAAAATTTATAATACCCGTGACAACTACTTGCCGTTTAAGCCTTGCCCTTAAAGTTCCGGTTACCCAAAACACGGACATCTCCACTCCCCCTGGCGGCACTAATGCGAAACTGCCTGGGAAAAATCCCACCAGCTTTATTACAGGCCTCTACCCAAAAACCGGCAGTTCCCCGCCTATCTACGTCTACTCCCCGTAGCGCTAGACGTGACACATTATATGGTAGCAAATAGCTGCTATTTGCTCGTGCGATTCACTGGTACTCTCTAGCAGCCCGCTCTGATATCCACTCCCCCTGGCGGCAGTCTGGACACTTTTTATGGTAGCAAATAGCTGCTATTTGCGCGTTCGACTTATGGGGACCCCTCTAGCACCCCGCTCTCATATCCACTCCCCCTGGCGGCAGTCTTGACACATTTTATGGTAGCAAATAAGATAAGATAAGATAAGATAAGATAAGATAACATTTATTAGCCTTCAGTTCCAGGAATTTGTCGTTGACTTGCAATTCATTACATAAAAAATAAATAAGTAAATAGATAGATTAATACATAAAAATAATACATAAAAATACATAAAAATCACACATAACATATTGACTATGCATGTAAAATTAAGCATGTAAAAATGATAAAACAGATAATTCTGCAGGTAAAACACATAATTCAAAACATTAAATTTCTAAGTGGGTTGTGAGTTAAAAAGTTTAATACTGTGTGGTACGAGAGATTTTTTAAAACGAGTTGTTCTGCAGAATATTGTATCTAGGCGTTTAACTGAAGGTAAAAAACGGAACTCTGAATATAGGGGATGTGTTGTGTCATTCATGACCTTAGATATGAAGGCCATTGTTTTGGTTTCACAGATTTCCTGGTGTGTGACAAGAGAAGTACCAGTTATTCTACTACTTCTCTTCCTGTTATTATTCAACTGTTTCTTTAACTTATCAGATATATTTGTAAACCAGCACTCCAGTGAATAAGTAAGGACACTGGAAATTACTGAATTATAAAACATGGTAATTATGGTTTTGTCAATATTAAGCTTTCTTAGATAATAAAGGTAATATAATCTTTTGTTTGCTTTCTTGGATTGATTCAACACATGTTCTTTCCAATTCAGATTTCTGTCAATAATACATCCTAAGTATTTATAATTTTCTAAAATATCAACATCTTCATTTTTGATAGCAACTGGGGTAATTACAGATTTTGATCTCCTAAAATCAAGGACTACTTCTTTAGTCTTCTTTACATTTAACTGAAGGTAGTGTTCCTCACACCAACCAGTCACATATTGAATGGTTTTCCTGTAGAGCGATTCATCATTCTTGTGTATCAGGCCTAGAATGACAGTGTCGTCTGCATATTTGATAATTTTACAATCTGAAAGGCTGATTTGTGACTAATGGGGGCTTGCGACTCATGGGGGGCCCCTATGTCAGGCCGCTCTCATACCCACTCCCCCTGGCGGCAGCTTTAGCACCTTTAAGGTAGCAAATAGCTGCTATTTGCGCGTGCGATTCATGGGGACCCCTCTGGCAGCCCGCTCTGATATCCACTCCCCCTGGCGGCCGCGGAAATCCGAAAAGTCCCATAAGCTTAACTACAGGCCTCTACCGAAAACCGGCAGTTCCCTGCCTATCATAGTATTCTAGCCTCCTTCCCACAAGAAACATATTTACCAGCATTACTCTTCCAATAATTCCCGCTTTTTTGTCGTATAGTAAAAGCTGATCATCAGTCACACACACGCGCACACACATATATATATAGTTCAGTCTTTATTTATACTAAGTTTAGATAAATAAAAAATATTGGGCAAACAGGAAGGCAGATTTCTTCTGGCCGCTATTCTGTGCAATGATTACCCCAAGCTTCCTATTACTCGTGAACCGTCACTATCAGGAGTTAAGCCCCGTTCCCACTTTCACGAATTTGACGCCGAATCGCCACGAACTTACATCATTAAAATTCGTAGAGATGTCGTGGGAGTGTCGTAGATGATATCTTGAACATTCGGTAATGTTCGTAGCGAGGTCTTGAGCACTCAGAATTCGTGGCGCTATTTTTGAAATGTTCAAAAATTAAGCTTTGTCGTCACAAGTCGTAGCTAAGTCGTAACAGTTTTTTGGTAAGTCGTATGAGAGTCTTCATAATTCTTGTAAATTCGTGATGTAAAACAATGTCACGAATGCTCACGAAGGACAATGGCATCGACACGACTTCAACACGACTACAATACGACTACCACAAGAACCTCTCAAGAGAGAGTCACGTTCATAAAGCCCCTTCCTACTTCCACGAATTTAGTGACGAATCATCAAGAACTGACATCATAATGTAACGGAAAATTTTATTTTCTTAGTGATTCTTAACTTCTTACAAACCAATGAGGAATAAGGTTTAGAAGTAAGAACACTGTGTAGATTTGTAAATTTGTTTTAAAGAAGATTTGTATTGTGGTTATTGGTTCCAACTAAATTTGAACTAAAATAATTAGAAGAAGCTGAATCAAATTACGTTTCCTTTGTAATTTGTAACTTCTTTGTAAACAAACAAGGAAGTTTTTGCAGTGAATAAACCATGTAGTTTCGTAAATTTGTTTTAAAGAAATTTTTTTATCGTGGTTATTGGTTGACAAAATAAATTTGAACCAAAACAGTTTAAAGAAGCTGAATATATTATACAGTTTCGTCATACTTAATCATATGGTCAATATAATAAATTATGAATTTCCTATTTTACTATGGGAGAATACACTGAGCCTAACACTAATTTATATTAACAGAATCCTATATCACATTGAGAGCTGAATCAATAAGATATTTTAACCAATATTTTGAGAATACAGATATTTTACATCCGATTAAGACAGTCGTCTTAATAAGTCGTAATTGTCTAATTACTCAAATCAAATGAGACATATATTATCAGTGTTTTAAACTGGATAACTTTTGTCAAATTAAAATATCTGGAGAAGTTGAGTAGAGTGTTGTTATGGTGTCCTTTTACTAATATCGTCTTCTTTGTGACATTACAATAGCCATATATCACATATATAGCTATCTAACAATCCATAGCAAAATTGAATGATCGTAGGAGTATCGTCCACAAGTCGCAGATCAATCGTGGAAATATCGTACCAGTTTCTTAGACGTCGTCACGGAGCCGTGAACATTTTTGAATGTGTCCTGTCATATCGTGCTGGCTTCGTGTCACTGTCGTAGCCAATCGTACTGGCATCGTACTCCTTTCGTACAATATCGTGGTCGTGATGGAATTTTTATCACTCGACAGGCCGATTGGCCACGAATCGCCACGAATTCAACATCGGGGCTTTATTGCCAGCAAGAAACTATATATGATGCGCTTTCGGTCTAACAAGGTCGCCTTCCTATCGGGATGTATCGTGCGCGTGAACAGGGCTGCAGGACACAAGATGTAATCATTCAGAACGCTGGCATGGATAAGCTCTCAATCACAGCCGAACCAGCAACTGTTGCATACAAACTCCTTTCCCACATGGGCAAAACATTCACATCTAACATTAATGTACAAAAGTCTGATTAGTATCGTGTGGTCACTTCTCCGATTTTATTCTTCGGTTTCAGACCATGTGTTTCTCTCTACTCGCTTTGATTAATCACTGTCTAACCCCTTTACCAAATGTGTACCATTTTTTCCACAACACTCATTTCTTCAATTCTAACACCCGATAATATATAATGTAGTTTCAGACTCAGCACTGTTCGAGTCTGCTTATATATCACGTCTCAGGGTTTTCAGAGAATGACATCCACAAGGTTCTGCGGCATATATGCATACGCCTGCAGCGTACTTCACATGTTTTAAGTGGAATTGTGCGGTCCGTTAAAAAGTTACGTTTCATGGGTTGCATGGTAAAATAACTTTAATATTTGTGCTTTGGTCGATAGCCGTTCATTGTATATTTTGTATAAGTCGCTTATGAATTATATACCGAGGATCTGCACTATTAATTGTACAAGCTGGGATATTTTAATTTATCGTTAATTCAAATAGGCCCGGTAGGCCTACAGTGCCTATCAGAAAGGGTGCCCAGTAGGGCAATCATGTGCACATATTAACTCCCTGTCTGAATCAAATGAATAAATAATATTTGAATATGAAGTGAATAAAATGTTATTTTATTCGATCGATATAGTTGATGGCTTTTGTACGGCTGAGTATGAGGCTTCCACCCAACGAATATGATCCATTTTCCAACTTCCATTTCACTATCACACCAAGGCATCATTTGACTGGTATTTTCTAATCCGTTGGACTTCCTTGTTCCCTATGTAAAACTACATTACCCAAAAGGCCTCGCCCAATTTTACTTCAGCTAAATAATTAAGAAAAGTCATTTATCCTATACTTTTTCTTTACATCCTAGAGTCACACTGTGCCTGGCAAATATCTAAACTCCCTCACTGTGTTCATATTTTGTTTAATATCCGAACGAAAAAATAGAACGTTCTATTTTTTTGTCGTTCACATGGGACAAGAACGGCTTCTTAAGAACACAAAAGAGCTGGAACATTTATAACTAATTGGTTCATTTGTACGTTACCTATTTGATATATAATACCGTACAACAAAAAAATTATGTTTCCTTATCGACTATTTTAAATTATGTGATAAAAATATAAAAACTATCAAATCTATTTGATTTAAACAGATAAAAAATTTATAACTTTTTTTAACTCCAATGATTTTTCCCTTTAAATCAGACTTCTTTTCATATAATATGTATATTTCCTGGGGAAAATTATATTTTGATCAAGGGGATTTCAATTGCCGCTTGGCCACTTAATTTAATTTACAATCGGGGGCAAAACATTCAGACTTTAAACCAGGTTTATATATAATATTCCATGGTAAATTCAAATAAATATTATTTGCAAAAAAATTGAAGTTATTCTCTAAATGTTATCCCCTAGCCCCCCCCCCCTATTCCCCCCCCCCCCCTATGGACGCCCTGAATATAAGTAAGCTGTATATGCGATATGAACACAAATTAGCAACATTATCCAGGACTTGGTGTTCATCATCCAACCCCTCCCCGAAAATAATATGATCCGCCATAAATATAGAAAAAATCATGAAACAGTAACTGTTTTCGTGTGTCCTTTTTATTATTATCATTGTATTATTTTTAGTTCGACGTTTTGCATATAAACAGAAGTTTCAAAGCTGTGCGCAGACTGTTCTAAATAATATTAGCAGATTTGATAATAAAATATATAAATCAAACTAAACTAGTGATTCAAATTTTAATTTATCATTAGATGCAGGAGTTACAATGGAATCTGTTCTGTTGAAACAACAGGTTGCGCAATTATTTTTAAAGGCATGTTGAAATGGGAATCTTGGTCCAGTCAGTGGTAAATATCTGTCACCTGTGAACTCGTGACTAAGTTTCAATTATACAGTCAGTACAGAGATAAACTTTATTTGTTCAGAAAGTTCGGAAATATTCGACATTTTTCTGTATAGATCCATATATATATATATATATATATATATATATATATATATATATATATATATATATATATATATGTATATATTTATATATATATATATATATATATATATATATATATATATATATATATATATATAGCCATAAAGCCTATATTGAAGTGCATCCGATATATTGCTCATATAGCTGTCCAATACAAATTTCAGAGACGAAAATTCCTCGGTCGGAAAGCTAAAATATCGTTCGGATTTGGTGTGAATGAAATTTCGGATGCGACGGGATTTTTCGTCGGAACGATAGAAATATTCGTTCGTGTCATATTCGTTCTGACGCATCCGGTGTAAAACCGGTCATTGAGCATACCTAAAGGTCTCCTGAAGTATAAACGACGGGTGAATCGGCCTTTTTGGAATGCGCATAGGATCAGGAAAAACATCCATCTGATCATTTGTTAATAAATACAGTTTGTTACGGAACCTAATATCAACAGATCACGTATGCGTGATGAACAGAAATTTTGTAATGGAGAAAAAAAAATCAGATTCTGTAACACTAGGCAGCGTGAAATGTCTAGGGGAATGAATAAAGAAGTCAGTGGTTTTTGTTAACAAATAACTTTAAATTATTCTTAAAACAATACACTAAATCAATACAATTTCACAGTACAACAACAGTATAACAGCAAATCAATATAATCACAGTAAAATAAACAAAGTGCACTGTACCTGGATACCACCACTGTCACAGCGAAAAGTCCTTTAAAATGTTTAAGCCGGACGAACAGTTCACACCAATTCTCTCGGAGAATAACAGGCTAATGTAATTACAAAATCAATCTACTGTAATCCAAAACTGAAATCCTAGCAGTGATCCGAAAGGCAAACTGAAGACTGCAAAAAATCCGTCATAAATTTGAAGAAAATCTCTAACTGCTGCATGTATCCAAAAAGGTCCCACTCTTCTGTGTCCGCTGGAATAGCCCCTATTTACAGCTTCTCATCTCAAGCCGAGAACTTTCTATTTCTCGAACAATCTAAAGAATCTAACATAATACACAGTACACACGCGTTACAGGAAACATCCAGAACAACGAATGCCGTGTCTCTACATATCAGGGTTCACACGTGAGCTCGCCCGGCTCAGAAAACCCCAGAATAGCATGACAACAAGAGTTCAACCAGTACGGATTAAACTGAGAGTGCAACACCCGGCCAGGCAAGGCCGCTACAACACGAGTTACGCCCGTGTCACACAATAAAAAAGACATCTGAAACACTCCCCATCCTGAAAGAAAGAAATCAGTTTTCTCAAAAAAAAAATTTTTTTTTGCGATCTCAATCATAAAATTTTTACAACATCTCAAAAATCATCTTATTTACAAAATTACATAAACATCTCGTTTACAACATTTTATAAACATCTCGATAAGCTTTCAGCAAGTCCATTGTCTTTCCCTTTAATGTGTTTGATTTTAAGATTGTAATCTTGTAAGAACAAACTCCATCTCAACATTCTTTGATTTTTACACTTCAACTTGTTCATGAACGTGAGAGGATTGTGATCACTGAAGACAATGAAAGGCTTGACTGATGAAGTAACATAAACTTCAAAATGTTGCAAGGCCAAAATCAAAGCCAAACGTTCTTTTTCAATGGTGGAGTAGTTTTTCTGGTTTGCATTAAACTTTCTTGAGAAATAACAAATTTGATGATCTATGCTATCATTGCCTTCTTGTAACAACACAGCACCAGCAGCAGTATCACTAGCATCTACAGCCAACTTAAAAGGTACAGAACAGTCTGGAGCTGCTAAAACTGGCGAACTTTGCAGAATTGCTTTCAAATTCTGAATTGCATTTTCACACTGAACATTCCATACAAACTTTTGTTTCTACTTTAACAAATTAGTCAAAGGTTCAGTTACAGCAGAAAAATTTGGAGAAAACTTCTGGTAGTATCCAACCATACCAAGAAAACGCATTATTTGCTTTTTGTTTTCTGGTCTAGGAAATGCAGAAATAGCGCTTATTTTAGCATCGACAGGTTTTACTTGACCCTGCCCTACAACATGACCCAAAAATGTTACTTGTGCCTGACAAAACTCAGATTTTACTAAGTTGACGGTCAGACCTGCTTCACTAAGTCTTTCGAGGAGGGTGCGAAGAATTTGTAGATGTTTCTCCCGGTGTCCCTGTACACGATAAGGTCATCATTATATGCGTCGCAGCCCTGAATGTCCTTGACAACCAGATGGATGAGGCGCTGGAACGTGGCTGGCGAGTTCTTCATGCCAAACGACATAACTTTATACTGGTACAGTCCTTGCGGCGTCACAAATGCAGACACTTCTTTCACTCGTTCTGTCAGCGGAACGTGTCAGTCTTGGTGACAGAGTTCAGTTTTCGATAATCTGTGCATACACGGTAACTTCCATCAGGTTTTGGCACAAGAATACATGATGAACTCCAGTTACTGTTACTAGGTTCAATAAAATCATCGTCCAGCAAATATAGAATCTCATCCTGTAGATACTTTTGCTTTTCTGGATTCAGTCTATAAGGATGTTGCTTGACTGCGCTTGCCTCGCCAACATCGACGTCATGGCACAATATGTTAGTTCGCATATGTTGGAATGTCACTAAACAAATGTTCATAATTCCGCAGCAGGTTCTTGAGGTCTTGTTGTTGTTGTGCGGTAAAGTGTGACAGTTTGGCATCCAGGTTGTTAAGCACGTCTGAGTTTTTCAGTGGTACTGTTCCACACTGAATGTCTACATCACACTTACAATCAGTATCTACTTTAACTGGGTCAGGGTCAGTTTTTATACAATTAACAGCAGTAACATTTTGTACAACATCTGATGTGCTATTTCTGTCATAATATGGTTTCAACATGTTAACATGGCACAGTTGTTTCTTCTTACGTCTATGTGGTGTCAACAGTATGTAATTTAAATCAATGACTTTCTTGTCAACAATGTAAGGACCAAAATACCTAGCTTGCAGAGGTCTGCCAGAGATGGGAAGTAAGGCAAGGACCTTTTCACCAGGCTCAAACGTCCTACTTACAGTGTGCTTGTCATACTTTGTTTTCATTTTATTTTGTGCAGATTTTAGTCTTGACTTTACAATCTCACAAGCATTGTTTAGTTTAGTGCGAAAGTCTGAGACATACTGCAGTATACTTAGAAAATCAGGATTCTCACACAAGGGTTTTTCTTTAAGCAGTTTCAATGGAAGTTCAGTTCGAGGTCCATGTCCGAAAACTAGTTCAAAGGGACTGAAACCCAAGGACTCTTGAAAGGATTCTCTGACAGCAAACAGCAATAGGTGGATTCCTTCATCCCAGTCTTTCAGTGTGTCATAGCAATAAGTCCTAATCATGTTTTTTAATGTCTGGTGAAAACGCTCCAGGGCGCCCTGACTTTCAGGATGGTATGGCGAAGAGTTGTACTGTTTTTCAAGTCTAGCTCAAGCATAACTTGTTGGAATAAGCCAGATATAAAATTAGGCCCTTTGTCAGACGAGACGGATTTTGGTAATCCAAAAGTTGTAATAAACTTGGTCAGAGCTTTGACAACACTTTTGGCATTAATTTTGCGCAATGGTGTTGCCTCAGGGAATCTGGTAGATGCGCACATAATTGTCAGCAAGTATTCATGTCCAGATTTTGTTTTGAGCAGGGGTCCAACACAATCAACAATAATCCTACTGAATGGTTCCTCGAAAGCTGGAATAGGCCTAAGTGGGGCCTTAGGAGGATTCTAATTGGGTTTGCCTACCATCTGGCATGTGTGGCATATTGTACAACATCTTTCCTGAGGTTAGGCCAATAGAAGTGTGTACTAACTTTTTGATAAGTTTTATTTATACCTAAATGGTCAGACAAAGGAGCCTCATGTGCTATGCTTAGAATTTCATTGCAAAAGCTTTTGGGCATTACACTTTGATGTTTGATGGCCCACTCATCATCAGGTGGTCGCCATTTACGCAAAAGCACTCCATTTTTGACATAGAAACAAACTTAGTTCTTTAACAGTTCATCTTTAGAAACTGCCCTTGGAAAAAAAACATGAACTATCAGGGTCCTGTACGGGCGAGTCTATAGACGAGTCACTAGTGACTCCCAGAGTGTTATTATCTGGACCATTATCCTCATGTGTGTTTTTCTTGGCCATAGATCTAGTTACAGCACATGAAGGATACAAACCAGGAATTTCCTGACTTTCAGGATCAGTGTCCTGATCAGGTGACGGCTCTTCTGTCACTATTGGTACAGGCTGTACTTTGTCATCTGCAACTTCATTGCCTAGCAGCAACTGAATTCCCTTAAAAGGTAAAGTAGTTCTTATGCCAACAGTAATATTCCCAGAAATCAAATCTGACTTTAAATGTATACTGTAAAGCGGAACTGAAGTGTGCCATTGACAAGTGCATGTGCACCAGTAAAGGACCTATAAAAAATGGCAAAGTGATTCCTAACATGAGAGTTTGGCCAGTGTCCCTCAAAATTCTAATAGGGGTAGAATCTGAAAAATCACTTGAAAGTGATACAAAAGCATCATGTATGAATTGCTCAAATAACTCCATTTCAGAGTCAGGAGAGGAATCTACTACCTCAGTTTCATCAAACAAAGAACTGACATTAACAGTGTCAGTCATAAAATCTGTTTCAGAGTCATCTTAGGAATCTACATCCTTTTTATCATCAAACTCCTCATGGGAGTCAACATAGGAATTTTCCTCAGCAGAAACAAACTTCTGTTTGTCATAAGAGGGCCTGGCATCATTTGAAACGCCCTCGTAAGAGTCATAAAAGGACTTAGCCTTATTTAAATAATACTCCTCACAGGAGTCTTGAAAGGACCAAGCCTTATTAAATTCCTCGCAGTAGTTAATTGAGGTTTTTACCCCGCAAGCTACGGATTCTTCTTTGATGTCAGACGGCACGTGGGCCTCCGTAGCATCAAACTCTTTATTAGAGTCAATAACGGAGTTGTATCCCTTATTTATATGAAAAGAGCCTGGCTCTTGTACAATGCTATGCATAGATTTTGAAACAAAACCAGAAGGTTTATTCGCAAGTTTCCAGCAGTCAGATATTAGGTGACCCTCCTTCTTGCAGTAATTACAGATTTTCTTCGCAAATGACTGGTATTTGTTGGACTTAGACACAGTGGACGTGGACTGAGGTGTAGCAATGGGCTTTGCTGAACTATCAGGACTACTAGTACTGGGTGACTGCGCTTTAAACTTCTTTTGACCATACTGAATTACATTCTTGTTTGTGAATGACTGGTTTGATTTGCTAGTAAAGGACATTTTGTGTGTTAATGAATAATCATCAGCTAATTGAGCAGCAAAAATGCCAATGTAAAGTGTTTCAGGACTTTTCTCATCAAGAAAAGTTTTAACATCTGCGTTAATGCAGCGCTTAAATTCTTCAAGCAAATTCAACTGGCGCAAATTGTCATCATATTTCATTACCTTTTTAGAACTACACCAGCGATCAACAACTGCTCTTTTGTCCTAGCAAATTCGACGTAGGCCTGTTCTTTGTGCTTTTCCCAATTTCTGAATTTCTGGCGGTAAGCCTCCGGAACTAACTCATAACCTTTTAGGATTAACCGTTTTACCAGGTCATAGTCAGCAGCAGCTTCTACTGAAAGCTCTGTATAAATTTCTCTGGCCTTGCCAGTCAATACACTTTGTAACAGCAATGATATCAGGCTTTCTCAAAGCTTTTCTTCACACTTCGCTCTATAAGTGTTGTCCCAAACGCAACAACTGTGCCTTTGTCAACTGTTTAAGTTGATCAGGGTCGGTATCGTCAACAAATGTCTCAGGTTTGAAATCTGCCATGTTAAGATGTTAAAACAATAACAAAAAACACTGAGATAAATCCTGTAAACAATGTATTGTAAACAATATGTAATCTTGTAAACAATGTATGAAAAAACAATGTGTCCAAGTCAAGGCCTTATAAATTTTCAAAACTATTAAGCCTCCCAGACGAGCCCACAATTTTATGTTACGGAACCTAATATCAACAGATCACGTATGCGTGATGAACAGAAATTTTGTAATGGAGAAAAAAAATCAGATTCTGTAACACTAGGCAGCGTGAAATGTTAGGGGAATGAATAAAGAAGTCAGTGGTTTTTTGTTACCAAATAACTATAATTTATTCTTAAAACAATACACTAAATCAATACAATTAAACAGTACAACAACAATATAACAGCAAATTAATATAATCACAGTAAAATAAACAAAGTGCACAGTACCTGGATACCTCCACTGTCACAGCGAAAAGTCCTTTAAAATGTATAAGCCGGACGAACAGTTCACACAAATTCTCTCGGAGAATAACAGTCTAATGTAATTACAAAATCAATCTACTGTTATCCAAAACTGAAATCCTAGCAGTGATCCGAAAGGCAAACTGAAGACTACATAAAATCCGTCATAAATTTGAAGAAAATCTCTAACAGCTGCATGTATCGGAAAAGGTCCCACTCTTCTGTGTCCGCTGAAATATTCAAAACACAGCCCCTATTTACAGCTTCTCATCTCAAGCCGAGAACTTTCTATTTCTCGAACAATATAAAGAATCAAACATAGTACACCGTACACACGCGTTACAGGAAACATCCAGAACAACGAATGCCATGTCTCTACATATCAGGGTTCACGCGTGAGCTCGCCCGGCTCAGCCAGGCGAGAAAACCCCAGAATAGCATGACAACGAGAGTTCAACCAGTCCGGATTAAACTGAGAGTGCAACACCCGGTCAGGCGAGGTCGCTACAACACGAGTTACGCCCGTGTCACACAATAAAAAAAGACATCTGTAACAAGTTTTATTCTGGAAAGAATTATAAACTCTGAAAGCTTATAAAGACAGGGAAGAAGGGTTATGCCCCTGTAGTTATCTGCATTTGAATGACTTTTTGTAGGATTTTTGAGTAAAGTAATAATAACGCCTCTTTTAATACCACGCGGTATTAATTCTTAATGAAGTTTACAATAAAGAAGCAATGTTAAAAAAGACCGATAATTTTTACACCATATTTGATATGTTCATTCATCAAGCCATCGTATCCTCCTGCCTTTCCTGCTTTCAGAGATTTTATTGCCAAATAAACCTCCTCTTCTGCAATTTTACTGTCCAATCAATTCGTTACACTCGGTTTTGCGTGTATACAGTGCCTCCTCAATTTTATCTCTAAACATGTTATAAAACAAAGGGGTGTCATTGGGGTATAAAGCGAATGAAAATAATCTGCCCAAGCTTTAGCTGAATCTACAGGATTCCTTTATGTAATATATCCAAACTTAATTGGGGTAATTAGATCGCGACCTTGTTTGGCACCCCGGGCTCGTCGAATATTCGACCTTAATTGATCTATGTCAACATCTGAACCTTGGTCAATGTTTTCATACAGTTCCAAATCCTTATTTAAAAGGTACTGCCGCATTTGTCGCCGAAAAGCCCTTTAAGCAGATTTGCATTTTACGTATGAATCATGTTCCATGCCCCTGGGGCGACCTTCGCGTATCCAACAATGGCGTAAGGTGGCCGTTTCATCATGGTAAGGTTTCAGAAACTATGACCATTTGGGCTTGATATGAGGAGAGTAACGTTTAATTGCGCCGAACTAACCCTGATCCTGCTTTAAGTAACGCTGAAGTTAAATTGTCAGCACATAAATTAGATCTGCCTCTGAACAGTTCACTAAATGCATCGGGTTTATCAATACGTTGGAGACGCGTACTAAGATTATCACATTACTGACCTTTGATTGACGGATCTCTCAGCTTTTTCCAATCGAACTGGTAATATCGCCACTTTTTTCCCGGGGGGGGGGGGGTACACATATAATTAGTACACGTTAACACGGGCAAATGATCAGAGGTTTTAATAGTTTCAGCGTCTGAGAGGACTGAGAGCCCACTTGGGAGAGTGACGCGCTGGCACGGAGGGGGGGGGGGGGGGGGGGGATAATAGTAACACCTGTTCAGTGGCGTAGGAATCAGTGGTATTGGGGTGGGGGATGGGGGGGGGGGGCAGGAGTATTTTTGAATCCATGAAACAGACAAGTCTCACAGCAGAAGACATTTGCCCCTAAACCAGATACACCTGATACACTAATTGCCCTGGCCTATGTAGCCCGAGGCTGGACATGCACATATACTGTATGATTTACAGGATGCATGCTGGCTGGACTGAGCTATGCTGAGTGGTCACCTCTGCTTCGGCAGTGGACATTGACCTCTGTAAACATATGCATGTGCACAGTCTGCCTAGCACAGATCACACGTACTAGTATATTGTAACCGAGTTCTGTTCCAGCACTGATAGTAGCAATGGACAGCAATAAGAATCCTAAACATCCAAAATGAAGGAAACCCAATACGCTCCCGAGGCAGCGGAAATCTAGCGCTTCTTAAGAAGCTACTGATTTTTCCGCTGCCTGCTTTGACCATTTATGTTTCACTTAAACACCAGGTAGTGTGCCTGTCTGCTGTAAAAACTGCTGATGCGACTGGCAGCCGACCAAATGCCAGTCAAGAAACACTCGACAGGCATCAGGCTCCGCCCAGAAACCACGTGCGGGGCCATTCTTTTTTAGCCTGTGGCTGGTTTAAACGGTTGCCGGGGCGATGAGCTGTCACTCAAAACGAAATGAACAACATTGGCTCCGTGTATTCCTCGCTCGCTTGGTAAACCGTCTTGTCTTTCAGCACAGGGTCTCATCTGATTGGACCAAAATACAGTGCTCCCCTCTGGTGTAGAGATTCAGGATACGAGGTTAAAACAAACAGCACTTACGATATAGGTAGTAGGCCTATAGGTAAAGCCCTGTGTAAAGAGCGTAGAAAACCAATAGCATAGCTAGTTTCTTCAAGCAGAGTGAACTAGTATGAAAAATAATGATTAAAATTTCTGTAGAAAGTGGCCCATTTTATCTTGCTCTACAAGATGCATGGAAAGTGGCTCTGGCTTATTTATCATAAATATATCACAATGCGTTCAAATTAATTGACAGGACTATATGACAACATGGCTTATAGCCGTTTATTACTGTATTTGAACATTGGGTTATCATTTTTCCTTTTTTTCTGAGGGGGGATTGGGGGGAGGGGACATCTGACCCATTTAGACTATATTTGAACATTGAGTTTATAAGCATAAGCCTTTTTTCGGGGGGGGGGGGGGGTGGGGCAAAGGGAAGGTCAAGAGGATAAACCAGTCACATCCAAAGAGAGCACAATGCCCCCCCCCCTTTCTGAAACTTTTTATGTATTTTATATGTATTTTATATGTACTTTATCTGGTGGCAGTGCAAGGAAGGAACAATGATTATGCATTAAATTTAATATAAGGATGGGGTTTACCATGGATCTATCACTATCAAAAAACAAAATGGAAATCCCTGTGCACATTTATGAATCGAAACTTATTTACTCAGTGATATTAATATTATAGTCTGCACTATACAATACCACTACTCAAGTTGGTTACAGAGCTTCAAGTTGATACCATATTGTGGCGTGAGATAGTTAGTTCCTTAACCCTTTATCTATTTTACGTTTTTATTTTTATTTCCCCACCAGTAATCAAGAGAAAAAAGAGCCAGAGGTCAAAAACAACGAGTTCAGGTGAAACTGCAGAAGGCTCCAGGGTGGATGCAAATGAGTGCCATGACATTTGTGCTGCTTCCAACAACACAGAAGGTGTGACTTGTCCTGATATAAATGATGCTGCTACTGTTGTCGCTCAGAGGACCCACACCAACCTAGGGATGCTACCACTTTGTTAAAAACTAAAAGCAGACCGGAAAAAAAGAACGAGTTCAAAGTATTCAAGGCCGAGTGGTTTGACAAAATATATTTACATACTCTGTTTTTTGCAATCGGAAAAAGGCCATTGAAAAATTTGAAACTCATGAGAAAGCCAGCCACTGGAAAGCAATTGACTTAATCGTTATGGTTTATCTCTTTCAAACTGCCGTTGCCAAGCATATGATGGTGCCGCCAATATGATGGGTCACGCAAGTGGGGTGGCAACAAAACTACAGGCTGAGGAGTTGTCTGCTATGACAGTCCACTGCTTTGCTCATTCGCTAAACGTTTCCCTGCAGGATGCTGTAAAATAATATGTACCATTACGGAAGGCACTGGAAGTATTTACAGAACTAGCCAGAATGATAAAATTGTCACCCAAAAGATATAAGAATGAAATTTCGGGGAAAGCAGTGAGAATAAAACCCCTATGATGCCATAAAAGCTGTACTTGCCAACTATGAAGCCATTTTGGTAACTCTGGATGAAGTACAGGCGGGTGGAATTGCAGACAACATGGCTCAGTTCAATACATATTTTGGACTGTTTCTGGCCCAGCTGATCTTTAGTGGCACAGATGAGCTTACTCAGCAACTACAGTACAAGTGTACAACACTGTAAGAGGCAAAAAAGCATGCCCAAAATGTCAGGAACTATCTTGAGAATAAAAGAACTGACAACACTTTCCAAAGCTTCTTCAGGAAAATACAGGGAGGTGTTCTAGACAAGGTCGAAGAGCCCAAGCTCCCAAGATACAGGTAGCGTCCACGTCGTAATAATGAGGGATCAGATCCTGCAGAATTCCCCGTGGAGCAGTATTTCAAAGTCCAGTATTTTGAAGCAATTGACCCCGAGTACAATGAAATTGAAAGGCGCCTTTACCAGAAGGGAATTCAGATAGCTGCCGACTTTGAGTAACTTCTCATAAGAACATAAGAAATGCCACTGATACCATGGACAAGGAGATAACCATCCCAGTTTCTTTGGTTGAAATGAAAAGTTGAAAAGGAAAAGATTTCAAGAAACTAAAGAGAGAAATCATGATTTTCCCAGAATTTGTGCAAGAGAGGAAGCAGAACTGCACTGAGTTCAGAGTACTAAACAAAGTAACAAACGGTACAACGATTGCTGACATGTTCCTATTAACAAATGTAAAATTCTCTCAAACTGATAAGCTCATCCGTCTGTATATGACAATCCCTGTAACCACTGCAACTGCAGAGAGATCATTTTCAAGTCTGAGGCGGGTCAAAACGTACCTGTGGTCATCAATGACACAAGAAAGGCTAAAAAATCTGAAGGTACTACATATCAACAAGGATGACACAGACAAGCTAAACTTGCTTGAATTGCCAAGGATTTTGTTTCCAGGAATGAGAAAAGAAAAAACCGTATTTTTGAACCCTTGCTTAATGTCCTCAGTAGTAAGCAATTCAACAATGTGAAAGTTAGGAAATATATGCTAATGTGTGTGTTATTTTAACATCATTAGATTGATGTTTGCTGAGAAAATGGATGAATAAAAATGTTTACTGTAGAAATTGATCATATATGATGGTAATTGAATAAATTTGATGTACTTTAATTGGAGTTTTTATAAAAGAAATGTTCCCTCAGGTAGCATTAGAAGCCAACTTTTTACCTTATATTTAAAAAAATTCTCCACATCGTGGAAGGGGGAGTTCCACTCCCTACCCGGGCGCTTCGCGTCCTCGTTGCGGCTGCTTAGCAACCGCATTTATGAAGTTCGCCACCCAATAATTTAGAGTTTGCTTCGCCACTGCTGATGACACTGACTACAAGGGCATTCGGGTGGTGTGTAGTCATAAGCTTAAAAGTAAAGCCCAATTCTCACTGTATGGCTGTCGGACTAAATATATGGCGGGACCGAATTATATTGAGTCCGATTAAATCGGGCTACGTCCGGCAATGCATCCCGGCGACATCCGATTTTGAGTCCCTGTAAACTGGGGTTTGCAGAGCGCCCCCGTGTGTCTGTGTAAGAGACTATTTAAAGTCCCGTATTTTATACGACTGGTACCTCGCTCTCTTCTTGCGGCGCCCCCCCCCCCCCCCTCTCTCTCTGCGATTGCAAATCTGTGATTGATTGAGAGCAACAGGGTCACAATAAAGCGGGGGTACCAGTCTAGAAATTTCTCGGCATATAATAAAACCCGGAAAATCTCGGAAATTCTCGGAAAAACTCGGAAATTAATAAAACTCGGAAAAATGGCCGGAAAAGCATAAAAACACATGTAAAAGAGTAATTCAAATGATTCATATAACAGAGAATAATTCAGTGTGCTTATACATTTTATTTTTTTATTTCTTAAAAGGAATAAACTACTTTTAACCGACCCTTTTCGTGTTGATCACCCTGTAAAATTCCTGCGTCCGCCATCTTGGAGTCATGGTATGTCGGAAAAAAGTTGTCCCCTCGGAAATAAAGTAAATGTTTCTTTAACACTTTGTTAAACAATCACATTATGAAGTAAAGCATAACTATTTTAAATAAATCAAAATTAATACTTTTTTGGCATCCAAATCTATTTAATTTTTATCAATCAAACTTTTAGAACTTGCTGGAGCTTCTTGCTCCAGGGATCCTGATATAATTTCCCTGCGTAAGTCACAGACAGAACATCGTCAGTTTCAGCTTCGTTAGAAAACATGGACAAATTAAAACGTGAATCATCGACAAATATACTGTTTATTTAGTAAACAATTCATTATACCATTATAACCCACAGATTTACACCATATATGTATTTTCATCATTTACTGAAATCATATGACTTAATTAAAATATAAATTTTGTTTTAAAGAGTAACAATTTATGACGAAGCATATCTTATATATATATATATATATATATATATATATATATATATATATATATATATATATTCCTAAACAACTCACTGTCCATACAATTCTGCATAAAATATATGTATTTGTCATGATTTTTTTTAATGTTATAAGAAATTTTATTTTTTAAGGAATTCCATATTGTAACTACACTGTAGATGTGGAAATGTTTCAATTGAATCCTTGAGAACAATAATAACATTTATCATTGTATAGTTTAAACACTAATAAGCCAAGTGACTTTTGTGAATCTTTTAATGTGTATAATATCTCATATTGAAAATGATTCACAGATACCTATATCATGTATATATCAACAACTCCATTATAATATGTTGTACTTGTATATATCTTTTATTTACATGAATTGTTTACTAAATAAACAGTATATTTGTCGATGATTTACTTTTTAATTTTTCCATGTTTTCTAATGAAGCTAAAACCTTACGCAGGAAAATTATATCTGGGAATGATCCCCACAGCAAGGGGTCCTCGCCAGTTCTAAAAGTTATTTTGGTGTAAATTAAATAGGTTTGATTGCCAAAATTGGGTTTATTTAAAAATATGTACGATTTGTTCCATAATGTGGCAGTTTAACAAAGTGTTAACATAAATTTACTTTATTTCCGAGGGGACAACTTTTTTTCCGACATACCATGACTCCAAGATGGCGGACGCAGGAAATTTACAGTGTGATCAACACTAAATAGGGTCGGTTAAAAGTAGTTTTATTCATTTTAAGCAAATAAAAAACAGCTGTATGGTCGCACTGAATCTTTCTCTGTTAAATGAATCATTTGAATTATTCTTCCTCATGTGTTTATCTTCTTTTCCGGCCATTTTTCCGAGTTTTATTAATTTCCGAGTTTTTCCGAGAATTTCCGAGTTTTTCCGGGTTTTATTATATGCCAAATTTCTGGCAGTGTGTAAAACCCGGACCCCGCGGACCCCGGACCCCGGATCCTTGACCCCAAGAAAAAATCTAATTTTCTTAAAACTCTCATATGGTAATTTGTCGAGATATTTTGCAGAATAGTATCTTAAGACGTTTTTACATTATGTGTGTTAGAAAAAACATAAAAAGTGGTCTGTTTTGCAACAAAAGTTGATAAATTACCCTACGGACCGTGGCGCACTGACCTCACGGATCCCACGGACCCCTTTTACTCGTTGTTTTACCATTTCTTTTGTACATATTTTAACATCCCATTTAGGCATAACAACCATATGATCTAGTTATTGTGTTTTTGTATCTATATTATTTTCATTTTGTCTTATTTTTTCTTCATGTTCTTATATTTGCTATTTGTTTCATGTTTAGCGAAATAAAAAGTATAATAAGAACATTTATAAAATCATTATGTTTTTACCTGTCGTTTCTTGTAATGCAAGTCATTAAAAATTTCTTTGGGTAAATTTATTGTTACCAACAGTAAATTGCATTGTTGTTCATGAATGGAACACAAAACCTGTGTTATGTGGAAGAACTCTGATATCGATATATCAGTCTCAGGTCCGCATGCATTGACCGCTGGCGCACTTCAGTGTGCCTGCACTAGAATATTTTCACTTGAAATATCAAATAATCATATTTAATGTTTGACACGAGTGCTTATTCTTTCTCATGGAGTCATAAATGAAAATATGAGCGGGGTTTCCAGGGTCCTTTAAAAATGGAATAGTCATCAAAGTCAAGCAGTTTGGGTCCATCTTCAGCAAAATATTTTGTATACTTAAAATGTTCATTGAAATGGTTATTTACAAAGCTTTAACACTGAGGGACTTTACTTTGTTCTTATATCAGCATCAGGGGTGTTTTTATCTGTATATATAATCGACAGTGTGGAAATTGGTTTTTGGGGTCCGGGGTCCGGGATCCGTGGGGTCCGGGTTTTACACACTGCCCAAATTTCTCTCTCATCTATAGGACTTGACGCACAAACAGGATTTTGGTCCCATATCTGTCTGAAAAAAATTGAAGCCATGTAAGCCTTATCCAATCATAATGCTTTTTCCATCAAAATAGTTCTTTAAGTATTAGAAGTCATGTGATTTGACACTTGTTGTCGCTTACATCGCACTGACACTATAGCAATTTCAGGCAAAAATAGTTTGTTCCATCATGGTTCGTTCTATACAGGAAACGGGAAGTTGTGAGAGCCACATCCGGCTGAGTTCATGACAGTTCCTGGTTGTACCGGTAACACCTCCAACAGAATTTCACGATGATTCTTCTGGAAATCAACAATAGAATCATAGAGGATACACTGTCTCTAAAATTTAAGAATGCTCTTGCAGGGTAAGTCAGTAAAATGTTGCCAGAATTCTCAAAATTACGTCTCCTATCAGTCCTCATCTCGGACTCGGTTGCTGAGCTGTTTCCTGGTCAGGGCCTGATTTAAACGGGTACAATTAACCAACTTGGAACTCTTCAAGTAAAATATTCCATCTAAATAACAATACGTGCAGTATCATCTGTATAAAATCAGAATAACCTTTAAAGCATGTTACTGCTCCGTGAGCCGAGGTGCGAATCTCTGCCTGCGTACATTCATAACTTCCTGTGACATGTCAAGACTCAAGTTGATTGTTAGCAAGGGGGTGTGGCCAAGAAGTTGTAATGGGTTAAAATTTTCTGATACCTATTCAAAATCTCGGCCCGAATGTCGAATCACTCACGCACCTATACAGCGCCGACTATGCCATGTCACACAACAAGGGACGCTTTCTAACATATAACTGCCTGTAATAGTGTAATACTACTCAAATATCACTTTCTTACCTATACTCAATCACAGGTTATGACATAATACATCTTTTATATACGATCTCCATGTAGTCGTATCAACATCCTTTTACGTCCGCCATGATCAACTGTACGGTGTTGCGTAAAATATAATTCCCTCTATTTTCCTTTTGGCATAACTCACACCTTCACAATCTCGCATAACTCTCAGTCGGATTTATCACATCTCGATACAATGTTTTTAGATAATTCTAGGACCCAAAGGGGGGGTTTGGGGGGTCTCCCCCCAATCATTACTCATGTTGATTATCATATCCTGGGGGGGTTGGTGGGGTCTCCCCCCCATAATTACCCATATTCATACTAATTACTCTTCATGTTTATATATTTACTCATGTTGATCAGACATGGGGTAATAGTAATAAGTAATAGTAATAGTAATAGACTATTACAGCTTTTTCCATGTAATAGTAATAGTAATAGACTTAAAAATTTGAGCTGTAATAGTAATAGTAATAGAAATAGAAGGCAAAGTAATAGAGTAATACATATTACTTTCTATTACTTCCTGTGAGCCCGTTGAACATGAAGCATATCAGCAAATAATGCTGAACAGACTCAGTTCTTGACCAGTAATTGCCCAGGATGTGCCTATTGTTGAGGCAAGCATGGGCCAGCTGCCACATTGCTGGTGACCACTGGTGCTAATTACATTGGAGTATTGGAGAGTATTGGACAGAGTAGGTCACAGCCATATAAGTTACCTGACACAATCTGACCTTTGATTAGTAAACCATGGATAAACAGAGGCATGTTTGATGTTAAGAGACAGATAAATAGTGTATTATTATTGTGACATGTACATCTTATCTCACATCCATCAATCCATATGCATATTCTGAAATGTACCTAGATTTGTTTTCAAAAGCCAGTTTGCATTTTGATCATACAGATTGCAATAACACACATTAAAAAATAATATAATATGGAACCAGATACAGTGCAGACCAAAAATGTTCATGATAAGCTTATGGTGTTTTCAATACCCGTAGTGAATTGAAGCCTACATTGCTAAAAAGTCATACCAGTACCACAATCACTTGGATAAAATCATACTGCAGGCACATGTATTATCTAGTTGATTTATTTACATATTCTTTTAAAACTATTCTTTGAATACTTGTAGTTATTTCATAGTACCAATTTTGCAGACCTTCATTCAGTATCTAAAATTATGTTTATTTATATTTTGAAAAATTAAATGAACCAACTATATTAATTTATTTGTTAATATTTTATTATTAAATATCTGAAATTTTGATATCAAATAATCACATCCTGTTATGTACAAAATTTTAAGTACAAGATTGTTAAATACCAAATTTATTGTGAAAGTGATTTAAATAATATTTTATTTGTTTTGTAAAATTGATGTAAGTTTAAATCACTCTCCATTTTCCTAAATTATACTATGCTGGTTTTGCTGCAATGAAGAAGGACATGCCTGAAGAATAAAAGCCATGCATGCTACGTAACATCTTGAGAGTGAACAGAGAGGTGGTAAACTTTACAATAATGGTAGCATATTATTGTAAAGTTTTGCCACCTCTCTGTTCACTCTCAAGATGTACTATGTGATGGAATAAAACATGGCTTCACATCAAAATGAACATATACACCCGAGAAGATGGGATACTTTTGTCTCCAGTTTGGTTCTGTCCAGAATCTTGACATGAACAATATTTTTTTTGGATATATTTACAAGGGTTGGGAAACAGGACACAGCCCTACATAAATTCCTCTCCTGATACATACATAAAGGACTGAATTGTCAGCTTTGATACTTAATAATATGCAATAATAATGAGAAATTCCTCTGGTGACAATTTTTAGTTACTCTGAAAATCTTTTATTTATTAACTATGAGAAAGAAGATTAAATCTAAACAGAAGTATGTACTATAAAATAAATTTATAAATTTATGTGAAATATATATGAAAATAATATAAAAAGTACAAGTACGCATATAATTATAAATCAATATTTTAAATATGCCCGGGCCTTTACAATGGGTTGGTTTTAAATTACATGTATTCAAGAGTTCATACAATTGTCTTATAATTTCGACTTGAAATGCCCCAATAATGATCATTGAGGTTTCAAAATATAAAAAAAAACACAATTAAAGAAGCTGAAATAATTAAGA
This sequence comes from Sipunculus nudus, assembly GCA_026874595.1. Lineage (NCBI taxonomy): Eukaryota > Metazoa > Annelida > Sipuncula > Golfingiida > Sipunculidae > Sipunculus > Sipunculus nudus. Next base: position 43,068,739 of record CM049318.1, on the reverse strand, counting down.
TCTCCAGTAGGCTTCTTGTAAATGTCAGACACAGTATAAGAAAATTGTGTAGTACTGGATGATATAGGTGCTTGTAATATTATTTAAACATGTGATGGTAGTGCTAGTTTATAGCACTCATGGCTGCGCAAGGTTTAGAATCCCCCACTCAGTTTCAGTAATAGTAATAGTAATAGATACCCCAGTAATAGTAATAGTAATAGAAGATAAAATGTGGTAATAGTAATAGTAATAGTAATACCAGAAATTGAAAGTAATAGTAATAGTAATAGAACAACTGTAATAGACCCCATGTCTGATGTTGATTTTCATATCCTGGGGGGGGGGGTCTCCCCCCAATATTTACTCATATTCATTCAAATTACCAAAGTAAACAATCATTCATCTTTACCTTTTACTCTCCTGATTCATATTTCAACTAGTTACACCAAGCAATCGATTTGGTGTTCGTACGAAGTTGATTCGCTGATCACATGATCATGACTCCTGGTGAAGTAGTGCCCCCACAGTGTACCACGTGATCACATTTTTAAATCCAGGTTTAAATACCCCCGTTTTCCCCAGTTCTGCAACGAGTTCTGTGTGGCATAGTGGTTATGCAATTGGAGTTGTATGCCTCCGGTCAGTGGTTCGAGACCAGATTCAGCCCGCTGTCTTTGTATGTCATGTCATGTGTACTAATATTTCATGTATTTCATCTCTTTCAGGTACTTCCACGCAGCCAAGTTCAAGATGTCACATGAACAAATATAACGAGTGAAACAGGAGTCAGTAAATAGTTGTTATATATGTATTGAAAACCCCCCAAAAAATTATACCCCTTTTTTCTCTCTATCCCCATCAACTATATCGCCCTCTTAACCTTCTTTGCTAACCAGGGGTGCGTGAGTGATTCGACATTCTCTCCAAAATCTCATAACTAAAATGAGATATCAAAAATGTGGCAGGGGTAAATTTGGAATATAAGTATAAATCGTCAAATAAAATAAAGTTCATTCATGGTTGATCAAGTTTCAGCGCTTATATCTTGGGAGAATTGAAATGCTATTCACAAGAATTTAAGTTATATTAAATTCAGACATGGGGTCTATTACAGTTGCTCTATTACTATTACTATTACTTTCAATTTCTGATATTGCTATTACTATTACTATTACCACATCTTATCTTCTATTACTATTACTGGGGTATCTATTACTATTACTTAAACTGATTGGAGGTTTCTAGACCTTGCGCAGCCAAGCACTTCAATCACATTTAAATAATATTACAAGCACCTATATCATCAAGTTATCTACACAATTTTCTTATACTATGTCTGAAATTTACAGAAAGCCTAATGATACTGGAAGTCTTGATTATTTCAGCTGCTTTAATTCTGTTCTTTTATTTATTGGGGCATTTCAAGTAGAAATTATAAGATAATTGTAAAGCCAGTTTTCAAAGTCCTTTTTCTGATTGGCTGTTAGGTGTCAGGCTCACCCATCATGGAAATTCAAGCATAAAATTTATTGCCTCGTCCCTGAAATAGTACCATCTAGTGACTAAAACAGAAAGTGCAAGCAAACAATGGGTCCAAGCAGGGCCAATAGCCACCTGCAAGTTTTCTTGTTTTACTTATAAGAAATGTTTCACACATCCAGGTAAAGACCCGCATTTTAGTTTATTTTAAGCTAATTATATGATTTATCTAAAAATCTGTGTCCTTGCTCGCACACCAATATTTTCAATAGAGTGCTTGTAAGTCACACTGGGGAGGCTTACCAAGTAGGCTACAATATTGGTAGCATGCATGGCCTTAATTTTTCAGGCATTCCCCTTCTTCATTTCAGCAAAACCAGCTAGGATAATTTAGGAATATGGAGAGATATTAAAACTTACATCAAATTTAAAAAATCAAATAAAATATTATTTAAATCACTTTCATAATAAATTCGGTATAAAACAATCTTGAACTTTAAATTTTGTACATAACAGGATCTAATTATTTTAAATCAAAATATCATTTATTAAATAATAAAATATTAACAGTTACTCATATTCTCATATTATATTATCAAATAAATCAATATCGTGAAAATCATGGTTCATTTTATTTTCAAAATATAAATTAACATAATTTTAGATGCTGAATGAAGGTCTGCATAATTGGTACTCTTAAATTACACATAAATATTAAAAGAATAGTTTTAAAAGAATATGTATATAAATTAACTATAGTCTGTTCCACCAACCGTGAAACACTGTTTTTTCGCGATCATTTTAAAAAGAATTGAGACAGAACAAAGATTTTTGGTACAGAGTTAAATGGGAAAGCAACTTTAATGATATCAAGTTGGCGGCACATAGATCATACAGGTGGGCGATAATAAATAACTTCCGGTGTAGCGGAATATATGAGTGTCGTATTTTGTGTCTCATAATATTACATCCCGTGTCTCATCTTTGAGAATTATAGCAAGCACCGAGCATCAAGTAAAGCATGTTGTGCAGAAAACTTAGGAAACAGAATCTTTGCGTTGCGAGAGTGTATCGTTCTTGGAAAACGAAAAGTCTTATCAAAGTCCTAGCAAAATGTAATTAACATTACTAAAGTCTTAGCGAAACGTAATTTACAAGCTATCCTCTTGGTAACGTAATGGGGCGCGTATGGACCGGCCATAACGCGATTTCCTTTCACGCGGTAAGTTCTGGTGAGGAGTCAATGGTTTGGCAGGAGGGCTGTCTTTAGCAGGCTCCAGGTTGTTGATTATTGGTGGTTCATCCTGGCGCGGCTCTGTTGTAGGAGCATCACATGCCATGTCAATGGGGCATGTTGATGTCGGTCGCAAGTGACTGCGATTCCTGGTGATTACATTTCCCCTCTCTGATAATACAGTATAAGAGCGATCATCTGTCTGTGAGACGATTTGTCCAGGGGACCATCTATGTGTTTCGGCATTCAGGATACGAACAGGTTGCCCAGCGAGCAGGGGCGGTAGGGCTTTGGTGTGTTGGTCACCATATTTCTTTTGCTGAAGTACCGCTTTGTCAATGTGCTCTTTGTACTCCTCATTTGATGGCTTTTCGGAGTGGCTTGGTATTGCTGTAGGTATTGGTCTGCCAAACATAAGTTCAGCTGGACTAGGTAACGATGCATCTAATGGTGTGGCTCTCACATTGAGGAGGGCCTGGTCAACGTCTCCACTGGCTTGAATACATTTACGAATGATTGGTTTTATGTACCGGATTTGTCTTTCGATGAACCCATTTGACTGTGGGTGTTGAGGGCTACACGTGGTATGTGTAATCCCCCAACGGGAGCAGAACTTGTTGTATTCTGATAGAAATTGTGGGCCATTATCAGATATGATTTCGTGGGGCACTCCCAGGAGGCTAAAAGTTTCCTTTGTGGCTTTTACGACTGCAGCGGTTGTGGTGGAGCTCAGCTGTTTGACTACAGGGTAGCGACTATAGTAGTCTGATATAATGAGGAAGGTTTTGGTTCCAATGTCAAACAGGTCTGTACCTAATTTTAATCCAAGGCCTGTTGGGCCTCTCATGCATCTCAATCGGTTCATCTCAATCGGCTACCTGGTTGATATACAATATTAAAGTTATAACCCTGAACTTGTGTGAGCATTCGTTGTAGCCTTGGTGGTGCTGAGTGTAATGGTTTTCGCAAAATCATTTCGAGGGGCTTGTGGTCAGAGGTGATAGTAAACTGGCGGCCATAGAGAAAGTGATGAAATCTCTGAACACCATGAATTACTGTAAGGCATTCTCTCTCTAGGTTACTAAAGTTCGCTTGGGTTTGTGATAGTGCTTTACTGGCAAAAGCAACTGGGCCACTTGGCTGCAGCAATGCTGCTCCTAAACCCTTCATCAAGGCATCCATCTCGAGAGTCACAGGTTCGTTTGGGTCGTAGTACCGCAGACACAAGTTGGTAGCTACCAGCTCTTTAATGTGATTGAAACTGTGTTGGTGTTCCTCCCCCCATTCGAATGGAGTGTCCTTTGGCAGTAAGTTTCTGAGTATGGCTGTGTGGTTTGAGAAGTTTGGAATGTGGTTTGATAGGAAGTTTACCATGCCCAGAAAACGTTGCAGATCCTGTTTATCTTGAGGGGTAGGCATTTTGATGATATCTTCTGTTTTCTTTGGGTCTGGATCCTGTACAGGTAAACGTTTACAACATCATGTCGCTGGAAAGCTTCGTATTTTACCAAGTAAAAAGATTGTCGTAACAGGTGATTAAAAAAGCAATGATTGTTACCTATGTTTAGTAGTTCCATCTCCTACGACATTGTTCTAATTATCAAAAATATCAAGCTGGAAAATATGCTTAGGATAATTGATCGGACCGGTTGCCTAGGTGTGTGCAGTTCATAACAATCGCCCTTGGAAACTATAAATCATTGCGTGATGAAGCGTTCCGTGGTTTAAAAAAATACACAAAAACTCGGTTTACAGAAAAAATCTTTACTGATACAGTTCAATTACACTTTGCTGTTCTGGTCGTCTATTATTTTTACATGTCATCACTTACGGTCGATATAGGCTGATGCATATAGTTCCGAAATCGACAAAACACAAAACTACATTATATAAACAACCTTAAACAATGGGTTGAGTTGGTGGATAACTGCAGTGCTTTCTTTTGTATGATTATTGTATCCGCCAAAACAGAGTTTTGCGGATACTAAGTTTTCAGCTGCACGCCGCCGCCGCGGCCGCGTAGGTGTCCGGAGAACTCCTCCGTAACTGCTGGGCGGAATTTTACGAAACCCGGGATTATGTTCGGGTCACATGAGAACTGCTGCGCCTCGATTTTGTTTTGACCTCTGACCTTTCCTCCGTGCTCTGCGTCCGTTTGTGCATCTGTTTCCACACATAAACCCACATATCTCGGGAACCGTTTGACCGATCAGGAAAATTTTTTTGCACAAATGTAGCCCTTGGAGAGCTTTATAACATACACAAAAAATGGTGGCGCCACCTGCAACCATGTTTGCACAGTGTCCATCTGTTCGTCTGCCTTGGGTTAAAATCACTCATATCTCTGCAGTGACTAGACTAATTCACCTGAAATTCGGCATGCTTAAACATCCTGGATAGCTTTTCTGATTTTATGACAGGTGGTGCCACCTACATTCACGTTTACGCTGCAGACATCCAAGCTCATATCTTGAGCAGACATGGGGTAATAGTAATAAGTAATAGTAATAGTAATAGACTATTACAGCTTTTTCCATGTAATAGTAATAGTAATAGTAATAGACTCAAAAATTTTAGCTGTAATAGTAATAGTAATAGAAACAGAAGGCAAAGTAATAGAGTAATACATATTACTTTCTATTACTTCCTGTGAGCCCCTTGATCATGAAGCATATCAGCAAATAATGCTGAACACACTCAATTCTTGTCCAGCAATTGCCCAGGAAGTGCCTATTGTTGTGGCAAGCATGGGCCAGCTGCCACACTGCTGGTGACCACTGGTGCTAATTACATAAGAGTACTGGACAGAGCAGGTCACAGCCAAATAGGTAACCTGGCACAATCTGACCTTTGATTAGTAAACCATGGATAAACAGAGGAATGTTTGATGTTATGAGACAGATAAATTGTATATTATTAAATTGACATGGACATCTTATCTCACATCCATCAATCCATATGCATATTCTGAAATGTACCTAGATTTATTTTCACAAGCCAGTTTGCATTTTAATCATACAGATTGCAATAACACACATTTAAGAAAAATAGAATATGGAACCAGATGTAGTTGCAGTGCAGACCGAAAATGTTCATGATAAGCTTATGGTGTTTTCACTACCCATAACGTATGGAAGCCTACAATGCTATATAAACTCATACCAGTACTACAATCACTTGGATAAAGTCATACTGCAGGCACATGTATTATCTATTTAATTTATATAAATATTCTTTTAAAATAATTCTTTTAATACTTGTCTGTTATTTCATAGTACCAATTTTGCAGACCTTCATTCAGTATCTAAAATTATGTTAATATATATTTTGAAAATTAAATGAAAAATTTTTTTTAAGATATTAATTTATTTGATTATATAATATGAGAATATAAGTAACTGTTAATATTTTATTATTTAATATATGAAATTTTGATATCAAATAATTAGATCCTGTTATGTACAAAATTTAAAGTATAAGATTGTTGAATACCAAATTAATTGTGAAAGTGATATAAATAATATTTTATTTGTTTTGTAAAATTGATATAAGTTTAAATCTCCCTCAATATTCCTAAATTATCCTATGCTGGTTATGCTGCAATGAAGAAGGGCATGCCTGAAGAATAAAAGCCATGCATGCTACCATTATTGCAAAGTTTACCACCTCTCTGTTCACTCTCAAGATGTACTATGTGATAAAATAAAACATGGCATCATATCCAAATGAACATATATACACTTGAGAAGATGGGGTACTTTTGTCTCCAGTTTAGAATCTGTCCAGAATCTTGATGTAAACAGTAGAAACAGGACACATCCCTACCAAAATTCCTCTTCTGATAGATACATAAAGGACTAAATTGTCAGCTTTGATACTAAATATTAATATGACATAATCACGAATAATTTCTTTGGAGACCATTTTTAGTTACACTGAAAACTTAATTTATTAATTATGTGAAAGAAGATTGCATCTTAACAGAAGTATGTACTATAAAATAAATTTATGTGAAATATATATGAAAATAATAAAAAATGTACAAGTATGCATATAATTATAAATCAATATTTTACATATGCCAGGGTCTTTACAATGGGTTGCTTTTAAATTACATGTATTCAAGAGTTCATACAATTATCTTATAATTTTGACTTGAAACGCCCCAATAATCATTGAGGTTTCCATATACAATATATATATATATATATATATATATATATATATATATATATATATATATATATATATATAAACAGAATTAAAGAAGCTGAAATAATTAAGATCTCCAGTATCATTGGGCTTATTGTTTATGAAAGACACAGTATAAGAAAATTGTGTAGGTAACTGGATGATATAGGTGCTTTTAATATTAATATATAATATAACAATGTGATTGCAGTGCTAGTTTATAGCACTCATGGCTGCGCACAGTCTAGAATTCTCCTATCAGTTTATGTAATAGTAATAGTAATAGTAATAGATACCCCAGTAATAGTAATAGTAATAGTAACAGAAGATAAAATGTGGTAATAGTAATAGTAATAGTAATATCAGAAATTGAAAGTAATAGTAATAGTAATAGTAATAGAACAACTGTAATAGACCCCATGTCTGATCTTGAGAACCATTTGACCGATCAGGAAAATTTTTTTGCACATATGTAGCCCTTGGAGAGCTTTATAACATACACAAAAAATGGTGGCGCCACCTGCAACCATGTTTGCACAGTGTCCATCTGTTCGTCTGCCTTGGGTTAAAATCACTCATATCTCTGCAGTGACTTGACTAATTCACCTGAAATTCGGCATGCGTATACATCCTGGATAGCTTTTCTGATTTTATGACAGGTGGCGCCACCTACATTCACGTTTACGCTGCAGACATCCAAGCTCATATCTCCGGAACCGTTTGACCGATTGGGCCAAAATTTTGCATGTGTATAGATCTCACATAGCTCTTCATCATACGCAAAACTGGTGGCGCCACCTGCAGCCATTTTTGCACAGCTCCTGTCTGTTTGTCTGCCGTGGGATAAAATCACTCATATCTCGGCAGTGGTTTGACATATCTGCCTAAAATTTTGCAGGTTTATATATCCCCGACAGCTCTCTTGATTTTATGACAGGTGGCGCCACCTGCATTCTAGATTATGCAGCAGACATCCAAGCTCATATCTTGGGAACCGTTTGACCGATTGGGCCAAAGTTTTGCATGTGTATAGTTCTCACATAGCTCTTTATCATACGCAAAACTGGTGGCGTCACCTGCAACCATTTTTGTTCAGCGTCCATCTGTTTGTCTGCCACGGGCTAAAATCACTCATATACATGTAGTGGTTTGACTTATCTGCCTTAAATTTTGCATATGTATATAACAGACATGGGGTAATAGTAATAAGTAATAGTAATAGTAATAGACTATCACAGCTTTTTCCATGTAATAGTAATAGTAATAGTAATAGACTCAAAAATTTGAGCTGTAATAGTAATAGTAATAGAAACAGAAGGCAAAGTAATAGAGTAATACATATTACTTTCTATTACTTCCTGTGAGCCCCTTGATCATTAAGCATATTAGCAAATAATGCTGAACAGACTCAGTTCTTGTCCAGTAACTGCCCAGGATGTGACTATTGTTGAGGCAAGCATGGGCCAGCTGCCATATTGCTGGTGACCATTGGTGCTAATTACATAAGAGTACTGGACAGAGTAGGTCACTGCCAAATAAGTTACCTGGCTCAATCTGACCTTTGATTAGTAAACCATGGATAAACAGAGGCATGTTTGATGTTAAGAGACAGATAAATATAGTGTTTTATTATTGTGACATGTACATCTTATCTCACATCCATCAATCCATATGCATATTCTGAAATGTAATCAGATTTGTTTTCACAAGCCAGTTTGCATTTTAATCATACAAATTGCAATAATATACTTTCAAGAAAAATATAATATGGAACCAGATACAGTGCAGACCCAAAATGTTCATGATAAGCTTATGGTGTTTTCACTACCCATAATGTACTGAAGCCTACAATGCTATAAACTCAGACCAGTACTACAATCACTTGGATAAAGTCATACTGCAGGCACATGTATTATCTAGTTAATTTATATACATATTCTTTTAAAACTATTCTTTTAATTCTTGTCTGTTATTTCATAGTACCAATTTTGCAGACCTTCATTCAGTATCTAAAATTATGTTAATTTATATTTTGAAAATTAAATGAACCATTTTTTCATGATATTAATTTATTTGATTATATAATATGAGAATATAAGTAACTGTTCATATTTTATTATTTAATATCTGAAATTTTGATATCAAATAATTAGATCCTGTTATGTACAAAATTTAAAGTACAAGATTGTTTAATACTAAATTTATTGTGAAAGTGATTTAAATAATATTTTTTTGTTTTGTAAAATTGATGTAAGTTTAAATCACTCTCCATATTCCTAAATCATCCTATGCTTGTTTTGCTGCAATGAAGAAGGGCATGCCTGAAGAATAAAAGCCATGCTTGCTTCCATTATTGTAAAGTTTACCACCTCTCTGTTCACTCTCCAGATGTATTATGTGATGGAATAAAACATGGCATCACATCCAAATGAACATATACACCAAGAAGATGGGGTACTTTTGTCTCCAGTTTGGTTCTGTCCAGAACCTTGACATAAACAGTATATTTATTGGATATATTTATAAGGATTTGGAAACAGGACACAGCCCTAAATAAATTCCTATCCTGATACATACATAAAGGATTGAATTGTCAGCTTTGATACTAAATAATAATATGCAATAATCATGAATAATTCCTCTGGAGACAATTTTAGTTACACTGAAAATTTTTATTTATTGACTATGAGAACGGAGATTTAATCTAAACAGAAGTATGTACTATAAATAAATTTATGTGGAATATATATGAAAATAATATAAAATGTACAAGTATGCATATAATTATAAATCAATATTTTACATATGCCAAGGCCTTTACAATGGGTTGCTTTAAATTACATGTATTCATGAGTTCATACAATTATCTTATAATATCAACTTGAAACACCCCAATAACGATCAATGAGGTTTCAAAATATTAAAAAATACAGAATTAAAGAAGCTGAAATAATTAAGATCTCCAGTATTATTAGGCTTCTTGTAAATGACAAACACAGTATAAGAAAATTGTATAGGTAACTGGATGATATAGTTGCTTTTAATATTATTTAAACATGTGATTGTAGTGCTAGTTTATAGCACTCATGGCTGCGCAAGGTCTAGAATCCTACCATTAGTTTAAGTACATGTAATAGTAATAGTAATAGTAATAGATACCCCAGTAATAGTAATAGTAATAGTAATAGAAGATAAATGTGGCAATAGTAATAGTAATAGTAATATCAGAAATTGAAAGTAATAGTAATAGTAATAGTAATAGAACAACTGTAATAGACCCCATGTTTGGTATATAATATTGCAGATGTTAAACTTTAAAACTATTTGATATAATAAAAATTAAGAAATAATTGAAATTTTAGTTATATTTACATTACATTTACATTAGTTATTAGCTCAGCTGACTATAAGTCATCTGAGCTATAGTCGTGGTCCTTTGTCAGTCATCCGGCCGTTAACAGGGCACTAGTTGTGAGTTTTATCGAAAATCAGTGGCTTTGCTGCAACTTTCAAGCGCTCAATTACCAAAGGCAACTATCGATTTCATCATAATCATGATATAGGCCTATGTATGCATGTCGGCAGTCGTCGTTATAGTTATAAAATGAAAGTCCTTGCTGGTAGTGAATTTGAAAAATAATACCCAGTAGTAGTATTCATAAGGGCCAGCAAGTAGATGTTATGAATTGTGGTTAAATTCTTGATTATTATGATTAATTGAAATGAAACTTTAAAAAGCATTTCTTGGTAATAATAGGAAAATATAAAAAAGGCAAAAACTTCTTTTCTTAAGGTAGAATTACTAAGACATGCGGGCTTGGTAAAGAAGTACAGTTTCACAGATAATTGCATTTTTCTTTATATTTGTCTGAACCGATTAATAATCGATCATCGATCAGTTTGCTGAAATCGATGATTGATTATGAGAAAGGTACCGACTCCCACCACTACAGGGCACCTTTTGAAACCATTAGCAATTCATTAGCATAAAAAAAAATCAGTACCTTAAATTTCGACCAACTTTGGCTACGGGACATTTTTCCCCTGTAAGCACTGTTGTTTTAATTTTCACAGCATATATACATAAGGATTTAATCTTTTAAAATCTGAAATTACAAGGAAATTGATTGAAAAGAGAACCTTTTATTCAAGTTGTCATACACCATGTCAATTGTTGTTTACATCAGGCCCACCTAGTAGTACAGCCTTCACTTGTATTATTTAACCCTCTCAAGGCAGCTTGCCTTGGCTCAGCTTGGCCACTACTAGCAGGCTTACCCTCTGCCCTGCACTCCCAGCCCCCCCCCCCCCCCTTTTCCCAGCTGGTGCATAAACTAGATGAATGTTATAATTGTATCCCCAGACAAAGTCGGGATACTATGGTTACACAAGGGTCCTGCCACCCTTGCCACTGCCGCAGAAAAACCTTGTGAACGGGATAACTCAAAAAATATTTCACTGATCTTTTTCAAACTTTACATTTTTATAGATATAGGTAAGGGGACGAAGCCTATTTAAAATGGGGTCATGACACCTGCTAGGAGAGTGACCTTGACCTTGAATAGGTCCATTTTTGCTGAAAATAACACAAATTCTTAAATATCTCAAGTAAGCTTGCATGGACTGGTCCAAAAATCAAGAAGACCAAAGATCTTGGATAGCCTTGTGATATACTGGAAACTGGTGGCGCCAACTATTATCCTTTTCTTGTTTTTACGTCTGTAATACCCCCATAATTGGCACTTGACAGTACTGTAAGCATTATAAGTCAAAAACTAATGGACAGATTTCTTTCATATTATGCACATGTAGAGAGATGGGTTATGGGATGAGGTCTATTTACATTTGGGTCATGACCTTTAGCATGAGAGTGGCCTTGACCTTTAATGTGTCCATATTTGGTGAAAATCACACACCTCTTATGATATCTGTAGTGTTGATAGCCAATGGATTTCAAACGTGACTTATGTATGGTCCACCACTAAAGTAAGAACCCTATAGGTTCCAGGGTCATGAGGTCAAAGGTCAAGGTCACTGGACTCGCATCTTAAAAGATACTGTGGATGCATTTTAAGCCAAACTTTCATCCCAGGTCTTCCATCTTGATTATATAGCTCACTTGCCAATAGTGGATGATCCATATCAGTTTTGGAGTCACAAGGTCAAAGGTCAAGGCCACAGGAGCTATCTGTCAAAAAATTAGTTTCTGGACAATAATTCCTGCTTTTATTGATGTATTGATTTCAAACTTGACCTATATATGTCCTATTGAAAAAGCAAGACTCCAATTGATTTTGGGGTCATGAGGTCAAAGGTCAAGGTCACAGGACACATTTTTAAAAAGATTGTGGATGCATTTTCAGCCAAACATTTCATCACAGACCTTTCATCTTGCACAAATAGTTCATCTGCCAATAGAGAAAGACCCCTATCAATTTTGAGGTCACAAGGTCAAAGGTGAAGGTCACAGGAGCCATCTGTCCAAAAATTAGTTTCTGGATGATGATTCCTGCTTTTATTGGAAAAGCAAGACCCGAATTGATTTTTGGGTGATGAGGTCAAAGGTCAAGGTCACAGGACACATCTGTAAAAAGATTGTGGATGAATTTTCAGCCAAACAATTCATCTCAGATCTTTCATCTTGCACATATAGTTCACCCGCCAAGAGTGGAAGACCCCTATCAATTTTGAGGCCACAAGGTCAAAGGTGAAGGTCACAGGAGCCATCTGTCCAAAAATTAGTTTCTGGATGAAAATTCCTGCCTTTATTGATGTATGGATTTCAAACTTGACTTGTATATGTCCCATTGGAAAAGCAAAACCTGAATTAATTTTTGGGTCATGAGGTCAAAGGTCAAGGTCACAGGACACATCTTTAAAAAGATGTGGATGCATTTTCAGCCAAACATTTCATCTCAAATCTTTCATCTTGCACATATAGTTCACCTGCCAAGAGTGGAAGACCCCTATCAATTTTGAGGTCACAAGGTCAAAGGTGAAGGTCACAGGAGCCATCTGTCCAAAAATTAGTTTCTGGATGATAATTCCTGCTTTTATTGGAAAAGCAAGACCCGAATTGATTTTTGGGTGATGAGGTCAAAGGTCAAGGTCACAGGACACATCTGTAAAAAGATTGTGGATGAATTTTCAGCCAAACAATTCATCTCAGATCTTTCATCTTGCACATATAGTTCACCTGCCAAGAGTGGAAGACCCCTATCAATTTTGAGGTCACAAGGTCAAAGGTGAAGGTCACAGGAGCCATCTGTCCAAAAATTAGTTTCTGGATGAAAATTCCTGCCTTTATTGATGTATGGATTTCAAACTTGACTTGTATATGTCCCATTGAAAAAGCAAAACCTGAATTGATTTTGGGGTCATGAGGTCAAAGGTCAAGGTCACAGGACACATCTTTAAAAAGATGTGGATGCATTTTCAGCCAAACATTTCATCTCAAATCTTTCATCTTGCACATATAGTTCACCTGCCAAGAGAGGAAGAACCCTATCAATTTTGAGGTCACAAGGTCAAAGGTGAAGGTCACAGGAGCCATCTGTCCAAAAATTAGTTTCTGGATGATTATTCCTGATTTTATTGATGTATAGATTACAAACTTGACTTGTATATGACCCATTGGAAAAGCAAGACCCGAATTGATTTTGGGGTGATGAGGTCAAAGGTTAAGGTCACAGGACACATTGTTAAAAAGATTGTGGATGCATTTTCAGCCAAACATTTCATCTCAGACATTTCATCTTGCACATACAGTTCCCCTGCCAATAGAGGAAGACGCCTGTTAATTGTAAGGTCACAAGGTCAAAGGTGAACGTCACAGGAGCCATCTGTCCAAAAATTAGTTCCCGAGATGGCAATTCAAGCTTGGATTAATATGTGGATTTCAAACCTGACTTATATTTGGCCCATCAATAAATCTAGACCTCTATTGATTTATATATATCAAAGTGGATGATCAATATCAATTTTGGGGTCACGAGGTCAAAGGTCAATGCTACAGGAGCCATCTGTCAAAAAATTAGTTTCTGGATGATAATTCCTGCTTTTATTGATGTATAGATTTCAAACTTGACCTATATATGTCCAATTGAAAAAGCAAGACCCCAATTGATTTTGGGGTCATGAGGTCAAAGGTCAAGGTCACTGGACCAACATCTTCAAAAGGATTATTGATTGATAGATGGAAGAAACAATAATTGCTTGCCAAGTGTCAGTATATGCTGCTAAAAATGGGGGCCTCTTCTTAAAGGGGGGAGGGGGCCGTATTATGTCTGGGGATACTCTGGCACCTGCAGTGCCAAGTAATTTCTAGTTTTCTGTATTGGATTCATTCTTTTTCTAGGCTGTGCTACATTTTAGATTTTGTATTGTACCACCAGGGTTACAATGATTAAAGTGCACATTTAATTGTGTCCACAAAGTGGTGTATTGCTATATGAAAGTATGGATGATCATCAGATAAGTAATTCTTTACTTCAGAAGAGTAAAAACTTCACAAGGTGTGAAATTGACTATTAAATCCAGTAAAAAGTTATAGCTGAGATAGTAATTGCCACAATGATGATGTTTGTCCCTCATTAACAGTGTGTATACTTTATTTGAAAAGATGGTTTTATTTTATCAGATTTACTTGATCTTTTATTTCGGTGAATAAAATTAAGCATTTACTGAAAGCTTCAATGTACAAAACTTTTCAATAGTGATTCAAGGAATAATCTTGAAGATGCCATGTTGTGGCATTATTTTCTTTTAAAATCACTTTAAACATTTTTGATTTAGAAATAATAAAATTATAGTGTGTGCATAATATGACCTGATATGAGCTACACTCTGGATAAATAATGATTCCAACTTAGAATTCGGATATTTTAACTTATATTTTCAGATTTTTTTATTACAAATTTATAAAACTTGTAAATAAAAAAAAATGGATCTGATAAAAAATTTTATTGAAAAAGTGGATATGCTAAAAAAATAGGCTTAAATATAAACTTAATACATTATTCCTGTGAAAGTGAAATAAAGGTATTAGTCCATTCTGTCCACTTGCCTGTCCATCTGTAATTTTTCATATGCATCACAGTATCTCAAAACGTTTACTGTTTTTCTTCATGACAGTCTTGTCAGAGTATTAGTTTTGCAATGATATATTTAAAACTTTACTGTAACCAAGTAGGAGGGCCCCTTTCCTATTAGGTTCTCAAATGCTTGTATATATGAAAAACATTACTATAGAATATTTCGCATTTACAAAAATTTCAAACTTCAGCTGAGCACCATGACCTATGAGGTTTCATCCCAAACCTTCGAACCTGCACATGTGGCTCACCTGCCAGTAGGGGAAGAACCTGATTGATATTGGAGTCACTAACCCTAACCCAAATGACTATGCAAGTTTTGGATTAATATATTGGTTTCAAACTTGATTTATATAAGGCCCACCAATTAAGTAAGAACCCCTTTTTTTGCCATGAGGTCAAAGGTCAAGGTCACATGGTAGAAGAGGTTATTCAGTTTTATATCAAATTGCAGTCGGAATCAGGATTTGGGCTGGACCAAATCCTGATCAAGGTTTATAATGGTCAGATTCCCAATTTGGATTTTGTCTGAACGTTATAAAAATATTCTCACAATGAATTTCAGCTGAGCGCTATGACCCTCAGGTCCCTTGTTTCTTCAGGTCACTTTCTATGTCCAGATGCAGGCAGCCCACTCCTGGTCTCTGGAAGCAGACATGGGGTCTATTACAGTTGTTCTATCACTATTACTATCAATTTCTTAAATTACTATTACTATTACCACATTTTATCTTCTATTACTATTACTATTACTGGGGTATCTATTACAATTACTATTACTTAAACTGATGGGAGGATTCTAGACCTTGGGCAGCCATGAGTGCTATAAACTAGCACTACAATCACGTTTAAATAATATTACAAGCACCTATATCATCCAGTTACCTACCCAATTTTCTTATACTGTGTCTTTCATTTACAAGAAGTCTAATGATACTGGAGATCTTAATTATTTCAGCATCTTTAATTCTGTTTTTTTTTTTATTTTGTATTTTGAAACCTAAATGATCGTTATTGGGGCATTTCAAGTCGAAATTATAAGATAATTGTAAGAACTCTTGAATACATGTAATTTAAAAGCAACCAATTGTAAAGGCCCTGGCATATGTAAAGCATTGATTTAAAACTTAATGCACACTTGTACAATTTATATTATTTTCATATATATTTCACATCAATTTATTTTATAGTACATACTTCCGTTTAGATTTAATCTTCTTTCTCATAGTTAATAAATAAAAATTTTCAGTGTAACTAAAAATTGTCTCCAGAGGAATTATTTATGATTATTGCATATTATTATTTAGTATCAAAGCTGCCAATTCAGTCCTTTATGTATGTATCAAGAGAGGGATTTATGTAGGGCTGTGTCCTGTTTCCCAGTCCTTATAAATACATCCAATAAAAATACTGTTTACATCAAGATTCTGGACAGAACCAAACTGGAGACAAAAGTACCCCATCTTCAGTGTCAGACATAATGAGCGTGGTCGGGATGGGCGCGCAGTTCCTGGACGTGGTCGGGATTGGCGTGGTCGGGCTGGGCATGCCGGTTTATACAAAGCGAGATTGATGCTGCTGGACATGGACGCGACGGCTCTTATGAAACTTATTACTTATTCCCTCAATATTGTTATTTTCTAACAGTTGGTTGATGATAAGAGGGTTTTTGATGAGCTGCACGAGAATGCATTTCAATGTACGGTATATATATATATATATATATATATATATATATATATAAATTAACAACATTCCCAGGTTTGGACGACAAAAAAAATCGACCTTGAACGCTTTTTTTACACGTCTAATTCTTGTTGCTGGACATTTATCCTTGAAAATAACAAAATTTTTGTTCCATAATAAACGATTTCAATACCAAACAACATTTGTTGATGTAAGCAACCAAGTTACCTGTAGAAGTATGTCGAAGGAAGAAAACCTGCTCACTAGGCACTAGGAAGCCTACACCGATTATTTAGTAAATGAGCGGCACAGAGGTTTCCTACAATGCTGTTTAAACAGCTGTAAAAATTCGTCTTCACAAACATTCACTATATTATACATAAATAATGCACTTCCCCAGCAAAATATATAATATTTATTAAAAGAAACGTTCATGATTGCATTGACGATGGCCAGCATCGTGATGGGCAATAATGCTAGAAATTCTTTTTCTTTCATAAGTACTCAAAGTGAAATCTCTCTCTCTCTCTCTCTCTGGCTTTATTTCAAATGATCCCTCAATCAGATATTTATTCAACTTTTATAATTAAATGATAATTTTAAATGAATTTCCTCTCATTTTATAAAATCACTGCTACCATGCCCAGCAGCACCAATCTTGCTTTGTATAAACCGGCATGCCCAGCCCGACCACGCCAATCCCGACCACGTCCAGGAACCGCTCACCCATCCCGACCGCGCTCATTACGACCGTAATCCCATCTTCTTAGGTGTATGTTCATTTGGATGTGATGCCATTTTTTATTCCATTGCATAGTACTTCTTGAGAGCGAACAGAGAGGTGGTAAACTTTACAATAATGGTAGCATGCATGGCTTTTATTCTTCAGGCATGCCCTTCTTCATTGCAGCAAAACCAGTAAAGGATAATTTAGGAATATGGAGAGTGATTTAAACTTACATCAATTTTACAAAACAAATTAAATATTATTTAAATCACTTTCACAATGAATTTAGTATTAAACAACCTTGTACTTTAAATTTTGTACATCACAGGTTCTAATTATTTGATATCAAAATTTCAGATATTAAATAATAAAATATTAACAGTTACTTATATTCTCATATTATATAATCAAATAAATTAATATTGTGAAAAAATGGTACATTTAATTTTCAAAATATTAATTACATAATTTTAGATACTGAATGAAGGCATTGTCTGAATGTCTGCAAATTTGTACTATGAAATAACAGAAAAATATTAAAAGAATAGTTTTAAAAGAATATGTATAAAAATTAACTAGATAATACATGTGCCTGCAGTATGACTTTATCTAAGTGATTGTAGTACTGGTATGAGTTGATAGCATTGCAGGCTTCTATACATTATGGGTAGTGAAAACACCATAAGCTTATCATGAACATTTTGGGTCTGCACTCTAAAGTGACTTTATATGGTTCCATTTTATATTTTTCTTGAATGTGTGTTATTGCAGTCTGTATGATTAAAATGCAAACTGGCTTGTGAAAACAAATCTAGGTACATTTCAGAATATGCATATGGATTGATGGATGTGAGATAAGATGTACATGTCACAATAATAATACACTATTTATCTGTCTCTTAACATCAAACATGCCTCTGTTTATCCATGGTTTACTAATCAAAGGTCAGATTGTGTCAGGTAACTTATATGGCTGTGACCTACTCTGTCCAATATTCTCCAATACTCCAATGTAATTAGCACCAGTGGTCACCAGCAATGTGGCAGCTGGCCAAAGCTTGTCTCAACAATAGGCACATCCTGGGCAATTACTGGACAAGAACTGAGTCTGTTCAGCTTTATTAGCTGATATGCTTCATGATCAAGGGGCTCTTTTAAAGAGACAGGCCGGGGCGGTGGTCCCAGAGACAGGCCGGGGCGGTGGTCCCAGACCACCTCAACCGTGTCTGTCTAGTGACTCAAAATACTAGATCTAGTCTAGTCTAGGTGGTCCCGGACCACCTCAACCGTGTCTGTCTAGTGACTCAAAATACTAGATCTAGTCTAGTAGATCAAGGGGCTCACAGGAAGTAATAGAAAGTAATATGTATTACTCTATTACTTTGCCTTCTGTTTCTATTACTATTACTATTACAGCTCAAATTTTTGAGTCTATTACTATTACTATTACATGGAAAAAGCTGTAATAGTCAATTACTATTACTTATTACTATTACCCCATGTCTGTCTGGAAGTCAGCTTTGCCAGGGTTCCTGATTTGTTACAGTGACTGGGAGAGATCCCCTGCTGTAACAGGTGTACAGTTATTCTCATACCCCCATCCACCCAATACTCACCCAGCAGTGATTGTTATTGTGAATGTTTGCACTGTATTTTCTTAATTGTAATGCTGTTTCCACTCTAATATACAAAACTTTCCTTGAAAAAGTAATTCAAGGAGTAACCAAGAAGATGCCATGTTTTGTTAATGTAGCATTTTTAAAGAAATCAATTCTTTTAAATGATTTTAACAATTAAAATATAATTAAACCCATCAGTATGCATGAATTTATAAATTATGAAGCAAATTATGGATAATAAAGGCACAATATAGATTTGTCAAATCTTAATCAAGTATTATTATATCCCCAAAGTCGGAATACTATGGTTTCACGATGGTCCGGCCGCCGCCGCTGCAGAAAAATCTTGTGAGGGGGGTAACTCAAAAAATATGTCACTGATCTTTTTCAAACTTTACATTTGTATAGATATAGGTAAAAAGATGAAGCCTTTACAAATTGGGGTCATAACCTTTGCTAGGAGAATGACCTTGACCTTGAATAGGTCCATTTTTACTGAAAATCACACAAATTCTTTTAATATATTTCAAGAAAGCTTGCATGGACTGGTCCAAAAATCAAGGTGACCAAAGATCTTGGAAAGCCTTGTGATATGCCGGAAACTGGTGGCGCCACCTATTATCCTTTTCTTGTTTTTACGCCTTTTAATGCCCCCATAAATGCCACTTGACAGTACTGTGAGCATTATAAGTCAAAAACTAATGGACAGATTTCTTTAATATTATGAACATATAGAGAGATGGGTTATGGGATGAGGTCTATTTAAATTTGGGTCATGACCTTTACCATGAGAGTGGCCTTGACCTTTAATATATCCATATTTGGTGAAAATCACACACCATTTATGATATCTTTGGTGTTGAAAGCCATATGTATGGCCTACAACTAAAGTAAGAACCCTATAGGTTCTAGGGTGATGAGGTCAAGGTCAATGGACTCACATCTTTAAAGATATTATGGATGCATTTTAAGCCAAACTTTTCATCCCAGATCTTCCATCTTGAACATATAGCTCACTTGCCAATAGTGGATGATCCATATTTATTTTGGGGTCACAAGGTCAAGGCTACAGGACACATCTTTAAAAAGATTTCAGCCCTTTAATCTTGAATATATAGTTCACCTGCCAATAGAGGAAGACCCCTTTCTATTTTTAGGTCACAAGGTCAAAGATGAAGGTCATAGGAGCCATCTGTCCAAAAATTCATTTCCTGATGATTACTCCAGCTTGGATTGATATATGGGTATCAAACTTGACTTATATATGGCCCATCAATAAAACAAGATTCCTATTGATTTTGAGGTCATGAGGTCAAAGGTCAAGGTCACAGGACAAACCTCTTAGAAAAGATTGTGGATGCTTTTCCAGCTAAACTTTTCATCTCAGACCTTTTATCTTGAACATATAGTTAACCTGCAAATAGAGGAAGACCCCTATCCATCTTTAGGTCATAAGGTCAAAGGTGAAGGTCACAGGATTGAGCCACCTGTTCAAAAATTCATTTCCTGTTGATAACTCCAGCTTGGATTTATATATATATATATATATATATATATATATATATATATATATATATATATATATATATATATATATATATATATATATATATATATATATATATGGGTTTCAAACTTGACATATATGTATGTCCATCCATCTTTGAAAGTTTTTTCATAAACCATACAGGTGGTGCCACCTACCTTCCCGTTTTTGTAGAATAAATTAATCCCCTTTTCTGAGGAGTGATTTGCACTGTTGGCCTGAAATTGTGCATATCTATAGATCTTAGACTGACTCCTCCATCTTGTACTCAACACTGGTGGAGCCATATGCTAGAGTTTGCCGAGGTGTCCATCTGTACATGTGCTTTTGGTGAAAATTGCTCGCATCATTGGAGTAGTTCAAGGGATTGGTCTTAAATTTGGCATGTCTATCCATCTAGGAAAATTTTCTTGAAAACCATACAGGTGGTGCCACCTACCTCCCTGTTTCTGTAAAATAAATTAATGCTCTTTTCTCTGAGAGAGATTCAACATATTGGCCCCCATATTTGATGAAAAATATTGTTTCTCAAGTTGATAGATCGAAGAAACCATAGTCGCTTGCTAAGTGTCAGTATATGCTGCTGAAGAAAGGGGGCCTATTCTTAAAGGGGGGGGGGGGGGATGGGGGGATTAATCGTCTGGGTGCCAAGAAATATTTAGTTTTTATATAATTGCAAATTTAAAAGATATATTTTTGTGGTAAAAAATAAATATACATGTGTATGCATGATGTTGTATTATCTGACAAGAATGAGATTTCTGATGATGCAATTTAGAATAATGAATCAACTTTCATATTAGATATATACGTTATATTGGAAATGTAAAGAAATATAAACATTAAATAATAAAAAAATTGATGTGATACAAAAATAAGGATCTAATACAAACATTTGTTCATTATTTTCCTGCCTCAGCATAATTGGAGATAGGCTTTGTTTGCTGTATATGTTTATATACTCTTGCCTCAGGAGCATGGAACATAAAGTGATATACACTATAATAATACAGAGATGTTGTAACTCCCATCATTCTACCTCCCCCCCCCCCCCCCCCACACACACACACCACACCACCACCACCAAGTCCTTGCATCTCTGGACTGGGGACATTAGTTATATTTCAACTGTTTACATTTTATAAAATAAAAAAATCCTCATATATTTAATAACAGGTATCATAAAAGATAGATCCAAATGAACAAATGTGTAAACTACTGAACTGTCAACAATTTATCAAAGAGCCAACCAATGATCATGGTAATAATATACATCTCTGTTCAAAAACTGCTCACATGCTTCAATTTTAACATTAGGAAATGCATGGTTTGGTCACAAAATATTATTTGCAACAATTTCTTACTCATCAGTACAAACCAATCATGTCAACCAGCTATGGCCTATATTACCTTTTCCTCTAAAACTTCATTTCCATTTGATTTTATTTTAGAATTTCACCTTCAAGGTCAACTTTAGCTGAGTACAGTGACCCATGGGTCCCTTGTTTTGCATATTAATAATATCATATTAACAAATCCTGCGTAATAGACCAAAATATCTTCGCATGGTTGCTTACCATTTCAATTTGCCATCAAATTTAGACCTCAGGTTTGTAGGGGCATATCTCACATCCACCATGTTTGTTTACCATTCAATGACATGGATTAGACCATCTTGATGGTCATTGGTTGAAACAATCACGTGTCACAGGAATCCCATAATTAGCATAGGGTTTTTAGCTCAGCTGACTGTAAGTCAACTGAGGTATAGGAATGGCGCTTTGTCCGTCGCCCGTCCAGGCGTCTGTAGCAGGGCACAAATCGTAACTGCTGGACCTAGAAACTTCTAAGTGAATATCCAGAGAGGTCAATAAAAAATCTCCTTGGAAACCTGAAAGTAGGTCACTGCGACCTATATCCTCCGAGCTCTTGGGCATGAAAGTACCCCCCAGAATAATTAAAAATATAATACAAAACCTACACTATCTTGATAATTAATGCATGGATTGTCATGAATCATGCCTAGAATATTGACCATGACTAGTTTTGTCAGTTCCCGAAAAGTGGTTGCGCCACCTGTATTTTTTGTTATTTTAATGAATATTTTTTTTACTATAAAATGACAACAATCATGTCAGTTTCTCAGCTGTAATTAAATTTAGTGTCCAAAAACCTGGTGTGTTAATTGATCACAAGTGGATGCCATATAGTAATCACCCTGTCTGTCTGTCTGTCTGTCTGTTTGTCTGTCCATCCATCCATCCATCCACATAAATTTGTTTCCAGATGATAACTCCAGGTTGTGTTGACACATGGATTTCAAACTTGACTTACATATTGCCCACCACTAAAGCAAGAACCTAAATGATTTTGGGGTCATGAGGTCAAGGGTCAAGGTCACAGGACTCACTTTTTTTAAATGATTATGGCTGCATTTTAAGCCAAGCTTTTCATCCCAAACTTTTCATTTTGCACATTCAGCTGACTTGCCAGTATGGGGAGAGCAAAAATGAATTTGGGGTCACATGGTCAAGGTCACAGGGGCCCATCTGTCCACATATTTGTTTCTGAATGATAACTCCAGTTATTGGTTTCAATTTTGCCTAATATAGGACCCACCAATAATGTAAGAACCCTTTTGATTTTGGGGTCATAAAGCCAAAGGTCAAGGTCACAGGACCCACTTCTTTAAAAAGATTGTTGATGTATTTTTAGCCAAACTTTCTGTTCCAAACATTCTATCTTCCAGATGTTGCTCACCTGCCAATAGTGGCAGTAACTTATGGATTTTGGGGTCACAAGGTCAAGGTCATAGGGGCCATCAATCCACATATTAGTTTCAAGATGATAACACCAGTTGGGTTTGAAATATTGGTTTCAAACTTGACTTATATATGGCCCACCACTAAAGTAAGAACTGTTGATTCTGGGGTCATGAGATCAAAGGTCAAAATCACAGGACCCACTACTTTAGAAAGATTGTGGATGCATTTAAAGCCAAACTTTTCATCTAAATCCTCCTCATCATCAACATACGGTGCACCTGCCAATAGGGGAAGTTTCCTTTTGATTTTGGAGTCATAAGGTCAAAGGTTGAGGTCACAGGGCCCATCCATTCACAAATCAGTTTATGGATGATAACTCCAGTTTGGGTAGACAGGTTGGCTTCAAACTGATCACAGGACCAATATTTATGAAAACCTCATAAACATATATGATATATCCTTATAGACAAATGCAGCTGAGCGTCGAGACCCATTGGTCCCTAGTTAATAATCAAAAATGCGTGCTTTGTCAGACCAGCCAGGCGATCCCTAGTCACAGGTTACCCCCATAGCCTGGGTCCAGCACGCACGCAGGGCCTCTGGCAGCTTCTGATATACCTAACTTCTAGACTGTCCACTGTGATTATCACTGACCAGTGTTATTAAGTTTATATTTAGCATAGCTTGTCCTGCATATAGTTCCTATGCACATTCTAGAAATTAGGTCAATAATGCATGATTTGTTGAAGTTAAGGGCCTGAACATAATGTACTTTGTCAAAAATCAGAAAAGATATTTACTCAACAGGAATTTTGAAGGTAGAGAGTGATATCAAGCATTTCAAATTTGTAAAATTAAAAAAAATCAGTATGATAGAATTTTATTCTTTAAAAAAATCCTTATTCTCTTGACATAAAGGACATGCTGAAAAATAGGATTTAATATAAACTAAAAATCATTATTCCCCTGCCTCAGCAGAAAGTGAAATAAAGTTATCAGTTATTTTTGTCCATCTGTAAATATTTCATATGCAACACAGTATCTAAAAAAAAAACTATACTGGTTTTTCCATGGCACTCATGTCAGTGTATTTGTTTGGCAATCATATATTTAATCCTTGATTATCACCAAATAGTAGGATCATTTTTCCTCCTAGCATTTCAAATGCTTATATATAAAAACAGTAACAGAAATAATAAGGATATATTGCATTTGCTGAAATTTCACAAAATTCAGCAGAGCACCATGACCCATGGTTCCCTATAAATGTCTTTGTGTCTCACACCGTACTGATGTATGTACATACTTTTTATGAAATATTTTCAGAAACAAGCCAGATTTAGTCGACATCACAGTAGCAGGTATGTAGCCATAATACAATATATTCTTTTCAGTCTTGTCTTTTTATAAGTTCATTTTATCACTCATTTTTGTCAGTCATGTTATATTACAGGTTTATTTTACAGAGATTAAGCAGTAGTACTACAAAATCACAAACACTGGCATAGTTACCATACTTAATATTAAATGTATGATGCAAAAATAAAAACATGCACTCCCTATGTAGGGTTGGGATGGTTACGGGTATACGGTATTATCACGATATCTGACAGCTACGGTTATCATACCGTCAACTTTCCTATTATCGCGATACCACGATATCAATTTTTGTTCACGATTTTGATTCACAAGCAAGCCCTTGAAGTACAAAATAAATTTATTTCAAAGAATCACATTTATTTATATAAACCACATGTATTTGAAACACGCGTGTGGGTTGAACCGTGTGCTTACAGACTTCGGGATTAGTCAGAAATGTCCGGAAGTAGCAGGATGAATCGGAGAGGACAAAAGCTTGAGAATTCCAGGAGAAAATAACATTATAATGAAAGAGCAATAAGTACACATATTTATGCTTTTATTGCATGGAACGAAAATGTCAACATAAAAGTGTCACCACTGAATCGAACATTCCATTCGGCTTTTATGTAGCTATAGGAAACTGATGGAAAGTTCTGACAAGGGTGATTGACGATGGGGGCAGGACTTCCTGCCCCTCAAGCTTGCACACCTGCAGGACCTTCATGCAACTTACATCACGTAATGAGTCATTCTGTGGTACTGGAACAATTGGTATAAATGATATTAATACTTAACCCCTTGTATAAAGTTAAGACTTTAAAGGTGGTTGTTGTAAATATCATTATTGATGGCTTATTAATGCCATTACATATAATTAAAATTATCTCGATATCACAGTATATCGTGATAAAATTTGAATAATTATCATGATATCAAAAACCCATATCGTCCCAACACTACTATGCATTAACATATGCATGGACTTTACTGGACTGTCTTAAATTACCACATGATCCTTCTCTTTCCTTTTCGTCCCCCATCGTCGCCTAAGGCACCATCCGGGGGGGGGGGGGGGGGGGGCATAAAAGTGGTCAGCATCCATCACAGATATGATGTTAATGCAATAACATAAAAACAAAATAACATACAGTTACCATGCTCACACGGTTGATGCAACTCATGAAATTCTAGGTCAATTTAAGGGACAGTCACCAAACTCGTAGCATTGATAAACCTCATGATGGCCCAGGTCAAATTGGAATATAGATGACCTTGACACATTTGTTCAATGTCACAGAGCTGATAAACCTCATGAAAGGCTAGGTAAGTTTGAATATGGATGACTTTGACACATTTTTCAAGGTCACAGAGGCAATAATGCTAAAATGATGTTAATACAATAAAATATAAAGAGTAAAAGGTACAGTCACCAGACTCGCAGCATTGATAAACCTCATGAAGGCCAAGGATTTGAATATAGATGACCTTGACACCTTTTTAAAGGTCATAAAGCCAATAATGCTCAAATGATTTTAACACAAATTAAAAAAAAAATTGAGACTCACACGGTATGATCCAGGGTGTAAATAATTTATTGTCTGTGCAATTCCCGTGCCCCAATGCATTTCCAAAATACTGTAATTTCCTTAACCCACGCAAATTTCAAGTTTTAAAACTCAGTTAAAGTGAGATATAACACTATTCCAACAGATGTATTTACATCATAATACGCCCCTTACCTCGTTTTCAGTTCAAGGGAATTTCCATGGGGCAAAAAAGAACTGTGGAATGGGAGCTGTTTTTAGCGGCAAAAAAATCAACATTTCAGCCACTTACAGCCACTACATTAAAAAATGTTTTATAATGAAAGTATCAAGCCAAATTGTTTAATATATCACTAGAATTATCGTAGAGTAGGGTTCTTTCAGTTGTATATGAATAAAAAATGTTACTTACCTGACAGTGCAAGTACTTTCCAGTATTGATGTCAAGCCATGTTTGATATTGCCTTCATTTTGAGCTCATATGACTGAAAGTCATCTGAGCAATAGCGATCACTCTTTGTCCGGCGTCTGTCTGTCTTTCTGTCCCTTTGGTCATCTGTCTGTTCGTTAATCAGGCACAAATCGTAACCGCTGGACCTGGAATTTCTAAATTGACATGCAGGGAGGTCCATCAAAAAACTCCTTGGAAACCTGAAATAAGGTCTCTGTCACCCATATTCTTTGAGCTATGGGGCTTAAAAGCACCCCCCAGAATTATTGAAAATTTGATACAAAAGCTCCAGTATCTGAACAACTAATGCATTGATCACCATAATTCTTTGTATGCATATTCATCATTGAGTGTTCAGTCAGATTCTGCATACTGGTGTTGCCACCTGGATATTTTAGAATTTTAAGCAATTTTTAGCTCAGCTGACTATAAGTCATCTGAGCTATAGCCGTGTCCATCGTCCGTCCGTCTGTCCGTAGATGTGGCACGTTTTGAAACCGTAAGTCCTAGGAATCCGAAATTCAGCATAATGTAAGATGTCCCCAAGATCTCCTACCAAGCCGAAAACTGGGTCTTTGCGACTTTGTTCCTTTGAGAAATTAAGGAAAAACCTCAATTTTTTATTAAAAACCTATTTTCACACTTCAGGACTGCCTAATATCAAAACAACTCATCTGTTTTTCCTCATATTTACCATAAATATTCCTCTATATAGTTCCTATGTACATGCTAGAAATTATGTCTGTATTATATAATTTAAAAAAGTTATGGGTCCAAACATAATGCATTTTGTAAAAAATCAGGAAAGATATTTGATCACTTAACACAAAAAATGGTAAAGCTATGGACCTTTTTTCCAGTAATATAACTTTAATTAATCATAATTAAATTTTTACCCAAAATTAGATCAAAATCTTTTAAATTTTTTTAAAATATTAACAAAAATAAAAAATTGGTACCTTACATTTTGCCCAACTTTGACCATGGCATTTTTTTTCCTGTAAGTACTGTGGATTTAATTTTCACAGCATGTTTTTGTTAGCATTTTGTCTGTTAACACCAAAAATTTGAAACCAGTTGATCAAAGACTGTAGATTTTATTCAAGTTTTCAAACACCATGTAACATATTGTTTACATCAAGCTAGTGTTATGCAGTTTGCAAGAGCTCAGCTCCCCAGCTTCAGCTCTCAGTTCCTAAAATTTGGCATACAATTAGATGTCTCAAAAATCCCCTGCCATGCCAAGAATTTGGTCACTAGGACTTAATACCTTCGAGATATTAATGAAAAAACTTCATTTTTCCATTAAAAACACATTGTTACACTTCAAGACTGCCTAATATAAAAACCACTGATCTAACTTTAATCATATATGATATACATATTTTTCTGTACATTCTCTATGCACATGCCAGAAATGATGCCGGTATTGCGTAATTGTTTTAAGTTATGAGCCCAAACATAATGCACTTTGCAAAAAATCAAGAAATATATTTACTCCCTTAACAAGAGGATTGCTGAAGCTAAAGATTTTTTTGTCAGGGATGTAACATTATTTAATCAAGATTCAATTGAATACCCAAAATAAGTTCTGAATTTTTTTGTCAGGGATGTAACATTATTTAATCAAGATTCAATTGAATACCCAAAATAAGTTCTGAATTAGCTTTTGTTAATGTTTCTATGAGACCATGTCAGACCTTGGCCCTCTCCAGCCCCTCTTGAGTCACCTGTATGTTGACCTTGTTGAACTTTCAGCAAATTATGCATGCTTTGGGCGAGGCATACACAGGGGCAGCCAGGCAGCTTATGGCCAGCCACAGTGGATCCAGGTGTCCAACTCGACTCATCTAGTAGTTTTAACCAACAACATAACAACAAACAATAACTTAATAAATTTTTATTGGTTTTTAATAACAAATTAAAGAAAAATAAAAAAGAAATATGTTAGTTTATAATAACAGGAAATTAACTTGCAGTTACTGATGATATAAGAATCTTGTATCGATGGAAAGAATGTCATGTATTCCAAATAACACCATGCAGTCACCTATGGTATTTTTCAGTTCAATTTTAATGATAAAAAAGTAAATCATATTATTCATTATAATGATTGGGGATCATATGAAGGAAATTAATGATAGACAAAGATGCAGTTGATAATATTAATCTAGATTCCTACTGTGTCATTGATGTGAAATTAGTCCAAAATGAATATATTACATTTATTTTTTTAAATATAAATAAAAGCCATAAAACCAGGTACTTATGATCATTATTTAAATGTGTGAATTTTGTATATTCTGGATTCTCAACATCATTGTTTTGTGAAAACTGAATAAATACCAGACATGGTGCGAATAATTTGCAATTGTATTTAAATACAAATATGAATATATACTCCATTATAAAATTTCTTGCATAAAGAATGGGAATTCAGGTAAAAATGAAAGTATATGAATACCAGTGCAAATACTTTCAAAATGTATTAATGAATGCATTCATAAATATATTCTTTAATATTATTTTAATAATCATTTCAGTTATATTTTATTTTAAAAAATCATAAGATTCTCTTATTATTTTAAATAAAAATTATATTTGGGACATAATTGTAATTTTTTTTATTAAATAGTTAAACTCTAATTTTATATGTTCTGCTTATAAGTTTTATGGCCAAGTCAAAATCTGTGTGACAATAGTACTCCTCCATTTGTTAATAAAATAAATGAAATCAATCCTCTTCCCTGTCTCCAAAGATACTATCAAAATCATACATAAGCTAAACAACAACAACTCATAATACAGCTTATATTTATTACCACATAAAACCAGCATGTAAATCATTTCTAAATCATATTTTCTTCTTATATATAACAGCTGAGCGCCGTGACCCATAGGTCCCTTGTTTCTCTATTTTTGAGAACTTTAAAGATGCAGTCATCCATTTACAGGGCACAAATCATAACCACGGGACCCAGAATCTTCTTACTTGACATCCAGGGAAGTGCCTGAAAAATATCTTTTGAAACCTGAAATAAGGTCTCTGTTACCCATATTCTCTTGAGTTTTGGGGCTAATAAGCACCCCCCCCTAGCATAATTGAAAATTTGATACAAAAGCAGGGCACAAATCATAACCATTGGACCTAGAATCTTCTAACTTAAAATCCAGTGAGGTCCTTAAAAGTCTGGGTGAAAACATGGAATTAGGTCTCTGTTACCTGTATTATCTGAGCTATGGGGTTTATAAGCACCCCCCAGAATTATTGAAAAATTGATACCAAAGTAGGGCACAAATCATAACCATTGTACCCAGAAACTTCTAACTTGACAGCCTGAGAGTTCCTCAGAAGTTCTCCACAAAAACCTGAAATTGGGTCACAGATGGTGACCTATATTCTCACAGTTTTTGGGTACATTTGAGAACCCTAGAAATAATGTAAAATACACACCAATTGCCAGATTCCTCAGGAAAGGCTGGTTGGATTGTCATCAAAGTTGGTGTGCTTTTAGGTCTTGATGAACCTAAGCTTATATGCATGAATGATGCTGCCACCTACATTATCTGAATTGTTGCCTAAGCAAGGACATATTGTCAACATGTCAGTCGACTGAGCGTCATGACCCATGGGTCACTTGTTCTAAAGATTGGTCCTTTTTAGACTATTTGTGGTAATAAATTTTAGAGCAATCTGACATCCAACATGGCCACTGGGTTTCCATTTTTAGGAACTGGCAATTGAAGGGCCCTAATGGTCCCAGAAATCCAGTTTTATGATTACCTGTATGTCATGCTTACTCAGCAATTTTTTGTTTTCCAGATTTCGATGGGGTCTTGTACCACATGTCAAATCCTGATGGGGACAAATCCAAAATCAGGGTAATAATTTTTTATTTAAATTAGTAAGGCTGCACATCTTGGATTTGGTGAATGTCATGTTTTGCCTGGCACATGTGTTGGAAAGTGATCAAATATTTGTTGATGGTGAATTCCAGGCCTTGGTTCAATATAAAATAAGATTCATGTATGAAATGTTTGACTCAGGGAATTCTTAGAAACGTTATACTTTGACTGAAGGGCACTTGTAACAATTACTTTTAGCTCTTTCAACATATGCTTCAGCCACAAATATTCATACCTTGTACATTTGAAAATTGTTTATGCCCCAGGGAAAAACAGAACATTCATTGTCTCTTCTAATCATTGGGGAAACCTGTATATGAGTCCACAGGTTTAAATATTAAATGTAAGTGTATGGGTTTAATTTTTAAACATTTCATTTATTATTTGAGCCTAGTTTACTGTTAATCATCTCAGCAATAGTGATGACCCATTGTCCATTCCATCTGCCAGGCTGGGCAGGGCACATAGTCACACTGTTATAGCTGTAGATCTCAAATTCTGCATATCGGTAGGTAAGTGCAACACCTGAACTTGTGATCTTGTTTCTTCAGACAACTGAACAAAAACTTCCTAACTCTTCAAACTCACCATGACACCCATTCTCAAAACTTCTGAGCTTTAGTCCTTCCAGAATGGCTTCTAAAAAGTTCTATATATGATCCATATCTTTTGTCAGTATCACTTGTAATACTGAAGCTGAGATTTTCACATTTTGGAATAACTCTTAAAGGCTCATTACCATTTCTTTCTAACTGCATAATCAAATGGGTTCTACCCACAATTTTTATTTATTACTCAGTGCAATATATACCTAATTTGCTTGTCTAACGAACTAAAAACTCAAGTTTATTAGTCCCCCTCTGTAGGAGGGAGGACTACTAAAATGGTCCCTGTCCTTCTATTCTTCTATCCATCCGTCCTTCCTGCCCCATTCTTTTACCACATGTCTCTTAGACCAGGTGCAGGTCAAGAGTTCATTCAGTGCAGTAGCTGGACCTAGCAATTCATTCTGGTTCACTCGGGGCAACTGCCTTTCTCACCTATAGCCTGGTTAGCCCAGTGCATGTGGCTCAAAAGAAGTTTGATGTATTGGCCTGATATTTTGACCTGTCCATGCATCTTTGATGGCTTTTTCGTTCGCAAGACTGGTGTCCCCCCCCCCCCCCCCTCAACAATGACTTTTGCACAGTGTGTGTGCCTGCTTATTTCTCAGGGGGGATTTGGTCTATCAGCCTGAAATTATGCATATTTATACATATTGGATAGCTTAGTTGTATACAAGCCTGATGGCACCACCTACAATATTATTTGCACAGTTTATGTCCCTGCTTATTTCTCAGGATAGGTTTGATATATCAGCCTGAAATTTGGCATATGTAAACATCTGGGATAACTTTGTTGGTAACAAGATTGGTGGCACCACCTACAATCATTTTTGTGTTGTGTGCACCCATGCCGGTATTTCAGTAGTGATGTTTGTGTAACTGGTTATTGTTCAAAATGTTTACCACTTGCATTATAATGTACATGTTACACATGTGCTTGAAAAGTAATGGTCAGCATTGAAGCAGGAGAAGCTGGAGAACCCAGAGAGTACCACCAACCTTGGACGGGCCACTACAACCCACTCTCATGGCAACACATTGGATCGAACCCAAGTTGCAGTGGAGAGGGCCGGGTCTTTTCCTGCTCAGCTGTCCAGGCCCCTCGGCCACAACTGATTAATATGAAAAATGACTGCTGTATGTTACAACCAGCTGACACTTTAATAGTGCAGTGTGCCAGTATAAATAATGGATGGTTGTTTTTTTATGACAGGTTAGCATCAGCCTTAAGTTCTTCAAGGAGCTGCAGGAGCATGGAGCTGATGAGTTACTGAAGAGGGAGTATGGCAGCTACCTCACCACCACAGAGGACGGTAAGAAACCAGCCACAGTAAACCCCTCCTCATCACCCTCTAGTATATTCCAAAAGGGGGAGAGGGGATGGTTTTATTTTAATACTGCAAATAAACATACAATCCAGTCTCATTCAGTTCAAACTCGGAAAAATAATTATTCCTGGATTTTTGTAATAAAACAGTACATTTAGAAAATTAGTGTTCAGCAGTATCTGTCGTGAGGGGACCCTGGCATTAGTGGATACCTGCAGTGTACGGACACAGGTCTATTGTCCAGACCCATTTTCCACTGATATTGACCTACCTTGAGCAGACACCTGCTAAAGGCAGCCAGGGAAAGTCATGTTTGGTCCAAAATCCTGTCATGAGGGACACCTAAATCAGGAGCCACCAGCTGCACCATGAATGTGTGCCGGCTGCGCAGCTCTGTGGGGCACTTCCTGCAAGACATGATCAGAATGGCAAGTATTTAGATCCATTCATGAACCTTTTGCAAATAGTGGGAATTCCACACCACATGACTGATTCCACCAATGAGTATCAATATTGGTTGACCCAAGTCTTTTCGGTTGTACAAACATGGCAGATGAGAGATATGCGCTGGCATACATGGGTCACCAATACAATGCTGAATTTCATTGGTGGATTTTTAGCTCAGCTGACTATAAGTCATCTGAGCTATAGTCGTGGTCAATTGTCCGTTCGCCTTTGGGTCCATTAGACTGGCATGATTTAAAACCGTTGGACCGACGAATCCAAAATTCTGCATACTGTTAGATGTCCCCAAGATCTCTTACCAAACCGAAAACCTGGTCACTGCTACTTGGTTCCTTTGAGAAACTAAGGAAAATCTTTTTTTCCATTTAAAATCTTTATCACACTTCAAGAGTGCCTAATATCAAAACCACTGATCTGTTTTTAGCTTGGCTGACTGAGAGTGATCTGAGTTATAGCTATCTCTCTTTGTCTGTCATTTGTCTGTCCGGCTGTCAGGTCATCAATTAAGAGGGTACAAGTCATAACCATTGGACCTAAAATTTGACATCCACAGAGGTTCATAAAAAAAATCACCTTGGAAACCTTAAATTAGGTCTCTGTTATCCAATTCCTCTGAGCTATGCGGCCTGAAAGTACCCCCCCCCCCCCCAGAACAATTAAATATTTGAAACAAAAGCTCCAGTATCTGTACTAATGCATTGATGGTCATGATTCTTTGCATGCATATTGGTCATGGAGCTCAGTTCCTGCAGACTGGTGGCACCGCCTGGATTTTTTTTCAAATTTTCACGCATTTTTTTGCTATTTTTGAGACCCGCAAATGAAGCGGGTTGTCCGTTAACAGGGAACAAATCATAACCTTCGGACCTATAATCTTCTTACCTGACATCCAGGGAGGTCCATGAAACTTCTCATAGGAAACCTGAAATTAGGTCCGTGTTTCCCATATCCTACGAGCTATTGATCTCAGAAGAACCCCCGAGAATTATAAAAAATTTGTTACAAAAGCTCCATTATCTGATCAGTTTTGTGCAAATGTCGGTCACCTGACTCATATTTGAAATTGCAGTTTTTGTGGCGCCACATACATTGACCTGTTTCTAGCAGTCAGAAACCTTGTAATTTTAGCCTCTTTTATGATGAAACTGTCAAGCTGAATGGTATAATTCTTTACAAGAATAATCTAGGATAGGTTTATAGCTCAGCTGACTATAAGTCATCTGAGCTATAGTTGTGGTCCATTGTCTGTCGTCCGTCCGTCTGTCCGTCCGTCAGTCCCTCCATCTGTCCGTCCATAGATGTGGCACGTTTTGAAACCATATGACCTAGGAATCCAAAATTCGGCATAATGTTAGATGTCCCCAAGATCTCCTACCAAGCCAAAAACTGGGTCTTTGCGACTTCGTTCCTTTTAGAAATTAAGGAAAAACCTCAATTTTTTATTAAAAACCTATTTTTACACTTCAGGACTGCCTAATATCAAAACCACTCATCTGTTTTTCCTCATATTTACCATAATTATTCCTCTATATAGTTCCTATGTACATGCCAGAAATTATATTTGTATTATGTAAATTTAAAAAGTTAGGGCCCAAACATAATGCATTGTGTAAAAAATCAGGAAAGATATTTGATCACTTAACACAAAATATGTTAAAGCTATAAACTTTTTTTTCCAGTAATATAACTTTAATTTATCAAAATTAAATTATATACCCAAAATTAAATCAAAATCTTTTAAATTTTTTAAAATATAAACAAAAATAAAAAAAAAATTGGTACCTTAAATTTTGCCCAACTTTGACCATGGCACGTTTTATTCCTGTAAGTACTGTGGATTTAATTTTCACAGCATGTTTTTTTTAGCATTTTGTCTGTAAACACCAAAAATTTGAAACCAGTTGATCAAAAACTGTAGATTTTATTCAAATTTTCAAGCACCATGTAACATATTGTTTACATGAAGCTAGTGTCATGCAGTTTGCAAGTGCTCAGCTCCCCAGCTTCAGCTCTCAGTTCCTAAAATTTGGCATGCAATTAGATGTCTCAAAAATCCCCTACCATACCAAGAATTTGGTCACTAGGACTTAATACCTTCGAGATATTAATGAAAAACTTCATTTTTCCATTAAAAACCCATTGTTACACTTCAAGACTGCCTAATATCAAAACCACTGATCTGACTTTAATCATATATAATATATTTATTTTTCTATACATTCTCTATGCACATGCCAGAAATGATGTCAGTATTGCGTAATTGTTTTAAGTTATGGGCCCAAACATAATGCACTTTGTAAAAAATCAAGAAATATATTTACTCCCTTAACAAGAGGATTACTGAAGCTAGAGATTTTTTGTCAGGGATGTAACATTATTTAATCAAGATTCAATTGAATACCCAAAATTAGTTCTGAATTTTTCAAATTTTATAAGTTATTAGTATAAATATAAAATAAGTACCTTACATTTTGCCCAAATTTGACCATGGCATGTTTGTTTCCTGTGAGCACTGTTGATATAATTTTCATATCATGCACACATAAAGATATCAGCTTTTTAGTTTAAAAAGATGAAAGAAATTGGCCAAAAATTGTAGCTTTTATTAATGATTTTATGAGACCATGTCAAACCTTGGCTCTCTGTAGCACCTCTTGAGTCACCTGTATGTTGACCTTGTTGAACTTTCAGCAAATTATGCATGCTTGAGGCGAGGCATACACTGGGGCTCCAGGCAGCTTATTGCCAGCCACAGTTGATCCAGGTGTCCAACTCGACTCATCTAGTAGTTTTAACCAACAACATAAGAATAAACAATAAATTTATAAATTTTTATTGGTTTTTAATAACAAATTAAAGAAAAATAGAAAAGGAATTTGTTAGTTGATAATAACAGGAAATCAGCTTCCAGTTACCGATGATATAAGAATGTTGTATCGATGGATAGAATGTCATGTATTCCAAATAACACCATGCAGTCACCTATGGTATTTTTCAGTTCAATTTTAATGATAAAAAAGTAAATCATATTATTCATTACTAATCATTAGGGATCATATGAAGGAAATAAATGATAGACAAAGATGCAGTTGATAATATTATTATCTAGATTTCTTTTGTGTCTATAGTTAGTGCATTGATGTGAAATTAGTCCAAAATGAATATATTACATTTTTTTTAATATAAATAAAAGCCATAAAACCAGGTACTTATGATCATTATTTAAATGTGTGAATTTTGTATATTCTGGATTCTCAACATCATTGTTTTGTGAAAACTGAATAAATACCAGACATGGTGCGAATACTTTGCAATTATATTTAAACACGAATATGAATATGTACCTCATTATAAAATTTCTTTCATAAGAATGGGAATTCAGGTAAAAATGAAAGTATATGAATACCAGTGCAAATACTTTCAAAATGTATTAATGAATGCATTCATAAATATATTCTTTAATATTATTTTAATAATCATTGCAGTTATATTTTATTTGAAAAAATCATACTATTCTCTTATTATTTTTAATAAAAATTATATTTGGGACAATATTTTGTTGCGTGTAGCACAAAACATCCCCGAGTTCCACTCACACAACGAAGATGTTAAATGAAAAACTGACTCACAAATATAGTACAAAATATATATAATTATTTAAACAAACATTATTTACAATATATACAATACATGAACACAAAGTCTCTAACACATAATAACTAAATCTTGGTGCGGTACAAAATGAAGAAATACTTATCTGCTGTAAATCAAAGTCACTGGTGCTGGTTGACGAAATAAAAATGACTCCGGGGCTGCTCTGAGGAGTC
This sequence comes from Sipunculus nudus, assembly GCA_026874595.1. Taxonomy (NCBI): domain Eukaryota; kingdom Metazoa; phylum Annelida; class Sipuncula; order Golfingiida; family Sipunculidae; genus Sipunculus; species Sipunculus nudus. The sequence goes on along the minus strand of CM049318.1, from coordinate 43,031,929 downwards.
ATGATGAAAGTTCAGTTCATAATCCGTGCACAGCCATAATAAAGTCCAAAACGTCCAAAATGTCTCCGCCTTATCACAAGGAGACTACACATCATCAGGCCTGGATATCCCTGGATATCAGTTCTTATTTGCAACCCAATTCAAAATCACTAAATGAAGGGTATTTATAGTGTCTGTGGACCTTAACGCAATATCGATTGATCCACTTTTAAATTTCAGTTCAGGTTGTTTAACCGCTGTTAATGAATGAATGAAAACGTTCTCTTTGTCCGTTTATTTGTTGTTGCCGGAGTTCAATAGATGACTGTAAGCGACACGGGTCAACGCGTTCCTGTTGTTCCTGGGTCAATGGTTCTAAGGTCCTTCCGTGAGTGCCCTGCCATCGCGTACGGACATACATCACACCATGCTCCTAAAAAAGAAAATTTTATGATATTTTCATGAGTAAAATTTTATAATATCTGAAATATATACCTTTGGGTGATATGATATATATATGAGAAATATAATTATGTTAACGTGAGGATATAAATTTTTATAATCTACAATATCATTTATAATTGACATCAATAGCCATCATTTCTTTTCTTGCAAACATATGCAAATAATCTATCCAATTCATTTTAACTTCACTGTGATAATACACACACTAATAACTCACACAACCATCGAACATTACTACGACTTGTGCAAAATAATATCCCTGTGACTAATGCACAATTCATCCTACGAGCTTATAATGCATAATAGCTACTGCATCTCAATGTAACATCTTCATCCATACCTATCTCTAACAATACAATTCATATACAAATTTATCAATAACATCTAGATAATGCGTCAGCGATGACATTATCCTTTCCTCTTATGTGTTTCACATTGATGTCATACTCTTGTAAGAGTAGACTCAAGAGTAGATTTCAAAATATTGCAGTGCTAAGATAAGCGCCAATAATTCTTTTTCAATGGTGGAATAATTTCTCTGGTAATCTTTAAATTTCTTAGAGAAATAACAGACAGGATGATCAATCCCTTGTTTATCTTCTTGAATCAATATAGCACCAGCTGCTTGTTCGCTAGCATCAACACATAACTTAAAATCTTTGTCAAAATCAGGTGCTTTCAAGACAGGTGTATTGATCATCATCGACTTCAATTTCTCGAATGCTGCTTCGCAGTCATCAGTCCAAATATATATCTACTTTTTCTTTAACAAATTTGTGAGAGGGGTAGTTATCTCAGTAAAGTTTTTACAAAACCTTCTATAATACCCAGTCATGCCTAGAAATCTTTGTAAACTCTTTTTTGATTTAGGTCTCTGGAAATTGATAATGGCCTCAATTTTGGCTTGAATAGGTTCTACATCACCTTGTCCTATGACATGACCTAAATAAATGACCTTGGCCTTCCCAAAATCACTTTTTGCCAAATTAACTGTAAGATTAGCTTCAGCCAGTCTTTGAAACAGTTTCTCAAGTCTATACAAGTGTTCAGACCACGTATCACTGTATACAATCAAGTCATCAATGTAACCTTCAACACCTTCAAGATGGTTTATACAAATATTAATCAAACGTTGGAATGAAGCTCCACTATTCTTCATTCTGAACGGCATTAAGTTATATTCATATAATCCGTCAGGAATAACAAAAGCAGAGATCTTTCTCGCTCTTTCAGTCAGAGGAACACCCCAATATCCTTTCAGTAAGTCACATTTTGTTGCATATTTAGCTTTACCAATCCTATCTATACAATCATCAACTCTTGGTATGGGATGCGTATCTGTTTTAGTTACAGCATTCACTTTTCTGAAATCAGTACAAAATCTATAACTTTTATCTGGTTTTGGAACTAATATACATGGAGAACTCCATTCACTTTGGCTCTCTCTGATGATGTCATTTTGTAACATGTAATCTATTTCTTTTCTTAAGTTGGCAAGAGTTTCGGGATTAACCCTGTATGGATGTTGTTTTATTGGTTTTGCATCACCGCCATCCACATCATGATATATAACATTTGTTCTACTAGGTACATCTGGAAATATTTATTTATATTTTCTCAACAATTTTGACAAATCTTGAGATTTTTCAGACGACAGATGTTCTAGTTTCACATCTAAGTTTGCCAATATCTCTGAATTACCTAATTTTGGTTTTTCATTCTTGTCTTCACTTGTTTCAAAATCTTTGAAAATATCAGTAGTTTCTGATATTTCATTATCATCAGATGTTATACAAACAGGTTTCACTAATGTATCGTTCCTCTCAAAATATGGTTTGAGCATATTCACATGACATAATTGAGTTCCCTTATGTCTGTCTGGAGTTTTGATGATGTAATTGACATTGTTAATCTTTCTATAAATCTCATAGGGTCCATGATATCTTGATTGTAATGGACCTTCTTTACTTGGTAACAATGCAAGTACCTTATCTCCTACATTCAATTCCTGATGTCTTGCTTTCTTATCATACCATGTTTTCATCTTGGTTTGAGCTTTAGTCGAATTCTGTCTTGCTAATTCACATGTATCATTCAACCGTTCTTTGAATGTGACCACATAATCTAAAACGGTTTTCCGTCTGTTTTGTTCACTAAGCCATTGATCTTTGATTACATTCAATGGGCCTCTAATAGTGTGGCCAAACATGAGTTCAAACGGAGTAAATCCGAGTGACTCCTGGACTGAATCCCTAACCGCAAATAACAATAGCGGGACCCCTTCGTCCCAATCCCTCTTGTTATGAAAACAATAAGTCTTCAACATGGTTTTCAGAGTAGAATGAAATCTCTCTAAAGCACCCTGGGATTGCGGATGATATGCACTTGACAAGATCTGATTAACACCTAATTCATTTGTCAACTGTTGTAATAATCCAGATGTAAAATTTGACCCTTGATCTGATTGAATTTCTTTAGGCATACCAAACATTGTAAAGAATTTTATCAAAGCTTTAGTGATAGTTTTGGTTTTGATATTTCTCAAAGGAATGATCTCTGGAAATCTTGTTGCAGTACACATGATGGTCAACAAATATTGATTTCCATTTTAGTTTTTGACATTGGACCAACACAGTCTATAATAATTTTAGACATGGCTTCTTCCATGACTGGAATTGGTTGTAATGGAGCTTTTGGTGAATCATGATTATATTTTCCTACCATTTGACAAGTATGACAAGTTTTACAAAACCTAGCTATATCTTGATTCATTCTTGGCCAAAAGAAATGCCTTATAGTATCCTTTCTTTAGTCTTGTTTACACCAAAATGTCCTGACAAAGGTGATTCATGGGCTATCTTCATTATTTCTGATCTATACACTTCAGGAATCACAATCTGATTTACTGTAGCCCAGTCCTCTGTTGAGGGAATATCTTTAGGTTTCCATTTTCTCATCAAAATATCATTTAGTATGAAATAACCTGATGATACCTTGTCTAACTCTTCACTCGGTAATACCAAATCATATAAATGTGCAAGACCTGTATCATTCTTTTGTTCTTTCAAAAGATTATCCCTATTCCCTAAAGGAAAAGTCTCATCCGATATTTTCTCAGCTCTTTTCTCATATTGAGAACGAGAAAGCGCTGGTTGGTCATTATCATGGTTAGTGACATTCATGAATGTTTGTGATAAATCTATCACATCATCATCTACAATATTTCTATCTGCTTTAATATCAGTAGGCGTATTATCATCATTTTTGGTCCTATGAACCATAGCCGTATTGGCTTTTTCATCAGTGGAATCTACGTCCACCTTAATATCGACTTTAACAGTGGAATTCCCATCCACAGCCGTAATGGTGCTATCAATAGCCCTAGGTGCGGCCTTAACAGTGGAACCTTTGTCCACGGCCGTATAATTGGCTTTACCAGTGACATCTCTCGTCACAGCCATATCATTGGCCTTAACAGTGGAACTATTGTCCACGGCCATATTATTGGTGACTCTCCCGGCCACCATATCGGCTTTTTTAGCCATCGCTCGAGTGACCGCACAGGCCGGAAATATTTCTTCATATTCCGCCTTATCAATAATGTCAGTACTCGGCTTAGAAACCATACAAGGATAAGCCGTCACATTTCCTCCCGCCAAATCATTCCCCAATAATAAAGACTCTCCCTTTACGGGTAAGCTAGGCAAAATCCCGACCTTAACAGGACCTGACGCCAACCCTGACTTTAAAATAATTTCGTGCAAAGGTACTGTAACAATAGAACCTTCAATACCCTGAGCCAATACAATTTCTCCGGTTGCCGTCTCATCAGAGAAAGGTAATTCACTTTCTAACAATAGAGACTGAGACGCTCCAGTGTCTCTTAGAATTTTGATTGGTACGGGTTCAATACTGTCCCTTTTTAAAGATACAAAACCCTCTGACACAAAAGGCTTAAATTCTTTACGAATAGCCTGAAAGTCATTATTCTTTCCCACAATGACAGGATCCTTTAAACCTACTGTCCCTGATGGAGGTTCACAAAGCAAGCCCTCGTATGTATTCACGAGTGCATTTGGTGACGTTTCCTTAAGACTTGTCTCTATTCTTTTTGAGACTCAGACATGTAGCCATAACATGTCCTGGTTTCTTACAATAATAGCAGATAGGTCCAGTCCTCAATCTGGGTTTTTCACTTGTCTCACCCTTTTTACCCTCAGAAAATTCTTTTCTGGGTCAAGGTGGACTCCCCTTTTTGTCACTACCATTTACATTTCTTGGTCTTTGAAAACCAACTTCTCTTGATTTATCAAATTTACTCTTATGAGTCAAAGCTAATTCATCGGCAAATTTTGCCGCTTGTTGTAACGTGATTACTTCCTTCTCATCTAAATATGTCTTAATATCATCTCTAATACATTTCTTAAACTCTTCAACTAATATCAGTTGTTTAAATTTCTCATAATCTGAATTCACGGTTTTTGAGTTACACCATTTCTCAAAAAGTACCTCTTTCTCATGAGCAAATTCAACATGAGTTTGAGTATATGTTCTCCGTAAATTTCGAAACCTTTGTCTGTAAGCTTCAGGCACTAATTCATATGCATGAAGAATAGCATATTTGAGAGATTCATAATTTGAACATTCTTCTACAGATAAAGAAGAATATATTTCTTGGGCTTTTCCAGTGAATACACTTTGTGCCAGAACAGGCCACAACTCTATTGGCCATCTAAGATTTTTAGCGATTTTCTCAAAGTGTAGAAAGAATTTATCTACTTCTTTTTCATTGAATGAGGGAACTAATCTGATATATCTGTTAGGGTCTAAAATTCCACCCGTTGCAGAATTTTCTTTTTTATCCTCATCAAATTTTAGTTTGAGTTCTAGTTCTTTTAACTCTAGTTCTTTCATTTGTAGTTCTCTATTTATTTCTAATTCTTTTAATTTAAATTGATATTCATATTGACCAGAGTCAGCACCTTTTTGTGGTTCTGGAGGGTACAATCCCAAAACGGAATCCTCAAACAGATCATTATCCACAAGATTATCTACAATTCTCCTTTTTAATTCTGACTTTCTCATTGACTGTTTTCCTTCTATATTTAATTTGTTACAAGTTTCCAATAACTCAACCTTTTTCATTTGGTCTAAGACCTGCGTAGTGGGATTAACTATAAATTTATCAATATCCATTTTGAGTTTTTTATGAGTTTATCATATAAAAATATGAAATAACCAATATTCTACTATATGAAATACTTATTTCTAAAAAATATATGATTATACAATCTACTACAATGTTACTAATGTTTACTGTGAGTCTTTCTTACTTTAGAAATTCACATCAAAAATGAAACTCTATGATATTTGAATCAATACTCAAAATAGAAAAATGATTTGAAAAATGTAGAAATAACCCCAATTCATACCCCTAAAGAAAACGAGCCAAAAAGAGAAAAGCAAGCGGACGAGCCCCCATTTTATGTTGCGTGTAGCACAAAACATCCCCGAGTTCCACTCACACAACGAAGCTGTTAAATGAAAAACTGACTCACAAATATAGTACAAAATATATATAATTATTTAAACAAACATTATTTACAATATATACAATACATGAACACAAAGTCTCTAACACATAATACCTAAATCTTGGTGCGGTACAAAATGAAGAAATACTTATCTGCTGTAAATCAAAGTCACTGGTGCTGGTTCGACGAAATAAAAATGACTCCAGGGTTGCTCTGAGGAGTCATGACGAAAGTTCAGTTCATAATCCGTGCACAGCCATAATAAAGTCCAAAACGTCCAAAATGTCTCCGCCTTATCACAAGGAGACTACACATCATCAGGCCTGGATATCCCTGGATATCAGTTCTTGTTTGCAACCCAATTCAAAATCACTAAATGAAGGGTATTTATAGTGTCTGTGGACCTTAACGCAATATCGATCGATCCACTTTTAAATTCCAGTTCAGGTTGTTTAACCGCTGTTAATGAATGAATGAAAACGTTCTCTTTGTCCGTTTATTTGTTGTTGCGGGAGTTCAATAGATGACTGTAAGCGACACGGGTCAACGCGTTCCTGTTGTTCCTGGGTCAATGGTTCTAAGGTCCTTCCGTGAGTGCCCTGCCATCGCGTACGGACATACATCACAATTTGTAATTTTTTTAATAAATAGTTTAACTCTTATATTATATGTTCTGCTTATAAGTTATAAAAAATGAGCTTTGATAGTAATAGTAATAGAAACAGAAGGCAAAGTAATAGAGTAATACATATTACTTTCTATTACTTCCTGTGAGCCCCTTGATCATGAAGCATCTCAGCAAATATCCAGTAATTGCCCAGGATGTGTCTATTGTTGAGGCAAGCATGGGCCAGCTGCCACATTGCTAGTGACCACTGGTGCTAATTACATAAGAGTACTGGACAGAGTAGGTCACAGCCAAATAAGTTACCTGGCACAATCTGACTTTTGATTAATAAACCATGGATAAACAGAGGCATGTTTGATGTTAATAGACAGATAAGGATCAATGAGGTTTCAAGATACAAAAAAAAAAAACAGAATTAAAGAAGCTGAAATAATTAAGGTCTCCAGTATCTTCAGGCTTCTTGTGAATGACAGACACAGTATAAGAAAATTGTGTAGGTAACTGGATGATATAGGTGCTTGTAACATTATTTAAACATGTGATTGAAGTGCTAGTTTAAAGCACTCATGGCTGCGCAAGGTCTAGAATCCTCCAATCAGTTTAAGTAATAGTAGTAGTAATAGTAATAGTAATAGGTACCCCAGTAATAGTAATAGTAATAGTAACAGAAGATAAAATGTGGTAATAGTAATAGTAATATCAGAATAGTAATAGTAATAGTAATAGAACAACTGTAATAGACCCCATGTCTGGGTGTGTCAGTCCTTTTCTGTGGCATACATTTGCTTTGTTTCAGGGTAAAGTGTGTCAATCCATTTGTGTGATATGTGTTTGCTTTGTTTTAGAGTACAGCGTGTTATTCCTTTTGTGTGACTTGTATTTGCTTTGTTTCAGGGTACAGTGTGTCAGTCCTTTTGTGTGACATATGTTTGCGACATTTCAGGGTACAGTGTGTCAGTCCTTTTGTGTGATATATGTTTGCTTTGTTTGAGAGTACAGTGTGTCAGTCCTTTTGTGTGATATGTGTTTGCTCTGTTTGAGGGTACAGTGTGTCAATCCTTTTGTGTGATATGTGTTTGCTTTGTTTGTGGGTACAGCGGGTTATTCCTTATGTGTGACATGTATTTGCTTTGTTTGAGGGTACAGTGTGTCAATCCTTTTGTGTTACATATGTTTGCTTCATTTCATGGTACAGTGTGTCAGTCTGTTTGTGTGACATGCGCTTGGCTTGTTTCAGAGTACAGTGTTTCAGTTCTTTTGTGTGACATGTGTTTGCTTTTTTTCAGGGTACAGTGTGTCATTGTCAATACATTTTGTGACATGCATTTGCTTTGTTTTAGGGTACAGTGTGTCAATCCTTTTCGATCTGGAACAGATATCTCAGCAGTACCAGGAGCTCATCACCAAGGCAGGCCTGCTCAAGCGGAACTGCTTTGCCAGTGTGTTTGAGAAGTATTTTGAATTTCAGGAGAAGGGAGAGTCTGGACACAAGCGAGCTGTGATCCATTACCGAGACGATGAAACAATGTAAGTGCCATATTTAATCCAACCTCATGCAACAGCCTTGAGAACTTGTGGTCGATTCCATGCCAGATGCGCTACTCCCAAATGCGCACCTGTCAATTACGCTTCTGCCAGATGAGCAACTGCCATATGCGCCAAATTCCAATTGCGCCTCATGCCATATGCGCATCAAAACTATATTAAGCCATAACGAGTCATATTACATTGTGCTAATAGTAAGTTTGTATCTGTATCACACGGCCCCTTCATAATTTTATCGAATGCGGTATATTTTTGCAACAAAATACGAGCTAAGAAACTCTTTCCATTTTGAGAGACAATGTGCTGTCACAACACGTGCGGTCGATCACCATGACACAGTCACGTTATCTGTCAATAAAAATTAATGAACATTGAATATTTTTATTTATTTGTCACCGTTACTTAAGAAACACCAACAATGAACTATCATATAGATAAAAGGCATACATTTATATGAAGGGCGAAATTTATTGTGTCATATTGTCCGGCCTTCGTGGGTGATAGTGCACGTATTACTGATAAACAGGAAACCACTCACCACTATGGCTTAATTGACCCTGAAAACCCCGCCGGGTTTGGTCTCCGAACATCAAAGGGAAGGTGTCGCGACGGTCCATGGGTTATGAGCACATTAAAAGGATTATGAGCCCTTATATAACCGCACTTGCATGTTATAACTGCGATATAATAACATCATCGTAATGTTTTGTTGGATTTTTAATGAAATTCACTAATAACTGTAAATAATCAGATTTAATCGACATCTTTTTATTTTGTGTTATCCTATTCACAACTGAACATTGCATCTTGCTTGAGAGTAGCGGCACGGTTCGACGATTCTAGAAGGAAGACGCCAGATCGACATTATTTTATGAGTTTGATTTTCAGGAATTTTAACCCGTGTCTTTTTATTTATCTGCAAAATATACCATGTACTATATAAAATATTTTATATGAATACAATACGATTCCATCCGCATATACCTCAAAAGAAAATGCTAAAAGAGTTTCTTAGCTCGTATTTTGTTGCAAAAATATACCACATTCGATAAAATTATGTAGGGGCCGTGTGATACAGATACAAACTTACTATAAGCACAACGTAATATGACTCGTTATGGCTTAATATAGCTTTGTTGCGCATATGGCATGAGGCACAACTGGAATTTGGCGCATATGGCAGTTGCGCATCTGGCTGTAGCGTCTGTCTGTCCGTCCGTCCATCCGTACGTCTGTCAGGATGTCCGTCCGTAAGACTGGCACTTTTTCGACACCATTGGACCTACAAATCTGAAATTAGGCATATAGTTAGATGTCCCCAAAATCTCCTACCATGCCGAAAATTGGGTCAATAGGACTTCCTTCCTACAAGATATTAAGAAAAAACCTCAATTTTTTAGTAGAAATCTATTTTCACACTTCAGGGCTGCCTAATATCAAAACCACTCATCTGGTTTTCTTCATATTTACCATAAATATTCCTCTATATGGTTCCTATGTACATGCCAGAAATTAAGTCAGTATTATTTAATTTAAAAAAGTTATGGGCCCAAACATAATGGACTTTGTAAAAAAAATCAGGAAAGATATTTGGTCACTTAAGACCAAAAGTGTTAAAGGTAGGGACTTTTTTCAGTAATACAACTTTAATTAATCAAAATTTAATTGTCTACCAAAAATTAGATCAAAATCTGTTAAATCTTTTGTAAATATTGGCAAAAATATAAAATTGGTACCTTAAATTTTGCCCAAGTTTGACCATGGCACGTTTTTTTCCTGTAACTGCTGTGGATTTAATTTTCAAAATATGTTTTTGTTACCATTTCAACTGTTAACACCAAAAATTTGAAACCAGTTGATCAAAAACTGTAGATTTTATTCAAGTTTTCAAGCACCATGTCACATATTGTTTATATCGAGCTAGTGTTATGCAGTTTGCTAGAGCTCAGCTCCCCAGCTTCAGCTCTAAGTTCCTTAAATTTGACATACAGTTAGATGCCCCCCAAATCCCCTTCCACACCAAAAGTTTGGTCACTAGGACTGCATTTCTTTGAGATATTAAGAATAAACTTCATTTTTCCATTAAAAACCCATTGTTACACTTTAAGACTGCCTAATATCAAAACCACTGATCTGACTTTGATCATATATAAGATACATATTTTTCTATACATTCGCTATGCATATGCCAGAAATGATGTCAGTATTGTGTAATTGTTTTAAGTTATGGGCCCAAACATATTGCACTTTGTAAAAAATCAAGAAATATATTTACTCTCTTAACATGAGAATTGCTGAAGGTAGAGATTTTTTGCCAGGGATATAACATTATTTAATCAAGATTCAATTGTATTCCCAAAATTAGTTCTGAATTTTTCAAATTTTATAAGTTATTAGCATAAATATAAAACCAGTACCTTAAATTTTGCCCAAGTTTGGCCATGGCATGTTTTTTCCTTGTAAGCACTTCTGCGGAAGACAGGTGGCGCCACCTTTTGTCCTTTTCTTGTTTTTGCACCTTTAAAACACCATCATTGCCACTTGACAGTACTGTGAGCATTATAAGTCTAAAACTAATGGACAGATTTCTTTCATATTATGCATATACATAGACATGGGTTATGGGAAGATGTATATTAAGATTGGGGTCATGACCTTTCCTATGAGAGTGGCCTTGACCTTAAATAATGCCATATATGGTGAAAATCACACAAAATCATAAATATCTCAAAAAGGAATGCATGGATTGGTCCAAAAATTAAATTAACTAAAGATCTTGGATGGCTAAAACTAATGGACAGGTTTCTTTCACATTATGCATATACATAGACATGGGTTATGGGAAGATGAATATTTAGATTGGGGTCATGACCTTTCCTATGAGAGTGGCCTTGACCTTAAATAATGCCATATATGGTGAAAATCACACAAAATCATAAATATCTCAAAAAAGGAATGCATGGATTGGTCCAAAAATTAAATTAACTAAAGATCTTGGATGGCTTTGTCTTCTGCGGAAGACAGGTGGCACCACCTTTTGTCCATTTCTCAATAAGGGTGCATGGAAGAAACCATAGTGGCTTGCCAAGTGTCAGTATATGCTACTGTACCTGAAATATCTAGTTGTTAGTGGGTGCCACCTCTTGGACATTTGCTGAAAATAATTTTTTACCCAAATTTGGGCCCTAAAATTGACCCTCTGCTGTCTCCTATGATATTCATTTGAATTATTGTATAATACACATTCTTTGATATATTTAATAAATGCTGTTTTGGTCTGCTCCATACCTTTCTATATAATTTTCCTGTTTCACTTATAGATTCATAAAAAAATATACCACTGACCATTGTAAGAATCAAATATTATAAAATCCCATTTCAATAATCAGTTTTAAAGTGATCAGTATGCTGACATAGTGATCCTCAGTAACTGGCAGCTCCAAGATGTTGAAAAATAATTTGTACCAAAATTTGAGGCTCAAAATTGGGGGTTGTCTTACACAGGGGGTCATCTTGTACACGCATAAATACGATAGGTTGGTCTTGAGGCCATTAGTAAGCCTATTTCAAATTGAGGGCTCCAATAGTCTCCTTCTGCAAAACTGTTGATTCAATTTATGTAACATTGCACAAAAATGATTCTTAGGTGGACCTCATTCAAGTTCACTTAAAAGATTTTTGGCACAATTATTAGACCTTTAAAAATGAAAGGACTGCATCATTATTCTAAAAATGTCTTATGAATGAATCAGCTTAAAAAAAGGCATTTTAGCTAAAGTCTTTCTTTATGTGTAAACAGATTTACCAACAGGCCAAGATGGTGTCTCTATGTATGTCCTTAGGTTTGTTTACAACCACACAAGAAGAACTAAATGAACGAGAACACATTTAATCACAGAGCGGAAGCCATCTTGGCACACAATGCAACTCACAAAGTAACTACGTCACACATGACACGTGATCGCCAGTATACTCACACAAAGTCCCGACAGGTGGCACCAGCGTACGGTGCACATACCATATCTGACACAACTGTAGCAGATTAGGCAAAAGGTCAAGAATTCACTCAGTGCAGCCAGGTACAGGTCAAGAGTTCACTTAGTGCAGTAGCTGCATTCTATTTATAGCTTTGGCAGACTGCCAACTGCATCAGATTAGGCACAGATCTGTTTATAGCTTTGGCAGACTGACAACTGTGCAAGATTATGCAACAGGTCAAGAGTTCACTCAGTCTAGCAAGGTGCAGGTCAGGAGTTCACTCAGTGCAGTAGCTGCATTCTATTTATAGCTTTGGCAGACTGCCCACTGTGTCAGATTATGCAACAGGTCAAGAATTCATACAGTTTAGCCAGGTACAGGTCAACAGTTCACTTATTCAAGCCAGGTGCAGGTCAAGAATCACTCAGTGCAGTAGCTTGAGCCAGCAATTTGTCACAGTTCACTAGGGGCAACTGCTTTTCTCACCTTAGCCTGGTCAGCCCAGTGCATCAAACCCAAGGGAAATTTGATGTATTAGCCTGAAATTTTGACCTGTCTAAAACCTCATTGATGGCTTTCTTATTTACAAGACAGGTATAGCCACCTACAATGGCTTTTGCACAGTGTATGTCCCGGCTTATTTCTACTGAGAAATTTGATATATCAGCCTGAAATTTGGCATATTTATACATACTGGATAGCTTTATCATGTACAAGACTGGTAGTGCCAGCTACAATCATTTTTGTGTTGTGTGCACCCATGCCAGAATTTCAGCAGGAATGTTTGTGTACTTGCTTCTTGTTAATTATGTTTAGTACTTGCATTGTTCATATACATGTAGCATAATACCTGGTGTATATCCCATTGCACAGATTCGCATAAGGCCTGTAGGCCTTGTTTGTATGTCCAGGTTGTCAATTATTTAGATGGAAAAGAAAAAAACGTGTTCCCTGGGTAAAATGGCATTAAGTTAATCATTAACTTTCGTCGAACATGACCCTTGACTAGACCCATGATTATTTTTCTAAAAGTTTGTTTTTTTTTCCTAAAAAAAAAAGCTTGTCCCCTAATGCTTTTGGGAAAATGGAGCTCTGCTGTACCATCTTTTGATCTTTTCGTGCATTTTGCCGGTATTTTCATACCTTTAACCTGTCAATTGTGAGGGCCCTCTTCAAATCAATTCTCGACAGAATTCTTACTAAAGAAGTAAGTTTCAGACTTTTTAGCGAACCTGTGAGCTTATGCGATGGTGTAGCCTAGTCCTGCGTCCGTCGTCTGTCGTCTGTACATTAACCCATACTATCTTGAAAATGGCAAGAGTTAGCATCAAGAAATTTTCTGCAAAAAATTAGTCATCTAGAAAACTCTATCGGATTTTCCTTATTTTTTGGCTAACTGCATTTTCTTAGATTTTATAGAGAAAAAGCAAAAAAAAAACTTTTAAAATCTTCTTCTCTGAAACTGTTCAGCCAAATTGTCCAATATTTCACAGAAATGATCCCTGGAACAATCTCTCTCAAGTTTGTTCAAATGGTTTAAGTTCGGTGATTTTTGGCCGAGTAACAGCTAGTTGAACTTAGTCATCTGTCCAAAAAAGCATACTAAAATTACAATCTTAGAAACGGCTGGAGCTGTCATCACCAAATTTTATGCCAATGTTGGTCACATGAGTCATGTCTGAAATTCAGGTATTGGTGACGCCACCTGCATCGGCCTTTTTTGAACGGGGGTCATCAGTGCCCATATCATACTGACAGCTACAAAAAACCTTCTTCTCTGAAACCATTTGGCCAAATTGTTTAATATCGCACAGAAATGATCCTAGGGTAGTGCTTTCTGATTAAACTTTTAAAGCATACAAAATCAAACTTCTAATCTAATTTCTTTCATGATACTACTGAACTTGTTACTATTACTCTCTAACCGTTCTATCTGGTAACATATACAGTTATTATCTATATTTTACTATCTAGAATATTTATATAAACTTAATTCTAAGATCCTAACTTCTATACTTTTGACCACAGCTGTTACCTCCAAACAGTCGCTCTTTAGTTCCCTAGTGGGTTAATTATTATTATTAATTTTAATCAAAGCATGTCAAATGAAGCAGACATATTAAAAAACTTTGGAGGAATAGCCAACAATAATTTATCAAAAATCTGAAATTTAATTGAAAACAAGACAGATAAATACACACACACAATCCAAAACCCGAACTCATTCTACTACACTACAGATACACTAAACCAAACCTTAAAACAACCAAATAAATTTACATTAATATCACTGAACTGCCAAAGCATAAATGCAAAACATGACAAAATATCACTACTACTAGAAGAACTAATATCAAATAATATCGAAATCAGTGCTCTATGCTTACAAGAAACGTGGTTACAAAATGACTCGGACATAAGTACACTACAACTAAACAATTATAACTGCATACACAAAGGCAAACACTGCACAGAACATGGAGGACTAATAATATATCTACATAAAAAATTTAAATATGAAATATACCAACCAATTATCAAAACAGAAAACTGGGAGGGATTATTTATAAAGGTAAAGATACCTGAGACAAATAAAATTATCAAACTAGTCAATATATATAAACCACCATATAATAATAATATAGAAGACATCAACCAATTTATTGAAGAACTAACTATGCATCTCTATCACATCAATAAACACAACTCTGACATAATTATAGCTGGTGACTTTAACATAGATCTACTCAAAATAAAAACCAAAACAGCACACCGTAACTTTTTGGAATCAGTACACGCACATGGACTTCACGCAAACATAACCATACCGACCCGCATCACAGACACCTCAGCTACACTCATCGACAACATATTCTCAAACGTCCCACCATGCCACAGCCAGTCAGGTGTTCTTATTAACAACATATCTGATCACCTACCATGTTACATATCCATTAATATAGCTGCTCAATACATAAAAACTAATAAACAACACTACAACCTCAGGCGCAACATCACCCCACAAACCATAAACTCCCTCCATAATGACTTGACAAACGCTAAAATTGTTGATAAAATAAGTCTAGACATGTCCTCTAACCCAAATATAAATTACAATATTCTAGAAAATATTCTGACTCAAGCAATAAATAAAAACATGCCTTTAAAGAAAATAAAATTTAACAAATACAAGACAAAAAAAACAAACTGGATAACTTTTGGACTCATTAAATCAATCAAATATAGAGATACATTATATAAATCAATGAGAGCTGCAGAAACAAATAGCATAGAATTCACAACAAAAAAACACCAACTTAGACAATACAATAAAATTCTTAAAAAAACAATACTTGAAGCAAAACAACATTACTACAACAATAAATTCAATAAGACTAAAACAGATATTAAAAAAACATGGGAAACAATCAATGAAATAATACAAAGAAAAGAGAAAAAAAGCCTTCCCGAATACGTAATAATTAAAGGCGATAAAATAAATAATCCCACAAAAATAGCTAATCATTTCAATAATTTTTTTGGGAATATAGGAGTAAAAATGGCAAACAAAATAAAAAACAGTCACAAAATAGACTACAAGAAATATCTAAACACACAAAAAAAGCAAAGTACAAACATTAAAAACCTTTTAACTTTTAAACATGTAAATGACTCGGAAGTACAAAACATAATTGACAATCTCAAGCCAAAAAATAGTACAGGATATGACAATCTTTCCAGTAATCTACTTAAGAAAATTAGTCCTGCCATTATCAGACCTCTTAGTATAATCATAAATCAGTCACTCACTACAGGTATATTTCCTGATAAACTAAAAATAACCCCTATTCACAAAAAAGAATGTATTCATGAACCTGAAAATTACAGGCCAATTTCACTATTACCAACCATTTCTAAATTATTTGAAAAAATAATATACAATCAATTATACGACTTTCTTCAAACAAATGACTTAATATACACCAGCCAATATGGATTCAGAAAAAAACACTCGACCGAACACGCAATATTAGAATTAGCAGACAGACTATATAAAGAAATAGACAATGGAAATACGCCACTCGCAATATATTTAGACCGATCAAAAGCATTCGACACCTTAAATCATGACATATTAACACATAAACTAAAATTTTACGGTATTAAAGGAAAAACTCTACTATGGCTTACTAACTATCTAACTAACAGAACGCAATACGTTGATTACAAAGGACACAAATCAAATAAACTTCCAATAAACACCGGGGTACCCCAGGGATCAATCCTGGGTCCTCTATTGTACTTAATATATATGAATGACATACATCAATGCAGCAACTATTTTAATTTCATACTATACGCTGACGATACAACATTATTTAACCCCTTGGCAAGTTTCAACAAACTAAAAGACCAACACATCATCAACAAAGAATTAAATAAAGTACATAACTGGTTAAATGCTAATAAACTCTCATTAAATGTACAAAAAACAAAATTTATGATCTTTCATACTAAACATAAAACTCTAAAAGATGGAAGCCCTGATCTCAAAATTGATAAAATACCAATAGAAAGGGTATCAGATTTCAATTTCTTGGGTATAACAATAAATGAACACATGAAATGGCAAACACACACAAACAAAATTGCATCAAAAATTTCAAAATACATAGGAGTACTAAATAAATTAAAACAATACCTACCAATACACATACTTAAAACCATATATGATACACTTATTCTGTCCCAATTAAATTACGGAATCCTAATATGGGGTTCTGACACAAATAGATTAGAAAAATTACAAAAAAAAGCCTTAAGAATAATTACAAATAACAACTACAATGCACACACAGAACCAATCTTTAAATCATCAAAAACCCTAAAAATCAAGGATATTTTCAAATTAAACATAATAAAATTTTATTATAATTATTGTCATGCAGCACTTCCAAAATTCTTCCTAACGTTTAATATATCGACAAGAAACATGACGCACAGACACAACACAAGACACAAAGACACCCTAGCTACAAATAAAACAAGAACCAAAATAGCAGACAATAGTCTGAGGAACAAAATACCAAAAGTCATAAATGAAACTGACCATAACATTGCTGATAAAATCTACACCCACAGCCTCCAAGGATTAATTAATTACACCAAACAAGATTTTATAAATACATACAAAGAAAATTGCACACAAACAAACTGCTACATCTGTAACAAAAATTAGAATTTTTCGTTGTTTTTCCTTTCCTCCATTAACAAACTAACATATAAATACCCATTAATTCTTTCAATCTCCTTCACTATT
Organism: Sipunculus nudus; assembly: GCA_026874595.1. Taxonomy (NCBI): domain Eukaryota; kingdom Metazoa; phylum Annelida; class Sipuncula; order Golfingiida; family Sipunculidae; genus Sipunculus; species Sipunculus nudus. Next base: position 43,014,480 of record CM049318.1, on the reverse strand, counting down.
TTTGTAAACAATTATTATCATCTATTTGTAAATGTATCAAACATGTTCAATCATCCATATTTATATAGTTATATATACTTTCTTATACCAAATGTTTGCAGGTGGCTGTTGTGTCAGCGGAAAAAAAATCCTTACAACAGTCTCCTGACATAGTAAAAACAAAAATATAAACCATTGAATATACAATATATGGATATGTACAATTTTATGTCGAATAAACTTCTTCTTCTTCTTCTTCTTCTTCTTTCTGAAGTTTGTTCAAATGGTCTCAGTTCAGTGACTTTTGGCTGAGTTATGGGAAGCTGAATTTAGTCATATGCCATAACAGCCCATTTTAGCTCAGTTGCTACAAAGATCTTCTTCTCAAAAACCACTGGGCCAAATTCTTAAATCTCACACATTAATTATCCTTAGATGTTGATAATTCAAGTTTGTTCAAATGGTTTTGGTTCAGTGATTTCTGGCTGAGTTATTGGAAGCTTAACTTAGCCAATTTGCTTTATTTTCCCATATGAGTTATAAACCTGCAAAACGTTTTTTGACTGATGCCACTGAGGCCAATTTGCACAATGTATGTCCCGGCTTATTTCTACAGAGAAATTTGATATATCAGCCTGAAATTTGGCATATTTATCCATACTGGATAGCTTTATCGTGTACAAGACAAGACTTTTACAAGAATAATCCCCTGAATAATTCTCATCTGTATATCAACCCATAATTTCTCAGGAATTGCAGGAGCTACCATCCCCAGATTTTATGCAATTATCTGTCACATATCAAATGTAGTGGGATTCAGCTTATGTTTTTTGCTATCTGCATTTACTTAGATTTTATAGGGGAAAAGCTGAAAAACCTTTAAAAGTCTTCTTGAAAATGGTCCAGCCAAATTGTTCAATATTTTACAGAAATGATCCCAGAGGCAAGCACTCTCAAGTTTGTTCAAATGGTTTGCATATGATGATTTTTAGTGGAGTTAAATGAATTTGAACGGTCATTTGGCCAAGTAAGCATACTGACATAGTTATCTCAGAAATAACAAAAGCTAGCATTACCAAGTATTGTGCAAATGTTGGTCACAAGCCTCATATTTGAAGTTGCAGATTTTGATGTGCCACCTACATTGACCTGTTTTTTATGGGCAAAAACCTCATAATTTTAGCCTCTTTCAGCTTAAAATGTTTATGATGAAACTGCCAAGTTGAATCGTTCAATTTTTCAAAAGAATTATCGTAGGACATGGTTCTTTCAGTCATATAAGAAAAACTTAAGTTGGTCTTATGGCCATTATTATGTCTAACTCAAACTGAGGACTGCAAAACTGTTCTTCTACAAAATTATTGTTTCAATTATAACTTCTGTTACATGGCACAAAAATTATTCTTAGGTGGCCTTTGTTCAAGTTTACTTGAATGATTTTTGGCAGAATTATTGGACCTTTAACAATGAAAGAACTGAATCTTAATTTTTCTAGATATTTTGATAAAAAGTTTATGAATATTTCAGCTTGAAAAAAAGCATTTTAGTCGAAGTCTTTCAGTATGTGTAAACAGATTTGTCAACAGGCCAAGATTGTGTCTGTATATTTACATAGATTAAGAAACTGCCAACTGTTTCAGATTTGGGAATAGATCAAGAGTTCATTCAGTGCAGCCAGATATAGGTCAAGAGTTCAGTCAGTGCAGCCAAGCACAAGGCATGTGATCCCCTCATGGATGACATGTGAACACCTCATGGGCACCATGTGATCACCTCATGGGTGTCATGCCCATCAGGGCTGCATGTGGAACCAATCTATTTATAGCTTTGGCAGACTGCCAACTGTATCAGATTAGGCAACAGGTCAAGAGTTCACTCAGTGCAGCCAGGTACAGGTCAAAAGTTCACCCAGTCTAGCTAGGTGCAGGTCAAGAGTTCACTCAGTGCAGTAGCCTGAGCTAGCAAATTTGTTACAGTTCACTCGGGGCAACTGCCTTTCTCCGCTAAGCATGGTCAGCCCCATGCATCAGACATAATGTAAGTTTGATGTATTGGCCTAATATTTTGACCTGTCTATGTGTCTTTGATGGGTTTCTCGTTTACAAGACAGGTGTCACCATCTACAATGACATTTGCACAGTGTTTGACTTTTGTGCCTGCTTATTTCTATAAGGGAATTTGATATATCATCCTGAAATTGGGCATATTTATACCTATCGTATTTTAATTATCGTATACTTGTCGTATACAAGACTGGTGGTGCCACCTACAATAATTTTTTGCACAGTGTGTGACCCTGCTTATTTCTCAGGAGGGGTTTGATATATCAGTCTGAACTTGGGCATATGTATATATCTCTGAAACCTTTTTGTATACAAGACTGGTGGTGCCAGCTACAATCATTTTTAGCTCAGCTGACTGTAAGTCAACTGAGGTATAGATATGGCGCTTCGTCCGTCTGGACGTCCGGCCGTCCGTTAGCAGGGCACAAATCATAACAGCTGGTCCTAGAAACTTCAGAGTGAACATCCAGGGAGGTCAATTAAAAATTTCCTTGGAAACCTGAAATTAGGTCACTGCGACCTTTTTCCTTCGAGCTATGGGGCTTGAAAGTACCCCCCAGAATAGTAAAAAATTTGATACAAAACCTCCAATATCTTGATAATTAATGCATGGTTTGTCATGAATTTCGCCTTGAATATTGACCATGACTAGTTTTGTCAGTTCCTGAAACGTGGTGGTTTTCCTATTTTGACAAATATTTTTCTATTTATTTACTATAAAATGACAACAATCATGTCAGTTTCTCAGCTGTCATTACATCTGGTGTCCCAAAACCTGGTGTGTTTATTGATCACAAGTGGATGCCCTATACTAATCACCCTGTCTGTTTGTATGTCTGTCTGTCAATCCGTCCATCCACACAAATTAGTTTCCAGATGATAACTCCAGTTAAGTTTGATATATTGGTTTCAAACTTAACTTATAAATGGCCCACCACTAAGGAATGTGTATGCATTTGAAGCCAAACTTTTCATCGCAAACCTTCCATCTTCAAGATATTGCTAACCTGCCACTAGGGAAAGATTTTTGGGTCATAGGTCAAAGGTCAAGGTCACAGAAGCCACATCTTTAAAAAGATTGTGGATGCACTGTAAATCAAACTTTTCATCCTGAACTTTCCAACGTTCACGCATGGCTTTCTTGCCCAAAGTGAGGAAACCTGTAGAATTTGAGGTTATCTGGTCAGAGGTCAAGGTCACTTTTTAAAAGATTGTTACAATAATCCTAATGCTGCAAGTTCAAGGATATTAAGTTCTAAGAATTTTTGGTTACAAGGTCATTGGTTAAGGTCACAGAACTGTCATTCTGAAAAATTTCTTTCAAAATATCCTTATAGACAAATTCAACTGAGCGTTGAGACCCATGGGTCCCTAGTTGTGTTGTGTGTACCCATGCCAGAATTTCAGCAGTGATGTTTGTGTAATTGTTTCTTATTCAAAATGTTTAGTACCTGCATTGTTCATATACGTGAGAAGTCATGGTCTAGCATTGAAGCATTATACCTGGTGTATTTCCCAATGCACAGGTTCCCATTAGGCCTGTAGGCCTTGTTTAAAAAATAAAGCAATATGAACAAAATGGATGTTAGTAATTCTAGAAAAAAATAAAATAATAATGTAGCTCTCCCTCTGTTTGTTGTCCCCCGCTCCGCAGGTTTGTTTGTCTGTCTCTGTCCATCCGTCAGTTTTTTTTTTATTTTAGTGTGATAACTTTCCTAAATTTTATCCGATTTCATTCAAATTTGGGTCAGTGATCGTTCTCATACATACCTTGAAGTGTCTATTTGGAAAATATTTCTCTCCAGCTCATAAAAATAATTATCAAATTTTGGTCCATTTTCTCTAGATGTTTAAGTTTTTATGTTCACTTGCAGATGTCTCCACATTTCATAGTGGATCTATTTAAGTTTTCATGTGTCCTCAAGATTTTCTATTGAAATTTTGTTTGCTTATCAAGCATGAAAGACAACAAGAGCCCAAAGCAGGGGACATTAATTTCATGAATTTGCTTGTTACCACCATTTATGAGTATAGCTGTCTACCAGCAAAAGCTTAAAAGTACATTAAGGATTCATACAAGATTAAGGGATTCAACATCACAAACTGCTCCATCCAATTTGAGAGCTTGCAGAGGACTTCAGGATGGTACATGCAAAAATTAACAGAAATGAATTGATTTCGGAGATTAATAATCAATTTCATTTTATTTGAGGGCTTTCAATTCAATGCATCAATTCTGTGATGCATTATTACACTTGTATTTATAACTGTCTTTGTATTAAAGTGGACCTTGATCTTTAGCGTGTGACCTTTGTTGTTTTTGCAGGTATGTGGATGCCAGGAAAGACCGCGTTACCGTGATCTTCAGCACAGTGTTCAAGGATGATGACGATGTGGTCATAGGCAAAGTCTTTATGCAGGTTTGATTTTGTAACAAAAAAATGTGTTGTCCTCTTTTCAAGCCCAAGAGAAGACATACTTCTGAGCAATAACAATCACCCTTTGTCTGCTGCCCACCCATCCAGCAGGTTGTTAACAGGGCACAAATCGTAACTGTTAGACTGAGAAACTTCTCACTGTACATCCAGGGAGGTCCTCGGCAAATATCCTTGGAAACCTGAAATAAGGTCATAGTGACCTATATTCTGCAACCTATGGGCCGAAACAATGATTTTGAGCAACCAGACAGTCAGTCGGAGATCACATTGTATCTGTTAGGCCCAGAATCTATTAACGTAACATTCAGGGAGGTCCTGGGAACATGAAATTAGGTCATCATGACCTATATTCTGTGACATATAGGAAAAAGATGTCATTTGCACACCCTGAATGTCAGATGGGCACAAAACACATCTGCTGGCCAAGAATCTTCTAACACAACATCCAGGGAGGTTCTGGGCAAATCTCCTTAGAAACCTGAAATTAAGTCATGGTGTCCTAAACTCTGGGACCTACTGGCTGAAAACTTAATTTTGAGCACCCCAAATGTCAAATTGGCACAAATTATATCTACTAGCCAAGGATCTTCTAACACAACATCCAGGGAGGTTCTGGGCAGAATGCCTTGGGAACCTACAGACCAAATACTTTTTATTCTGAGCTCCAAGCTAGACAGTACAAATTATATCCGTTTTCCTCGAAATCTTTTGACATATCATCCAGGGACGTTCTAAACAGAGCTCTTTTAAATCTGAAATTAGGTCATGGTGACCTATATTCTATGAGCTACTGGCAAACATAATGATTCTTAGCACTCAGACAGTCACACAGGGCACTTATATGCTGGATCCAGAATCATGTATTGTATAATCCAAAATTTGCCCTTAGCAAGTCTTCATTGAATCTTGAAATTAGGTTACTGTGACATATAATCTGTGAGATATATATAGGGAAAAAAAATGAATAAAGTACTGTGAAAGTTAGATAGGCACAAATCATAATGGTTGGACCTAGAACCTTTCTAACTTATAATTCAAGGAGGTCTTGGGCAAATCTCCTTCAACAACTTGATGCTCTATATTCTGTGAGGTAAGAGAGTAAAACCTAATTTTGAGCACCCAGAAAGTCAGATATGGCCATAATCTTAAATGTTAGATCTAGAAAAGTGAAAAAAATATATTCATGGAAACCAAAATAAGGTCACTGTGGCTATATTGTGTGACCATGATTTTAGCATCCTGTTAGTCAGATCAGCACAAATGGTAGCAGTTGGACCTAGAAATTTCTAATAGTATCCGCCAAAACAAAGTTTTGCTGATACTATATTTTTGAATTGGTTCCGCTGCCGCCATCTCCACCGCTGCGGTGTTTATTTCGGAGAACTCCTCTGAGACCATTGGACCGATCTTTCCAAAACCTGGCATAGTTATTTGTTCACCTATGTAGTTGTGCCTAAAAGACAGGTTGTGCCACCTCCTATCCTTAATGTGCAGTGTCAACCTGAATGTTGTTGTGATAACAGCTCATACCCCAGGAGTGGTTCAATGTATTGAGCTGAACATTTTGCATGTCCATACATCTTGGATCTCTCGATCTCATACTCCAGATGGTGGCGCTACTTACAATCATTTTCCTAGGTGTGGTTTAGTGTATTGAGCTTAAATTTTGCACGTCCATAGATCTTGAATCTCTCCATCTTATACTTGAGATGCGTTGCCGTCTGCAATGGTTGTTGTGTGGAGTCCATCTGTACATGTGCTTTGGGTGAAAATTGCTCATATATCAGGAGTGGGTCAAGATATTGGTCTGTAATCTGGCATGTTCAACCACCTTGGAACATGTTGTCTTAAACCAGACCTATCATTCTTCCTATGAGAGTGGCCTTGACCTTGAATATTCCCATATTTGGTTGAAATTCACACAAAATCTTAAATATTTCAGTAAGGGATACATGGAATGACCAAAAATCAAATTGACTGAAGATCTTGGATAGCTTTGTCTTTTGCAGAAGACATGGCGCCACCTTGTGTCGTTTTCTTGTTAAAATGATGTTAACACAATAACTTTGTAAGAATTCAAGGTACAGTCACCAAACCTAGGGTTTAGATGCATCTTATCAAGGGCTAGGTTAAGTTTGAACATTTATGACCTTGATGCATTTTTAGCTCAGCTGACTATAAGTCATCTGAGCTATAGTCGTGGTCCATTGTCCGTCTGTCTGTCCGTGCGTGCGTCCGTCCGTCCGTAGATGTGGCACGTTTTGAAACCGTAAGACCTAGGAATCCAAAATTCGGCATAATGTTAGATGTCCCCAAGATCTCCTACCAAACCGAAAACTGGGTCTTTTCCACTTTGTTCCTTTGAGAAATTAAGGAAAAACCTCAATTTTTTATTAAAAACCTATTTTCACACTTGGGACTGCCTAATATCAAAACCACTCATCTGTTTTTCCTCATATTTACCATAAATATTCCTCTATATAGTTCCTATGTACATTCAAGAAATTATGTCTGTATTATATAAATTAAAAAATTAAAAAGTTATGGACCCAAACATAATGCATTTTGTAAAAAATCAGGAAAGATATTTGATCATTTAACACAAAACATGTTAAAGCTATGGACCTTTTTTCAGTAATATAACTTTAATTAATCAAAATTAAATTGTATACCCAAAATTAGATGAAAATCTTTTAAATTTTTTAAAATATTAATAAAAATAAAAAATTGGTACCTTAAATTTTGCCCAACTTTGACCATGGCACGTTTTTTTCCTGTAAGTACTGTGGATTTAATTTTCACAGCATGTTTTTGTTAGCATTTCATCTGTTAACAATAAAAATTTGAAAGCAGTTGATCAAAAACTGTGTATTTTTTTTTCAAGTTTTCAAGCACCATGTAACATATTGTTTACATGAAGCTAGTGTTATGCAGTTTGCAAGAGCTCAGCTCCCCAGCTTCAGCTCTTAGTTCCTAAAATTCGGCATACAGCTAGATGTCTTCAAAATCCCCTACCATGCCAAGAATTTGGTCACTAGGACTTAATACCTTCAAAATATTAATGAAAAACTTCATTTTTCCATTAAAAACCCATTGTTACACTTCAAGACTGCCTAATATCAAAACCACTGATCTGACTTTAATCATAAATAATATACATATTTTTCATTCTCTATGCACACGCCAGAATGATGTCAGTGTTGCGTAATTGTTTTAAGTTATGGGCCCAAACATAATGCACTTTGTAAAAAATCAAGAAATATATTTACTCCCTTAACATGGGGATTGCTGAAGCTAGAGATTTTTTGTTAGGGATGTAACATTATTTAATCAAGATTCAATTGAATACCCAAATTTAGTTATGAATTTTTCAAATTTTATAAGTTATTAGTATTAATGTAAAATTAATAACTTAAATTTTGCCCAACTTTGACCATGGCAGGTTTGTTTCCTGTGAGCACTGTTGATATAATTTTCATATCATGCACACATAAGGATTTCAGCTTTTAAGTTTAGAAAGCTGAAAGAAATTGGCCAAAAATTGTAGCTTTTATTAATGTTTTTATGAGACCCTGTCAGACTTTGGCTCTCTCCAGCCCCTCTTGAGTCACATGTATGTTGACCTTGTTGAACTTTCAGCAAATTATGCATGCTTGAGGCGAGGCATACACGGGAATCCAGGCAGCTTATGGCCAGCCACAGTTGATCCAGGTGTCCAACCCAACTCATCTAGTAGTTTTAACCAACGACATAACAATAAACAATAAATTAATAAATTTTTATTGGTTTTTAATAAAAAATTAAAGAAAAATAGAAAAGGAATTTGTTAGTTTATAATAACAGGAAATTAACATGTCGTTACTGATGATATAAGAATCTTGTATCGATGGATAGAATGTCACGTATTCCAAATAACACCATGCAGTCACCTATGGTATTTTTCAGTTCAATTTTAATGATAAAGAAGTAAATCATATCATTCATTACTAATCATTAGGGATCATATGATGGAAATTAATGATAGACAAAGATGCAGTTGATAATATTAATCTAGATTCCTACTGTGTCTAGTGTGTACATTGATGTGAAATTAGTCCAAAATGAATTTATTACAGTTATTTTTTAATATAAATAAAAGCCATAAAACCAGGTACTTATGATCATTATTTAAATGTGTGAATTTTGTATATTCTGGATTCTCAACATCATTGTTTGGTGAAAACTGAATAAATACCAGACATGGTGCGAATACTTTGTAATTGTATTAAAATACGAATATGATTATGTACTCCATGATAAAATTTCTTGCATAAAGAATGGGAATTCAGGTAAAAATGAAAGTATATGAATACCAGTGCAAATACTTTCAAAATGTATTCATGAATGCATACATGAATATATTCTTTAATATTATTTTAATAATCATTTCAGTTATATTTCATTTTAAAAAATCATATGATTCTCTTATTATTTTTAATAAAAATTATATTTGGGACAATATTTGTAATTTTTTTTAATTAATAGTTAAACCCTTATATTATATATTCTGCTTATAAGTTATATGGCCAAGTCAAAATCTGTGTGACAGTAGTACTCCATTTGTTGATAAAATAAATGAAATCAATCCTCTTCCCTGTCTCCAAAGGTACTATCAAAATCATACATAAGCTAAACAACAACAACTCAAAATACAGCTTAAATTTATGACCACACAAAACCAGCATGTGCCTCATTTCTAAATAATATTTTTTTATCATATATAACAGCTGAGCGTCGTGACCCATAGGTCCCTTGTTTCAAGGTCACAGCAGTGATTATGCTAAAATAATATTAGGGCAATAACTTTGTAAGAATTTGAGGTACAGTCACCAAACCCACAGGTTTGATGCATCTTATCAACGGCTAGGTCAAGTTGGAACATGATGATCTTGATGCATTTTTTTTCAAGAACACAGCAGCGATTATGCTAAAATGATATTAGGGCAATAACTCAAAAGAATTTGTGGTACCGTCACCAAACATACAGTTTAGATGCATTTTATTAAGGACTAGGCCAAGTTCGAATTTGGATGACCTAGATGCATTTTTCAAGGTCACAGAGGCGATAATGCTGAAATGATGTTAACTTTAATATCTCACTGAGGGATGCATAGATTGGTCCAAAAATCAAATTGACATAAGATCTTTGATAGCATTGTTTTCTGCAGAAGACAGCTGGTGCCACCTTATGTTGTTTTCTTGCTAAAATAATAATTAAACATAATAACTTTGTAAGAATTTGAGGTACAATCACCAAACCCACAAGTTTGATGCATCTTATCAACGACTAGGTCAAATTTGAACATGGATGACCTTGATACATTTTTTCAAGGTCACAGCAGCGATAATGTTAAAATGAAATTACGGCAATAACTCAAAAAAAATTGTTGGTACAGTCACCAAACTTACAGGTTAGATGCATCTTATCAAGGGTTGGGGGGGGGGGGGGGTTAATTGTCTAGGGATACTATGGCACCTGCGGTGCCAAGAAATATCTAGTTATTATAAATACTTTTTTTATGCCCCCGCCACAATGTGGCCGGGGCATATAGTTTTACCCATGTCCGTCCTTCCGTCATTCCGAAATGAAACAGTTGTAGATATTGGCCTGATTTATGGTGTGTGGGCAGATAATGACTAGTTACAGATTGAGTTCGAGTTTCGTCCCGGTTGACCTACTTTTGATCATTTTAAGAATCCTAAACTTAGAAAATTTCATGAAAAATATAAATTTCATGACAAATACACATGTACAGAATTTTTTTCGCAGTGCCTGCAGATATTGGCCTGTTTTTTTAGTGTGTGGGCAGATATTGACCAGATACAGATCAAGTTCGCATTTTGTCCCAGTTGACCTACTTTGACCGTTTTACGGCTCCTGAACATAGAAAATTTCATGAAAAATATAAATTTTCTTGACAAATACACATGTACAGACTTTTTTACGCAATGCCTGCAGATATTGGCCTGAGTTTTGGTGTGTGGGCAGATAATGACCGGTTACAGATTGAGTTTAGGTTTTGTCCCAGTTGACCTACTTTTGACCGTATGACGGTGCCCTCACATAGAAAATTTCATAAAAAATATAAATTTTCATGACAAATGTACATGTACAGCCGTTTTTAGCCCTCAGCTCCTAGGCTGATGGGCTATTGTCGTCACCCAAGCTGTCCGTCTGTCTGTCCGTCTGTCTGTCTGTCCGTCCGTCTGTCCGTCTGTCCCGGGTCTGTTAACTTTTACCTTGTGAGCACGATATCTCTAAAAGGATTCACTGTTGGAATTGTATATCTATAAAACCTCGATAAAACTATCGATAAAACCTCAGTCAAGTTCGAAGATCGGTGACTTTGACCCATTTTTCTACATTTTAGAGCTCATTATAGAAAAACACTCAGAAGACTATATCTCAGGAACCATTGTGTGGATTTTCACAAAACTTACTATGCTCATTTGGACTGATGGTCTGTATGTGCTGCACAGTTTTTGTGGCGCCACCTGCAATTTCTGATTTTTTAATCAATTTTTATCAGATTTTTTTAATTTTGGCCTTGTGAGCGGGATATCTCTAAAAGGATTCACTGTTGGAATTTTATTTCATCAGTGAAGATGTATATCAACAAAGTATTGGTCAAGTGCAAAGATGGGTGACCTTGACCTATTTTTCTTTGTTTTAGAGCTGATTATACAAAAACACTCAGAAGCTAATATCTCAGGAACCATTTGGTGGATTGTTATGAAACATGGTACATACCTCTCCAATTAAAATTTATAACTGATTATCAGCTTTTGCTAATATTCTAGTCCCGCAATGCAATGCTTACAGGTACTGGCCTAATGTTTGGTCTGTGGGCACATAATGACCACTTACAGATTGAGTTCGCGTTTCGTCCCAGTTGACCTATTTTTGACCATATGACTGATCCTGAACATAGAAAATTTTATGAAAGACAGAAATTTTTATGAAAAAATGCACATGTATGGACTTTTTTCACAGTGCCTGCAGATACTGGCCTGATTTTAGTGTGTTGCTTGATAATGACCCATTACACATAGAGTTTGCATTTTGCCCTTGTTCACCTACTTTTGACCATACGACACCTCCTGAACTTTAAAAATTTTACAAAATTGAACAAATGTTTCTGATTTGCCCCAGCGAGGGGCATTCGTGTCGTTCCGACACATCTAGTTTACAAATTGTTTTCTCTATTTTTGAGACCTTTAAAAATGTGAACATCTGTTAACATGGCACAAATCATAACAACTGGACCGAGAATCTTGTAACTTGACATTCTGAGAGGTCCATGAAAAATCTCCTTGGAAACCAGAAATTAGGTCTCTGTTACCCATATCCTTTGAGCTATGGGGCCCCAAAGTACCCCCCAGAATAGTCAAAAATTTCATACAAAAACTTCAATATCTCATAAACTACTTCACTGATGGTCATGATTTTTGGCATACATATTGATCATGAGATGTTTCAGCAGTTCCTGCAGACTGGTGGTGCCACCTGTATTTTTCGATTTTTTACGATTTTTTTTTCTATTATTGAGACTTTTAAAAATGTGGACATCTGTTAACAGGGCACAAATCGTAAAGACTGGACCTAGAATCTTCATTCTTGACAATCTGAGAGACCTATGCAAAGTCTCCATGGAAACCAGAAATAAGGTCTCTGTTACCCATATCCTTAGAGCTATGGGGCGCCACCTGTATTTTTCCATTTTTATGCGCCCGCCACAAAGTGGCCGGGGCATATAGTTTTACCAATGTCCGTCATTCCGTCCTTCCGTCCTTCCGAAATCAAACAGTTGTACAAACTTTTTTCGCAATGCCTGCAGATATTGGCCTGATTTTTGGTGTGTATGCAGATAATGACCAGTTACAGTTTGAGTTCGTGTTTCGTCCCGGTTGACCTACTTTTGATTGTTTTACGGCTCCTAAACATAGAAAATTTCATGAAAAATATAAATTTTCATGACAAATGTACATGTACAGCCGTTTTTAGCCCTCAACTCATGGGCTGATGGCCTATTGTCGTCACCCAAGCTGTCCGTCTATCCGTACATCTGTCTGTCAGGTGTCTGTCCTTCCGTCCGTTCTGCGTCTGTTAACTTTTACCTTGTGAGCGGGATATCTCTAAAAGGATTCACCGTTGGAATTGTATTTCATCAGTGAAGATGTATACCAATAAAATCTCGGTCAAGTTCGAAGATGGGTGACCTTGACCCATTTTTCTACATTTTAGAGCTGATTATAGAAAAACACTCAGAAGCTTATATCTCAGGAACCATTGTGTGGATTTTCACAAAACTTACTATGATCATTGGGACTGATGGTCTGTTCGTTCTGCACAATTTTGGTGGTGTCACCTGCAATTTCTGATTTTTTAATGAAATTTTATCGGATTTTTCAATTTTGGCCTTTGTGCAGGATATCTCCAAAGGTATTCAACTAAGGAACTTCATTACTTCAGTGCTTTTGCATCATATTTAAAAAATCTTGGTCAGGTTCAAAGATGGGTGGTCTTGACCTACTTTTCAAGGTCACAGAGCTTAGTATAGAAAAAAAACTTAGGGGGATATTTCTCAGGAAGCATTTGGTGGATTGTTATAAAACATGGTACATACCTCTCCAGTTTAAATTTATAACTGATTACCAGCTTTTGCTAATATTCTAGTTTCGCAATGCAATGCTTACAGATATTGGCCCAATGTTTGGTCTGTGGGCGCATAATGACCATTTACAGGTCGAGTTCGTGTTCGTCCCAGTTAACCTATTTTTGACTATATAACAGATCCTGAACATAGAAAATTTCATGAAAGACAGAAATTTTTATGAAAAATGCACATGTATGGACTTTTTTTCACAGTGCCTGCATACTGGCCTGATTTTTGGTGTGTTCCTTGCAATAAATAATGACTCGTTACAGATCGAGTTTGCATTTTGCCCTTCTTGACCTACTTTTGACCATACAACACCTCCTGAACTTAAAAAAAATTTACAAAATTTAACAAATGTTTCTAATTTGCCCCAGGCGGGGGCATTCGTGTCGTACCGACACATCTAGTTTACAAACTGTTTTCTCTATTTTTGAGACCTTTAAAAATGTGAACATCTGTTAACAGGGCACAAATCATAAAGACTGGACCTATAATCTTCATTCTTGACATTCTGAGAGACCTGTGAAAAGTCTCCATGGAAACCAGAAATTAAGTCTCTGTTACCCATATCCTTCGAGCTATGGGGCCTCAAATAACCCCCCAGAATAGTAAAAAAAATTCATAAAAAAACTTCAATATCTGATTAACTACATCACTGATGGTCATGATTTTTGGCATACATATTGATCATGAGATGTTTCATCAGTTTCTGCAGACTGGTGGCGCCACCTGAATTTTTTTAAATTTTTACAATTTTTTTTTCTCTATTTTTGAGACCTTTAAGGATGTAGTTATCTGTCAACAGGGTTCAAATTGTAACGACTGGACCTAGAATCTTTATGCTTGAAACACAGGGAGACCCATGAAAAGACGCCATGGAAACCTAAAATTAGGTCTCTGCTACCCATATCCTTTGAGCTATGGCACTCCAAAGTACAGCTCAGAATAATGGAAAATTTGATACAAAAGCTGAAGTATCTGAACAACTAATGCAGAGATCACCATAATTGTTTGCATGGATATTGATCATGGAGTGTTTCATCAGTTTCTGCAGCCTGGGTGCACAACCTCTATTTTTTTCGATTTTCTACGAATTATTTTCTCTATTTTTGAGACCTTCAAAAATGTGGACATCTGTTAACAAGGCACAAATCATAAAGACTGGACCTAGAATTTTCATTCTTGACATTCTGAGAGACCTATGAAAAGTCTCCATGGAAACCAGAAATTAGGTCTCTGTTACCCATATCCTTTGAGCTATGGGGCCCAAAAGTATCCCCCAGAATAGTGAAAAATTTCATACAAAAACTTCAATATCTCATTAACTACATCACTGATGGTCATGATTATTGGCATACATATTGATCATGAGATGTTTCATCAGTTTCTGCAGACTGGTGGCGCCACCTGTATTTTTCGATTTTTTACGAATTTTTTTTCTCTATGAGACCTTTAAAGATATGAACATCTGTTAACAAGGCACAAATCATAACAACTGGACCTAGAATCTTCATTCTTTACACACAGAGAGACCCATGAAAAATCTCCATGGAAACCTGAAATTAGGTCTCCATTAAGTTGTATGGCTCCAAAATACCCCCCAGAATAATGAAAAATTTGATACAAAACTCCAGTATCTCAATAACTACAACACTGATGCTCATGATTTTTGGCATACATATTGATCATGACGTGTTCCATCAGTTTCAGCAGACTGGGTGCCCCACCTCTATTTTTTTTCAAATTTTTACAATTTTTTTTTCTCTATTTTTGAGACCTTTAAAGATGTGGTTATCTGTCAACAGGGTACAAATTGTCACAACTGGACCTAGAATCTTCATTCTTGTCATGCAAGGAGGCCCATGAAAAGTGTCTGTGGAAACCTGAAATTAAGTCTCTGTTACCCATATCCTTCCAGCTATAGGAGTCCAAAGTATCCCTCAGAATAATTGAAAATTTGATACAAAAGCTGAAGTATCTGAACAACTTATCCAGAGACCACCATGCTTCTTTGGATGGATATTGACCATTAAGTGTTTTATTAGTTTCTGCAGACTGGTGGAGCCACCTGTATTTTTTTAAATTTTTAGCTCAGCTGACTATAAGTCATCTGAGCTATAGTCGTGGTCCATTGTCCGTCGTCCGTCTGTCTATCCGTCCGTCCGTCTGTCCGGATGTCCGTCCGTAAGACTGGCACGTTTCGACACCATTGGACCTACGAATCTGAAATTCGCCATACAGTTAGATGTCCCCAAAATCTCCTACCATGCCGAAAATTTTGTCACTAGGACATTTTTCCTTCGAGATATTAAGGAAAAACCTCAATTTTTTATTAGAAATCTATTTTCACACTTCAGGACTGCTTAATATCAAAACCACTCATCTGGTTTTCTTCATATTTACCATAAATATTCCTCTTTATAGTTCCTATGTACATGCCAGAAATTAAGTCAGTATTATTTAATTTGAAAAAGTTATGGGCCCAAACATAATGCATTTTGTAAAAAAATCAGGAAAGATATTTGGTCACTTAAGACCAAAAGTGTTAGAGGTAGGGACTTTTTTTCAGTAATACAACTTTAATTGATCAAATTTAATTGTATACCAAAAATTAGATCAAAATCTGTTAAATATTTTTAAATATTGGCAAAAATATAAAATTGGTACCTTAAATTTTTCCCAAGTTTGACCATGGCACGTTCTTTTCCTGTAAGTACTGTGGATTTAATTTTCACAGCATGTTTTTGTTAGCAGTTTGTCTGTTAACACAAAAAATTTGAAACCAGTTGATCAAAAACTGTAGATTTTATTCAAGTTTTCAAGCACCATGTCACATCAAGTTTACATCAAGCTACTGTTATGCATTTTTATGCCCCCGCCACAAAGTGGCTGGGGCATATAGTATTACCCATGTCCGTCATTCCGTCCTTCCATCCTTCCGTCATTCCGAAATCAAACAGTTGTACGGGCTTTTTTTCGCAATGCCTGCAGATATTGGCCTGATTTTTGGTGTATGGGCAGATATAGACCAGTTACAGATCCAGTTCGCGTTTCTTCCTGGTTGACCTACTTTTGACCGTATTACGGCTCCTGAACATAGAAAATTTCATGAAAAATATGAAATTTCATGACAAATACACATGTACAGAATTTTTTTCACAGTGCCTGCAGATATTGGCCTGATTTTTGGTGTATGGGCAGATATAGACCAGTTACAGATCGAGTTAGCGTTTCGTCCTGGTTGACCTACTTTTGACCGTTTTACGGCTCCTAAACTTAGAAATTTTCATGAAAAATAGAAATATTTATGACAGATACACATGTACGGACTTTTTTTCGCAATGCCTTCAGATATTGGCCTGATTTTTGGTGTGTGGGCAGATATAGACCAGTTACAGATTGAGTTCGCGTTTCGTCCTGGTTGACCTACTTTTGACCGTTTTACGGCTCCTGAACATAGAAAATTTAACGCAAAATATGAAATTTCATGACAAATACACATGTACGGACTTTTTTTCGCAATGCCTGCAGATATTGGCCTCATTAGACCAGTTACAGATAGAGTTTGCGTTTTGTCCCAGTTGACCTACTTTTGACCGTTTTACGGCTCCTGAACTTAAAAAATTCATGAAAAATATGAAATATCATGACAAATCCACATGTACGGACTTTTTTTTCGCAATGCCTGCAGATATTGGCCTCATTTTTTGTGTGTAGGCAGATATTGACCAGTTACAGATGGAGTTCGCATTTCGTCCCGGTTGACCTACTTTTGACTGTTTTACGGCTCCTGAACATAGAAAATTTCATGTAAAATATATATTTTCATGACAAATACACTTGTACAGACTTTTCTTCACAATACCTGCAGATATTGGCCTGATTTTTGGTGTGTGGGCAGATACAGACCAGTTACTGATCAAGTTCACGTTTTGTCACAGTTGACCTATTTTTGACCATTTGACGGTGCTCTAACATAGAAAATTTCATAAAAAGGTGCACATGTACGGACTTTTTTTCGCAGTGCCTGCAGATACGGGCCTGATTTTTGGTGTGTAGGCAGATAATGACCAGTTACAGATCGAGTTCTTGTTTTGTCTCAGTTGACCTACTTTTGACCATTTGACTGCTCCTGAACATAGAAAGTTTCATGAAAAATAAAAATTTTCATAACAAATGCATATGTACTGACTTTTTTTCCTCAATGCCTGCAGATACCACCCTGATTTTTTTTGTGTTGGCAGATAATGACAGTTACAGATCGAGTTTGCGTTTCATCCCGGTTGACCTACTTTTGATTGTTTTACGGCTCTTAAACATAGAAAATTTCATGAAAGACAGAAATTTTTATTGAAAATGCACATGTATGGACTTTTTTTCACAATGCCTGCATATCCTGGCATGATTTTTGGTGTGTTGCTTGATAATGACCTGTTACAAATCGAGTTTGCATTTTGCCCTTGTTGACCTACTTTTGACCATACGACACCTCCTTAACTTAAAAATTTTCCAAATTTTACAAATGTTTCTAATTTGCCATAGGCGGGGGCATTCGTGTCGTTCCGACACATCTAGTTTCCATTAAAAATCCATTGTTACATTGTAAGACTGCCTAATATCAAACCACTGATCTGACTTTGAACATGTATAATATACATATTTTCTATACATTCGCTATGCACATGCCAGAAATGATGTCAGTATTGCGTAATTGTTTTAAGTTATGGGCCCAAACATAATGCACTTTTTAAAAAATCAAGAAATATATTTACTCCCTTAACAAGAGGATTCCTGAAGCTAGAGATTTTTTGTCAGGGATGTAACATTATTTAATCAAGATTCAATTGAATACCAAAAATTAGTTCTGAATTTTTCAAATTTTATAAGTTATTAGTATAAATATAAAATTAGTACCTTAAATTTTGCCCAACTTTGACCATGGATCGTTTGTTTCCTGAGAGCACTGTAGATATAATTTTCATATCATGCACAAATAAGGATTTCATCTTTGTAGTTTAGAAAGCTGAAAGAAATTGGCCAAATATTGTAGCTTTTATTAATGTTTTTATGAGACCATGTCAGACCCAGGCTTAATCCAGCCCCTCTTCAGTCACCTGTATGTTGACCTTGTTGACCTTTCATCAGATTATGCATGCTTGAGCGAAGCATACACTGGGGCAGCCAGGCAGCTAATGCCCAGCCACAGTTGATCCAGGTGTCCAACCCAATTCATCTAGTAGTTGTTTTGAAAAACAACATAACGATAATCAATAAATTAATAATTTTGTATTGGTTTTTTATAACAAATTAAAGAAAAATTCATAGAAAAGAATTTTTGTTAGTTGATGAGTAACAGAAAATTAACTTGCAATTACTGATGATGTAAGAATCTTGTATGGATGGAGAGAATGTCAATGTCAATGTTATTCCAAATAACACCATGCAGTCACCTATGGTATTTTTCAGTGAAATTTTAATGATAAAAAAATAAATCATATTATTCATTACTAATCATTAGGGATCATATGAAGGAAATTAATGATAGACAAAGATGCAGTTGATAATATTAATCTAGATTCCTACTGTGTCTAGTGTGTAGGTTGATGTGAAAGTAGTCCAAAGTGAATATATTACATTTATTTTTTTTAATATAAATAAAAGCCATATAACCAGGTACTTATGATCATTATTTAAATTTTTAAATTTTGTATATTCTGGATTCTCAACATTTTTGTTTGGCTAAAACTGAATAAATACTAGACATGGTGCGAATGCTATGCAAATGTATTTGAATACGAATATGAATATGTACTGTATTAAAAAATTTTATTGCATAAGAATGGGAATTCAGGTAAAAATGAAAGTATTTGAATACCAGTGCAGATACTTTCAAAATGTATTCATGAATGCATTCATGAATATATTCTATGATATTATTTCAATAATCATTTCAGTTATATTTTATTTTAAAAAATCATATGATTTTCTTATTATTTTTTTTAAAATAAAAATTATATTGGCACAGTATTTGTTATAAAATTTTAATAAATAGTTAAACTCTTCTTATATGTGCTGCTTATAAGTTATATGGCCAAGTCAAATTTCTATGTGACAATAGCACTCCATTTGTTAATAAAATAAATGAAATCAATCCTCTTCCCTGTCTCCAAAGATACTATCAAAATCATACATAAGCTAAACACCAACAACTCATAATAAAGCTTATATTTATTACCACACAAAACAAGCATGTGCCTCTTTCCCAAATCATATTTTTTATCATATATATCAGCTGAGCGCCGTGACCCATGGGTCCCTTGTTTCTCTATTCTTGAGATATATTAATACAGACGCAGTCTCAGCCTGTTGGTTAATCTGTTTGATGCTTCAGTTCAATGGTTATATACTACCATTCAGATGATAAAATTTCCTTTTGCAAATCTCTTCCCAGTCAGCTGAGTGTCATGACCCATGGGTCACTTGTTAAATTTTTTTCTCTATTTTTTAGATATATTAATACAGACACAATCTCAGCCTGTTGGTTAATCTGTTTGATGCTTCAGTTGAATGGGTATATACTACCGTTCAGATGATAAAATTTCCTTTTGCAAATCTCTTCCCAGTCACCTGAGCGTCATGACCAATGGGTCACTTGTCTTTGTTTTAGAGCTGATAATACAAAAACACTCAGAAGCTTATATCTCATGAACCATTGTGTGGATTTTCACAAAACTTACTATGATCATTTGGAATGATGGTCTGTGCCTGCTGCACAATTAAGTTGGCACCACCTACAATTTCTGATTTTTAGCGAACCTGTGAGCTTATGCGATGGTGTGGCATCGTCCGTCGTCCATCGTCTGTACCTTAAACCCATACTATCTTGAAAACGGCAAGAATTAGCATAACAAAATCTTATGCATAAAATTAGTCATCTAAAAAACTCTATCGGATTTTGCTTATTTTTTGGCTAACTGCATTTTCTTAGATTTTAAAGGGAAAAAGCTAAAAAAGCTTAAAAAATCTTCTCCGAATCTGTAAAGCCAAATTGTCCAATATTTTACAGAAATGATTCCTGGAACAATCTCTCTCAAGTTTGTTCGAATGGTTTAAGTTCGGTGATTTTTGGCCGAGTTACAGGAAGTTGAACTTAGTCATCTGTCAAAAAAAGCATACTAAAATTACAATCTCAGAAATGGCTTGAGATATCATCACCAAATTTTATGCCAATGTTGGTCACATGAGTCATATCTGAAATTGAGGTATTGGTGGCGCCACCTGCATCGGCCTTTTTTGTACGGGGGTCATCAGTGCCCGTATCGTACTGACAGCTACAAATAACTTCTTTTCTGAAACAAAATGGCCTAACTGTTTAATATTGCACAGAAATGATCATAGGGTAGTGCTTTCTGAAATTTGTTCAAATGGTCTCAGTTCAGTGACTTTTGGCTAAGTTATGGGAAGCTGAATTAAGTCATATGCCATAACAGCCCATTTTAGCTAAGTTGCTACAAAAATCTTCTTCCCAAAAACCACTGGGCCAAATTCTTGAATCTCACACATTAATTATCCTTAGATGATGATAATTCAAGTTTGTTCAAATGGTCTCAGTTCAGTGACTTTTGGCTGAGTTATGGGAAGCTGAATTTAGTCATATGCCAAAACAGCCCATGTAAGCTAAGTGGCTACAAAAATCTTCTTCTCAAAAACCACTGGGCCAAATTCTTAAATCTCACACATTAATTATCCTTAGAAGTTGATAATTCAAGTTTGTTCAGATGGTTTTGGTTCAATGATTTTTGGCTGAGTTATGGGAAGCTGAACTTTGCCAATTCGCTGTATTTTCCCATATGAGTTATAAACCTACAAAACGTTTTTCGACTGATGATACTGAGTTTGTTTAATATTTTGCAAGAATAATTCCCTGAATAATTCTAATAATAATTGTCTTTTATGGTTCCAAAAAATGAATTTTGGCTGAATTATAAAGATTGAATTGAGTCATTTTACCATATATGTTAGCTGTGTGAAGCAGATACATCTAGCCTAGCACCAGTTTATCAGCATCCATTACATCATGCATCTAGACATTTATATTTTAGAATATCTATGGAAAATATTGACAAGAATGTTTTTTAAAAGCTTTTAAAAAATGTAGATTTATGATATTACATATGATCTGTACATTATTCATAATTTCTCAGGAATAGCAGGAGCTACCATCCCCAAATTTTATGCAATTATCAGTCACATATCAAATGTTGATGGATTCAGCTTATTTTTGCTATCTGTATTTACTTAGATTTAACAGGGAAAAAGCTGATAAAAACTTCTTCTTGTAAAGAGTCCAGCCAAATTGTTCAATATTTTACAGAAATGATCCCAGAGGCGAGCCTTCTCAAGTTTGTTCAAATGGTTTGTGTTTGGATAAATTTTAGCAGAGTTACATAACAGGCCAAGATTGTGTATGTTTCTTGAATAGGTTGAGAAACTGCAAACTGTTTCAGATTTGGCAACAGATCAAGAGTTCATTCAGTGCAGCCAGATTTAGGCCAAGAGTTCAATCAGTGCAGCCAAGCACAAGGCATGTGATCACCTCATCGGCAGCATGTGATCATTTCATGGGTAGCATGTGATCACCTCATGAGTATCCTGTGATCACCTCATGTTCATTCAGTGCAGCCAAGTACAGGTCAAAAGTTCACTCAGTCTAGCCAGGTGCAGGTCAAGAGTTCACTCATTGCAGTAGCCTGAGCCAGTAATTTGTCACAGTACACTCGGGGCAACAGCCTTTCTCACCAAAGCCTTGTCAGCCCGGTGCATCAGACTCAAGGCCTGATATTCTGACCTGTCTATGTGTCTTTAATGGCTTTCTCGTTCACAAGACAGGTGTTGCCATCTACAATGACTTTTGCAAAGTGTATGTGCCTGCTTAATTCTATGGAGGAATTTGATATATCAGCCTGAAATTGGGCATATTTATGCATGTCAAATAGCTTTGTCATATACAAGACTGGTGGTGCCACCTACAGTAATTTTTGTGTTGTGTGCACCCATGCCAGAATTTCAGCAGTGATGTTTGTGTATTGTTTCTTGTTCAAAATGTTTAGTACTTGCATTGTTCATATATGTGAAAAGTAGTGGTACAGCATTGAAGCGTTATACCTGGTGTATATCCATATGCACAGGTTCGCATTAGGCCTGTAGGCCTTGTTAATGAATTTTTATCGGATTTTTCAATTTTGGCCTTTTGTGCAGGATATCTCCAAAGGTATTCAACACAGGAACTTCATTTCTTCAGTGCTATTGCATGATATTTACAAAATCTTGGTCAAGTTCAAAGATGTGTGATCTTGACTTACTTTTCAAGGTCACAGAGCTTAGTATAGAAAAAAAAACTTAGGAGCTTATTCTCAGGAAGCATTTGGTGGATTGTTATGAAACATGGCACATACCTTTCCAATTTAAATTTATAACTGATTATCAGCTTTTGCTAATATTCTAGATTGGCAATGCAGTGCTTACAGATACTGGCCTAATATTTGGTCTGTGGGTGCATAATGACCACTTACAGATCGAGTTCGCGTTTCGTCCCAGTTGACCTATTTTTGAGCATATGACAGATCCTGAACAAAGAAAATTTCATGAAAGACAGAAATTTTTATGAAAAATGCACATGTATGGACTTTTTTTCACAATGCCTGCAGATACTGGCCTGATTTTTGGTGTGTTGCTTGATAATGACCCGTTACAGATCAAATTTGCATTTTGCCCTTGTTGACCTACTTTTGACCATTTATATTCCATGAGATAATGTGTATATAGGAATTTATCTGTGGAGGAGTTCTTTTATGTATTTCAAACTTACCTCGGTCAGCATCATGATGAGTACAAGTGTAATGGTACTATCACCGTCCAGTTGTTTACGTCTTTTTGTTCACAGGTTGCTGCACACTGTTGATAGTACATCCACAATCTGTAGTCTGTGCATTCAATATCTCCTTATGGTGCAGTCTGTGAAGTGTAAAAGTGCACTATATTAGTATGAATATCATTATATGAATTTATACATTCATCGTTTAACATGTCATCATCTGAACTTTTAATTTCATCATTAAACAAGATACAATTTTTCAAACTATTAAATGATCATTTGCGCCTTCATAATCTACATCATCTGCAACATCTACATTTCAGCTGCAGACATCCTTGGTAATATGCAACACACCTCACTCTATTTCCCCTTGCCACTCAATCCATGCCTCACTTCACCCATCCCACTCTGATTTTGGCAGATACATGTAGTCGCTTGTCGACTACACATATTCTATTTTTTTCAACAAATTTGATACATAAATTTTTTCAACCAAGTTTCCAGACTTGTTACTAAAATGTGTGACCTTGACTCTTGTGTCCTTGGCCTTATAAAGTTTCAGCATATGCTCCAGAAAAAGGGAGCCTATTTAAGAGGGGATATGTGCAGTCTTGGGATACTAGGTATTTCTTGACAAAGTATCTGATTTTTTTGTGCCAGGAATTTGGAGATGGACGGCGGCGGTACCAACAGGCACCACAGGTCTTGTTCAGCCACAAGGATCCCCCTCGTGAGCTCACGGGCACAGATGCTACATCTGGGGATAATGTTTGCTACATTACATTTGGTAAGTTGTAATTACATTGACAGGCTCAGCTGACATTTAGGTCAATGAGGCACTTAATGTGTTGATTTATTTATACCAACCTGGAAGTTGCATAGTATTAGGTATGAGCGCATGCTTTCATCATACTACTATCTTAGGCAGTTGTTAGCTTGACAGGTAGGATCAGGTGTGCTAATTATGACTAACTCTCAAGCATGAGTAATTTATTTAAAATACTCAAAACTACTTGTGTAAAACTAGTAGTGGCCCTGTTGAAAATCTCAATAGTCAAATTACAGTATAATATAAAAAGAGCAGCACAAAGGTGCATAATATATGCCCGTAGTATGTCTTGTGACCTCTGAACTCATTTTTTCCCCAGACAAATTTGGGGATACTATAGTTTTAGCATGGTCCCTCTGCAAACACACAGAAAAATCTTGTGAGCGAGTTACCTATGTAGTTAACACTGTGTACACTATACATAAGCATTTCTCACCGTTGAACAAATAACCAGTTTAATATGGTCTCTTGTAAACATAACTCCATGCGACCATGGACTTTCAATACACTGGGAAATTGGCCCTCTGCTGATCAGTTCCCTGACAATCTCGGACCATCCTCTAGACCATTGAACTGCCAGAAGCCACTATCTAGCATGCTGACCTGGGAGATTGTGGTTTTCCCTGGTGCTCTCCGTATATATATGTCCATGCCCATGTCACATCCTTACAGCCTATGGCCTATAGCTTTACAATATTATGGAGACCTGTCATTCAAGGTATGAATATTTTAATGGACACAAGGGTATGAGACAAGGGTGTGAGAAAATCATGCTAGCAGGTGCCTTGTCTATGAAATCTACATTAAACAATGGTATTACAAGAAACTGTCTAGAATAACTCTGACGTGTCTGACAATAAACAATTCTCACAGAATCATGACTGAACTCAAACGGACATCAAATAAAACACCTGGGTTCTTTAAATCTACATCACCACGCTAACATTGATGCATGATACAGCATATTAATACACAACAATTTAGAGAAACAATCATCTGGCTATACTATACTTACTTAAAAGTGCAATAGCACAATAAATAGTGAAAACATCACTTACTTAAAAATGCAATAGCACAATAAATAATAAAAAAAACCCAGTTCTCAGGTGACATCACCCCCCCCCCCCCCCCCACCCCATTTAAAAGAAAATACAGTATTTTTTCATTACACAGTTTTTATCAACTACATGCTATGAAAAAGCATCGTACAATATATTAACTCATGTATATACAGTGACTGTATTAGCAAATATCCCTCATACTAAATGCTGTTCAACATTCAGGTAACCTACTGAAGAAATATGAACCATGATTGAGTTTGTATATCAAACTAAACTCTTGTAACACTAAAGCCCATCTCATTACTCTCTTGTTTACATACTAAGCCTTGTTTATACATTTGAGTGGTTTGTCTGTATCATGAACAGTCTCCATGCCTACAAGGTTGCCCAAAATTTTAGGCTGCAATATCCTACGCATGTCTATGCTGGTTTAGCTAGGATATTGGCTCACTCTAGCCTAGCTAGCACTTCACTGAGCATTCATTCATGTTCTGCCCATGTTTTCACATGTACTAGCACGTCATCTTTATAACATACCATGTTTGTCATATCCTTGAACAATTTTTGCATAAAGCAGGTAAACACAGAGCCTGTAGTCACTAAACCAAATAGCATTACCCTTAACTGGTAATGTCTGTCAGGCTTTACAAATGCAGTTACAATTGTCCTTAGATTCCTCTGACATTGGAATCTTCCAGTAGCCTTTCATCAGATCTATCTTGGTAATTGACCACAAACTTTATCTTTCCGTCTGGCGTATGCAGCATAATGCATGGTGACCCAAAACTTGACTCCATTTTCTCGATTATGCATAACTGTAGCCTAACTCTGATGGCATAGTTTCTTTCCACTAAAACATAACACGTTACACTTTAGACTTCACTAGGTTATCAGAAGTGAGTCAGATGTTACACCCTGACTGAAAAGAAAGCTGAGTGTGTAAGTCAAGGCAAGACACTCACAGTGCCTACCGTGGCTCACCATGGAAACTAGGTACCCAGCAGACCCAGGCTGAACTATGAGGGATCTCAGAGCAGGTTGAGCCCCAGAGGTGACATCTGAAGGCCTACTTTCATGTGGACACACCTGTCAACTCTCCACTGCCTTGTGGGGAAAGCCATTTAGCTCAGCTGACTATCAGTCATCTGAGCTATTGTCATGGTCCATAGTCTGTCTGACAGGCAATCCGTCCATCTGACCATTTACAGGGCATTTTTGAAACCAATGGACCTACAAATCTTAAATTTTGCATACAGTTAGAGAACCCCAAAACCTCCTACCATTGTAAAAAATCAGGAAATATATTTACTTACTTAACATGAGAATTGCTGAAGCTAGAGACTTTTTTCAGGGAAATTACTTTATTTAATCAAGATTCAATTGTATAATGAAAATTAGCTCTGAATTTTGAAAATTTTTAAGTTATTAGTATAAATATAAAATCAGTACCTTAAATTTTGCCAAAATTTCACCATGGCACATTTTTTCCCTGTAACTGCTGTGGGTTTTATTTTCACAGCATGTTTTCATAAGCATTTCATCCATTAACATAAAAAATTTGAAACCAGTCGATTAAAAACTGTACATTTTATTCAAGTGTTCATGCACTATGTCAAGTATTGTTTACATCAAGCTAGTATTATGCTGTTTGCTAGAGCTCAGCTCCCCAGCTTCCCAGGCCAGCTCTCAGCTCCCAAAATTTGGCATACAGTTAGATGTCCTCAAAATCCCCTAAAACGCCAAAAATTTTGTCACTAGGACATTATTCCTTCGAGATATTAAGGAAAAACTTCAATTTTCCATGAAAAACCCATTGTTACCCGTAAAGACTGCCTAATATCAAAACCACTGACCTGACTTTGATCACATATATTATATACATATTTTTCTATACATTGGCTATGCACATGCCAGAAATGATGTCAGTATTGTGTAATTGTATCCGCCAAAACAGAGTTTTGCGGATACTATGTTTTCAGCTGCACGCCGCCGCCGCCGCGTAGGTGTCCGGAGAACTCCTCTGTAACCGCTGGGGGGAATTTTCCGAAACCAGGGATTATGTTCGGGTCACATGTGAACTACTGCGCCCCGATTTTGTTTTGACCTCTGACCTTTCCTTTGCGCTCTGCGTCCATTTGTGCGTCTGTTTCCACACATAAACCCACATATCTCGGGAACCGTTTGACTGATCAGGAAAATTTTTTTGCACAAATGTAGCCCTCGGAGAGCTTTATAACATACACCAAAAATGGTGGCGCCACCTGCAACCATGTTTGCACAGTGTCCATCTGTTCGTCTGCCTTGGGTTAAAATCACTCATATCTCTGCAGTGACTTGACTAATTCACCTGAAATTGGGCATGCGTAAACATCCTGGATAGCTTTTCTGATTTTATGACAGGTGGCGCCACCTACATTCACGTTTACGCTGCAGACATCCAAGCTCATATCTCGGGAACCGTTTGACCGATCAGGAAAATTCTTTTGCACAAATGTAGCCCTTGGAGAGCTTTATAACATACACCAAAAATGGTGGCGCCACCTGCAACCATGTTTGCACAGTGTCCATCTGTTTGTCTGCCTTGGGTTAAAATCACTCATATCTCTGCAGTGACTTGACTGATTCACCTGAAATTGGGCATGCGTATACATCCTGGATAGCTTTTCTGATTTTATGACAGGTGGCGCCACCTACATTCACGTTTACGCTGCAGACATCCAAGCTCATATCTCGGGAACCGTTTGACCAATCAGGAAAATTCTTTTGCACAAATGTAGCCCTTGGAGAGCTTTATAACATACACCAAAAATGGTGGCGCTACCTGCAACCATGTTTGCACAGTGTCCATCTGTTTGTCTGCCTTGGGTTAAAATCACTCATATCTCTGCAGTGACTTGACTAATTCACCTGAAATTTGGCATGCGTATACATCCTGGATAGCTTTTCTGATTTTATGTCAGGTGGCGCCACCTACATTCACGTTTACGCTGCAGACATCCAAGCTCATATCTCAGGAACGGTTTGACCGATCAGGAAAATTTTTTTTGCACAAATGTAGCCCTTGGAGAGCTTTATAACATACACTGAAAATGGTGGCACCACCTGCAACCATGTTTGCACAGTGTCCATCTGTTCGTCTGCCTTGGGTTAAAATCACTCATATCTCTGCAGTGGTTTGACTAATTCACCTGAAATTCAGCATGCTTATACATCCTGGATAGCTTTTCTGATTTTATGACAGGTGGCGCCACCTACAATCAAGTTTACGCTGCAGACATCCAAGCTCATATCTAGGGAACCGTTTGACCGATTGGGCCAAAATTTTGCATGTGTATAAATCTCACATAGCTCTTTATCATATGCAAAACTGGTGGCGCCACCTGCAGCCATGTTTGCACAGCTCCCATCTGTTTGTCTGCCATGGGATAAAATCACTCATATCTCGGCAGTGGTTTGACATATCTGCCTAAAATTTTGCAAGTTTATACATCCCCGACAGCTCTCTTGATTTTATGACAGGTGGCGCCACCTGCATTCTAGTTTATGCAGCAGATATCCAAGCTCATATCTTGGGAACCGTTTGACAGATTGGGCCAAAGTTTTGCATGTGTATAGAGCTTTCTGGATTTTTTCGTAGGTAGCGCAACCTACATACACAATTTGGCTGCAGACATCCATGCTAATATGCAACACTTCACCCGTTCCACTCTGATTTAGGCGGATACAAGTAGTCGCTTGTCGACTACCCGTATTCTAGTTGTTTTAAGTTAAGGGCCCAAACATAATGCACTTTGTAAAATTTAAGAAATATATTTACTCAATTAACATGAGCACTGCTAAAGCTAGAGATTTTTTTGTCAGGGATATAGCATTATTTAATCAAGATTCAATTGTATAACCAAAATTAATTCTGATTTTTTTAAATATTATAAGTTGTTGGCTTAAATATAAAATCAGTACCTTAAATTTTGCCCTGCTTTGACCATGGCACGTTTGTTTCATGTAAGCACTGTTGATATAATTTTCATATCATGCACACAAGGATTTCAATTTGTTTGTTTTGAAAGCTGAAAGAAATTGGCCAAAAACTGTAGCTTTTATTAAAGTTTTTATGAGACCATGTCAGACCCAGCCTCTACCCAGCCCTTCTTCAGTCACCTGTACCGTAAAAGTTGTTGCAGAAGTCGCATCCTTATTAAAAGTCGCACCCTGACTTTTAGGATCCCTCAGGAGAAAAGCCGTTCAAGTTTTATTTCAGGAAAAGTCCATAATACAGGTAGCACCCAGACTTCAGAGGCGTCCAAACCACCTGATACTTATGGAATTCAAGAATAATTCCTTGTGATGCAAGATTTCAACCAATGTCCTGAAGTATGAATGTGGTTTATTTACTAGTAAACCATTAAAACATAAAATTAATTGGACAGCTTTAATACAATGCTTATATTTAAGAAATAACAACAGAAACATTACATGTAAAGTCGGGGTTCGATTATCAGGTAAGATTTGTACAGTGCCAGGGTCAGCTGCGTCGGATAACATTTTGTGCTTTGAAACGATGTCATCATTGCCGTTTCTTACTTGCAACATTAGAATGCAAATTTCAAGTTAAATGACTGTATTAATAAACTAAAAGAGTGAAGCAAAATACTATCACAATCAAGCAACTCTTAAAATCGTTAAAGATCATCAAAAGTATGGAGGATTCATTTGACTACGATTAGTTTGCGCACGCGTGACGAGTCCCGAACCGTCGCATGGGGCATATTTTTAACTAAAGACTATTGAAAGATGAAAGAATAATTTATTTTGAATTTATTCACCTAATTTCTTAAATGGGCTCTAAAACTGAAAAAAGTAACCCTTGAATTAATTGTTACAAATTACCATCGAAACGCGGTACATGCACGGTATTACTGAAATCACTGAAAGATGTCCATCAACAAGGGGATAATGAACGCTTTATTGACCGGTCAGTTAAATGTAAAATAAACATAATTGAACTTACGGGTATTATATTAACTGAGACTAATGATTTTACTAGCAAATACCCGTGCTACTTGCATGGTGTTATGCATAAACATCGTATTGAAGCCAAGAGTTTGTACGGAAAATATTTTGGAGAAGTTGATATGATAAATAAAATAATTTTTATATGAAAATATATTATGTTGAACATCGCTATTCAAAGTTGCCCTCTGATTTTTCTTGCGACATAATCGCACAGTGTAAAAAGCTGGTGACACATTCCAACGTTTATTTTCATCCGATCATCGCACCCGTTCATCGCATCCGTGTAAATTTTTGGACACTATATTTTCAAAAACACATGACACATACCTCGGGCAAAGATTATCAGCTGCGAACAACACATGCAAGTGTTTATCCCAAACCTAGAGTCCTGCTCGATTTTTGGGATGAACACATCCGTAATACGCACATAGGATTCCACATCATGACGTAAAATTGGGGAAGCCCTCACTTCCATTACCAAAATATGAGTATTAAAGTTCATTAAAGGGGAATAACTGTAGGGAAGCATCATCATGTCTATAACAATCAACATGCATCTTATACTGTGTATCACTGAAAAATTGCAACAATGAATTTGATGCAATAAAAAGTGACATTTAAAGTGGAAGCGAAACAATTATTTGTGTGTGTGTGTGTGTGGGGGGGGGGGGGGGTCCAATCCCACATTAATACAGTTAAAACTTAATTTTTTGTTAAATTTTACTTAAATATAATTTAGGTTTACAGGCATAAATCTTGATTTGAAAGGACAAAACGACTTATCGTCACCTGTTTGTGTCATGTGTTGCCTCATGGTTGCCCACCTTTGATTGCATATGAAAGACGGCTGTGACAAACACTGGTTTGTGTGACCGCTGGACATGATTTTAGTCGCATGCGACTCGCTCATTTGTCAAACGCTCTGGACGCGGTACATGTGCATTCAAGCATATCAGGTCATGTAAGGGGGGGGGGGTGTAGAAGCCCTCTTCTTGCAATCCCGGTCACAGGAAGGCCTGCCAAACAATTCTTTCAAAGATCTCCCTTTTGAGAAGGGGATTATTTCGGGCCGGTGCCCTCGAAATGTACAAATAACCCAGATAGAGCCCCCTGAGTAATCACACCTGCCATCACACACTCTATGCCCATAGTGTTACCGGGCCTGACGACACAAAGAAAAGAGGCGCCCGTGGGGGAGCAAATATTAAAATTAATATTTATGCACATAATACGCAAATATTGCAAATACAAGTGGGTGGAATCTCTGCAGCAAATATATGTCAAAAATCACAGCAATCCGTACGGTGGTATCAGAGGAGATACAGAAAATTACAAAAATCACCTTGCGCTATTAATATATAGATTCTGTGATAATATCCATCGTTATCACTGAATATATTCAATTGGCTTAGATGTATGGCAAACTCAGCTGTATTGAACAAGATCCGTCATGACACCAAACGATGCCGGTTCCCATGGAATTTAGGTATGTATGTGGCAATTTCAGAAAATAAATATATATACCTGTATGGTGTCTGTTATTTCATTGTTTTTATTAATGTGTCTTCATTAAAAAAAATCACGAATACGTCAACGCACGATTGACCATAATGCATGCGTGCCACTATATTGTTGACCGGACATATGATCGTCATGAAAGAGACACGGGAAAAACACGTAGCAAATCGTATATTTGCAGCTCAAGTGAAACGTTATAACATTGTTATCCAATACGCTTGAAAACCACGAGATGGTGATGGAGTCCTGATGGTTCTTAAAATGGGAGTTTATAACTGTGGATATCAGTCACGGAAGGGCTAGTTGACCTGGGGATATAAAGGTCATTGCACGGGTGACCTGGGGCTTGAATTTCCGCTACACGGCTTCAAAGGTCAGCTGGTACCCAGCGTTCAATCAGACAGGCAATAGAATTCACGTGTCTGTAGTGGATCAAGCTTTAATGTGACTCAACTTTACATGTATAAACGGATGTGTAACCGCGAGTTTTTCATAGTAACAGACACACCCATAAAGATTAAATGGAAAGAAAATGTACATCAATGAGCGGCAGACTGGCATATGCGTCAAATTGACTCATGATCAGTAACGCAAATTAGGAAGTGTCACTTTAATTGCGACTTGTCAGAACGGGTAGGCCTTGAACTGGGCAAATTTCATGTTGATAAAATGAAATTTCTGTCAGTTCACAAAATATAGGGCAGGTTTATATTAGAGATGATTAAAGGTGTAAATTATTGGGGAGAGACGTGGCACAAAGCACTGGTTAAAGGTATCGCCGATTATCGCTCAACTGACGTTGTTCCATATACCGTGAAGCTGACTGAGATGGGATATGTACGTATTATAAGTCGCATTCCGACTTTGCTGGAAAATTCTTGTTTTTAGAATTCAATTTCCTAGTACAAGTCGCGACTTTTGCAACGACTTTTACGGTATGTTTACCTTGTTGACCTTTCAGGTAAATTATGCACACTTGAGGCGGGGCATATACTTGTCAGTCAGGCAGCTTATGGCTGGCCACAGTTGATCCAGATGTCCAACCCAACTCATCTAGTTGTTTTGACCAACAATATAACAATGAACAATATATTAATAAATTTTTATTGTTTTTTAATAACAAATTTAAGAAAAATTAATAGAAAAGGAATTTGATAGTTGATGAGTAACAGGAAATTACCTTGCAATTACTGATGTTGTAAGAATCTTGTATGGATGGACAATGTATTCCAAATAACACCATGCAGTGACCTGGTATTTTTCATTTCAGTTTTAATAATAAAAAAAAAATAATTAAATTATTCATTACTAATCATTAGGGATCATATGAAGGAAATTAATGATAGACAAAGATGCAGTTGATAACATTAATCTAGATTCTTACTGCATCTAATGTGTAGATTTATGTGAAAGTAGTCCAAAGTGAACATATTAGTTTTTAGCTCAGCTGACTATAAGTCATCTGAGCTATAGTAGTGGTCCATTGTCCGTCGTCCTTCCTTCTGTCCGTCCGTCCGTCAGTCCGTCCGTAGATGTGGCAAGTTTTGAAAACGTAAGACCTAGGAATCCAAAATTCAGCATAATGTTAGATGTCCCCAAGATCTCCTACCAAGCCAAAAACTGGGTCTTTGCGACTTTGTTCCTTTGAGAAATTAAGGAAAAACCTCAATTTTTTATTAAAAACCCATTTTCACACTTCAGGACTGCCTAATATCAAAACCACTCATCTGTTTTTCCTCATATTTACCACAAATATTCCTCTATATAGTTCCTATGTACATGCCAGAAATTAAGTCTGTTAAGTTTTAATTCTTTAAGTTATGGGACCGAACATAATGGACTTTGTAAAAAATCAGGAAAAATATTTACTCACTTAACATGAAAAATTTTGAAACTAGAGTCTATTTTCCCAAGTATATAACTATGTTTA
Organism: Sipunculus nudus; assembly: GCA_026874595.1. Taxonomy (NCBI): domain Eukaryota; kingdom Metazoa; phylum Annelida; class Sipuncula; order Golfingiida; family Sipunculidae; genus Sipunculus; species Sipunculus nudus. The sequence goes on along the minus strand of CM049318.1, from coordinate 42,981,076 downwards.
ATTAAGATTCAATTTACATCCCGGTTATGCGTAGGCAAACTATTTTACTTGATAATTCTTTCCCGACTATTGCGCCCTATTTCCAGATGTCCTATTAGTGACTCAAACTTCCAAAAACCATAATCACCTTTATGATAGGACTGTTCGGGGAGAGGGCATCGTCAAGCTATTGCCAACATTCTAAAGTTTCGCGGCGATGTAGGTTTTGGACCGGGTATCTCCTCCAGAGCTCACAAAACCTCCATCATTTTGTGGACCCTTAAAGGGGATTTCCAGTCTTAAGCAAGGTTCACAGCATGCTTCATGTCATCTAGGGGAAATTTCATCGAGGAGTTCATTATGTTTTACATGTGATTGCAAACATCGCCCATGTTAACGTAAGAAGAAATACAATGATCTAGATTACCGTGGTATCTAAAGACGTTAATTAGCTAATTGAAGGGGGTATGACCCGCATGCATCAATACACTTAACTGCCGCATACAGGTGGGAGATGTGATCGTTTGATACGCCTTGCCGATTACAGGCTCTTGGCTTCGTGTTACGCCGTGTCGGAGTTTGATGTGATATTAACTGTGAACTGGTATCACTGCCAAGGGTTCCAAGCATGACCATAAACTGGATTATGACAATATTCCATGATATTAAACGGTTAGGTTTACCATTGTTTATATATAAAATGGTTTGGGATTTTGGATTTATGTGACAATAAACGGGATTTTCTATTAACCAATATGACACAAAGTCGGCTGGACTATATATATATATATATATAAATATATATATATGTTTGGAGTATGTGAAGCAAATCATTTTTAGCTCAGCTGACTAAGTCTTCTGACCTATAGTCATGGTCCATTGTCCGTTGTCCGTCCGTCTGTCCGTAGATGTGGCACGTTTTGAAACCGTTAGACCTAGGAATCCAAAATTCGGCATAATGTTAGATGTCCCCAAGATCTCCTACCAAGCCGAAACTGGGTCTTTGGGACTTCGTTCCTTTGAGAAATTAAGGAAAAACCTCAATTTTCTATTAAAAACCTATTTTCACACTGCCTAATATCAAAACTACTCATCTGTTATTCCATATATTTACCATTAATATTCCCCTATGTAGTTCATATGTACATGCCAGAAATTATGTCTGTATTATATAATTTTAAAAAGTTATGGGCTAAAACATAATGCATTTTGTAAAAAAATCAGGAAAGATATTTGATCACTTAACACAAAACTTGTTAAAGCTATGGGCTTTTTTCCAGTAATATAACTTTAATGAATCAAAATCAAATTGTATACCCAAAATTAGATCAAAATCTTTTAAATTTTTTAAAATATTAACAAAAATAAAAAATTGGTACCTTAAATTTTGCCCAACTTTCACTGTGGCACGTTTTTTTCCTGTAAGTACTGTGGATTTAATTTTCACAGCATGTTTTTGTTAGCATTTTGTCTGTTAACACCAAAAATTTGAAACCAGTTGATCAAAAACTGTAGATTTTATTCACGTTTTCAAGCATCATGTAACATATTGTTTACATCAAGCTAGTGTTATGCAGTTTGCAAGAGCTCAGCTCCCCAGCTTCAGCTCTCAGTTCCTAAAATTTGGCATACAATAAGATGTCTCCAAAATCCCCTACCATGCCAAGAATTTGGTCACTAGGACTTAATACCTTCGAGATAATAATGAAAAACTTCATTTTTCCATTACAAACCCATTGTTACACTTCAAGACTGCCTAATATCAAAACTACTAATCTGACTTTAATCATATATAATATACATCTTTTTCTATTCATTTTCTATGCACATGCCAGAAATGATGTCAGTATTGTGTAATTGTTTAAAGTTATGGGCCCAAACATAATGCACTTTGTAAAAAAATCAAGAAATATATTTACTCCCTTAACAAGGGGATTGCTGAAGCTAGAGATATTTTTGTCAGGGATGTAACATTATTTAATCAAGATTCAATTGAATACCCAAAATTAGTTCTGAATTTTTCAAATTTTATAAGTTATTAGTATAAATATAAAATTAGTACCTTAAATTTTGCCCAAATTGACCATAGCACGTTTGTTTCCTGTGAGCACTGTTGATATAATTTTCATATCTTGCACACATAAGGATTTCAGCTTTTTAGTTTAGAAAGCTGAAAGAATTTGGCCAAAAATTGTAGCTTATATTAATGTTTTTATGAGACCATGTCAGACATGACTCTCTCCAGCCCCTCTTGAGTCACCTGTATGTTGACCTTGTTGAACTTTCAGCAAATAATGCATGCTTGAGGCGAGACATACACTGGGGCAGCCTGGCAGCTTATGGCCAGCCACAGTTGATCCAGGTGACCAACCCAACTCATCTAGTAGTTTTAACCAACAACATAACAATAAACAATAAATTAATAAATTTTTATTGGTTTTTAATAACAAATTAAAGAAAAATAGAAAAGGAATTTGTTAGTTTATAATAACAGGAAATTAACTTGCAGTTACTGATGATATAAGAATCTTGTATCGATGGATAGAATGTCATGTATTCCAAATAACACCATGCAGTCATCTATGGTATTTTTCAGTTCAATTTTAATGATAAAAAGGTAAATCATATTATCCATTACTAATCATTAAGGATCATATGAAGGAAATTAATGATAGACAAAGATGCAGTTGATAATAGTAATCTAGATTCCAACTGTGTCTAGTGTGTACATTGATGTGAAATTAGTCCAAAATGAATATATTACATTTATTTTTTTAAATATAAATAAAAGCCATAAAACCAGGTACTTATGATCATTATTTAAAGGTGTGAATTTCTGGATTCTCAACATCATTGTTTGGTGAAAACTGTGCAATTGTATTTAAATACGAATATGAATATGTACTCCATTTTAAAATTTCTTGCATAAAGACTGGGAATTCAGGTAAAAATGAAAGTATATGAATACCAGTGCAAATACTTTCAAAATGTATTCATGAATGCCTTCATGAATATATTCTTTAATATTATTTTAATAATAATTTCAGTTATATTTCATTTTAAAAAATTACAATTCTCTTATTATATTTAATAAAAATTATATTTGAGACAATATTTGTAATTCTTTTTAATAAATAGTTAAACTCTTACATTATATGTTCTGCTTATAAGTTATATGGCCAAGTCAAAATCTGTGTGACAGTAGTACTCCATTTGTTGATAAAATAAATGAAATCAATCCTCTTCCCTGTCTCCAAAGTTACTATCAAAATCATACATAAGCTAAACAACAACTCATAATACAGCTTATATTTATTACCACACAAAACCAGCATGTGCCTCATTTCTAAATCATATTTTTTTATCATATATAACAGCTGAGCGCCGTGACCCATAGGTCCCTTGTTTACCTTCAAGGTCAACTTTAGCTGAGCACAGTGACCAATGGGTCCCTTGTTTGTTTCAGTCCTGTTTCCAAGGCACACATCAAAAGACAGCAGGGAAAACACGATCAACCTGATCCACACCTTACGTGATTACCTTCACTATCACATCAAGTGTTCCAAGGTCAGTAGTTCAAATTCCAAGGTCATGAAACCTGTTACATAATATGAAATGTATCAATTTCAGGATGTTCTTCCAGAGACCTAGCATCATTGTACCCGAGACAAAGTCGGGGGATACTATGTATGATATACTATCATACTGGTCCCGCCGCTGCTGCATATAAATCTTGTTGGCGCCACCTCAAAAAATATTTCACGGCTCTTTACCAAACTTGGTATATGTATAGATATGGGTGAGAGGACGAAGCCTTTTTAAAATGAGGTCATGACCTTTACTAGAAGAGTGTACTTGACCTTGAATGTGTCCGAATTTGGGGCAAATCACACAAATTCTTAAATATCTCAAGAAATCTTGCATGGATTGATCCCAAAATCAAGTTGATTGAAGATCATGGATAGGGTTGTCATGTTCCAGAAACTGGTGGCGCCACCTATAGCTATTATTTTTACTTGTTTTGTGCCTTTTAATATCCACAAAATTGCCACTTGACAGTACTATGAGCATTATAAGTCAAAAATTAATGGACAGATTTCTTTTATATTATGCATATACATAGATATGGGTTATGGGATGATGTTTATTAAAATTGGGGTCATGACCTTTCCTATGAGAGTGGCCTTGACCTTGAATATTCCCATTTTTGGTGAAATTCACACAAAATCTTTAATATCTCAGTAAGGGATACATGGAATGATCCACAAATCAAATTGACCAAAGATCTCGGATAGCTTTGTCTTTTGCAGAAGACAGGTGGTGCCACCTTGTGTCGTTTTCTTGTTAAAATGATGTAAACGCAATGACTTTGTAAGAATTTGAGGTACAGTCACCAAACCCACAGGTTTGATGCATCTTATCAATGGCTAGCTCAAGTTCGAACATGGATGACCTTGATGCATTTTTTCAAGGTCACAGCAGTGATTATGTTAATACAGGTGGTACCACCTTGTGTCGTTTTATTTCTTTTGCGTCTGTTAATACCCCACCATTAACGCCACTTGACAGCACTGTTAGCATGATAAATTGAAAACTAAAGGACAGATTTCTTTCATATCATGCATATATATATATATATTTAAGTTAAAAAAAATTTTTGATTTTAATTTAAACATTTTTTTTTTAAATCTTGGATTTTTTTTCTTTTCTGCAGAATACAGGTGGCGCCACCCTGTATCGTTTTTTTGCTTTCGCAACTGTTAATACCCCACCATTTCCACTTGACAGCACTGTTAGCATGATAAATTGAAAACTAAAGGACAGATTTCATTCATATCATGCATATATATGTTTTTAAGTTAAAAAAAATGTTTCTTTAATTTTAATATGAAAAAATTTATTTTTATATCTTGGATTTTTTTTTCTCTTCTGCAGAATACAGGGGGGCCAACTTGTGTCATTTTCTTGCTTTTGCACCTGTTAATACCCCACCATTGCCATCTGACAGCACAGTTAGCATGATAAATTGAAAACTAAAGGACAGATTTCTTTCATATCATGCAGATAGACATGGGTTACGGAATGAGATATATTTCAATTTGGATCATCATAGGGGATTCTTAATATTCCTCATGAATAATTAATCAGCTAGCGAAAGTGAGGCTAACTGGGAATAACAGGGAGCACGTGCTCACTCACCATGGCTATGTATAGCAACACAGACCTGTCAGTTGTTCCATTTATCCACTTCAAATTTGTGGATGCTTGCAAACAAATTTTGTTAAAAGCATCTGGAAAGAAGTATAAATCCAAAGGAATCTGCTGCTATGAGCACAATGTGAACCCGACTTGTAAGGAAGGTACTTTCCAGTGACTCTTAACATAATAAAGTTAAAGACCCTTGGGCTCACATCTACTTGGCTCTACAGTCTATGATAGCTATGGATCAAACCACAGGATGCCATTAATTGCCCGAGGTCAATTAAAATATCAAGATATACAAGTGTGGGGCACAGGTGCTGACTGATACACATTCCAGATGGCACAGAATGAGGTGGTCTGTGCATGGTTCCTCTGTTTGTGTACATTAATACTAAGTTTCTTGTTTCATGTACAGTAGGCACCGAGAGACACACACACCAAAACACAGTACGCTGCTTATACTGCCATTATGAAGTCATTAACTTAATAAAGACTAATAAAGCATAAATGAAACATGTCTGCTTCTATGATTGTTAAAAGTGTTCTGAAATGAGAAATGTTTTCTATTCACAAGCCTATTAAAAATGTAGATGTAGGGATGCTGTATCTGGCACCAATAGAAAATACACTGTATTTTTAGTGGCATAACCAACACATAGCTGTCAAGTGAAACACTATGTCACAGGTCATTTAAAAAAATATATCGCTACTCATTGGATAGTGATATGGTGAGTTTCTGGGCATGGCAAGGATTATATTAGTGCATGGGCAGAAACAGAATTTTATAAATGACACCTTTTTCCCGCAAGACTTTACATATTTGAGAAAAAAATATAAAAATATGTAAGGTATGAATTATGGAATAATATATTCATTTTAATTAATGCTCAACACATCACCAGCTCCACACCTTTTAACTCAGGTTAGTTCCTTCAAAAATTCTTTATAAATCGAATATGAAAAGTAATGTGTCATATACTAAAACTTCATATTTGTTGTGAATAAAGAGTTAAAATATACTGACGGCGTGTCCTACAGCTGTGTGACATAAACTGCATTGACAAACAATGGAAACGGTGAAACAAGAATTGCATGAGTTAAATATTCTTCAAATTGCAGTGGGTCCAGGCTGGTCATGTGGGGATATATCTATAATTGTTTCGCAATCATGTAATTTAAGGGCCTTAAAGCTATCCACAGATGCCATCTTAGAGGGCCTCAAGTAAAAATGAGATAAAATGATGACATTAAGTTTTGGTAATATAAAATGTAAGCCCCTTCAACCAATTGAGACATACCAATGTATCTATTATCTGTAAACCAGTAAGGGGATCAATGCTTGGCTAGTAAAAACTATATGCAGATCTCTGCTAAATGTCACCATCAAGTTAAATATGTTGGTAGTCTTCTATCATTATTTATTTATGTTATTTATTTATTTTAATAGTACATTAAGTACAATTAATTGCATGTGTATGGACACAGATTTTGTGAAACAGCACAGTATTTTAAAATATCTTGACACGTACATAATAAAGGTAAGGCAAAACCAAATGAGGGCATGGACTATGTAAAAATGATATTTTAATATGTGCCTCTATAAATTGATACAGATCATTTAAAATCATTGTTCTAAAATGGTTGTTCATTTACTTATTTCTATGAACAAATATAACAAACAGCAGACCAAACCAGGAACATATGAACACACAATCACAAAGAGTCCGTCGTCCAGATGTATGAATTAATTAGTAATTTCCACTGTTTCTTTCTACCTGGATCACTTATGAAAACTAATGAAAAATCAAATCTGATGTCCAATTAGTAAATGAGTAGCATGAAGGAACAGAAAAAGCTGTGACACGACCTGCCATGCTGAGCTAAACTGTATCAGCACAGGTGTTACTGCTGTGACAAGTGAGCAGGTGTCTTTGTTATTCCCCACTAGCCTCGCTTTGGCCTCTGGTATGTGTGGCATGCATAGAATTTAAGAGTCCCCTATGACCTCTCCTATGAGAGTGACCTTTACCTTAAATATGCGCATACTTATAAGAAACCATGGTGGCTTGCCAAGTGTCAGTCTCTGCATCTGAATTCAAGATGGGATCCTATTCTTCGAGGCTGGGGGGGGGGGGGGGGGGGTAATTGTCTGGTAATACTATGGCACCTGCGGTGTCAAGAAATTTCTAGTTATTTGTTATGAATCTAGGTGTCTTTGTGATAGCAGCCCATTTCTTCAGTGGTTCAATATATTGGTCTGAAATTTGGCATTTCCATCCATATTGAAGAGTTTTCTGGTAGACCAGACAGGTGGCGCCACATACCTTCCTGTTTTTGTAGAATATATTGATGCCCTTTTTTTACAGGAGTGGTTTGCCATATTGGCATATATCTAGTTAAAATCTTACATAACTTTAGTTAAACACCATCAACTCATAACTCATCAACTCATAATACAGCTTATATTACCACACAAAACGTTTTGTTTTAAATTATATATTTAGCTATAGAGAACTGCTGGTGCACGCAATTCTCACCAATTGCAAAATAAATATAAGCCTGGCTAATAATTAACTGACTCTGAAAAAAAAACTTGCGGAATTTTAATTATTGCCATATTAAATTATATTTTGACAAGTATGAAAGGATTATTCATCCAAATTTCTTTTTCCAATGAAAATAACGGTAACTGAAACTAAATGTGTTTTAATTGGTTCTTCTGAGATCTGGAATTTCCCTGTCACTTAAGTTACGCGCAGGCCTAGCGATGGATTGATGTGGCATGTCAGCCAGGAAAATTTGCTGCCTTATTGTCTGGCAGGTATCAAATGATAAAACATCAAAATTTCTTTTTGAAATATTTTGAAAAATGATCACAGAAACTAAATGTTTTGGTCAATACATCTGAATCCTGAAATTTTCATGTTACATAGCCGTAGAAATGATGTCCCTCCAACTTAGAAAATCTGCTGCCGGCGGCCGTCATATTATACTTTGGAGCAAATTTACAATCAATACCTATATTTGGGACAGTTGGATAAAATCATACTCGTACTTATTGTCTTCTCTTATATTTGCTACTGTGGCTTTATTACTGTTATTTGATAAAGATGTTTTCCAGCTGCATCAGCATAATATTATGAAGTTATTTACCAACCACATCATGGCATGCAATTTTCTCATGTACAACACTGTCTTATAATTTTAGCAGGATTTGATTAAAATATGAATCAATGTTCTTGAATGTAAAATCAGAAGTTTTAATATATAAAGATCAGATGCATTAATAAATGATCGAATGCAAGCAAACTTTATCTATTAGTTTTTTAGCTCAGCTGACTTTCAGTCATGCTGAGCTATAGCGATCACTCTTTGTCCGTCGTCTGTCTGTCTGTCTGTCTGTCCGTCTGTCCGTTAACCTGGCACAAATCGTAACCGCCGGACTTACAATCTTGTAACTTGACATTCTGAGAGGTCGATGAAAAATCTCCTTGGAAACCAGAAATAAGGTCTCTGTTACCGATATCCTTCGAGCTATTGGGCCCCAAAGTACCCCCCAGAATAGTCAAAAATTTCATACAAAAACTTCAATATCTCGTTAACTACATCACTGATGGTCATGATTTTTGGCATACACATTGATCATGAGATGTTCCATCAGTTCCTGCAGACTGGTGGCACCACCTGTATTTTTCGATTTTTTACGAATTTTTTTCTCTATTTTTGAGTCCTTTAAAAATGTGAACATCTGTTAACAGGGCACAAATCGTAAAGACTGGACCTAGAATCTTCATTTGTTGACACAGTGAGAGACCTATGAAAAGTCTCCATGGAAACCAGAAATTAGGCCTCCGTTACCAAAATCCTTTGAGCTATGGGGCCCCAAAGTACCCCCCAGAATTGTCAAAAATTTCATAAAAAAACTTCAAAATCTCGTTAACTACATCACTGATGGTCATGATTTTTGGCATACATATTGATCATGAGATGTTCCATCAGTTCCTGCAGACTGGTGGCGCCACCTGTATTTTTCAATTTTTTACGAATTTTTTTCTCTATTTTTGAGACCTTTAAAAATGTGAACATCTGTTAACAGGGCACAAATCGTAAAGACTGGACCTAGAATCTTCATTCTTGACACACAGGGAGACCCATGAAAAGTCTTCATATTGATCATGAGGTGTTTCATCAGTTTCTGCAGACTGGGTGTGCCACCTCTATTTTTTCAAATTTTTACAAATTTTTTTGTCTATTTTTGAGACCTTTAAAGATGTGGTTATCTGTCAACAGGGTACAAATCATAACAACTGGACCTAGAATCTGCATTCTTGTCATGCAAGGAGGCCCATGAAAAGTGTCTGTGGAAACCTGAAATTAGGTCTCAGTTTCCCATATCCTTCAATCTATAGGACTCTGAAGTATCCCTCAGAATAATGAACAATTTGATACAAAAGCTGAAGTATCTGAACAACTAATGCAGAGATCACCATGATTCTTTGGATGGATATTGTTTATGGAGTGTTTCATCAGTTTCTGCAGACTGGTGGTTCCACCTATATTTTATTCAATTTTTCGAATTTTTTTTCTCTATTTTTGAGACCTTTAAGGATGCTGTCATCTGTTTACATGGCACAAGTTGTAACAACTAATGCAGAGATCACCATGATTCTTTGCATGCATATTGACCATTAAGTCTTTTTATTAGTTTCTGCGGACTGGTGGAGCCACTTGTATTTTTTACGCATTTTTTCTCTATTTTTGAGATATATAAATACAGACACAATTTTGGCCTGTTGGTTAATCTGTTTGATGCTTCAGTTGAATGGGTATATACTACCATTCAGATGATAAAATTTCCTTTTGCGAATCTCTTCCCAGTCATCTGAGTGTCATGACCCATGGGTCACTTGTTACATCATTTAACAACATGAAGTTTATAGCTTGGTACACCAGTAAATAGTGAAACAAGTGCTGTATGTTGTCCTTTAACAGTTCATAACAAAAAATATGATTATGACATTTTAAGTAGTGAAAATCAGTACATATATATTATAATAGACATTTTAAACAAAATTGTCAATTACTTAGCATAAAGTTAACTAAACATTTTATTCAGAATCAAATGTTTTCATATTTAAGCACAATTACAAAGTCACAGGTAGCTCTGCATCTAAGTTCTCATTTTAAAGTGAAAATACATTTACAAATGAAAGCTACCCTGATCACCTCTGATTCATTGTCCCCCACTCCGCGGATGCGGGGGACATTGATTTGAGTTTGTCTGTCTGTCAGGTTTTTTCGTTTCAGTGCAATAACTTATCTAAATTTTATCTGATTTCATTCAAATTTGGGTCATTGATTGCTCTCATGCATCCCTTTGTTTGGATTGGTTTTGGAGTGTCTGGCTTTTGTCTTTATGTCTGTCTTTCACTTAATGTCTGTTGTTCTGTCAGGTTTTCATTTCCGTGTGATAACTTTCCTAAATATTATCAGATTTCATTCTGGGTCAGTGATTGCTCTCATGCTTTCTTTGGTTGGGATTGATTTTTGAGTGTCTGGCTCCTGTCTGTCTGTCACTCTGTCTGTCATTCCGTCAGGTTTTTGTTTCCATGCGAAAACTCTCCTAAATATTATCCTATTTCATTCAAAATTTGGTCAGTGATTACTCTCATGCTTTCCTGGGTTGGAATTAGTTTTGGAGTGCCTGTCTCTCTCTCACTCTGTCTGTCTGTCCGTCAGGTATTTTAGTTTCTGTGCCATAACATTCCTAAATTTTATCTGATTTCATTCAAATTTGGGTCAGTGATTGCTCTCAGGCATACCTTGGTTGGGATTGGTTGTGGAGTATCTATCTGAAAAATATTTCTCTCCAGCCCCAAAACAAAATTATCAAATTTTGGTCCAAATCTCAGTGTGTTTTAGTTTTTATGTTCGCCTACAGGTATGTCCACATGTCATAGTGGATTTTGGTCCTATTTCTCATTGTGTTTTAGTTTTTATGATTGCCTGCAGATGTCTCCACATGTCATAGTGCATCTGTTTAAGTTTTCATGTATCCTCAAGATTTTCTCGAAATGTCATCCTTTCTGTTGCTTATAAAGCATGAAAGACAACAAGATCCCAAAGCAGGGGACATTAATTCCAGGAATTTGCTTGTTTGCAGTCAATGTAGTTATCACTTGTTATTTTGATTTCTCAGAATAGAATGCTAAAACAGCAGTGAGCACTAAAGGAAAAGATCTTGAATTCTTGAGCTTGGAGACATCAGATGACTAAGACTAAAACATTGTTCTAGGGTTTATTTTTGCTGACCAGTACTTTCATTCGCAGTTCATTACTTTCACTTTTTTGTAATCACAGGCATCTAATTCTTTTCAGAAGTGAAAAGATACTTTTTTGGTTGGAGTACTGAGAAGCTAGCAGTGTTTTTGTAAATAAATCTGGAGAATATAGGATTGATTCCAGCTTTAATGTCCTAAGTTGGGGGGGGGGGTGAGGAAGGGGTAGATTCATTCCAGTCCTGAAGCTTCAGCTGATGTTGGCTTACCAGTGGCCAACTGGTGGCTGCAAGCCTAAGGGACCATCAGTTTCTCCTTTTTGAACAAGTGGCCCAATGTTGGGTGGCTGGACATGCCAACAGTGGTCCACACGTGGCTGCCTACGTTGGCCCACTAGATGTGCAGCTAGTGGACCTCAGTTAGGCCAACAGATGAGGTCTTTTAGATAACAGTGGGCCAACAAGGTGGTTGCTTTTTGGTTGGCAGACACTAGTGGCCCAACAGTGGGTGGCTGGACACACCAGTGGTGGTCCACCAGTGGCTGCCAACTTGGGTCCACTAGATGTGTAGCTAGTGGGCCTCCGTAGGGCCAACAGATGAGTGCTATCTGAGATGTGTACAGGCATCATCCCATCAGAGGAGTATAAGAACATTCATCACACCCAGTTATATTCGTTTGATCATGCAGAATAAAAAGAAAGTCAAGGTATTCTTAAAATAGCAGAAAACATCAGCCATGTCAAATTTGCAAATAGTTCAAAATTGCTGGAAATTTATGATTGGGACCCTCACTTGTATAAGGATTCTGAAATGAATTGTGAAATTTTGAGAAGTTTCCTGGAGTCATTCTTGACCAAAACTAATTCTTCCCTTTTTGATTTTGTCACATGAGAAATGTTCACTTTGTGAGCTTTCAGTCCGTAGACGTTTTTGATAATATTTATAAATAATAAATTTCATTTCACCAACAGGCATATATCCATTCAAGAATGAGAGCTAAGACATCTGATTTCCTGAAAGTTTTAAACAGAGCAAGACCCGAACAGCAAAAGACTGAGAAGAAGACATACACGTATGTACATGTTCCTCTACAATATACCAGCCAAAGTCATGCATGCTGTCGCTGAAAACAACCCTACAATATACCAGCCATAGTCTTGCATGCTATCACTGAAAACAACCCTACAATATACCAGCCAAAGTCTTGCATGCTATCACTGAAAACAACCCTACAATATACCAGCCAAAGTCTTGCATGCTTTCACTGAAAACAATCCTACAATATACCAGCCAAAGTCTTGCATGCTATCACTGAAAACAACCCTACAATATACCAGCCAAAGTCTTGCATGCTTTCACTGAAAACAATCCTACAATATACCAGCCATAGTCTTGCATGCTATCACTGAAAACAATTCTACTATATACCAGCCATAGTCTTGCATGCTATCACTGAAAACAACCCTACAATATACCAGCCAAAGTCTTGCATGCTATCACTGAAAACAACCCTACAATATACCAGCCAAAGTCTTGCATGCTTTCACTGAAAACAATCCTACAATATACCAGCCATAGTCTTGCATGCTATCACTGAAAACAATCCTACAATATACCAGCCATAGTCTTGCATGCTATCACTGAAAACAACCCTACAATATACCAGCCATAGTCTTGCATGCTATCACCGAAAACAACCCTACAATATACCAGCCATAGTCTTCCATGCTATCACTGAAAACAACCCTACAATATACCAGCCATAGTCTTGCATGCTTTCAATGAAAACAACCCTACAATATACCAGCCATAGTCTTGCATGCTATCACTGAAAACAACCCTACAATATACCAGCCATAGTCTTGCATGCTATCACTGAAAACAACCCTACAATATACAAGCCATAGTCGTGCATGCTATCACTGAAAACAACCCCACAATATACCAGCCATAGTCTTGCATGCTATCATTGAAAACAACCCTACAATATACCAGCCATAGTCGTGCATGCCATCACTGAAAACAACCCCACAATATACCAGCCAAAGTCTTGCATGCTATCACTGAAAATAACCCTACAATATACCAGCCAAAGTCTTGCATGCTATCACTGAAAACAACCCTACAATATACCAGCCAAAGTCTTGCATGCTATCACTGAAAACAACCCTACAATATACCAGCAAATGTCTTGCATGCTATCACTGAAAACAACCCCACAATATACCAGCCAAAGTCTTGCATGCTATCACTGAAAACAACCCCACAATATACCAGCCAAAGTCTTGCATGCTATCACTGAAAACAACCCCACAATATACCAGCCAAAGTCTTGCATGCTATCACTGAAAACAACCCTACAGTATACCAGCCATAGTCTTGCATGCTATCACTGAAAACAACCCTACAATATACCAGTCATAGACTTGCATGCTATCACTGAAAACAACCCTACAATATACCAGCCATAGTCTTGCATGCTATCACTGAAAACAACCCTACAATATACCAGCCATAGTCTTGCATGCTATCACTGAAAACATCCCTACAATATACCAGCCAAAGTCTTGCATGCTATCACTGAAAACAACCCTACAATATACCAGTCATAGACTTGCATGCTATCACTGAAAACAACCCTACAATATACCAGCCATAGTCTTGCATGCTATCACTGAAAACAACCCTACAATATACCAGCCATAGTCTTGCATGCTATCACTGAAAACAACCCTACAATATACCAGCCATAGTCTTGCATGCTTTCACTGAAAACAACCCTACAATATACCAGGCATAGTCTTGCATGCTTTCACTGAAAACAACCCTACAATATACCAGCCATAGTCTTGCATGCTATCACCGAAAACAACCCTACAATATACCAGCCATAGTCTTGCATGCTATCACTGAAAACAACCCTACAATATACCAGCCATAGTCTTGCATGCTTTCACTGGAAACAACCCTACAATATACCAGCCATAGTCTTGCATGCTATCACTGAAAACAACCCTACAATATACCAGCCATAGTCTTGCATGCTATCACTGAAAACAACCCTACAATATACCAGCCATAGTCGTGCATGCTATCACTGAAAACAACCCTACAATATACCAGCCATAGTCTTGCATGCTTTTACTGAAAACAACCCTACAATATACCAGCCATAGTCTTGCATGCTATCACCGAAAACAACCCTACAATATACCAGCCATAGTCTTGCATGCTATCACTGAAAACAACCCTACAATATACCAGCCATAGTCTTGCATGCTATCACTGAAAACAACCCTACAATACACCAGCCATAGTCTTGCATGAACATCAGTTCACCTTTGGACTTCATGACATATTCCATATGATCATGTATCTACTTTGTTGCATTATTATGCCTGCTGCTTTTTTTCCAGGGACAGCTCAGTCTGATCAGTTAAACTCCAGATAATGATAGTTTTAGAGCCACCAGTCTTGATCTAATACAAAGTCTGTTATCACCTAATTCAGACATTGTGATCCAAGGTGGTGCCATCAACAGTCCTGTCTGTATCTGTATATAAAATTGTCCCTACAGATTTCACAGGTATTTTATTAGTCTCCAGCTTCATAATAACAACTATAGTTTGATCCTATATGTTCCTGTTTATCCAAAAAATGTTTTGTCAACTTCTCTATGTCCAAACATTGTAAGTACAGCTAACCATTTTCTGTTTCAGGGGGAGAACATTTAAGAGAGATTGAGAAGATCAAGCTCACTTCACCATGGAAAACAATTTATGCAACTTTTCCAGTGGAACAAATTTATATTCATATATAGCCATCAATCAAACAATGAAATATATATATATATGTGGCTGTGGTTAATGATTATTTGAATGATACTAGATGCTGATTTTAATTATCCCATGTAAAACGAAGTACCTAGATATGTATGTGATTGCTACACTAACATGTCTTCAAGAAGAATTGGAATTGTTGCAGCTGGCTAGATAAGTTGTGTTTGCTATTGTTCCTGTATTCTGTTGTTTGTATGAAGCACTTGTAGAAGGATACAGAAGAAGCTTACATTGGGGAGAACAATGCATTCATAGGGAATATAGCAACATGCAGCTTTCATTATAAAATTAAGAATATTATATTATATTATATAAAATGTATAATATTACATAATATTGATTTGTTGTATAATTTTTTTTATTAATTTACAATTTAAGACCCAACAAACATATAGTAAATTTTAATATTTAATGGATTACATATTTGCCTTCATTAACATTTATAATTCAGTGTTTATAAACAAAAATCCTCGCATGATGAGACTTCACAGACAACCAGAAAGGCATTCCATAAAACACAGGGTGCTGCTCAGGCATTGTGGACTTGTCCCTTAATCTAGATCATCACTAACAATTTCATGGGGTCTTCTCTGGTTATAGCATCACCCCTTACACAAAGTTTATTTGACATTACTTCATTAATGTTTGCATTATCCTAACAACAGATGGACAAACCAAAAACAGACATGGTTTTCAATAATCTTCAGGAAACCTTCTAAGTGAAAACTGTTTAAAATTTGATAAAGATACAAAAAAAGCTTGAAAAGATATTGCTGTTAGTGTAAATTTAAATAGTGTCAGAATTTGATGGAAATAAAAAAATAAATGTAAACAGGAAAGGGTTAAGCATACCCTCCTCAGTAGAAGTGATATGTACTTTGAAATGATCTTTAAATGGCACATAAAGGTATACTTACAGCTTTGTTGAAAGCTCACAGGTCAACATGATGTAACATAAGTTTGTACTCATATTATTGCCCATCTGTGTTGATCCATTATTCTGTCTTATGTCTCTGTTGCTTGGTGCCCTGTTTCTTAATTCCGGACAGTGCTGTAACCTGTAACTTGGCTGACTTATAACATTATGTTCAAATGTATTGGGACCATGCTGAAACCAGTGAATAATCTGTTGTCACGAGTGAGCTGTCATATCAGCCATAACAAGTTCACATTCAAATCTGAGTCATTTGATTTCTTATATTTTATTTCTCTTAAAGCATGGAAGCCCCAGGAACCAAGTCATCACACACAAGATTTGTACTTCAATTAAAGGAATAACTCCTTTGTGATGAGTCAGTTAATTAAATGCATCTTAAACAGAAAATATTATATGGCCACAATTGGAAATTGATCTGAGATAGATCTGTCATACCTGTTGACAGGTTGAAATACCTTCTGACCAGGTACTGATACTGATAATCATGGGAAAAAGAGCTGAGACTTTACTGAAGTATGTTCATGCAAGAATAACGTGCCTGTCAAAACCCTGATAAATCACCCAGCCATACATATTAAATATACTCCACACTTTGTTTGTATTATGATAAATAAACATTTTTTCTTTTTAGTTTGTTGTTTTCTGTTAAAAATAGCTAAATGCAATACAAATACATTGACAACTTATATGCACTTGCAGACACGTAGCAGGGACTAAAAGAGGACACCGGGGGGGGGGGGGGGGGGGGGGGGGGGACGCGATCAGGAATGTTTATGGACTCACCCTTGCCACTTGAATTGCCATTCTGTGTTTCAATCAAACCACAAGTTTAAAGCAAAAGGGTATTTCCTTAAAATGTATTACAGGATTTACATTGAGAAAGATTGATGAGCCTGACTGGTTTATTAGCTCAGCTGAATATATGTCATCTGACCTATATGGTCATGGTCCTTTAACTGTTGTCAATCCTATCTGTCCAGGCATCTGTCTAGTAACAGGGTACATGTTGTAACTGTTGGACCTAAGACTCCAAATGCCATACTGTTAGATGTCCCCAAAATCTCCTGCAATACTGAAAATTGTGTCACTATGACTTTTTCCTTTGAGATATTAAGGAAAATCCTCATTTTCCATTAAAACCCCATTGTTACACTTCCAGACTGCCTTAAATTAGAAATACTGATCTGTTTTCGATCATATTGAACATAAATATTCCTCTATACATTTGCTATGAAAATGCCAGAAATTAGGTCAGTACACTGCAAAAAATCCCTTACTTAACCAAGTTAATTTTCCTTGAAATGAGAAATTTTTTATTGAAACAAGGAAACTCATAGGAAAATATTCTTAAATTCTGGGTTTGTAGCCATAAACTGACTTAGATAAAATTTTCCTTGTTTCTAGGAAAGATTCCTAGATTCAAGAAAAGTTTACTATGAGGTTACAGCTTTCAAGGTCTTATATCTTATTTCAAGAATTATCTCCTTAAACCAGGAAACTACGAATGTGAGGTACAAAAATATATACATCAAGCTAGGTCAATTCTTATGTAGCATACATGGGTAAAAGTCTGAATGAAAGTATGAATGACCTAAATTCTTCCTCATGAGAAATTCACTATAAAAAAAAATGAATCTTCAAATGATGTTATAAGTTATAACTTATCAAGTTACACCTACATGGGGTATCAGATGCAAACAAATAACAGAACTAACTGGAAAATTCAGGGGGTACACTGCAAAAAGTTAATTTCTGGTTTTGTAGCCATAACCTGACATAGACAAGAAAATTCTCCTTGTTTCTATGAGGTTGCAGCTTTCATTGTCATGTATATCATTTTAAGAAATATTTCCTTAAATCAAGAAACTGCAAATGCAAGGAGCTAATATACATGACTCTATGCCTTCAGTTCTTACTACTTGAAAATGTCTTGCAGGTTATCTGTGTGTGTGTGTGTGTGTGTGTGTGTGTATAGATAAAATTCATTTAACCTCATGAGATTTTCACTAAAAATAAATAGAAAGTTTCAACTGATATAAAAATTATATCAAACTACTTCTGCATGTGGTGTCAGAGACAACCTGGCTGTAGATTTTCTGAAAAATGTATGTAGGTAAATTAAATTTTAACTGATATCATAAGTTTGCAGAAGTTTTTACAAATTTTCAGAAAAGGTGCAGAAATTCTGATAGTATGGTAATTTCTGCAGATTGCCACAAAACTGACTCAGAACATACTTGGTTCAGAAAAGGCTCTATGGATATAGATATTTCACCTGGAGATGGACTTTACACCAAAAAAAACAATAAAACTCTATAACCAAGATAAGGCTTCTAACATATCAATATGTTTAAAAAGGCACATAGAACATGAATATGGGTATATTTTTTTTTCAAAATAATTTTGTAAAAAAATCTCTGATTGGTGGACAATGTATTATAATATATTTATGAAATGATATGGATGTTAATTTATCCTTTTCTTGCACATTATAATTTATGTATAAATAATATATATTTGAGAGAGAGAGTGAAAGAGAGAGAGAATGAGAAACCGAGAGATACATGTATAGCATATATTTCTCTGACAAATAATGGTGTTCTGATTTAGACACATCTGAATGGTGTTCAGTGGTGGGCCGATCATCGAGTTTTATCAGAGTCAGTCAGTTTGCTGCCACTTTCAAGCGCTCGATTACCAAAGGCAACTATCAATTAGAATACGGGTAGTCGACAAGCGACTACGTGTATCCGCCTAAATCAGAGTGGAACGGGTGAAGTGAGGCATGGATTAAGTGGCAAGGGGAAATAGAGTGAAGTGTTGCATATTAGCATGGATGTCTGCAGCCAAATTGTGTATGAAGGTTGCCCCCCCCCCCCCCCCCTACCACAAAATCCAGAAAGCCGTCCCAGTTGTATACATATGCAAAACTTAAGGCAGATAAGTCAAACCACTATATGTATATGAGTGATTTTAGCCCGTGGCAGACAATCAGATGGACGCTGAGCAAAAATGGTTGCAGGTGACGGCACCAGTTTTGCGTATGATAAAGAGCTATGTGAGAACTATACACATGCAAAATTTTGGCCCAATCGGTCAAACGGTTCCCAAGATATGAGCTTGGATGTCTGCTGCATAAACTAGAATGCAGGTGGCTCCACCTGTCATAAAATCAAGAGAGCTGTCGGGGATGTATAAACTTTCAAAATTTTAGCCAGATATGTCAAACCACTGCCGAGATATGAGTGATTTTATCCCATGGCAGACAAACAGACAGGAGCTGTGCAAAAATGGCTGTAGGTGGCGCCACCAGTTTTGCGTATGTTATAAAGCTCTCCAAGGGCTACATTTGTGCAAAAAAAATTTCCTGATCGGTCAAACGGTTCCCGAGATATGAGCTTGGATGTCTGCAGCGTAAACGTGAATGTAGGTGGCGCCACCTGTCACAAAATCAGAAAAGCTATCCAGAATGTATACGCATGCCAAATTTCAGGTGAATAAGTTAAGTCACTGCAGAGATATGAGTGATTTTAACCCAAGGCAGACGAACAGATGGACACTGTGCAAACATGGTTGCCGGTGGCGCCACCATTTTTTGTGTATGTTATAAAGCTCTCCAAGGGCTACATTTGTGCAAAAAAAATTTCCTGATCGGTCAAACGGTTCCCGAGATATGAGCTTGGATGTCTGCAACGTAAAGTGAATGTAGGTGGCGCCACCTGTCACAAAATCAGAAAAGCTATCCAGGATGTATACGCATGCCAAATTTCAGGTGAATTAGTCAAGTCGGTGCAGAGATATGAGTGATTTTAACCCAAGGCAGACGAACAGATGGACACTGTGCAAACATGGTTGCATGTGGCGCCACCATTTTTTGTGTATGTTATAAAGCTCTCCAAGGGCTACATTTGTGCAAAAAAATTTTCCTGATCCGTCAAACGGTTCCCGAGATATGTGGGTTTATGTGTGGAAACAGACGCACAAACAGGCGCAGAGGAAAGGTCAGAGGTCAAAACAAAACCGGGGCGCAGCAGTTCACATGTGACCCGAACATAATCCCGGGTTTCGTAAAATTCCGCCCAGCGGTTACGGAGGAGTTCTCCGGAAACCTACGCGGCGGCGGCGTGCAGCTGAAAACATAGTATCCGCAAAACTCTGTTTTGGCGGATACAATTACATCATAATCATAATAATGAGTCTGTGTTCCCAAATAACTTCCTAATGTTACTGAGTATGACACGGTAGATGCGAGAATGGAGGACGTAATAAACCTCTATGAACTTGCAGGGAGCTGCAGAATTCGCGGGGAGTTTTGTAATGACATATAATATTGCACAATATGGGCTGTATGGCGTTAAAATGCTCCATAAATTACCCAGGTCTATGCAGCAAGTAGATGTCCTGGATTGTCGTTTAATTCTTGATTATTATAAATATTCAAAATGAAACTTTTAAAAGCATATTTTGCCAATAATAGGAAAATATAAAAAAAAGCCAAAAACTCCTTTTAAGCTCAGCTGACTATATATCATCTGAGCTATAGTCGTGGTCCTTTGTCCGTCGTCCGGCCGGCCGTCCGCCCGTTAACAGGGCACGTTTAGAATCCGTTGCACCTATGATTCCAGAAATTTGCATACCATTAGATGTCCCCAAAATCTCCTACCATACCGAAAATTGGGTCATTAGGACTTCGTTCCTTCGAGATATTAAGGAAAAACCTCCGTTTTCCATAAAAAAACCTTTGTTTCACTTCAAGGCTGCCTAATATCAAAAGCACTGATCTGTTTTTGATCATATTTAGTATTCACATTCTTCCATACATTTTCTATGAACATACAAAAAAATTAGGTCAGTGTTGGGTAATATTTTGAAGTTATGGGCCAAAATATAATGCAATTTTCAAAAAATCAGGAAATATATTTACTCACCTAACATGAGAATTACTGAAGCTAGAGACTTTTTTTCAGGAATATAACTTTATTTAATCAGGATTCAATTGTTTACCCAAAATTAGGTCTGAATTTTGCAAATTTTTCAAGTTATTAGCATAAATAAAAAATCAATACCTTAAATTTTGTCCAACTTTGGCAATGGCACGTTTTTTCCCTGTAAGCACTGTTGATTTTATTTTCACAGCATATATACATAAGGATTTAATCTTTAAAAGTCTGAAATTTCAAAGGAATTGAATGAAAAGAGTAGCTTTTATTCAAGTTTTCATACACCATGTCAAGTGTTGTTTACACCTAGCCCACCTAGTAGTACAGCCTTCACTTGCATTATGTAATCAACCCCAGGCAGCCTGCCCTGGCTCAGCTTGGCCACTACCATCAGGCTTCCCCTTTGCCCTGTCCTCCCCCCGCCCCCCCCCAGATGGTGCATTAACTAGATGAATGTTATTATTTTCTGTATTTGATTCATTCTTATTCTAGGCTATGCTACATTTTAGATTTTGTATTAAACCACCAGGGTAACAATGGTTAAAGTGCACATTTAATTGTGTCCACAAATGGGTGTATTGCTATGAAAGTGTGGATGTTCATCAGATAAGTAATTCTTCACTTCACAAGAGTAAAAACTTCACCAGGTGTGAAATTGACTATTAATTCCAGTAATAAATTAAAGATGAGATAGTAATTAGCACAATGATATTGTTTGTCCCTCATTCAACCAACAGTGTGTATACTTTATTTGAAAAGATGTTTTATTTTATCAAATTTACTGAATCTTTTATTTTATTTTGGTGAATAAAATTAAGCATGTACTGAAAACTCCAGTGTGCAAAACTTTTTAATAGTGATTCAAGGAATATTCTTGTAGATACCATGTTGTGGCATTATTTTCTTTAAATTCAGTTTAAACATTTGTGATTTAAAAATGATAAAATATATGTGTATGCATAATATGAGCCAATATGAGCTACACTCTGGATATATAATGATTGCAACTTTTGCAACAATTCTAATATTTTAACTTATATTTTCAGTTTTTTTACTCTGTATATATAATGATTGCAACTTTTGCAACAATTCTGATATTTTAACCTATATTTTCAGTTTTTTTTATTAAAAATTTAAAAAAACTTTTCAATAAGAATAAAAAATGATTCAGATAAAAACTTTTAATGGAAAAAGTGGATATGCTAAAAAAATAGGCTTATATATAAACTTAAATGAAGTATTCCCTTGAAAGTGAAATAAAGGTACAAGTCCATTCTGTCCATTTGCCTGTCCATCTGTAAATTTTCATATGCATCACAGTATCTCAAAACTTTTACTGTTTTTCTTCATGACAGTCTTGTCAGAGTATTAGTTTGCAATCATATATTTAGAACTTTACTATAACCAAGTAGGAGGGCCCCTTTCCTCTTAGCTTACCATATTCTTATATAAATGAAAACATTACAATAGAATATTTCTACATCCACCTTCGTGCTGCCCTCACTTTTCCCTTCTCCGAACCCCATCCCAAAGTCAGCCTCAGTAAGCAAGAACAAGATGAATCAGTTATATTCATACTTTAATATTTTGTATAACTATTCGTCCATAGGTACCTATGTACATGCCAGAAATTATGTCAATATTGTGTAATATGTAGACATAGTGGGCATCACAATAATGTACCTTGTCAAGACTAAAGAGATATTGTGTCATACAGTCACAAATTCATAAATCACTTCATCAGCATAGTTAATCATAACATCATATCTGTCAAATTGAAAGCTTGCAGACTACCATACACTTTAGATCCTTCAACAAATAGCCTTATCATCATTCTGCTACTGCTTATTACTGCTGTCATTGCATTCATATTTGCTCAAATATATCACAATTTTCAACCCCTCCTAAATAAATAAAAAATAAACCACTATATTTGACTCTATTAATCCATCAGTCAGGTAATTTCATTTATCATTTACTCACATATTACATTACATTCCTTTATAATAGCCCAACATGTCCATGATATTCATAAGCTTTATCGACTCGATATAGTATCACAGTGGAGAAACATTTATAGTCCAATCACGATCAGCTGAGCGCCGTGACCCATGGGTCCCTTGTTTTTATATATTTTGAGACCTAAAAAGATGCCATGATCTGTTAACAGGGCACAAATCATAACCACTGGACCTGGAATCTTCTAACTCGACATCCAGATAGGTCCATGAAAAGTCTCCTTGAAAACCTAGAAGTAGGTCTCTGTTACCCAAATTCTGCAAGCTGTGGGGCTCTGGAGTACCCCTCAGAATCATGAAAAATTTGATACAAAAGCTCAAGTATTTGAACAACTAATGCATTGATCAACATGATTCTTTGCATGGATATTAATCATGGGGTGTTACATCAGTTTTTGCTGACTGGTGGCGCCACCTGTATTTTTTTAATTTAAAAAAAAAATTTTCTCTATTTTTGAGACTTTAAAAGATGCCGTCATCTGATAATAGGACACAAATCGTAATGACTAGACCTAGAATCTTCTTTCTTGACATGCTGGGAGGCCCATGAAAAGTCTCCTTGGAAACCTGAAATTAGGTCTCTGTCACCCATATTGTCCGAGCTATGAGGCTCAGAATAACCCCCCAGAATAATTGAAAATTTGATACCAAAGTAGGGCACAAATCATAACCATGGGGCCCAGAATCTATAAACTAGACATCCTGAGAGTTCCTCAAAAGTTCTCCCCAGAAACCTGAAATTGGGTCACAGTGACCAATATTCTCAGAGTTTTGGGATGTGTTTGAGCACCCCGTAAAAAATGTGAAATACACACAAATTGCCAGATTCCTCATGAAAGGTTGGTTGGATTGTCATAAGATTTGTAGTGCTTATGGGTCTTGATGAACTTAAGCTAATATGCATGAACAATGGTGCCACTTATCTTAATTGGTTATCTATGCAAGGACATATTACCAACATATCAGTCGGCTGAGCGTCATGACCCACGGGTCACTTTTTAATATACATTATTTGAACTAACAAAGTATTATAATTGTACATTATTGTACAAGATCATGGATAGGGTTGTCATGTTCCAGAAACTGGTGGCGCCACCTATTATTCTTTACTTATTTTCGTGTCGTTTAATACCCCCAAAATTGCTACTTGACAGTACTGTGAGCATTATAATAGTCGTGGTCCATTGTCCGTCGTCCGTCCGTCCGTAGATGTGGCACGTTTTGAAACCGTAAGACCTAGGAATCCAAAATTCGACATAATGTAAGATGTCCCCAAGATCTCCTACCAAGCCGAAAACTGGGTCTTTGCGACTTCGTTCCTTTTAGAAATTAAGGAAAAACCTCAATTTTTTATTAAAAACCTATTTTTACACTTCAGGATTGCCTAATATCAAAACCACTCATCTGTTTTTCCTCATATTTACCATAATTATTCCTCAATATAGTTCCTATATACATGCCAGAAATTATGTCTGTATTATGTAAATTTAAAAAGTTATGGGCCCAAACATAATGCATTGTGTAAAAAATCAGGAAAGATATTCGATCACTTAACACAAAATATTTTAAAGCTATAAACTTTTTTTCCACTAATATAACTTTAATGAATCAAAATTAAATTGTGTACCCAAAATTAGATCAAAATCTTTAAAATTTTTTAAAATATTAACAAAAATAAAAAATTGGTACCTTAAATTTTGCCCAATTTTGACCATGGCACGTTTTTTTCCTGTAAGTACTGTGGATTTAATTTTCACAGCATGTTTTTTTTTTTAGCATTTTGTCTGTAAACACCAAAAATTTGAAACCAGTTGATCAAAAACTATAGATTTTATTCAAGTTTTCAAGCACCATGTAACGTATTGTTTACATCAAGCTAGTGTCATGCAGTTTGCAAGTGCTCAGCTCCCAAGCTTCGGCTCTCAGTTCCTAAAATTTGGCATACAATTAGATGTCTCAAAAATCCCCTACCATGCCAAGAATTTGGTCACTAGGACTTAATACCTTCGAGATATTAATGAAAAACTTCATTTTTCCATTAAAAACCCATTGTTACACTTCAAGACTGCCAAATATCAAAACCACTGATCATATATAATATACATATTTTTCTATACATTCTCTATGCACATGCTAGAAATGATGTCAGTATTGCGTAATTGTTATAAGTTATGGGCCCAAACATAATGCACTTTGTAAAAAATCAAGAAATATATTTACTCCCTTAACAAGAGGATTGCTGAAGCTAGAGATTTTTTTGTCAGGGATGTATCATTATTTAATCAAGATTCAATTGAATACCCAAAATTAGCTCTGAATTTTTCAAATTTTATAAGTTATTAGTATAAATATAAAATTAGTACCTTAAATTTTGCCCAATTTTGACCATGGCATGTTTGTTTCCTGTGAGCACTGTTGAAATAATTTTCATATCATGCACACAAAGATTTCAGCTTTTTAGTTTTAAAAGCTAAAAGAAATTGGCCAAAAATTGTAGCTTATATTAATGTTTTTATGAGACCATGTCAGACCTTGGCTCTCTGTAGCTCCTCTTGAGTCACTGTATGTTGACCTTGTTGAACTTTCAGCAAATTATGCATGCTTGAGGCAAGGCATGAACTGGGGCGTCCAGGCAGCTTATTTTATAATGGCCAGCCACAGTTGATCCAGGTGTCCAACCCAACTCATGTAGTAGTTTTAACCAACAACATAACAATAAACAATAAATTAATAAATTTTTATTGGTTTTTAATAACAAATTAAAGAAAAATAGAAAAGGAATTTGTTAGTTGATAATAACAGGAAATTAACTTGCAGTTACCGATGATATGAGAATCTTGTATCGATGGATAGAATGTCACATATTCCAAGTAACACCATGCAGTCACCTATGGTATTTTTCAGTTCAATATTAATGATAAAAAAGTAAATCATATTATTCATTACTAATCATTAGGGATCATATGAAGAAAAATTAATGATAGACAAAGATGCAGTTGATAATATTAATCTAGATTCCTACTGTGTCTAGTGTGTACATTGATGTGAAATTAGTCCAAAATGAATATATTACATTTTTTTAATATAAATAAAAGCCATAAAACCAGGTACTTATGATCATTATTTAAATGTGTGAATTTTGTATATTCTGGATTCTCAACAACATTGTTTGGTGAAAACTGAATAAATACCAGACATGGTGCGAATACTTTGCAATTGTATTTAAACACGAATATGAATATGTACTCCATTATAAAATTTCTTTCATAAGAATGGGAATTCAGGTAAAAATGAAAGTACATGAATACCAGTGCAAATACTTTCAAAATATATTAATTCTTAAATATTATTTTAATAATCATTTCAGTTATATTTTATTTGAAAAAATCATACTATTCTCTTATTATTTTTAATAAAAATTATATTTGGGACAATATTTGTAATTTTTTAATAAATAGTTAAACTCCTATATTATATGTTCTGCTTATAAGTTATTTGGCCAAGTCAAAATCTGTGTGACAATCGCAGTCCATTTGTTAATAAAATAAATGAAATTAATCCTCTTTCCTGTCTCCAAAGGTACTATCAAAATCATACATAAGCTAAACAACAACAACTCATAATACAGCTTATTTTTATTACCACATAAAACCAGCATGTGCCTCATTTCTAAATCATATTTTTTTATCATATATAACAGCTGAGCGCCGTGACCCATAGGTCCCTTGTTTTATCATATATAACAGCTGAGCGCCATGACCCATAGGTCCCTTGTTTATTTGTTGTTGAGCCATACACAAAATGGCCTCTACGAAATATAAAATGAGAACACTGTTAGATATAACGCCGGTGAAACTATGTTTAAAATATATCACAGACTCAAACTAATAGCAGACTCTTGCAAAGATTACACTAACACCATGTACCTTGTTTGTTAAGGAGATATAAGGGGTCCAATCAATGATATACAGACCTAACAGTGCACAAAATCCCGGAAGTAAAGATCACCCGGTAAAAAAAAAGTACCCTTTCGGGCAAAAATCTTCCCACGACAGAGAGGAACCCCCTCTCATAATCTGATAATTTTATTTGCTCACACACACAACTATATATTATATAATGGGTTTACATATTTTTGTTTTATTAAAGTAATTTTTGCTCAATATTAAAAACTTATTTCTTAATTCAAATTTTAACCTTCACAAGAATTTTACCTACATTATTTTTGGTACTTTGTTTTAATATCTTCAGTCATAATTTTATGCCAAGTCTCTTAACGTTCAAATCGTTCACATACTTTAAAGAAACCAGCAGGAAGTATGAAGGAAAATATAAAGAAACTTTGTTTGTTAAAACATGGTTTATTCCCCTGTAAAAAGTGAGGGTGGATGTATTTACCCTTCCTAAAATGTGCCCCCCCCCCCTGTAAAACAACTTCTCTGTCAATGTTGTTATAGAAAAGATAAATGTTGCAGGTTTTGAAGAAGCTGTAAGACAAAATTAAAGGCCTACACAGACAACAATTACCTAGATGTAATGCTATTTGGATAATGTGAATTCCGATTTCTGTATTATATATCGTTCCATTTCATAGTTATAAGCTTAGAAGAATAAATTACCAGTGTAAAATTACTCACTGAGTAATCGGGGATCGAGTAAGACGGGGAAAAAATCGGGAAATGAATGGTGGTCTAAATCCAGACAATCTTCAAGATACATTTTTAGCTCACCTGACTATAAGTCATCTGAGCTATAGTCATGGTTCATTGTCCGTCGTCCGTCCGTCCGTCTGTCCGTCCGTAAGACTGGCACGTTTCGACACCATTAGACCTACGAATCTGAAATGCGGCATACAGTTAGATATCCCCAAAATCTCCTACCATGCCGAAAATTGGGTCAATAGGACTTCGTTCCTTCGAGATATTAAGGAAAAAACTCAATTTTTTATTAGAAATCTATTTTCACACTTCAGGACTGCCTAATATCAAAACGACTCATCTGGTTTTCTTCATATTTACCATAAATATTCCTCTATATAGTTCCTATATACATGCCAGAAATTAAGTCAGTATTATTTAATTTAAAAAAAAGTTATGGGACCTAACATAATGGACTTTGTAAAAAAATCAGGAAAGATATTTTGTCACTTAAGACCAAAAGTGTTAAAGGTAGGGACTTTTTTCAGTAATATAACTTTAATTGATCAAAATTTAATTGTATACCATAAATTAGATCAAAATCTGTTAAATATTTTTAAATATTGGCAAAAATATCAAATTGGTACCTTAAATTTTGCCCAAGTTTGACCATGGCACGTGTTTTTCCTGTAAGTACTGTGGATTTAATTTTCACAGCATGTTTTTGTTAGCATTTTATCTGTTAACACAAAAAATTTGAAACCAGTTGATCAAAAACTGTAGATTTTATTCAAGTTTTCAAGCACCATGTAACATATTGTTTACATCAAGCTAGTGTTATGCAGTTTGCTAGAGCTCAGCTCCCCAGCTTCAGCTCTAAGTTCCTTAAATTTAGCATATAGTTAGATGTCTCCAAAATCCCTTACCATGCCAAGAATATGATCACTAGGACTTAATTCCTTTGAAATATTAATGAAAAACTTCATTTTTTCCATTTAAATATATTTACTCCCTTAACAAGAGGATTGCTGAAGCTAGAGATTTTTTGTCAGGGATGTAACATTATTTAATCAAGATTCAATTGAATACCAAAAATTAGTTCTGAATTTTTCAAATTTTATAAGTTGTTAGTATAAATATAAAATTAGTACCTTAAATTTTGCCCAACTTTGACAATGGCACTTTTGTTTCCTGAGAGCACTGTTGAAATAATTTTCATATCATGCACACATAAGGATTTCATCTTTGTAGTTAAGAAAGCTTAAAGAAATTGGCCAAATATTGTAGCTTTTATTAATGTTTTTATGAGACCATGTCAGACCCAGGCTTAATCCAGCCCCTCTTCAGTCACCTGTATGTTGAGCTTTTATCATATTATGCATGCTTGAGCGAAGCATACACTGGGGCAGCCAGGCAGTTAATGCCCAGCCACAGTTGATCCAGGTGTCCAACCCAACTCATCTAGAAGTTGTTTTGAAAAACAACATAACAATAAACAATAAATTAATAATTTTGTATCGGTTTTTTTATAACAAATTAAAGAAAAATTAATAGAAAAGGAATTTGTTAGTTGATGAGTAACAGAAAATTAAATTGCAGTTACTGATGATGTAAGAATCTTGTATGGATGGATGTCAATGTCAATGTTATTCCAAATAACACCATGCAGTCACCTATGGTATTTTTCAGTGAAATTTTAATGATAAAAAAATAAATCATATTATTCATTACTTATCATTAGGGATCATATGAAGAAAAATTAATGATAGACAAAGATGCAGTTGATAATATTAATCAAGATTCCTACTGTGTCTAGTGTGTAGATTGATGTGAATGTAGTCCAAAGTGAATATATTACATTTTTAGCGAACCTGTGAGCTCATGCGATGGTGCGGCGTCGTCCGTCATCTGTCGTGCGTCATGCGTCGTCTGTACGTTAACCATATCTATCTCTAAATATGCAGGAGCTAGCATCACCAAACTTGTTGCAAATAATCAGTCATCCAAAAAACTATATCGGATTTTGTTTATTTTTTTTCTCACTGCATTTTCTTAGATTTTATAGGGAAAAGGCTAAAAAAGATTTAAAAATCTTCTTCTCCGAAACTGTCCAGCCAAATTGTCCAATATTTCACAGAAATGATCCCTGGAACAATCTCTCTTAAGTTTGTTCGAATGGTTCCAGTTCGGAGATTTTTGGCTGAGTTACAGGAGGTTGAACATAGTCATCTGTCCAAAACAGCACACTAAAATTAAAATCTCAGAAATGGCTAGAGCTATAATCACCAAATTTCATACCAATGTTTGTCACATATGTAATATCTGATTTTGAGGTATTGGTGGCGCCACCTACAATGATGTGTTTTTTACAAGCGAAAATGTAATTTTAAACTCTTCTAGCTTATACACTGATTTATGATGAAACTGCTCAGCTGATTGGTTTAAACTTTACAAGAATTATTCCATAGTAGGGTTCTGCCAGTTTTATAAGAATAAATTGGGTAAATACAGTTTTAAAAAAGCATTGTAGCCAATTGAAAAAGGCTTTCTGTATTTGAAAACGGATTTGACAATAAGATGAGTTTCAGCAGCCAAGTCAAGAGGTCACTCAGTACAAACAGGTGGGTCCAGACATCACCATGGCAACTGACCTGGCTGGGGGGGGGGGGGTGTCTGAACAATAGGTCTAGACGTCTAGACACAGCGTCTAGACGTCTGGACACAATGTTTAGATGCAGAATTCCCAGCTTATTGGAACTATATCTTTCAACTGTTTGAAAAAATTTGGTTTGCATTTTAAGCCAATCTGGTTTATCATCAGGTTACATGTGAACTGCTGCACCCTCATTTTTTGTTGACCTCTGACTTTTCCTTGCTGCCAAGCGTCCATTTGTGTGTCTGTTTCCACACATAAACCCGCATATCTTGGGAACCGTTTGACCGATCAGGCTAAAAATTTTGTACAAAAGAGCCCTTTGATAGCTTTATAACATACACTAAGAATGGTGGCGCCACCTGCAACAATTTTTGCACAGCGTCCATCTGTTCATCTGCCTTGGCATAATATCACTCATATCTCAGCAGTGGTTTGACTTATCCACCTGAAATTTTGCAGGTTTATACATCCTGGACAGGTTTCTCGATTTTATGACAGGTGGCGCCACCTACATTCATGTTTACTATGCAGACATCCAAGCTCATATCTCGGGAACTGTTTGACCGATTGGGCCAAAATTTTGCATGTGTATAGATCTCACACAGCTCTTCATCATAGGCAAAACTGGTGGCGCCACCTACCACCACTCATGCACAGCGTCCATCTGTTCATCTGCCTTGGGATAAAATCACTCATATTTCAGCAGTGGTTTGACTTATCTACCTGAAATTTTGCAGGTTTATACATCGTGGGCAGCCCTCTTGATTTGAGACAGGTGGCGCCACCCACATTCACGTTTACTCTACAGACATCCAAGTTAATACCTCGGGAACTGTTTGACCGATTTGGCCAAAATTTTGCATGTGTATAGATCTCTCATAGCTCTTCATCATAGGCAAAACTGGTGGCGCCACCTGCAACCATTTTTGCACAGCGTCCATCTGTTCATCTGCCTTGGGATAAAATCACTCATATCTCAGCAGTGGTTTGACTTATCCACCTGAAATTTTGCAGGTTTATATATCCTGGACAATTTTTTCAATTTTATGACAGGTGGCACCATCTACATTCACGTTTAAGCTGCAGACATCCATGCTAATATACAATACACCTCACTCTATTCCCCTTGCCTCTTAATCCATGCCTCACTTCACCCGTCCCATATTGATTTCTCCGGATACACAGTCGCTTGTCGACTACCCATATTCTAGTTTTAAAATGTCCTAGTCTGAAACTCGCAGGTCCGAAGTGTCCATTTTGCTGAAATCATAATGACTAAGGTAGATATGCAAGACTTAAAAGGATCAATATTAAATTTTAAAAATAAACCTCCACACTCCTAAACTTTGCACAGGTTCGCATTAGGCCTGTAGGCCTTGTTTTTTTTAATATAAATAAAAGCCATAAAACCAGGTACTTATGATCATTATTTAAATTTGTGAATTTTGTATAAATACTAGACATGGTGTGAATGCTTTGCAAATGTATTTGAGTAGGAATATGAATATGTACTGCATTAAAAACTTTATTGCACTAGAATGGGAATTCAGGTAAAAATGAAAGTATTTGAATACCAGTGCAGATACTATAATATCATTTCAATAATCATTTCAGTTATATTTTATTTTAAAAAATCATGATTTCCTTATTTTTTTTAAAATAAAAATTATATTGGCACAATATTTGTTATTAAATTTTAATAAATAGTTAAACTCTTTTATTATATGTGCCGCTTATAAGTTATATGGCCAAGTCAAAATCTGTGTGACAATAGCACTCCATTTGTTAATAAAATAAATGAAATCAATCCACATCCCTGTCTCCAAAGATACTATCAAAATCATACATAAGCTAAACACCAACAACTCATAATAAAGCTTATATTTATTACCACACAAAACAAGCATGTGCCTCTTTCCCAAATCATATTTTTTATCATATATAACAGCTGAGCGCCGTGACCAATGGGTCCCTTGTTTTGTTCTCAGATTTGGTTTAAGGGCTTTCGGGTATTTCAGTTTACATGGACTTCTAAAAGTTATCGGAGTTCTTATTCCTTTAATATAAATGAATATCCTTGTGCATGAAGGGTAAGTATTTAAAAGTTACTTTTTTTCATACAAATCCGGAGCATCATTGTCACTGATAAAGTAGCTGATGGACGTATCAAGCTTATAGAAAAAAAACTCTGCATGCAGAGGCTGTTCCGGGCCATTTAGTGCATATAAAGCTTTGAAGCATAGAGAATGCGATACGGAGATGCATCGTGTGTGGGAAGTAATGCATGAGAAAACCTGAAAGGATTACGATCACTGAAAGCCCACACGTTTTGTCATTACTGACTGTTTCGTTTTAAATCTATTTCTTCATTATTTCCTTTTTAATCACTTTCTACTTTGTTTTAAAATGTTTTAAAAACGCTCGAACAGTTAACAATTATTTCATACCCTATATTCTCAGCTGCTTTTGTGTCTTGCGCTCAGCATGTCAGTATTCGATAGATTCCTATATGCAACACCTATATCACAGTTTCACTCTTCAATATTACCTTTGGCTAGCTTGGATACCGAATTACCTTGATTAAAAGTCAAACCTTGGATGAAGTTATAGCTTGTACAAAAGCATTTTGACAAGCCCCCCCCCCCATCTTTGATTGTACCATCTAGAATCTCAAAAAAATTAAATATGTGTCAAAAATGGATTAACGTTCAGTGTTTTGAAGGTGCTACATTATATAAATAATAATTTAAGTCGCCTTTAGTTCTGTTTGTTGGTAAACATGAGGTTGTTTTGCAAATTCAAGTCTGTATTACTTTCGTATGATTCAATGTCATGATTAAAATATATGACTAAATAAAGTTCAATCAGGGTGATCAAATATTTCAGATAAATGGATCTTGGGATGTGAAGACGGTACATTATACTACATGGGGCAAAAACTACAAATCAGCAAAACTCTCATTTCCCCTAACGTGCTTTAATTTTGTAATTTTCAACAGTAGTTTTGAACATTTGACTGACAAACAAAAAGTTGAGCTTCCAAAGATACGATATAAATGTATATGGATGGCTGAAGAAACAAGTGACCCATGGGTCATGACGCTCAGCTGACTGGGAAGAGATTCACAAACGGAAATTTTATCATCATAATGGTTGATACCCATTCAACTGAAGCATCAAACAGATTAACCAACAGGCCAAGATTTAGTCTGTATTTATATATCTGAAAAATAGAGAAAAAATGTGTAAACTTTAAAAACTAGAATACGGGTAGCCGACAAGTGACTACGTGTATCTGCCAAAATCAGAGTGAAGTGAGGCATGGATTGAGTGGCAAGGGGAAACAGAGTGAGGTATGTTGCATATTAGCATGGATGTCTGCAGCCTAAATGTGTATGTAGGTTGTGCAACCTACCACAAATCCAAAAAGCTGTCCAAGTTGTATACATATGCAAAATTTTAGGCAGAAAAGTCAAACCACTACATGGATATGAGTGATTTTAGCCCACGGCAGACAAACAGACAGACGCTGTGCAAAAATGGTTGCAGTTTTGTGTATGATAAAGACCTATGTGAGATCTAAACACAAGCACAATTTTGGCCCAATTGGTCAAATGGTTCCTGAGATATTAGCTTGGATGTGTGCAGCGTTAACTAGAATGTAGGTAGCGCCACCTGTCATAAAATCAAGAAAGCTATCCAGGATGTATAAACCTGCAAAATTTAAGGCAGTTATGTCAAACCACTACAGAGAAATGAGTGATTTTAGGCCACGGCAGACCAACAGACAGACGCTGTGCAAAATGTGCAAAAATGGTTGCAGGTGGCCCCTCCAGTATTGTGTATGATAAAGACCTGTGTGAGATCTATACACATGCAAAATTTTGGCTCAATCGTTCAAACGGTTCCCGAGATATGAGCTTGGATGTCTGCAGCATAAACTAGAATAAAGGTGGCGCCACCTGTCATTAAATCAAGAAAGCTATCCAGGATGTATAAAACTGCAAAATTTTAGGCAGATATGTCAAACCACTGCCGAGATATGAGTGACTTTATTGCACGGCAGACAAACAGACAGACGCTGTGCAAAAATGGTTGCAGGTGGTGCCACCAGTTTTATGTATGATAAAGAGCTATGTTAGATCTATACAGATGCAAAATTTTGGCCCGATCGGTCAAACGGTTCCCGAGATATGAGCTTGGATGTCATCAGCGTGAATGAGAATGTAGGTGGCGCCACCTGTCATAAAATCAAGAAAGCTATCCAGGATGTATACGCATGCCGAATTTCAGGTGAATTAGTCAATTCACTGCAGAGATATGAGTGATTTTAATCAAAGGCAGATGAACAGATGGACACTGTGCAAACATGGTTACAGGTGGCGCCACCATTTTTTGTGTATGTTATAGAGCTATCCAAGGGCTACATTAGTATAAATTTTATTTCCTGATCAGTCAAACGGTTCCCGAGATATGAGCTTGGAAAGCTGATAAAATCAAGACCCAGAGGAGCTCTCTGGAAACGAACGCGGCAACGGCGGAGGAACCCGGTCAAAAACATAGTATCCACAAAACTTCGTTTTTGCGGGTACAAAAATACAGGTGGCTCGACCAGTCTGCAGAAACTAATAAAAACACTTACAAACATCAATATCCATGCAAAGAATCATGGTGATCTCCCCATTAGTTGTTCAGATACTTCAGCTTTTGTATCAAATTGTCCATTATTCTGAGGGATACTTCGGAGTCCTATAGCTTGAAGGATATGGGTAACAGAGACCTAATTTTAAGTTTCCACAGGCACTTTTCATGGGCCTTCTTGCATGACAAGAATGAAGATTCTAGGTCCAGTTGTTGCGATTTGTACCCTGTTG
Organism: Sipunculus nudus; assembly: GCA_026874595.1. NCBI lineage: Eukaryota > Metazoa > Annelida > Sipuncula > Golfingiida > Sipunculidae > Sipunculus > Sipunculus nudus. Next base: position 42,945,716 of record CM049318.1, on the reverse strand, counting down.
ACAGATAACCACATCTTTAAAGGTATCAAAAAAGGAGAAAAAAAATCGTAAAAATTTGAAAAAAATAGAGGTGGCGCACCCAGTCTGCAGAAACTGATGGAACAGGTCATGATCAATATGTATGCCGAAAATCATGACCATCAGTGTTGTAGTTATTGAGATACTGCAGTTTTTGTATCAAATTTTCCATTATTCTGGGGGGTAATTTGGAGCCATACAGCTTAAAGAATATGGGTAACAGAGACCTAATTTCAGGTTTCCATGGAGACTTTTCATGGGTCTCCCTGTGTGTCAAGAATGAAAATTCTAGGTCCAGTTTTAATGATTTGTGCCCTGTTAACAGATGTTCATAACTTTAAAGGTCTCAAAAATAGAGAAAAAATTCGTAAAAAAACCCGAACAAATACAGGTGGTGCCACCAGTCTGCAGAAACTGATGAAACACTCCATGATCAATATCCATGAAAACAATGATGGTGATCTCTGCATTAGTTGTTCAGATACTTCAGCTTTTGTATCAAATTTTCCATTATTCTGAGCTGTACTTTGGAGTGCCATAGCTCAAAGGATATGGGTAACAGAGACCTAATTTCAGGTGTCCATGGAGACTTATCATGGGTCTCCCTGTGTGTCAACAATGAAGATTCTAGGTCCAGTCCTTACGATTTGTATCCTGTTGACAGATAACTACATCCTGAAAGGTCTCGAAAATAGAGAAAAAAAATTGTGAAAATTTGAAAAAATACAGGTGGCACCACCAGTCTGCAGGTACTGATGGAACATCTCATGATCAATATGTATGCCAAAAATCATGACCATCAGTCAAGTAGTTAATGAGATGTTGCAGTTTGTTTTTATCAAATTTTCCATTATTCTGGGGGGTTATTGGGAGCCCCCCATAGCTCGAAGGATATGGGTAACAGAGACCTAATTTCTGGTTTCCAAGGAGATTTTTCATGGACCTCTCAGAATCCCAAGTTACAAGGTTCTAGGTTCAGCGGTTACGATTTGTGCCTGGTTAACGGACGGACAGACGGACAGACGGACGACGGACAAAGAGTGATCGCTATAGCTCAGATGACTTTCAGTCAGCTGAGCTAATAAAATTGAAAGGAAAGAAAACAACTCATCAAAATAGCGCAGCTCAAAACCCTTCTCTACTGACATAATAAAAAAATTACGTCCAAACAAAATTGAACATGACGGTCAGTTTTTTTTTTTTTTGAAAAAAAATACATGATAGAAATAATGATTTTTCACAGATTTTTAACCCAATTTCTATATTTGAAGGTAAATAAAACCATTTTGAAATAAAGGGGGGTAATGTCATTTCTTCATTTCTAAGAATACCATAAAACTGCATAATATGTTAGTTGTTTCACCATTTGATCTTTACTGATTTCAGAAATATAAAAAAAAGGCTGCAACATTTGATTTATTCCTTCAAGTTGAAAATATTTAGTGTAATTTGAGCTTACGTAAAGGAAGAGCTGCGATCAAATTAACATTTATTTTTTCCAGATAAACTAATTTTTATAAAACACCATATCCATCCCCACACCAAGTCATTACTCTATACTTCACATAGTGGCATTATTAATGGTAATTTGTTATTACTCTATACTTCACATAGTGGCATTATTAATGGTAATTTGTTATTACTCTACTTCACATAGTGGCATTATTAACGGTAATTTGTTATTACTCTACTTCACATAGTGGCATTATTAACGGTAATTTGTTATTACTCTACTTCACATAGTGGCATTATTAATGGTAATTTGTTATTACTCTACTTCACATAGTGGCGTTATTAATGGTAATTTGTTATTACTCTACTTCACATAGTGGCATTATTAATGGTAATTTGTTATTACTCTACTTCACATAGTGGCATTATTAATGGTAATTTGTTATTACTCTACTTCACATAGTGGCATTATTAACGGTAATTTGTTATTACTCTACTTCACATAGTGGCATTATTAATGGTAATTTGTTATTACTCTACTTCACATAGTGGCATTATTAATGGTAATTTGTTATTACTCTACTTCACATAGTGGCATTATTAATGGTAATTTGTTATTACTCTACTTCACATAGTGGCATTGTTAATGGTAATTTGTTATTACTCTACTTCACATAGTGGCATTATTAATGGTAATTTGTTATTACTCTACTTCACATAGTGGCATTATTAATGGTAATTTGTTATTACTCTATATTTCACATAGTGGCATTATTAATGGTAATTTGTTATTACTCTACTTCACATAGTGGCATTATTAATGGTAATTTGTTATTACTCTACTTCACATAGTGGCATTATTAATGGTAATTAGTTATTACTCTATACTTCACATAGTGGCGTTATTAACGGTAATTTGTTATTACTCTACTTCACATAGTGGCATTATTAGTGGTAATTTGTTATTACACTCCCTCACATAGTGGCATCATTAGCTGTAATGTGTTATTAATGTATACCGTAAACAACGTAATAAGCGCCCCTCCCGTAATAAGTACTGGTTGAACCCTGGCGTGTAAAGACACAGCGCTCGTGCTAGTCTGGAATGTTTAGGTCTGTTTATGCATAGGACGTGTGTATTGTTCCTTGGGATGTTCGTGAATTAAGAGTTTCTAGGCTTTGGGTGAAAAAGTTATAAATAGGAGCTGTGTTTAGAGCCGAGGGACAGCGAGGGACACGGAAGAGTGTGAGTTAGTTTTGGGACCTTTCCGATAATTGCAGATCTTGTAGATATTCTTCGGACTTGTTTACAGATTTTATAAAGTCTTCAGTTTGCCTTTAGGATTATTACCAAAACTTCACTTTTGGATCTCAACAGATTGATTTTGGGATTTAATCGAACAATTCTCTGAGAAGATTTGCATGAACTGTTCATCTGGAATATTGCTTTTAAATGATTCTTGTAGAGCTGTGACAGTGGTGGTATCCAGATATCAAAGCCTAGGATCCGGACACTCTGGACACTCTACTGTACATTTTATTTGTTATACTGTGTTATTGTATTGATTTAGTGTATTGTAATGTTAGGATTGTTTTAAGAATAAATTATAATTATTTGTTAACAAAAAACCCACTGACGTCTTTATTCATTCCCCTACACATTTCACGCTGCCTAGTGTTACAGAATTTGATTTATTTTTAATCTCCGTAACAAAATTTATACTCGTCACGACTACGTAGCTTTTGATAATAAGATAATCTTTAATTAAACGTTTATTGCAATTAGCTATCTTCACAAACAAACAACTTTCTGGAAATTAGATTGGTAGTCTGAGCGTACATACATGAATCTTTCCTGTGATCATGTGTATTAAGTGTCATGGTTCACCGACCAGTATCACAGGTCAGCTCCAGAACAAAGCCACTCCCTCCCTAGTATCAATGAATGACTGTAGTTCTCGGCCAAGACAAAAACAGCCGTTTAAATGAAAAAGATCTGATGGTGACACAATAACCTGCAAAACACAATGGAAATATATTTGTGTATTACCCTTACATTCCACATAAATTAATTTTTTTATTAAAGTTTCATAAGATAAATCAAACAATGCTTCCGGGGTAGGAGGGGCGGGAGGGGGTGGGGGGTGGTTATAACGTAATTATTTAACATTCTGCTTTTACTTTATCACCCAGAAACTGACAAATGAAGGGGGAAGTAGAACACTGGTCCACAAATTTTAATTTTTTTTAATTGTTTAAAAAATAAATTTACCTGGTATCGATTGTTTTTGCTCTTTATTTCTTGTATTTAAACCTCTTTAAACCTCTGTATATAAACAGCGGGCACAAATAGGGCCTGAACCTCTTTTATGCGACCACTAAAAATGGAGTAAACACAAGTAAACACAACTGAACAAAGAACAGAAACTATTGCATTCTTCACACATGAGATCGGTCAATGAAGTTCCAGGTTAGATCTCGTGCACTCGTTCATTCCCCCGACACGCTTTCACGCCGAAGTAGAGCCATTTCGCCAGGGAATTGAAAATAACAATAATCAAGACAATGTAGCAAATATAGAACATACATTGACAACATCAATTTCAAATTTAACGGTGATAAAGAATATGATTGTCTGTTGGTTATGAAATATTGTTAAATCCGGGAAACTAAAATGTGGCGTGATATCAGTGACGTGGCAGTGTAAATGTATACAAACCTATGGTGGCCCATTGGTCACATTCTTGCGTGTCGCGCAAGAGCATTCCCTTTTTTTATAAGAACTCTTGATATAAATACAAATAGTACTTTATTATAGATAAAATAACATCCGTACAATCAAATCAGCTCACAATCTTGTGTGTGTGTTTTTTTATTAAGTGTTTGTGAAAGGAAACCCAAAATGCCATTAAATTTGGATTTAAGCCCCGCCTTAACTGCAAAAAATTTCGTAGAAAAAAAATCGACTTTTCATGGACAATCATAGAGTCAAATTTAATTATAAACGTGACATTTGGTCTTTTTCATGAGATATTAATGTTAACTTTTTAATTTTCGAAATTTCAAATAGCAATATATCAATATTCATATAAAAAAATAAGCTTATTAAAATTTGTTATTGAATCACGGGTCCCAACACAATAAAATATGCGCATTGATATGACAGATTAAAAAATGTGAACAGCTAATCAGAAGGTATCTTCATGCATGGAGCTGAAATGGGAAGATCTTAATGTGTCCGAACATCTCCCGGTGGTTGCAAGGTTAAACTTGTCAGGTTTAATTATTACCGAAACAATCAAAGGCAGGGGCGTCTTTTGTGGCACAAGCTTATACAGCTAAGCAGATTAGAGCAGCGTACACTGACGAGGTACAAGCTAGCGAGTTGTCCTGACTTCGAAACCTGTGATGACCCTAACGTAGTGAATGAATTCTATCTGAAACTGATTTCAGTTTTACACGGTGTTAGTTATAAAACAATTCTAGTTGGTCTAAGGAAATCTTATCTAAAACCATTTTGGAAGGAAGGTTTTAAACCGCTCCATGTTAATATAAGGCGACACAGGATGAGACGGGTTCATGCCGGAAAACCAAGCAATGCAGAAAATATGCTGTACATGAATGATAAAAACGCAAAATGGGTTTTCCGACTCAACGTGAGAGAGTAGCGCTCCAGATATGAAATAAATCTCTTAAATGAATTGGTTAAGTCGAAAAAAAGGGAAAATCCGCCCCTGGGCTGGGCTAGTCACTTGTCTGAGTTGTATACTCCGCATTCTTGGGTTAATTTTGATCAGGCACATTGAACGTATGAAACAAATATGGTTGATTCTTTTGTTAAGTAAAGCAGGAATCATTGTTATCCTATTTTAGATTCTCCATTTTCTGTCACGGAAATAATTGAAGCAGTTAAAACACTGAAACCCAGGAAAGCGTCAGGCGCAAATAGCATATGTTGTGAACATATATTGTATGGTGGGCATATTCTGTGGACACGATTGTGTTCTCTTATTACACTGATGAGCCGCCTTTAGTATATTCCATCAAATTTTAAGCTTGGCTCGGTTATCATGATTCCGTAACAAAAGATTAAAAGGCCAATGAGACAGGATATTTTAGAGGCATCATTCTTTTTCCGGTCATATACAAGCTATAAAAGAATACAAGCAGCTATCGCCAAAGGGAGAGCTTCTTTTATAAATGTTGTTGACTAGCTGGGGACAAGGGGTTAAACCCCTCTGATATTTCTAAGCTCTTTCGCCATGTTATTGATAGGTTTTTTGAGGTTTTGTTTGAAAAAGTCACAGGGATTTAGCAAGAGGTCACGTTCAGTTCATGTGACGCGAATGGTAGGCTGTTCCAATATGAGTTCCTTTTTGAATGAGCTAAGCTGCTGTTATTTGAGCAGCTATGCCGCAACGGTCCCCATAACCCCTGTAAGGAAATAATAATTCTAAGCTTTTTTCAATATATCATAAGTAAAAAGAAATCCGAAAGGAATCGGGGGAGATTACTATTCAATAATTGTGAAATACAACTTAAATAAATATATTGAGACTTTAAAACATTGTCACAGTTCCCAAACAAGCGTTCTTGGATGTTTGTTTGGTGCAGATCATGATGACTGAATTGCTAATTTGAACGAATACTTTCAGATTCTATGGCCCGTTATATATTTGTTACATCACAGGGACTCTTGTGAAATTGTCATCCTTACGTTTGTGATATAACAAAGTTTTACTGGCTCAGTTGATTGTGAATTAACAAGGCCTAGGTAGACTAATGGGTTTCTAATATTATAAGACTCTGTATCTGTTGATTGCATACATTCCGCTGTCTTGCTGTTGTTAATATTGCTATTTTATTATTAATACTATGTTTTTGTTATTGTTAATAGTATTATTATAACTTATAATAATAATGATGGTGATGGTAATGATAATAATATTATTATTATAATTATTTTTGAAAAGTGTCAAAATGAAACACCTGATAGAAAAGTCCGAAAAAATTATGAACAGTTTAGACTGGAGAGTATTCCACAACCTCAACCCCAACACGGATTGTAACCATCAAGAGACTTACGGATTCAGAAGCAGTAGAAACCCACCATTCTCACCGGAAACCAAGGAATTCAAGGACCGGAGGCTCAGAATACTTTAGAATATAGAATTCACGGACAGCGCAAAGAACCAGTTCTTAAGACAATTAGGAAATGACGCAAGAATGATCCGGAGAGAATCAAGATGTTTACATCCGCCGACAAGATCAAAAACTCTTATAAACTAGAACAACAGACCTATATATAACAAACTCCTTGAAGCAAATATAACAAAGACCTACAAGCAAGCGCCCAAAATTGCAGTACGTACAAGAAACCAACCTCGAAAAAAATTGCCAAAAGACTCAAGCTTGCGGATAGAGTGCAAACAGACAGACAGACAAACAGACATGCGTTAGATATCTCCCTCTTCAATTAGTCTTTACCTTTCATCCTGCATAAAAGGTGATCTTAATACCGACTGTCCAGTCTGTAATGTCCAACTCTGATGTGGGCGGAATTTATGATCGTAATTGCATGTTAATAAAGGTCAGTAAGCAGGTCCATTAATGATCAGGTCACCTGGCTACCATTGCTTAAGACTTTTTAACCAAGTACTATAAAATCAAGAAAACGTTTGATAATTTAAAATTAGGAGTCATTGGTTAAAGCTAAACGTAAAGATAAACATTGCTCTGCCCTGGGTAATACATGCCGCTTTTTTTTCACAAGAAGCCTCTGGTCTGAAATTTGTCCAAAGTGCGGTTCTATCCTAAACGCAACCTGCACTTTTATTTTTAAATTTGAAATTTGAAATTTGTTATTTTAAGTCTATCGGTAGAAAAAAAATACAAATAAGATTTTTTTTATCAACGAAATAATCACACTTAGGCTTTGCTGTCCTGTCGGACCCAATACAAAATTTATTCAAAATGCTAAAGTATACATTAAATATAAAGATATTTTATAACTTTTCAAGAAAAGTATGGAGATTAAAATGATGTAACAGTGTGAATTTAGCCAGACATTTAACTAGAAATTCATTTAAAAGGGTTTTAAAACTAAAACCAGTAAGATAAGCTTTAAATAATGAATTTTAAATATAAAAAGAGACTTAAGACTGAAGTGACAAAATTATTCTTTCAAATTGATGAATTTGCCTGTTTATACCCAAAGCAACAGTTAGACTTTAAAATTATATGTCATTTGATATTTATATTAATGTTTATATTTATATTCATTTTAAAATTCAAATGAAAAAGTAAAAATTTACATTCATTTCAGTCGTATTTATAAACAAAAACACAAACAAATTGCCCAATGCCTTTGATATGGAATGTATACATCAAAGTTTTACTCGGCTGCAGAAGACGTTGTATACCTTTATTATAAAACATTTAATCACTTACTTAATTACTTTAAGTTGCTAAAAATTGTAAAATTTCAGGCTTGAAATACGCTGAATGACAACAATAATATTTTAATTCCATTTGGCTCATCAAATTGATGATTAGGACTTATTTTGCCTCTTTAAATCCCAAATAAGAATAAGGTTTTAAAATCATATGCCTTTTTAAATTTTAAACTTTATAAATCTTAAATTTGAAGATTGAAATTCAAATAGAGTTTCGAAAATAATTTTACCGGATTCAGCACATCAAAATCAGCAAACTAGAAATTTAGGGCGGGGGGGGGGGGGGGGCTGGGGTGCAGCAAACTCAAAATTTAGGGCCTGTTTGGGTATTGGTCCCAGGACTATAATGGTTAATATGGCATTTAAATATTGTTTTGGTGGAAATAATTTTACCCACATAAAACGGAACTGGTAAAAAGGGCGCCTTTATACTTTGTATGAATAAATACAAATATATGTATAAATTTCGGGGTTTCTTGGTTTCTTTGTTTTCCTGCGAACCCCCAGCGGTGGCTACTATTACTTGGAAAAGATATTACGGGAAAGGATTAATATTCCTATGGCATTCCTATGGAATATTATAGTATTCCCATTTATTCAATAAGTCTCCAGTAGAATATCTAAACAAGGCTCTAGCACGCTCATATTTTCTTGCTTATGATCCCAATGTAGAATAATTTCCCTGCATTTTCTACTTGTTTAGTTAAATAATGCTTATATATGTGAGTCAACTCATTTTTTTATCATTACCGTACTTGTGCGCTTTTTAACTGGACTTTTACTTTGACATTTTCACTTCAATTTTACGCTATGGTGCTTTATCTGTGATTTTAACCAAGCTTAGTTTTATGTAATTAGCAAGTCTGTTGCATACTTTTCGCTGCGTAACTCTGCTATACATTTGTAGCTGTAGCTGTGCTTACGTTACTGCGTTTTCGCTTGGTATTCTTCTGATTGTATGAGGTCATTTTAGTTTGATGGACCTATTGGACATTGTATTCTGTTGTACATGTAATTTCTCTGATTATCACATGGCCCTTCTGTCCACAGAATTTTATATTGATAAAGTTTTTCCTGGAAGATGTTGTAATAAATAAATAAATGGATAAATAAATTAGGTATAAATCAGGTGACAAGAAAAACTAATGTCGGCGATATTGATTGAGAACTTTGATCCGAATGAATATGGAGTGTATTCACTTATAAATAATCTATTTTAGAGAAGCCTAAAATGCCATATATTTGCAATAAGAAATAGGCCTACCTACCACCCCTCTTATTTATATTTGGACTGACACATTAATAAAGTATTTTAACGTAGGCTGGCCTACAGCTGTGTGCAAAAATGCCACTCTTTCTCTAGTGCTTGAATGATCCTTGAAGACGTCAGTGGCCCACGTCTGGTCTGCACTTGGTCAAGTCATTTTGTAAAGGGGCTAAACGTTAATCGACAAAAGGGTGAAGTTCAGTAGCTGCCGAGATTGTTCTAGCTTCCCTGTTTATCACGTTTAACTAATAGACTGGCAGTATATGTTTTGAACAGACCTTTCGACATTTGGTGATTTATACTTAAATTCCTGTGTTGTTTTATATGATCTGTAGGAAAAATTCTACAGGGTTACAACATGCGTGGTATCATCTGGATTACATTTTGGATGATATATATGAAAAAGAATTAAATGTTTTGCAGATCAGGCACTTATATTATTATTAAAGCACTTGTAATAGCTTATTATATGCTAAAACATTCCAAATCTGTCAAGTCATAAACAATGGAAATTAAATGCTGATAATTATCACACTCTGTGTGTGTTATTTTACATACAAGGGATAAGTGTGAAATAATTCAAGGATATTTTGCTGCATATTCCAAGGTTTATTGATTTATTTCATTTTCTGATAAGGCCAGATGTGATGAGTGCGTTTGTTGTTTTTTTTTTTTTGTTTGTTTTTTTTTGGGGGGGGGGGAGGGGAGGGGGGGGGGCTCTTTGAATTTACAGAGAATTTCTCTGAATAAGTTTTGTGCAGCACCAACTTTCAGCCAGGTATATTTTTTTTTTTTTTTTACCAAAAACCGCCCTCTTACAGATGGACAATCAGGTCACCAAAACAGATCAGAAATACGCTTTTTATGCTAGCAAGCACTTTTATAAAAACTTATAATTTTGAATTTACATAGAAGTTCTCTGAATATGTTTTGTGCAGCACCAACTTTCAGCCAGGTATATTTTTTTTTTACCAAAAACGTGCCTCTTACAGATGGACAATCAGGTCACCAATTATACAGGTCAGAAATACGCTTTTTATGCTAGCAAGCACTTTTATAAAAACAACTTTATTAAATAAATGTAACCGGAAGGGTATCTTTTCTTCTTATTAAATATGAAGTTTATCACAGACATAAACGTCAGGGATGCAAAAAACCTGGCTATATATTAGGTATTAAAGGAAGAGGGTAGTTACTTTTCAGATTTCTTAAAAGCATTTTTTTTTCTGTAGAAAGTTAACTCAGCCCTGAGGTTATATTGAGAATATCAATTTAGCCACATGGAAAAAATTCATGTTGTAAATGACAAAAATTTAAAAAGCCAATTTTTCATTTCAATATTATAATATATTGCTAATTTAAATTTCGAAAATTAAAATGTTAACATTCAGAGAAATACCAGAGAATATTTAGAGAGTATCACGATAATGAGCTTATTTGAAGTAACTTTTTTATAATAAAGTAATATTTGAAACTTATATCAAGAGTTCGTATCTTAAGAAACGGAGCTAGAAATTAGACCACCATACAAACCAATAGCACGTGCAACCCAGTTTAAACACGTATTTGGTAAGTGGGCGTGATTCTGGGCTGACGTACACGTCAGTGTCCCATTCGAACACCTCGCCTCATCTTGAGGTGGTCTCGAGAGAATATGAATTCGGCCGGGTCCGGGTCTATGTGGTCCGTCATGTTTGTACACAGTGTTTGCTTCAAGGCCGCTGAAGTAGCGTTCTGAGTGAACACGCAACTGCAGGGGCCAATCATCTATTTTAATAGATCTTGACCCTTTGCGGGGGCTGAAACTATTTTTGTAATGAGGTGCGTATTATATAAGTACAGCGCAACAGATCAAAGAGCTGCAGTATATATCAGCCAATGTTATTGCTAAAACGGTTCAGGGATGTATGTTTTACGGTTGTCACAGCTTAACTCCGATAAATGAACGACAAAGTAAAACTAGAATACGGGTAGTCGACAAGCGACTACGTGTATCCGCCAACATCAGAGTAGGACGGGTGAAGTGAGGCATGGATAGAGTGGCAAGGGGAAATAGAGTTACGTGTGTTACATATTAGAATAGATGTCTGCCACGTAAACATGATTGTAGGTGGCGCCACCTGTTATTTGAACGAGAAACTATCCAAGATGTATGCACATGCAAAATTTCAGGTGGAAAAGTCAAACCACTGCAGAGATATGAGTGATTTTTCCCACAGCAGACAAACAGATGGACGCTGTGCAAAATGGCTGCAGGTGGCGCCACCATTTTTGTGTATGTTATAAAGCTATCCAATGGCTACATTTGTGTAAAAAAAATTTCCTGATTGGTCAAACGGTTCCCGAGATATGAGCTTCGATGTCTGCAGCGTGAATGTGAATGTAGGTGGCGCCATCTGTCATAAAATCAAGAAAGCTAGCTAGGATGTATACGCATGCCGAATTTCAGGTGAATTAGTCAAACCACTGCAGAGATATGAGTGATTTTAACCCAAGGCAGATGAACAGATGGACACTGTGCAAACATGGTTGCAGGTGGCGTCACCATTTTTTGTGTATGTTATAAAGCTATCCAAGGCTACATTTGTACAAAAAAATTTTCCTGATCGGTCAAACGGTTCCCGAGATATGTGGGTTTATGTGTGGAAACAGACGCACAAACGGACGCTGGGCAGACAGGAAAGGTCAGAGGTAAAGGCCAATTGGTTAGGCACCAGTTCACATGTGACCCGATGATTGGTGTAAGATTCGGAAAAATCCGTCCAGTAGTCTCAGAGGAGTTCTCCGGAAACGAACGCGGCGGCGGCGGAACCCGGTCAAAAACATAGTATCCGCAAAACTTCTTTTTGGCGGATACAATTAATTTGGTAACAATTGCATTTGTATCCACTCATCGAATCGCGGCTCATGAATTTGAGATGCCAGGGATAACTAATCAGCTAGCATTCATTGTTTATATTGCATATAACAAAGTTATATAATAAAAAGAAAATAACTTTTTATTTTACAAAAGGATTCGTTAATATAATTTTGTTTTTATTGTTGAGGCGGCTAAATGACGATCAGCAGTAGTGAATCCACAGTAAACTTTTAAACAATTAACATCCAAGCGTTTGCTCATGTAGCCCACTCCGACGTTACTGTGACCTGTTGTTCCGCTTAAGAAGTCGTTTAGGGGATCATATGGGACATTCTATGAAAAAGCTGATCATAGCAATGTGGCAACTGTAAATTTAGGCCGTAAAGGCCCGAGACCAGTTTGGTGTTGTTGTATGAAAGTCTCTACGCCCATAACAGATGACAGGAGCGCAGTTCACTCACCGAAAAAAATTTAAGGGACGATTTTTTAGAGGGTAGATATCAAAATAATTTCTGTTACAAGACCCAACATCATGTCAGCAAAGCAATTTATCTACCCGGTAAATGAATAAATACTTGCATCTAAAAGAAAACATGTCTCTGGCACAACACACATTCAAATAATAGTAATCGGTCTTGCACTTACCTTTCATAATTACTTTCAAAGGCAAACGTAACATGTATGGCGCTAAAAATCGTTTTACAATTTCATTAACTTCAAAGCGAATGAATGCATTTGACCCATGACATTATAATAAATCAAGCGAAGTGGTACAAAGATTTATTCGGCGTATGCAAGGTAATACACAAATGGAAGCATGGATTTTATAGGAAAAAAGTAAATTTAACACTAAAGACTAAGTGTAATCTACTTTTTGACATTACTCTGTGTAATTCTTTGATACCTGGAAAATGCAGACTAAATATTTAACTTGGCAGAGCTATATATATATATATATATATATATATATATATATATATATATATATATATATATATATATATATGCTGCGCGCTATTTTCCGATCTAAGCCATCTTTATATGGGCCAAACCCAATAACCGATCATAATCTACCGATGCATGAGTAGATTTTTAAATATAAAGAAATGAAAAGAAAATATGAGATTAAATATGTTGAAACCTTATCCCAAGATATTGGGGATCGGTAAATGGGTCTGAAGCATTTTAAGATGGGTCTGAAGGAATATCCGATACCGGTTATTGGGTCTGACTCACCTCGCCATTTCGAAAGCTTATTCCCAGATGTTTGGATCGGTAAATGGGTCTGACCCACCTTAAAATCGGTTATTGGGTCTGACTCATCGTTAGATGGTCGACCTTATATCTGATGTCGGTTATACATATATACTGGGGGAATACTTTGCCGGAATACCAATGCGCCCTGATGTCTGAAGGGTGTCTCTCTTACACATTGTGCGGGTATTGTCATGACAAGTTCTGTTGCTGTTTCCTTGGAATGTATAAAGAATTTCCATTCTTGAATTCACCAAAATACCTTGATATTTATAAGCCTGAAACAACCTAAAATGCTCTTATACAGCGTTTACACTATCCTGATAATATTGAGTACTACCTAAATTTCTTGATTTACCACAGATTTTAGAATTTGATGTTTTTATAGCTGTGGCTTTTTTGCTTTAGTTTCCGGTCTATATAAGCTTGTCGCTCTACATTACTTGCATATTTCCTGGCACGCGCCATTTTCCCTTAAAACACAAAGGGTAACCTTCTAATATATCAGTCAATGCTGTAAAGACACTGGTCCATAGTTTGGTTGCTAGTGAGTCAGATTACTGCAATAGCCTGTTGTAGCCCTCAGTACCAACTTGATAAGATACAATATGTATTTAATTGTGCTGCTAGGGTTATCTCCGATTCAGCCGGAGGGAACACATTAACAGTACAATGATTATAGTCTTCACTGGCTACTAGTGAAAGAACGGCAGGAATATAACATTTTTATTATTGGTCTTTAAATCACTATATGGTCTCGCACCAGGTTATTTCCAATATATGCTTGAGGTGTATACCCCTGAACAAAACTTGCGAGCTGTTTGTACACAGTTGTACATTTATAATACCGAGAACCAGACTGATGTACTATGACGACAGAGCTTTTAGTCACAGTGCACCTGTATTATGGAATAGGTTGCCTTCACATATGAGATCTCAAACCGATTTATATGTTTTTAAGAGAATGCTACACACTAAAAATTGTTGGGTTAAAAATAACCCAACACATAAACCAACGCACGGTCACTATTGCACAAACTTAACACTGGGTTATTATAAACCAATGCTGTTGGGTAATGCCATTCACCCAACGAATGGTTTAAAAAATTAACCAATTGGGTTGTATTTGACCCAGTGCTTAGGGTTAGGAGCCAGTTTGGTTAATGGGAATATAGGGATGTTGGGCTACTGATAACCCATCTAATTGGGTAAAAATATTTTTTCTTAAAATGATGGTCATGTTTTAAACTGTTGTTCTTCATGCTGAGGGAATGTCAATTAGCTGAAAACATCAAGGGTAAGTACAGAAACAATAACACTGGTAAAGACTTACAGGTGGTATATGGATAACCTGAGACGTTTTGATGCCTATTTTTTTTGTGCACGTGTAGACACGTAACATCAAGGACTCTTTGTATATCAGGAACATGCACCTTGCACCTCAGCTTGTGCAGAAAAATAGAAAACGATATGTTGTAGAGACCGTACAACACTTTAATATCAGTAAACATACAACTAGGTAATAACATACAAACATAATACATGTGCAGGAAATAATATATATATATAATATATATATATATATATATATATATATATATATATATATATAATGTCATAAAAGAGGTTCCAAATGTAACAATAGTTATGAAAGTCTTAACATCTTTGGATACAATAAATCAGTATTCAGTTAGTCACAAATTAAGCTCTCCGAGTGTTTTACAGACATAAATTATTCATATGTGTCATTTTTCAGCATCAAAATTTGTGTTTAACTTTTATGAAAAAAATAAATATAAGCAGAAGTTTACTTGGGCCTTCAGCCAAAATAATGCATGAGCACGAAATAGTCCACCAATGCATATATATATATATATATATATATATATATATATATATATATATATATATATATATATATATATAATATTATATTATATAAAAATATTATATAATATTATATATAATGTAATATAATAAATATTATATAAATATATATATTATTAATATAATATATATAATACATATATATATATATAATATAATATATATAATGTTATATATGTGGTTCCAAATGTAATAATATAGTTATGGAAGTCCTAACTGCTAAAGGGGGAGGGGGGGGGGGCTAACTTATTGTTACAGCGTCTGAATCAGGTTTGTCTGCCATGATCTCCATATTTTAAACAAAGAAAGCTAAACAAAAACACCTGTGTGCTAATAGGATTGCAAAACATATAATTGTCAGGATTTGACCATAAAATAGAATGAATGTGCCTCAGATATTTAACACTATCATCATGCAAAGTTCGAACAAATATGTAGATGCCATGATGCAGAAATGTAGCATTTTTAAAGAAATTAATTTCCATTCAAATAATATTTGAGAATTAAAACCCATCAGTATGCTTAATTTTATTATAAATGAGCCAAATTATGGATAAAGGTCTTGTTTAGAATTGTTTACTCTGAAGCAAGTGTTATATTTTTATATGTTAATTGTTTTGCAAATATATATGTAATATGTTTTATTAAACAATAAATACATGTGTGTGCAAAATGTGATGCTGTCTCACCAAATAAGCTATAATGTTGATGCAATTCAGAATTTTGAATTAACTTATATATTCATATATATGCAGTACACTGTACATATATAAAATTTAATAACTTTAAAAAAAATCAACCGGATTCTATGGCTCAGAGGTAGAGCACAAGACTCAAAAGCCAGAAGATCGTGAGTTTGAATCTCAGCAGAGACAGTGAGATTTTCATGATCAGCCAACCCTGAGGTTGAACGCTCTGCAGCCTTAATGGGAAAGCCATGCCCAATGGCTGTGTTTCACTCCAGTCTAGTACGCCTTATGGGGGTTATTCAATGGTATGACCCAGCAATGGGGAAGATTACACAGCCAGGGCCAGCAGGTGCAGTAGTCACCGGGCCTGAATAAAGGCAGGATATAACCGCAAACTTACACAATACGCCCATCTTATGTCTTGTGAGCTCTGATCTCATAAAATATGCTTGAAATCTGCTGAGAATTTAACTGAGGTGAGATATTGTAAGCGTGTGATACTTCCCTGTCACAAAGTCTAAACCCATAATGAAATTCTGCAGATGTACATATATGTATTTAAGTTAGAAATAAAAAAAAAAAAAAAAATGAAGCCGCTTACCTCCACCAAAAAAAAAATTTAACTGAGAGACCCATGGGTCACATCACTCAGCTAAATTTTTGAAAATGATCGCATTGCAAAATATGCTTATTTCTTTTGGTTTTACATATATTTGATAAGCTAAGAGGAAATGGCCCTGATAAAATGAAACCCTGTAAATTATAGAATAATGGACATGAGCCAAAGTTTAATAATAAACATTAATTTATTACCTGATATCAAATGCTATATAAATTCAAATGAGCATAAACGGGATTTAAAAAGCATCTTAAAACAAGCCGATCAGGTAAAACTTGCATTTACACTGTGTTATAAATTAAACTTATTGCTTATAACCATTTAATGATGCAATAAGGAAAAATAGGCCTAAGTATTTTTAATGAAATGACACATTTCATGAACAAACAAAAAATGTGTGAAAGTAATTAAGTTTTTTTATAGTTGAATATATGCCATATAAGCTAAAATTTAATCACACAAAAGATTGCCCATATTCCTGATAAAACTAGGTTTAACAGTGTTATTCAAATAAAGGCCCAGCCAACTTTGAGAGATAAAAATGAAATGCTAAAGTATTTATATCTTATTAAATCTAAAACATGTCAATGACCACTTAAAGGCCTGTCAATGTTAAATGATTGAAAAAAAAGAATGAGTGCTCCACAAAAAAAAGTAATTGTCTTTGAAAAATGAGTGAAAAAAAGAGTAAATTGAGAATTTTAGGATTTAAATCCTGATATTTTTTCATTAAATATGCATAAGGGCAATCACTGAGTGA